>JAAWXA010000004.1:40281701-40875681 GCA_038090715.1 Florisuga fusca | reverse complement strand
GTACTATCTGAGGTTTCTCGTGCCACGCCAAAAGCTCTGCCACATACTATTAATTTTATTTAGCATCTCCTAGCAAGCTCTTCAGGGTAGTTGGTCACACAGTCCTGAAAATATTTCAAAAGTTCATCCAAAAAGAAAGTCTTTGTTCCTGTTCTGTGCTTACATGCTTGAGGTGCTTCAAACCCATCTTCATCTTTAAGCTGTTTGGAGTTTTCCATGGTGTAGCAGATAGTTTCTACCAAAATGATGAATTCTTCATTTTTCACTGTTATGTTGAGGACTAGTATTCACTTCCCTGTGTGCTGCTGTTGGTGCGTGCAGCACTGGGGCTAACAGAAATGTGATTCCTTGAGTCAGACTTAAATATTCTCTGTCTGTCAGTGACTTGTAAATCCACGAACTGGGTGTAATAGGGAATTAATATCCAATGATAAAAAGACAGAAACATAAAATGAGACAATACATGAAAATGCTTTCTCATCAGTCTAATGTTCTTTTTGATCAGTGACTTGTTATGAACTGTAGGATAAACCTTACTTCCAATTCTATGTTGAATTTATTTTGACATCTCCCTGTTTACCAATATTGGCACTAGCAAGCAGGGAAAACTGTCTGAGTGTTTAGGTATGTTGCTATTTATTTTCTCCCTTCCATAAGCAGAAAGAACTGGAAAGGCAGTGCTTCTGGCCTTGTCCCAGTGCAACAAATGATTTATGTTTCTCCAACCAGATGACTTGTGAAATGATGTGACAGAAAGGATGCCACTTGTCATTTGACATTATTTTAGACTGTAGATACTATGGTGTGCTGCTTTTCAAATGTGGCTTAACATTGAAAAGTGACTTCTAGAAGGTCATCAAGTGTTCTGAAAGCACTGCTCCAGCAACTCTGTCACTAAAGCATCTGGAGTGCTCCATCCTTTGAGGCAAACCACACCAAAACAACAGCAAAGGCCCTTTGGTCTTCCTACTTCGTGCAGGCTTTGCTTTCTTCTGTCAAAATGTAGCTTTATTGATGTGGCTGAAGATATTTGACAGGTGCCTAAGTGCTGTAACCTTCTGGGCTGTAAAATTTACATCAAACTTGGAGTAATGCTGCTATAAACCTGAAGTGACATGCTGCGTAGCTAAGGTGTTCATGCAGAAGGATTCTCTCATATAATATAATGACTGAGTATGACCTTGCTTTAGGCAAACTGATGTGAGTGAATGCTGAAAAATACTGTGTGTTTCTTATTATATATAGCTTGCATTAGAGGAACATGACATTAGCTTGTCAGCAGCTTAACTTGGAAAAAATCCAAAGGTTCAAGTGTTGCTTTATGAGGAAACAACAATTAACGGAATAAGAGACTGTAGATGCTTGCAAAAAGCAAATAGCAAGAGCAATAGAATATGTTATGAATACAGTAAAAAGATATAATGTGTAACATACCAACATAGACGTGTTGCCTAGATATGCTTTGTAACACAAATATATAATATAATACTGCTAACTCAACAGGATAATAGTAACTCAGTGGTGCATGTGTGTGTGTTATGTCTGGCATACACTTGCTTTTCTACTAGTTCACATGTTTTTGTGTAAAACTTTAAAGTGTGAACAGACCCCTAAAGATCATTTGGATATCAATATAATGATAAGACTTAAGGAACTGTCCTGAAGTTGCACCAAGGGAAGTGTAGACGCAATATTTTCTCAAGTGTAGCAGATTACTAAATATATACCTCAAAAAAAAAAAAACCCCAAAACCAAACCCAAACAAAAAAGAAATGTTGGTCTCATATACTTAATAATTTCTTTTTTTCCTTGTTACATTCAATTAGTTGCAAAATGTTTAGCTACACATCTGCTAAATACGGGTACCTGAATGGTATGACATGAATCTTAATTTGCTGGTCCAAAGTGTCTTTGACAATGAAGAACAAAAATATGTGCAATTACTACTATGTAGGTTTTAATAAATAGAGGAGCATGTAATCCTAGGCTATGAAACTTGATGTTTTCTTTCATTTCAACATAAGTAGTATGATTTCATTTTTATTTCAGTGAGCACGTGTTAATCTAAGTGAATAATGTTATGGACTGCCTGCAGTAGGTTGTAAGTTTTGTAAATGCCTTTATTCATTCTGTACCCTTTAAAAAATACGTTTCAGGAGCAACTAAGTTTCTGTTCAGTTACATTCACCTGCACAAACACTCCAGCAATATAAGATGAAATTTCACATCCCTTCCCTTCTCTTTGAAGAGCTGTTTCGGAAAGGCTGTTTCTGGCCCAAGCTATAACCATAAACTTTTAAATCTCCCTTATCTGCAGTAAATGGGCCTTTTACATTGATTATTTTTTTTTCCTGATTGAAAAATGGGCATTATAATTGCTCCTTGTAACAAATGTATGACAGAACTGTCAATTTCTGAACCAGAAGCTATTGCTGGTCATACATAAAGAAGAGTTGCTAAATACCTGCAACTATGTGTGAAAGCCATTCTAACTCAACAGTTCAATCTGATAAATTGCTGATTAATGGTACGTGTCCTGTAGCCTCAGGCTGGAAGGCTCTGGGTGAAACGTATATATTTCTCCACATTTGAAGCGTAAGCCCCATAAAAAAATATATATATATATTATTGCACAAGCACAGTGTCAGATAGTATGGCCGATGATACCACTACCTCAGTTTGTTACTTTGATGCAAGTGTAGGTCACAGAGTTAACACCTTTGGCTATTTTTTTCACATTTCAGCTCTCTACAAGAATGTTGCAGGTGATGGCTGTGACTTAAATCCAGGATTTACCTTTTTCTTGACCCACAGGGAGTGTTGTAGCTGGAAAATGAAGTTAGATTAATAGCAAATGCTAATGTGTTACCTGCAGAGGTCATAGTGCTCATGGAAATGTGAAGCTGGGAGGGACCCCCAGAGATCATTTAATTCAGCTCTTGGTATTGATGCAGGTTGTACTTGTTACAGACCGAGGTAACATTAAAATTTATTTTTGTTTTGGATATGCAAAACAAGGTCCAACCATAGAAAAGGTCGGGTGCAAACAGATTTTATTGGACAATTAACACAGGCAAAAATATAGAGCCAGGTAAAAGAGGGAGAGAGAGGAGGAAGGTATAAGAGAGAGAGAGGAAAGTGGTAAGGAAGTGGTAAGAAAGAATGAGAGAGAAAAGTGCAGGAAAGGGTAGGAAAGTGGGAAGAATGAGAGAGAAAAGTGTACAAAAGGGGAAGAAAGTGGGAAGAATGAGAGAGAGAGAGAGAGAGTCACCACCAGGGGTACAGCTGTTCAGCGAGGTTCTTCAGGATGGCACTGATTCTGGACAGGGTCCGATGCAGAAATGGCGGTGGGTCAAGAGAGAACAAAACCCAAGCATGGACAGCCGTATATATATATATGTATATGTATATATATATACACCCCTGAGCCCCTTCTGTTCTGAAGGTCCAGCTGTCAGTCAGCCAGATTTGTTGGAAGACAGGCTGCCTGGAGGGGAGCAGAAGGGTGCAGTCCTCCACCCAGTCATCAGTTCTTATCTTCTTCCAGATGCCATTCCTCCTTGGTTCCAGCCACTTTAGCCAGGTACATAATCCTGCCTCCAGGGGCACCACTGAAGGTTGGCCCTCAGGAAAGGGGAGTAGTCTCCACCCAGTCACCAGGTCTTACCTTCTTCCTGGCGCCATCCTTACTCTGTTCCAGCCCCCTTAGCTTGGTACTTTGCAAGTAACAATCAAGGTGGCTCAGTCGTGCCTGGAGGGACCACCCGGCATTGAAGGCTGGAGCTCAGAAAAGAGGAGTAGCCTCCACCCAGATTTATTTTATCACATCCCAAGGTGTCACCCCCTGGTCAACTCTGGCCAGCCAAGACCTCCACCCTAGCCAGGGCTATTCATTTTAAAATTGTTCCTTTGAGACAATTTCAAACCAGTGAGGTCAGAACCACACAGTACTGTACTTCCATACTTCTTTCATGACAGATAAAAAAATGGATGTTTTATCAATCTTCCGTCCCTCTTTTAGTACCAAACTAAAATAGGTCTATTCCTTCAGTCCCTCTTCATGTTTTTTTTTTGTTGTTGTTTTTTGTTTGTTTTGGTTGGTTATTTTTTTGTTTTGTTTTAATATCACCCTATTCTTCTTACATCCACTGAGGTTTTCTTGTATATTTTTAGAGGCATAGATTAATATATTTTAAACTCTGTATATAGGTTCAGTCAAATTATGTTTTATTCCAGATATTGCACAGGCAATTGAAGAAGTTAAATTCCAAATGTGCAATGAACATTGTCAACGAAGAGCATTACCCAAAAATAACTTTCCAGAGATATTGTCTCTCTCTCTCTTTTTTTTTTTTTCTTTTAATGCACTGCGGTTTGAAAGATACCTATATACATAAGATGTTAAAGTTAGATTTTATTAATGGGTTGATTTATTTCATAGAGAGATGCAAAGGATTTAATGGCACAGACTAGAAGTATATGATTCATAAATAACTTTAGACAGGAGCATGTAAAAATGTTTGGGCAAGCTAATGATACCTGATCAATTTTATTATTTATTTTAAGCATTTTTAAATAGCCTATATTTAGGTACCACATATTTGTGTATGCGTGCATATGTATGTATAAAATTATTTAGATCCCATCTGCCTGGTGTAGTCTAGAATGTGTTGTGCATCCTCTGGCAGGTTTTATACAGATAGACTTAAGTTAGGGGACTAAATTTAGTAAAGAAAGGTTCTGGTACAGATTTCTTTCTTTTCCCTAAAAGTGTAATTCAGGGCAACCTTCATGTTTCATGATTTCCTGTTGAATTCATAATACTGTTCCAAGTGGTAAAAAAGGAAAGGTGACTTGTATAAGATTTCTTTTCAAAGTGATATGTCATTTGAAACTCTGATCTAATAAAAAGTTTTAAACTAATTTAACCTGAATTAAGGCTTATACTGAAATTTTTAAAGATCTGTTGAAATATGCTCAAAATAAAATAATTTTACGTGGCTGGTTAGCCAAAGCAGTATTCTCCCAGCTCATTTCAGGTTACAAAGTGCAAGATTACACTTTGCAAGCCTGAGGCTTCAAAAACTCCACTGATAATCTCTCTCCCTCGCTTTTCCCTCTCTCTTCCCACCTTTTTATCCTCCAGTGTTCCAGTTCCCCACAAGATTTATTCTCTTGACCCCATTACCTCTAGTATTTTTTGAGAGGGAGGGCAGTGACATTATCCCATGTGTGAGTCCTAATTATGCCAATCAGCCAGAATTCCCTTAGAAACCTGTAAAGACTGTGGCAGTAGAGAGCAGAAGTTGAATGTGAAGAAATGAGAGATAAAAGTTTAACATTCCTTAAAATGCCTCTAGGTGCTGCAACCCCTAAAAGCACAGGTCTATAAGCACTCCATTAGAAACTGAGTACATGATGTAAATCCACGTGAGACAGCTATGTGCTTAATGCTCCTGTAGTCTTTAAAGGAGATGCAGAATGTATCTAATGCTGTGGCTGCAGAAGGTCTTCCTGAAGTGGGAAGCAATGTGAATGCTACATGTGGGAGAAGTTATTTTTATGTTATAAGCTTATGTGTACACCACGTGTTTAGACAATATTTTAAAAAGGAATTTTCTGAAGACAGATAAACATTGGATTCCTAGTTGCCTCACTAGGCCATCAAATATTGACTCAATTATTAATGAGTTCCTTTCAAATGACTTGTAGAATTCATGATGCTGATGCTAAATATCGCATGCACTTGCCAGAAATGTCTTCCAGGGGTAGGTATTAATCATTATTATAATTGTGGTTCCTATTGTCAAAACAAGACAAGAGCCATATTGTACTTGATGCTGCACAAATGTGTGCAAATAAATATTTTGTGCCCTGCAGGTACCTGTCATCTAAATGCAGGTGCGGGATAGGAGAAGAACCGTCTTCTAACTGGTTTGAAAGTGGTGTTCTGGGATATCTAAAAGTAACAGTAAATACAGGTCAGCTCAGTTAAGAGCTGTTTATTCCTTGATTCTTTTAGGTATAGTTATATTTAACTGTGTATTTGTAAGGATTGATAGGCACATTCTGCAATTTTATGCAATCTCTTCTGTGTCTGTTACTCATTTAGAGAGATTATATTCACTGGGTGATAGCAGAATTACTCCCCTTCTTATTTCTGCATTTCTATTGACATAGTCATTTTAAGGATGACAACTGAAACTTCTTTCCAGATAATTTTTAATTTATTCTTTCCAATCAAGTTGTATCTAAATCAGAAATGGTAGATGAATATGTTCTTTTTCTTGTGTTCACCGAATCAAGTAATTCCAGTGTCACTGTGTGTACCTAACAGGATTGCTGTCATTTCTTGTGCCATCATGGGAGAGAGGACTTCGTTTGAATTTTAAATATGTTATTCGTTGATTTTGGAGACCTAGTAACTGGCAAGTTAGCAATTTACATCGCCTGTTGTCTGATTTTGGTCTGGTCAGTAGATTCATGTCAGTTGATAGGTAAACAAAACCAGAGGTTAGTGTTTTTTCAGAGCGGAGTGGAGTCACTCTGAAAACAGCCTAAAATTTTACATAAGAAAAGATGGATTTGCTTAAAAATGGGTGAACAAGATGTGCCTTTCCATGACATGTCTTTCATGGTCTGGGGAAACTGTCCATCACTGAAGTGGCTTTGAGGTGCACTTCTATTTAGTATGTAAAAGGTCTCTCATCAGACCCACCTCTCTGCTTCTTGAGATGTGAAGACCTCATATTCTGTACCAGCTGACAGTACAGTTTCATAGATCCAGAAAGATAACGTTGCTTTGGTTTGGATTTGTGCCAAACAGCTGGACTGTAAATGCTAAAGTGTGTTTTACTATTATACATGTACAGAGTCCAGCAGAATTCTCACAAGATAATGCTGTACTGATTCTAATGCTGCAGTCTGTCAGTAATAAAATAGAATCAAAAGTTTGTTTATTCAATTGGATCCTATCATCCATTTTAATTGTGATTAAATATCTTTAGGGAGAAGAGATCTGTTAAGCTACAAAGTTATATGCCAATCATCTTTTCTTCATGGTCTCATAAGTATACATATTAAAATAACTTACTTGAATATTTTGGGAAAAAGTCCAAATCATAATGTTCTGACAATTATGTCACCTCCGGTAGTACTTATTCTACTCAGCTGACAATAGTGCCCATTAAAATGAGAGCACAGCACACATGAAAAGATAATACTCTCTACCATTTACTGTTTTGAATGAAGAACAGAGTAATGAAAATTAGACTCAAATTTGGTCTGTTTTTAATTGCTGTGCAGTGCATTGCAATTGATAGCTAGAGTGCCAATTATTTTTAATGTAATTACATTTAATTATCATAATTGCTACTCATATCTCCTGTCCTAAATAGGAGGTGTTAAGGGCCTTATTCACAGAAATTTTATGTTCTCATCATTCAGTGAAAAAAATGAATAGGAAACCTACAGCAGTTTTTAAGACAAACTGTTCTAGTGGCTTCATCTTTTGGTGAGCGTGTTCATCATAGTATGTAACTGGGAGTCAGCTTTTCAGAACTCTGCCCACAGCTTTTCCACTTGGCTTGTGTAAATGGAAATCCAGAAACTGGGAGCAGACACCAGATACTCCTGTTTCTGGTCTTAGATTTTATCCAAAAATGTATTACTCCAGCACTTAAAAAAGATAATCAGCAATTACCCATGTGATTACAGTGGTGATTACATACAAACTGTGCTGATTGATCTGTAGCTTTAACAAAGATTTTTGTTGAATCAGTATCACACAGCAGGCACTTATCATGTAGTGTTCAGTATTTCTGGCATTAGAGCAGGTATTTCATATTTTATCATAAATACCATACAAGTGGGATGTATATCAATGATACTCATATTCCACAGTGCAAATAATGTATAAGGAAATTTGATTTCTTTTTAAAAGCACTAGCAATACATATTCAGAAGTAATCATTGAATTTTTGCTTGCCTTACTTGAGACATACCTGAATTATATGCTCACTTACAGCTAAAACTAATACGAAGTTCTTGATATGCCTAAAATTTAGCCCTGGATCATCATTCATAGTCTTTAGGATGGAACTGTTTGATCTTTCTAACAGTTAAATCATAGGTACAGTATTCTTTCGAGTGGATCAAGATCTACTATGAAAAGACTGGAAGCTACAAAAATCAAGTGTTTGTTGATTTGGATAGCCTTGTTTAAAAATATATCATTAAAAATTAAACCCCAAACTTTAAAATAAATCCACTGGGGGAAAAAAAAATGTATAGCTGAATGATTGAAGGAAAAACACTGTGCTAAGGCAAGACAGCACTCACAGCTGCTTTTTTGTCTGGGCAGAAATGGTGCATTTGCTTCACTGTGCTTCTGGGGTATCTGAAATGTGAGAAAGTATCATGTGGCTAGTTGGTTTCTCTTCAGTCAAGAGCACCATTTCTGTATGTTTGATAATCTGTTGTTGTTGTGAGTTTTTTTTGTTTGGTTGTTGGTTGGGGTTTTTTTGGGGGGTGGTGGTGTTTGTTTGGGTTTTTTTAGGTTGTAGTAAATACTGTAATTTCAAGCTTGCAGAAGTGTATCTATCAGCCTGTGTCCAAAACCTCTTTTACGTCTCCTTGATAGCCTACTTTTCACCAATAATACTGTGAATATCTGATTGGTAGAATTTGGATACTACATTCAGAATAACTGGATTATGGTTGGGAATCTAAATCTGTGAGATTTTTTGAGGTTTTTTGTTTGTCTGTTTTCAAATGCTAGCTCTGAAGTAGAAATGGTGGGTTTTATCTTTATTTCAGAGCTATTAGGTACATGGATCTTTAGGATCTTTAGGACAGAGCAGAAGATTGAAAGGGGTGGCAACCCACTGAACTCCACCTGCATGTTCAGCATGTACGTTAGTCAGCCTATGCCAGAAAGCTTTCCAAAGTTATTTGATGGTATGAAACCCTATGTAGGGGTTTAAAAAACCCTACATAGACAGTACTGGCAAAAATTGCTGATATTTGCATTTCTGTTGATCTGGATTTATTGATTTTTCAGATATAGTGTAGACATGTCCATTATATTAAAAGCTACAAGCAAAACATTTATTAAGCATAGACATTTGGTTTTGAATCAGGTGAGAAGATGCTAGTTCTCCACATAGCAGTAGTCACAGGTAGGGCTTTTATCCTGAAACTGAATCTGAATCTGCTTTTCCAGAATCCCAGCACTGTCAATTTAATAGAATTCCTAGAAACAGGGCAGTTGCAAAATAATAACAGCAGATTCAGCCTGCCTGCAAGTTACATGGTTTAAAGCCCATCAACATTTGGTTATTCTTGTCTGCAGTTTAACTGAAATATCTATAAGTATTTCTGAAAAGGTTTACATTATACTTGGTCAACTTACACTTACAGTAGGTATATTATCTATTTAAATACGTAATTTTAAAAAAAATTGATACATACTTGGTCCAGGAATTTAAAAAACCTTTAACAAAACTGCAGTAAGATTTCTGATTTGCCTTTGTACTTTTCTGTATTTAATAATCATTTCACCATATGAAATCCTGCTGTTATTTTGAGTACTATCATATTTTATTAACTTCACTTTTTCATTATCATACGATTTTATCCTGTTTTCCTGTACTGTTTGCTTACATATGAACCTTGTTCACTACTTATTATTGTTTTATAATTTTTTTATGTTCTATCATAATAACTTCTTTTTTCTCATATTCAGTATTTCTTCTCTTACATTTGATTTCTTTAAAGGAAATTAATCTTTTCCAAAGCACTGTTATCCATACCAGTAGCACCATGAAAAGTATAATACATTTTAACATTTATTTCCCAAAATAATAATAATTCATTTCATATGGCCAAAAACTCAGCTTATTGCTTATTTCTAAGTTTTGGTCCCCTAAGCACTCACTATGCAAATACATTCATTTTTATTTCAACTCTCTCATTAAGTGACCCAATTAATTCTCTATAAAACAAAACTTGCAGTTCTGCTGATAGCTTGCTGTTAGGACTTTCTCAGTAACCAAAATAGGTGACATTTATTTAATTTACTCAGCCCTCACATTAACTAAGCTATTGTGAGCTGAAGAAACATCAAAAAAGAACAATTGTTTTTTAAAACCAGAGCACCAAGTGCTATGCAATAAGAAGATGGCCAGTTTGCAATGCAGGAAATAGCCACAACCAGTATAGTAAGTGACATTTTGTAAATGTTGGCTTGGAGATGATACACTTATCAGCATGAGGCTGGATATTGTTTCTGGATTTATAATTTTGTTTACAATATTTCAGTGAACTTCAAAATTGTCCAAACTGAATTTTTGCGTAGTATCAAAATCTAATTTGTTTGTATGAATAATTTTTTAATAACACTCATTAATAATGTTCTTCAATATAGGCACTGGGAGATTATGGTTCTTTGTAAAGGAATACTTGCTGCATATCAGATACCTGTAGCTATATAATTGCTTTCCAGTGTTTTTTGTATTTATCTGTCATTGTTATATGAGTGTAATTCCTGAAGTCTTTCAACTAGAGTAGTCCTTCTTGCAGTTCAAATTACTTGCAGTTCAGTTAGTCTTTTTTTTTTTTTTTTTTTTTTTTTTTTTTTTTTTCCTGGCTCTAAAAGTACTTTGGGAGTTTTACCTTTTTGAAACAGCACTGGATTTTTGCCATTTTTCTGCCTCTTTCTACCTATCTTTGAGCTGTAGTGTCTGCACTTTCCCATTCACTAATTTCCTATGCCTGTCTATAGCTGTCCTCTGTAGTGTATTTTCTTGTCTGCATCTTCTAACATGTATGTGGTGCTTCTTCCCATCCTTCCTACCTGCACCACTGGGCTCTACACTAAGTCAGAATTTCTGCTGATTTCTATAAGTTGCAGTCCTCAAAAGTCAGGAAGTTTCTGGAAGTTGTATTTCAGCAATTACAGATGTTTCATAGCACAAATTTGAGTATGGGATTCTTTGTAGGTAGTATTTTTGTGATGCTTGAAAACTGGTTCTGCCAAAGGAAAGTCTGTAATAGGAAAGAGATAAAAAAACTGCTAACAACCTCCTCAGGTTCCAATTTTTAAGTGCTACAGGTTTTATTTTGTGGTCAGTGTTTATTTGAGATTAATATGAGTGCATTTCAGAGATCTGCACTGTTCTGAAAAGATGATTCTGAAAAATACTTGGACTGGAATTGGATTTTTTTACTTATTTTTTTTAAATCAGAGTGTATTTCTGTTCCTGTTTTCCTGCACAAGTAAGGATCAAGAGTGAGAGAGAAGCAGACTAGTTGGGAGAGGACAGCTTTTAGTAGGCAAAGTTGAAATGCACAGACCAGTGCAGAAACCCAGCCCACCTTGCTATAGACACTGTGGCTGCATTAGTGTGAGACTCTGCTAGGCATCTGCATCCTCTCCACCCATGGGACTGCATTGCAGAATTTGGGTGCTTTGATACAGGACAAGATGCTTTGTCCAATAAAGTCTGGTCTGTGCTTTTCTGGCATAGTATAATAGGTCTGGCAGGTCCCATAGTGGCTTGGGGTTGCCTGGGGAGTAGAGGAATGGCATTGGTATTACATGTGAAATAAGACAACATAGTACATGTTTTTAGTGTTCTTTGCTGAGCTTCTTACACCATGCTGTTTATATTTCACTTTGGTTTAATTAAATCAGCTTATCACTTAAATGAGTTTTCCAACTTCTAATGAATACTCCCAAATTCATGGGGGTTTTTGAGTGACAGATTTAACATTTGGTCAAAAAACTCTAGTAGATAAAAAGATAAAAGACCATGGTTTTAATAGAAGATTAGGCTTCTCTAAGTCTCTGGGAATAATTAGAGATATAGTTGACCTATGAATATTTATAAATATGTTAATTAAGGAATGTTCATGAGAGTGAATCCACCTTGCTGTGTCACATACTTGTTAACCCTAGCAATTCCCAGATGTTCATCGTGTCTGTGTTAAGGACAACCCACAATTCAACTGTATTTTTCCAGATTGAAGAGGTCTTCCCAAGGTGGTGTTTAAATCTGTGTATTACCCAAGTAAGAAGCACAAGATCAAGGAACACTTCATGTCTGTAGCTTCAGTGTTTTCACCAATGTAGCTGTAGGGGTGATGATGTGTTGCTGACCGTTCATAGAAGAGACAAAGGACTTTTAAAAAGTGTAGGTCTTAGTTATTTTATTAATAGTTTGATTCAGTAACTTTGTATCTAATTTTTAAAAATGTTTAAGTAGTGATAAATCTGTTAGTAAGGGAGAAGCTTATTGTGGGTGTTTCTTAATTTATTTTTTTTTTAAATACCCATATCTTGTCCAGTATTTTTCTGAAATGGTGCTACTAACAAGTATTTAGGCATCTTAGTGTGTTAAGAGACATTTTTGTAATGTAGCTCTTAATTTGGGTAGGCTGATGAATTGTCCTCAGACTTAGAACAGTAGTACCTGGCCAAAGATCCATGAGCAAGAATAATTTCTGACTGCACTCTGAGTGTCTGTAAGCCCACCTTTAGCTGGACTGGGGATGTCAAAGCCTTTTAGTCTGAACTGCTCCTTTGAGGCTAGGCTGGACTGTGGTGGTATTATATGTTTACAAAGGGTAGCATTAACCAAGAAAGGTGAGTGAAATAAATTCAGAAAATTTAAATATTGTTTCTTATTCTGAATACATTTTTGAAATATTTTTTTCCTCTTTCTGCAAGATTATTAGCTGCTGCTTCTTCTCAAGGAAACCACAACTAAAGGAACCCTTTGCAAACACTGACCATTTGCACTCTCATGCTTTCCACAACATTATAGTGTACATACATAGCACTAGATACACCCAAGTCATGGATATTTAATTAAAGCATACATAGTGTTTTGCTAACAGGAGTGTCCTTGAATTGTAACCAGCCTGTATTTGGGAATATTGAGGGATAAGAAACCCTCTCTGGTTTGTCTTAGGGGTTTATCCACTGCTAAAATGCCTGTGTTCTGGACTAAGTTTATCCAGGGTTTGGGGTTTTTTGTTTGTTTTGTTTTGCTTAGGTTTCTTGGGTTTTGGCTTTGTTGTGGTTTTTTATGTGTTCTGTCCTTACTTTCTCCAAAACATCAAAAAGCTGTTTAGTATCTGTTGTTTTTTCCCTTTGGGAAGTCCCAAAGGGACTTAATTACATATACTGTAATTAAGTAACCACTAAATATTTTGATAAATAAATGAATAGATTAAGCTCATTAGGATTCTGACCATAGGACATTTTCTCCAGAGTTCAGCTAGATTTCCTGGCTTTTTTTCCCCGCACTCTTTGTAGCTTTTCAGTCACCTTTCAAAATGTGGTCCTCAAATCAGGATAGGGAGGAGTAGTAAAAGCCACTCACCAAAATCTGTATTAGATTCTTTTCCTTATGCCAGCTTCTCAATAAGGGTGCCTGTTAACTGTGATCCTTATTCCTATTTTAGAGTCAGTGTTCTCCATGATGCAGTGTGCTCCTCTAGATATGAATTCCAGTTTTCTGCCAAAGGACAACTTGTGGAATAGTTGCAGAGGAGGAAGGGGCAGGAGGAAGAAAAGGAGAGTGGGGGAAGGAAGAGTTTTCAAAAATCTTCACTGGAATGACTTTTATATACTGTGGCATAACACTGATTGCTTTGTTTTTTTGGAATTAGGGCAGCTACAGCCTGATCTGGGAAGAGACCAGTGACATGTTAGCAAAATGGTGCCAACTCGTGTTTTATTGACTAAAAGTGTGCATCCTCTGTACTGCAGAACTGATGCTAAATGAAAAGAAAATATTAGGAAATAGCACTTTTTTCTTTCTGTTTTGTTCAAATTCACATTACATTCATCTTAAGGAAAGTTTTTAACTTCCTGCAGTCTCTTGACAGGAGTAATGTACCCTTGGGCTATTTGGAAACAAGGAAAGTTAGCATAATGCATATCAGCCGTAGAAACTCTTTTTTTTTTTTTTTTTCTTTCCTGTCTGTGCAAAATCTGGATTAGATTACTTTCAGCAGCACATGGCTGACTTCTGAGTTGCCTGCATAAAAAAAATACCATTGAATGTCGCCTCTCAAGAGATAGGAATTTGGCTCCAATGTAATGACAGCTGTCCTGACTCCAAAAGTCAGCTGCCCAGCTGCTGCAGGTCAGGTTAAAGCAGCTGCCTCCCTGCCAGATGCTCCACATATCCTAGAGGGTTGCCCTGGGCTTCTTTCAGAAATACCTGCAAGCACCTGTGGCCTTCATAGATCAGCTGCATAGGGCTGAAGGAGACACTGCGTTTTTTAGGCAATGTCCTTTCTGTTTTGCCAGTTTTATGAGGTGCCCATGTCGCTAAGGAGTGACGGAGAATTGTGTGAATCCAAAAGGGACAAGGCATGTGGAATGTGTCTTTTAGTCCTTGCATGTAAATTCTGTTATCTTCCTGGGCTGCAGTGCTTTCTCTCCCTCTCTTTTCCCAGTTTCTCCAAGGAGAAGGACTATGACCTGTTGTCCAGTCTTTCCAGAGTTAGAGGAGGTAGAGCAGGAAAGCTGGGTGAGGGTGTGGATCTGTCCTTGGTGGAGCAGGGCAGGGGGGGAGTGCCACTTGCTGTGGTAAGGACAAGGCAAGAGCCCTCTGCATGAGGGTAAGAAAGCCACTTAAACATCTGGCTGGTATTTTGTGAAAGGACTAAAATCATGACCTTTCTAGTAAAGTATCAAAAATAACTCTCGCCTCCCCATTTTTTCCTTAAAATACATATTTCTCAATTTTTGACATTTTTTACTTTACACTTGGCCTTTCAATAACTTTTGCCAAAAACCTGATATATCATGTAAATTAAATTGAGGAGACTAATTTAAATTAAAGTAGCTTTAATAAACTACCTTTCATTTAGTTCTTGCTGATTCTTTGTTCCCTACCAGCCATTACAAGAAAATGCATTTGGAAATCGATGAAGCAATAAAGACTTGTTTTCTCAAAGGGAAAAGATACTTAGATTTTATTTAATTTTATTAAAATTAAGTATAGTTATATCTGTTTTGGAGAATTATGTACATATAGGAAACCTAGAACTCTCCTACACTGATGAATAATATTGGAGTTCATTATCAGCTGTTTAGTGTAAAGGGCATAAACAATTTAAAAGGACTGAAACACTTCAATGTCAGACTAATTAGCCCACCTTGGCCATGCTCTCAAAGAAGACCAAGTTTTTATTTCCATACTTACATTTCTTTCCATAAAACCCATCTTGTAGTAAGAATTATTGTTAGAATTAACAGAGATTCTAGTATCAGTATCCCAAGAATAGAAGTTTCAAGCACATCTTTCCTTATGTTCATCTGGCTATTTCCTTCTTGTTTAAATTTTAAACTTTGAAGTGTATTAGGGTTTGGTTGCTTTTAAGTTATACTTTTGTAACAGGGTGAATATGGTGTGAAAATTAATCTCAAAATGGTTTTAAGGAAAAACACCTTTTTTTTAAGAAAACAATGGAAACACTCTCAACTAGGATAAATGAAATATATAATGGTAGAGGTCTGAGAATTGCTAATTTTATATTATTTGCATGTGTATTTCCTAGATCGTAGTGTACTTTGCATTTTGTATAGTTCAGAAAATACACTTCAGAGTATAAGTACCATAGAGTGTTTTGATTTGGAAAGGATTTTAAATACCATCTAATTCCAATGCTCCTGCCATGGGCAGGGTCACCTTCCACTGGACAAGACTGCTCTAAGCCCCATCCAACCTACTAAGCTTATGTCCAATGGAAGCAATTGAAACTAGTTTCAGGAAAAGCATGTAACACACCCATTATCTTTCCTCTGATGATTTGGTAGAGAATAAACATCTCTAACTGAGAGGAAGACGTTAACAAAATGAGAATTAGCAGTTAATAACCCTTAGTTCTGGGTACGTACTTTCTTTGGTTTTAAATATGGGGTGGTTTTGTTCTGTTAATATCATTAGTACTAAACACATTTTAATATTATAGCCTTCTTGGGGAAAAAAAAAAAAAAAGCATTTATGTTTGGTTTTTATATTTTATATAGGAAATTAAAATTGGGCAAGCTCTTTGCTTCTAGTAGCCTGGAATAGATGAGAATTGTCTGGCTGTCATTGAATGGCTCCTAAGTTCTGTTTCTTGAACCATCACCATCCTGCCTTTACTCTTTCCCAAAAAGTTAATTCAAAGCAGAAGAATGCAATGAAATTTAAACAGTATCAAAAATCAGGAGAAGTACAATAGAGAGGCTATGCAAAGCAAAATCATTTTCAAAATTGTGCAGCACCTTGCTTTATCACTTGCTTGCTCTGATTGGGCTTATTAATGACTGCCATGGCTCACCAGGTTCATGATGATGCTGTTTTAAACTTTGTTCTTTTTCCTTGTGCCATCCATACGCTCAGTACTTGATATATGAAAAGTTTTGTTGCTTGGTTACAGGAATATTTTACATTTGACAGCATAAGAAGAAGATCAAGAATTTAACATGAAGGTCATGTATGGTAGGAAGGGGCGGAGGGGAGAACAATTTTCAGAAGGTGGTCAGTGACCTGAGACTGAGATGGCTGATTGCTGACTTGTTGATATGTTAATGTGGAGTAATTGTTCCAGTGAATTGAAGTTCAAAGTCAACACACATATTCGTTAATTCAGAATGAGCTTCATCATAGTTAATCTTGGTGGGGATATCTATTTCCAGACCACCAACCTACAGCCTTCCAGTATCACTTTGTCAAAATAACAGGTCCATTTTTGAGAATGCTTGTTAGAATAAAGTAGATTCTACCAAAATGAACTGTAGGACTCCCAGCTGAAGGTAATAATTTTTTTTAAAGCATTTTTAACTGGCAGTAAGGGTAGTTGTAATAAATTTGTTTCTCTCAATGTAATGGACATCCAGAAAAGGTTACAAAATTTTAAAACTAGTGTAAACATACATTTGGTTTTTAATAAATTACTTTCCTCTGTAATACTGTGCTTAGCAAGAGTTGTGCAACTAATGAAAAAACATCTTTTTCCTTTACATTTATTTATGACAAGTTTTTAGTTCAATGTAGTTTTTAATGAGATGTCGTTAAGGAATCCAAAATCAAGTCTGTGCATTTAGATCAGATGTAATTCAAATGTGCCTGTGAGAAATAGGAACAAATGTGTTTTCTCATAAGAATTAAGCTGGTTTTGTTACACATGTACAGACAAAATTGTTGTTTACACTTACTAATGAAATTGCATATTACCAATGCATTTAATGTTCCCAGGCTGTTTAGAAGCTGAAATATTTACATGGTCTGAAATTCACTGTCTGTCTAAAAGGCTGTTTTGATATTCTTAAATTTATCAAGAAGGCTGGATTTTATTTCTCTAGATTAAACAAATTCCGATGGCTAGGACTTATTTTTTTAGGTATGCATATAGTTGTGTGTGTGTCTCTATATATATTAATATACCATGTTTTATGCATAGGATGTTGAATTTCTGATAGATTTTAGATTTACTTTTCCTTGGTCCATCATAGCTATTAGATTTTTTTTAATCTGCTGTTAATTAAGCAGCATCTGGAAGGTAGAATGAGGGAGAGCACCTGCACCACAGCTTGGTGATAACATGGATTTCTCCTCTGGCTGCAAGCTAAACTGCACCTTGATTTAATAAATACAGAAATGAAACCACCACAATTACTAATAGGAATAAAGTCACTTTGGTGACTCACATATAGTGTGTTGTCAGCCTGATGAATCCCGTAGTCCATTTCTAACCTGGTTTTGTACTACTTCCTCCCAGCCCTGCCCTGCACAGAGCAGGCATGCTGATGGTGGCTGGAAGACCATTCTAAATATTTTAAACATAAAATAAGAAGCGAGGCCCTCAGGGGCAGAAATCGAAATCACTCGCTTCACATGTAAAGGGTTCTTTCCTACTTCTTTGCGGCTTTTAGGCAGATGAGTCTTCCAACAGTTTCTCAACCTATAGACCATAAGACATTACTTGATGGTTCACAAAACTATTGGAAAGAAAGAAAAACAATTAATGCTATGGCAATTAAGATATAAATTGAGGAATAGCTTCTTCAGCAAGTAAGGAAAAAGCAATGCTCAACATCCAGATTTTAGCTCAGTATCTTGCTTTTGGTTGATTCTGGATGTTAATGTTCTATGGTTTTTCTTAGCTATTATTTTTAATGCTTAGGTGATCTGCTCAGAAATAAATAGGAACAATATTTTGCATCACCAGTTGCATAGAGTTACTGACTCGGATCCTTGTGGTTCCTGTCCTACATAGGTCAGAAGTGTTTGGTTTAGGCTACTTCCATTTTGTTTAACACGACACATCTTATACTTGTTACCAAGGAGAGCATTGGAGAGTTTAGGGGAAGATTTCTGCAACCTGAAATTCCAGAAGAGACTGAAAAGATAACTGGAGGGGACAGTATCCTGCATAGTATTTGTGCACATAAATGAAAACATTGTTGTGCATTCTTCCTGTTTCTGTTGCCTTTTGAATGGGAACTAGATGTCTCAGGAAAACCCCTATTAGGAAAGCAGAAATTGGAAAATCTGAATGTTTCTTTCTTCAAGGAGTTGTAATGCAGACCACTTCACAGCTCCGCAAGCTTGTATCTTAACCTGTGCTTAAGCTGCATCATAGGTCAGTTTTAAAAAGAACAATAGAGAATAGGGTATCATTAAATTCCTCTGCAGATTGTCTTATGATGTTCAGTATATATGCATGTGTTGATATGGAAGTAACTTTATAACTTTCCTCATGCTGCTTCTATTCTATAAATGCTGAGGTGAGGGTTTGTGTCTTCAAAGAAAATAGTGAGCTGATTGCTGAGATGAGCTTAAATTCAAAATCTGGAAGTCAAGAAACAGATTGCATATCAAACAATATTTTCTCTGTCAGTGGAAAATACTAACAGAAGGCTTTTCAGTTGGAGAAAATTATATGAGTAATGTAAGTAGGATCTAAAATTGCCTGCTATTTAAAATGGAAAGAAAATTGCAAATATGGTTGGCAGAGCCCTCACTGGCAGCATTATTTCAGTAGGAAGGCCCAACCAAACAGGCAGATGGGTAATGGTATATATCAGCTAAGTAGTTTGTGCGTTTACAAAAGGTTAAGCTTTTAAATTCTTGACATGGCAAATACTAACATCATATTATTATTAGATTGACTCATTTGATTTTGGGACTATTTTGTGTCTCTTAATACTAAAAATAATAGCAACTTCACTATATGAGATCTGTTTTATTAGGAAAATGCTTGAGCTGCTCTGTGGTTCTGCTGTGCTCCAGAAGCTTTTTAACATGTAGCTGGTGACCTAAAAAGTCCATTTTCCTTGGCTGATTTTCTGAATTACAGCTGAAAATTTGACAACACTAACATTTAACTTATACAGACTGGTACAAACAAAACAAGACAGGCCTCATCCTTGAATGAGGTTGTTTCTGTGACTGTTGCCAGAAGTTTGATAAGTTATTTTTTCAAAGATACGAAGTACCAGGATCTTGCTGTGTATGTGTGATCCAGGAAAATATGAGGTTGTCATCAATGGCTGCCATATTATCTCTAGTGTTAAGTGATCATTAGACTAAGAAACCATGCTGACAGCACATATGATTGTAATTTCTATTCATGAACACAGCAGTTTCCTTCAAGAGAAGCTACTACTGCTAGCCACCTCTCATGGAGTTACTCCTGCTGTTACAGTTTGAAGGCTACTTTACCATTCAGTGCAGTATTTTACACATGGAATAAACATGGTGTTGTTTGTTGCTAATATGGATAGTTGTTGTTGCTGCACATCTTCTGGTTTTGAGCTGTTTTAATGCATGCATGGTAGATCTGAGTGCCCAGCAAAATAGAAACAGAAGAGCAAGGTGTGCCACCTCAAGTCAGTCATTAAAGCAGGAGGAGGCTTCTCCCATCCATTCCATCAGTTTAGGAATGGCAGTAACACAGCCAGTACTGACCCAAATGCAGACAACCACTCATGATGCAACAGAAAGACTACCAATATCCCCAGCACTGTGGGCATCCACATTGCACATCACTGTAGAGATGCTGGCTGTGACATAGCTGTGCAACATTATTGTGTCCTTGGGTGATGTCATACTCACATGAGAGAAGAATCTTGTGTATGTTCATACATCATGAACATACATCCTGCCCTAGGGGGTGTCAGGGAAATGTGATGGATTCAGAGACTGGAAAATTGGTATTCAAATACCTCTGTTTTCCTTCATTTAATAGGAGTGAGGTTCTAACTAAGAATGCCATCCTTCCAGTTTCTGAAGCTGAGAAGATTTTCAGTCTCTTTGTGGTGTGCCATAGATGTGAAACCAAACCATAAATGATAAGGAAAGCTACCAAATACCAGGGGGGTTTAATATGACTTTAACTTTAGCCTAATGAACAGTATGTGCTATCAAAGTATCAATTTTTATGTCAAGTAGATGGTGACAGCAAGGAAGAAACACATTATCATCTACTGATGAACTGCAAGGTGAAAAGATGGGCAGGCAGCTTTTGGGCATCTGATTCACTATAATTTATACTAGGCATTTAAACCCTTTCTTCACGAAGAAAAATAAAATTGGTTTTCCTTATATGACTTTTATATTTAAAGCTGTCTCTGTATATTGCTTCAGCATTCACATTATAGGGCTTTCGTTAATCAATCATTTTGTTGAAATACATATGTGAAGCATGATATTTGCAGAAAATTGATAAGCATGTTAAAAATTTAGTATGCTCTTACAAATCTGCAGGCTCTTCTGTCCAAATCCACTATGCGTTAAAATACCTCCTACTTATTTTTGTTTGTCAGCTTAGAAGATGTTAACAGAGGATGTTTTCACAGTTACAGAAATTCAGCTAATATTTCCTTCCTATCATGATTTCCATGTGCATTTTATTTGTTCACGTTGCTCATTGTAAAAGGTCTCTTACTATATAGCTCCTCCGTGCTTATGTAGAGGAATGAAAAGTAAATAACAGGAAATTTAATTGGAATATATATATATATATATGTATATATACTCAGTAAAATGTGATAAACCACTCTTGAATTTCCATTCTCATCTAGGAGTGGATATCGCTTTAAATTTGTCCTCTTTCATAAATATCACTAAAAAATTACTGACAGTGTTACCAATAATATTTTGAAAAGTTTACCAAAGAACCTGGAGATGTGGAGTTCTGTAAACACAGGTGTGTCTCAGGGCTGCATGCTGAGCTGATGTCTTTCATGCATTCAGATCGTGTCACAGATATGCCTGGTGACAACTGCAACCAGCATTCCAGCTCACCAAGAAAAGATCTGTTGTTTTACAGCTTTGCCAGCTGAAAAAAATTTCTGCTCTTTCCATGACAGGTGTCTTGTCCTGCACTGTGGTTTCAGATCATTGAGATCCTCCTCCAGTTGGTTCAGCTGAGCTCTGACAGCAGTCACATATTTATCCTTTGTTAAACACACAGGTCTAGGCAGCAGCCAAGTGAACACTCATCAGGAGGCTGGGAGCAGTCAGCATAGCATCCCTTAGCTTGGGGCTGGTGTGGTTTTTCATTCCTATTAGTAAAACTCCACCCACTAGAAATCAAATTTTGACTTATGGAGAAAGCAAGCATACAAGCAAAATTAAACACGCAAGTGATTCACTTTGAGCTCTGTTCATGAAGCACTTTTCATATGACTGGCTGAGATTCATGGGGGTTTTGGGTTTTTTTTTTGTCAATGCTCACATTTCCCATTTGATTAAGGGCAGCATAGGACTGGATGCCATGAACCACTTTTTTCATTGCAGGTAAAAAAAAATAAATAATTGCTATTTAACTTTAGAAAACCTCAAGATAACTAGCAGATGGAAATATTTAAGTAAGCATCAATCCCTGGTAATTCACCAGGAACAGGGAGTGGTGGAAAGCTACTTTTCCAGGGTTTTGTGGATCACAAGTGGGGCAGTAAGAAAGGGCATAACCTAAAAGCCTGATATCAGCTTTGGTCTTTTGGTTCCTTTTTAGCAAGAGGATCTGTAGAGAAGAATCATAACAACGTTAAAGCATAAAAAAATAACACTATGAACTAATTGTGTGTAAAGTTTCCTCTTTTGAATATTATGTCAGCATTTTGAATAAACATTTATATGAAAATTTTGAATATACACATATAGCCAAAAGCAATAGCCTTCAAAACAAAAGAGGGGAAAAAAAATTGTCTTTTTTCTTATATGCTGAATTTCAGCCCTGAGAGGATTTTACTATTGATATTATAAATCATTGGTGCATTACTGTTATAAAATAAATGAGACAATCATAATTTGAAGTGTAACTTCAGAAGGAATTGGGTGATCTTGGATTATTAAAATATTTTCACAAGATGTTCACAAACAAAACAAGCAGAAGAATCTGTCATGAGGTTGCCCATCTGATTTTTTCACAACTCACCTTTTTCTGTATTTTTAGCAGCAGCAATTGTGCACTAAATTTGGCTTCCATGTCAAAAAATGTTTTTGATGAATGTGTATTATTCTCAAATGGGTTTTGAATACCTCTGTTTTCAGGAAGAGACTTTTCAAAACTGTTTTTTTGCCGTTGAATACCTTGAGAGGAGAAACTGTCTGCACGTGAAGCTTTAGTTTAGATTCAGGATCCTATGCTTTCATCCAAGTACATAAAAATAATTCTGCTCTTTAATCCCAGTGACCAAAATACAGTCAGTGAGTTGATGAGTTAGCAAACTTGGTGATTAAAGCCATCAGACCATACTTGTGGTCTGATGGAGAAGGTGGTGAAGCATCAGGTGCCGTTGCACTCAGTGCCTCAGCTGCTTTCCAGCAACAAGTACCTAAGGCTGTTAGTGGTGATTTAAATTTGTGACTTAATTTGTTATTTTTTCTTCACCTAAATGCCACCAGTTGCCTTTGCAAAAGTTCTGGTTGTTGTGCACCCTTGAAAGCCTGGCTCTCAGTTTTAACAGTCCTAGAAGTTACATTGCGTTTGGAGGGGATATCCACAACAGCAAAACAGTTTTTACATGTTGGTAGGTGTAACTCCAAAAGAGGTGACCTAAAAGCACTACGAATGCCTAGCAGCCTAGTTTTTTTGTAGACAGAGATGAACAGGATTTGCAGCCAGGCCTGTGCCTCCTGTCACCAGCCAATGTCCTGTTCCCACAGACCAGCACCCGCCTCCGTCAGGGAGGTCTCTGTGCAGGTAGCAAACGTCTTGTCCATCAGAAGGAGGTCAACTGAATTAGACGACACGTCACTCAGAGAAGGTACATTCACTTCATCATTCAGAAATGTAGTAGTCTGACTGACAGCATGGACTCTCATCTTAAGATATATTGGTTTTCACTGTTACTGGATGTCAAACTGAAGTTTTCAATGTTAGCTGATAGAATGCGAATACAGGGCACTGCACCTCAACAACACTGAACAGACTGCAAAGTTTGATAAAAATGGCCATTAAAATTTTGTGTTCTCAGGAGGGAGAGATCCCTTCTCTCTTCCCATGGAGGTATTTAAGAGAATCTTTTTTTTCTGTAAGGAAAAAGCACCTCTGTAAGGTCCAGCCTCCTCTCATCACTATTACTGGGGACTGTTGAATGCTAAGCAGTCTTGAAAACCAACCTTACAATGCAGAAATCTGACTTCAAAGGCCTATTTTTAAGGGTGTGCCAAATTTTAAATCATTTAATTTATGTAAACGTAGATAAATAAAATATTTTATAAATTTATAAGTACATATATATAGCAAGTCTGAATTAATTGCTCCTGTGCTACTGTGTAGCAAGCATCCCCTTTAACTGGGTGCAGGTTGTTAATTTGTTTTTATGCTAATTACATATTATTTTTTTACAGGACATGCATACCACATATATGTATGCTGTAACACATTTTTAAATTACAGATTGGAATTTAGCAAACAGATTATTACAGGGAACAAGCATAAAGAATATATATAATTTTAAAAATATACTTCTAGAGAATGAGGAAATCCATGTCTTATTAAAAACAGTGTGCGTTTGTTTGTTTGTTTTACTAGAGGTCAAGAACAAGCTAGGATATTCAGGTTCTTATCCTGTGTAGTAGATGACTGACCTTATGAAAAGATCTGCAACACATTGTGCCTTGTTGTATATTGAGTACTTATTTAGAATTCCAGAATTCTCAGTCATGATCCCAGTGTCAGGACAAAGTCCTCTTAGGTAGTTTCTGATCTTGCAGTATGATTGTGCATGTAGGTAAGGGTAACAGAGAACTGAAATGGGGATCTTTGGAAAGCAGGCAACCTCTGTCTCGCTGATTATTCAGGTTCAGTCAGCAAGTGAGTCTGCTAGTACAGAAAGCCAGTGAACTGTCCTGACATACTTCTCAAAAGTGTGAAATCAAACACATTAGCAAACTAATCACAAAAATGTGCTCAAGGACTACGATATGAATCTGAGTATGTATACATAAAAAACCTGACAACAAAAAACACCTTTAGTCAGTCGCTACTGGGGTTGAACTTGATGATCTCTGAGGTCCCTTCCAACCCAGCCAATTCTATGATTCTGTGATTCTATGATACTGCACTGCAGTTTTCTTCCCATTCTCTCTCTCTCTTTGGACTGTTTTTTGGGTTTGTTTTTCTAATACAAAGTTGATGCAGTTAACAGGCTTTAGCATCACTCCTCAATAATGGATTGTGTGAGACTATTGCAGAAAATGCTGAAAATACTTCCAGGAAGTTTCTTCAATTCTAGCAATATATCCTGACTGAAGTATGCATATCAGGTTGTTTTTCGTTTGTAGTAACAAGAGGATGCCAAGCAGCATCATCAGATAAAACAGTGTAAATGTCTGTCTGCAGTAGCAGCCTACAGTATTTGTAAGCTGCCCTTCAATGTCTGATTAAGATAGAAGTGTATCCTCTTCCACTCTCAACACTGAAGAAGTAAACGCTGGAGAACAGTGAAATAATTGCCAAGGAAAGAATACAAATCATTTTGAGATAACAAATTTTTTAAAATACCTAATTTAATTGCTGGTTTTACATACTTATGGTTAGTGAATTGTCAAAAATACCTTTGCACTTTCACTAAGCTCTATAGCAGTTATCAATGGTATTAGAAATTAGTCAATTGGCCTCTACTGCACAGAAGACTTACAACATTCCTTCAGTTTTAGGCAACTACTGCAACAGATCAGCAGTTTGAAACACTCTTTGTATCTAAAAGATATACTATATTTAGAGAAAGGAAGGAAGCAAGCAAGCTTATGTGGGGGGGCACACACTAGCAGTTTGTAGTAGCTAGTAGTGCTGCTGTGAGGGTTTTCCAGGGTTCTTTGTACTGCCTTCCCCTCCTGTGTCCTATCCAGAATGGTTATTTTAAAATATTTTAAATCCAAGTCTTGAGAATCAATTAGAGAGTGGGGACAGCTTAGATCTGGCATGTTTTGAACTCCATCAGTACCTCACCTTCGCATCCTTTGAAGAAGAAAAAAAAAAAAAAAAAAGTTTAGCCTTAGCTGATGTCCTTTCTTTGACACAAGGTTACTGTGTTTTTTCTGCTTCCCCTATCAGTCATGCTTCTGGGGCATTTTCAGTCACGTGGAGATCAGGAGGGAGGTTGCTCTGCTCAGAGTGCAATATTCCAGTGTAGGCAGGCAGGGTCTGAGACCCACACATGACATAGAGAGGGGACAGCAAAAATGGAGATCTGGTGGGAACACTCTGCTACCTTTCCCCAGCTTGCAATATGCTAATTTGCAATAGTGTAGTGTGTAAGACAAGAAGGTATTAGTACTGTGGGATGAACATGCTGACTTTCTGCTAAATACATTCTCATTTTACAAAGTTGTCTTTGTAGCAGCATACATGGAGGAAAGTAAGAAATTTGGATTCTTTTGTTGATGCTTGTCAAGTTCTAACCTCAAAATCAGTCCTTGTTTTAGTTCTGTTTTTTTTTTTTTAGGTTCTTATTTAAATCTTTAATCTGTTCACTTCCCTTTATGCTGTGCAATTCCTCATAAAGATGAGCCTTCCCTTCCCTGCACAGTGCTTCCTTCCTCTCTTCAGTAGTCTGTTCCCGGCCCCACTAACTGGGAGTCTTTACCCACACACTTACCAAATTTGGGTATTTAAGTCTTGCCATCATTTGTTTGTTATGTTTATTTTTGGTGTCTTTACTATGGCTTTCCTTTGTAACCAATTAATCTCTTCCCTTCTGTAGTAGACATCTTTCTTCTCTTCTTTTTAAGATGCAGTTGGCTCTTTCCTGCTTTGTACAACCACGGATTCACAGTGACTTTCCACTTGATTTGGTGTCTTGTGCAGTCATGAGTTTTTCTTTCTCCAGAAACAATCCATTTTCCTATGCCCTCACCTCTCTTGAATTAAATTTCTTCTGTATCTACTCACATTTTATAGCATATTTTAAAATAACCATTAAAAAAATAACAGACGACTAAACTTCTGGCCATAAAAGGATGAAACTCAAACATTGTCCATTTAAATAATAATGGAATTTGCTTTCCATTATACTTTACAAGTTGCCAGAATTTGAAAATATTTATTGATTATAACTGGGCAGCATCTTTCTATTGCCTAAAACAGAAGCATAATGCAAAAGTGTTGATGCTGTTTAACATGCCCTGTATTGGTGAGAAAGCTCTTTATTAATGGGATTCTGTATCTTTATCATTACCAACTGCAACGTGGCTTTTAAAAATAATAACAAAGAGCAGGAAAATCCTGCATATCTATTTGAAATAAATATTCCAAGGATTCATTGGTGTTTTTCTTTTTTTTTTCACTAAATTGTCAAAATATTCTTTATTACAGCCCACTAAGCAATACCTTGAAGTTTCAAGATGTTGCTTTTCAAGATGCAGAAAATACACACCTCCAGGTTGTCATTAAGTAAATAACTTGAATCACAATAATGACAGCCTGGTTTCCCCACTGCTATGCACATGTAACTTGCCATTTGTTTTTATATATATATAAACAGGAAGCAAAACACCATTTAGATATTTAGTCAAACTCTTAGAAGACATGTTTAAAAAAAAAAGAAAAAAAGAAAAAAAAAAAGTTCCATATATTCAGTATATACTTCAGTAATAAAGCAAACAACATTTTCAGTGTTATAAAATGTAATAAGAATTTAAAATATCTGAAACCAATTGACTAATGCATATCAGTCATTTTAGGATGCTCAGCTAGGTAAACTGTATTGACTAAAGTGGAAAGCGAAAACTGAAAGCTAATTTTTAATCTCAAGTATCTGTATTCAAATAGACATTTTAAGTTATTCTGTTAATCAGGATTCAGAAATAAAATTCATCCTACCTCAAGAATACAAGGAATAATCTTCATGAGATAGATTTATACTTCTCAGATTGGGACAAAATAGCTACATTGAAACTGGATTCACATGAGTAGTACAACCTTAAACCTACTTTGTGTTCTTTATTTCATTGTCTTTTTTTTTCTCAGTTTTGTTGCATTTTCTTGTATGTAATACTTAGTTGAAAAAACATGTTCATGGCCCTCAGCATGTTTTTCATGAAATGTAAAACTAGTAAATGCCATATACAGATAATGATTTAGTTTTGATCCTGGAAAGTGTCATATATTGAATAATCATAATCACTTTCTGCAGTATCAGTTCATCCTTAAATTGCTCTTGCACTGATGATTAATTCTATTTGTAAGTGATAATAAAAAGGTACTAATTTGTATTTGAGTATATTAGAATACATTCCAACTTTATCTGGAGTTTCGACTGAATAATCAATGAATGACCCTCAGTTGTCCCTCTTATTCTTCCTCATTTTGATATAAGCTTAATTCCAGCCTTTATATGAACCATAAAAACTAAATACTAATATAAAATCTTATAAAGCTATGAGGTACAACATTTAAGAGATTTTTTTGTTAGAATGACAGTTACAGTGGTGCACTTGTAACTAGATCATCAAGTTGATTCTGATGATCATGTATATCCAGGTCTTCATTTAACATAAATCAACCTTCCTCCTAACTATATGAGACTATTACAATACTTTATTTCTGCGTATTTGTCCCAGATAATCTGTTATATACATATTCATTCCTTTTGGTAAGACATTGATAATACATTGCAATGTTACAATGTATTGTATATATATTTTTTTGTCAATATATATATTGACAATATAGTAGAAAAATGTTTGAACATTTCTTCCCAATAATTATACCAGTTTTCTAATCCAAAATCGAATTCCTGAATATCAATGTGTGACTAGGATGCCAACTATGTATATTTACAGCTTAATGCTTTGATTTGCTTAGAGATTGATTGCTACCACAGTAAAATAGGCACAGGTTGTTTGTTGTTGGGTTTTTTTGTTTTTTGTTTTTTGTTTCCTCAAAATTTCATGGTTTAGTAAATGACTGTCTGCATTTTCTATTTTACTCCCTCTTTTATCATTTCCCATAATGGAAGCCCACTACTGAGTATCTGTCAATGACTGCCACATGAATCTGAGCTTTGCCTTTGTCGTTATCATTTCCCCAGTTACTGTGGCCCAGCAAGTGCAGTCGTTTCTGAATAAACCCCACTGCTTTGGGGTTCTCATCTGAACTTTGTTATTTCTGCCTTTCTCTGCCCTGAGGTCCAAATCACTGAATACTGCTGTACTCAGCTCTGCATCCAGCTTCCACTGTCTTTGTTAGACTGAGAGTTTTGTCATGTATGAGTTGTATAGACTTCTGGTAAGTAGTGTATACATGGCTGTTTCACTCTGACAGCATCTTTTGAAAACTCCTGGTCTATTTTTGAATTCTGCCATCTAGGAGAAAAAGCTTTAAGTCACTCCAGATGATGGAATATATTGTAGATGTGTAAACCTTCAATAATGTCAATGGATTTGTGCCCTTGCCCTGATTGCTGTTTTCCTTTTCTTGCTTCTTTTGTTTCTCACTTCCTCAAAGAGAGATGCATCCTCTTTGGATTTCTTTCGATTTACCAACCTCCCACATCTCGCTGTCTGAAAAAAAGGATGGGTAGAGGAACAGTTTATATAGTTTGGAATGATGCTGGTTGGCAAGGCAGCTTTTTTTTGAGTTAACACAGGTTTATCTGAAGAAGTAGACCATTCCTCAGAACCTTCATTGTACTGAAATGCAAAGAGAACCCTAAAGATAATTGGAAATGAGAACAAGTCAACTGCTTGTGAAAGGGAAAACCAAACTTCACTAATCAAATTCTGCTCTGGCTGCACAGCCCTCAGCCAAAATGAACTAAGAACAAACAATGAAGTCCCCATCTAGTTTTCAGCTCTTCTAAACAATGACTCTTCACCAGCAGTTGAAATAAACTCTAAGTTGATGTTACTATAATGAAAGGCAACAGGAAATAACGATATTGGTAAATAGGTACCCCCTGGGATATTATGCAGGAATGGTGGATAGATACACTACATTTTAACTCTGTACTATGCTGTTAGCTTTGAAGGAAAGGACAAAATTCCATCCATCTACTACTTAAAAAAAATAATTCCATGTAAGTATACATTGCCTCATTAAAATTATTTCATTTGAGATGTTCTTAATCAGGTTTTATAGAGCTCAGAAATTCAGAATTTTCAGCAGAGTTTTCACATCATTTACAGTTTCTCTGTAAAGAAACTCAATGCACACATAAAATAAACAAAAACATAGTAAACAGTACCTGAAATTTTGACACCTCCCTAGCAACAAATCTGCCAGTGCACCTTCCTACATCAGTGTGCAACATTGTGGTTTTGGGTTTTTTTTTTGCTTTTTGCTTTCCATAATCAAGAAGTTAGAGTGGAGTTTCTCAGATCTGCATTATAATATTGTTAGAGCAATGTTAACAATACTCTGCTCTGTGGCATATCGTTCTTTTCCACACATATTTTCTCTCAGTTGTGTCAATTTGCATGAACTTAAATGTGCAGTGTCATTTGAATTTCATCATATCTTAAAATAAAAATCCTCTCGGTCAAAAATGAAATAAGTAAAAATCCCAAAACTCATTTATAACCTACAGCCTAAGAATAACTTTTTGATTAAAGGCAGATGAGTCTTGTACTCAGAATGTAAAACATCTTACTGCTTACTGTAATTTATGTGACTGAAGAGTTCCATATTAGTTGCAGCATATTTGTTTTGTGCTGAAGATTTCTGAGGGTTTTTTAGTACTTTATTGCTGTTCATGTTAAGCAGATTATATCTATTATATTCATCACCCCTTTTCTAGTTGCATAGCAAGTATTAAACTTCACTTTTTTTGTGCAGGTGATAAATTGTGCAGGTGACTTCTGAGTGCTCAGAGTTTCCTTTTATTCTGATTCAAAGTAAGTGCGTGATTCCTTAGCATCTTTTTCCGGCTAGCAAACTGGAATTCAGCTAAAATGCTTCAGCAATAAAAATCTGTATTTTGAAGGATGTTACTAAATAAAATGATTATTGAAGAAAAATCCGGTGCAATATTGATTCCTAACATACTCCATGAAGCTCTTCATCAGAGCTTCTCATCTTGAAAAGCAAAAATGTATTCTGTTTATCCACTGCCATACTTAACTTATCAGACTCCTTTTCCTATGGTATGAAGTACTTACAGTTGTTAATCCATAAACCATTGCTGTGGTTTGCAGAGTTTAATGCTCACGGGCGCAGAGGTCAATGTCACATTTCATCACGTGTCAAGGATGAGTTTAGACCCCACAGATTTTCAGAAGGGGTGCAAATTTTTTGCCTCTCCCAAGGCCTCTAATAGGCAGCTGCCCTCCTGATATTCCACTGGTGGCTTCAAGGATGCTTCCGTTATACCTAAACCATAACATGTTCTAAATAGTCTCCTAAAAACCATATTCTAGTAGTTTTCTGAAAATCTCAATAATTCTGTGTTTGCATGCAGCAGGTTCAGTGCCTGCCTCTGAGGCAGGTAAAAAGGTCTTTAGAAAACTACCCATCTTTAAAAAATAGTCAGGTGGAACAAGAATAACTAATTTTTGAGGGCCTCATCAAATGAAATGCTAAAGCTGTGAAATGTGAGGAGCACATTATGCTTTCGGCACTGCAGTCTCCTTAATAGACTTCAGTAAATTACCCTCATTTGGGCTCAGCAAGCCCCAGTGCCTTCAAATTCGCTGCTACAGGCAGCTCATGACAGCATGCCAAAACCAAAATGCTGACAGCCTGTCTTTCTGCCTGCCTTTCACCCAAATTTCTGGATATTATCTGCCATCATCTGGTTTTGTATGAGAGGCGTATTTTTTCATAGTAATCTGTTAGTGAACAACATAAATTCTGTTATACTACGTTGGAAGAGAGTAGATGAAAAGGATAAGTCAGATATAAAGTATTTTCTTTATAAGGGAAAAGAATGACTAAAAGGAGTTATTTTTCACCTCAAGCCATTCTGTGAGGAACTGGGATGAGGAACCTTTTTTTTTAAATCTGAAAGAATAAAATCCATGTTAAGTCATTTGTATTGTGAAAATCAATACCATGAACGTTAGAGAAAGAGGAGAAGAGTTATTTATATGGTAAATGCTATAATTAGTGTTTCTTCAGGCTACAAGTGCCTAATGAAAAGATGTCATGAAGTGGAAAATAGCAACTTTTTGTGAGGGTGTCTTGAAAAAAGCAACACATTTTTTGCAGGAGGAAATCTCAGTCTTAAATTGCTTCCATTTTTTCCAGTGGATAACTGTTTAAGCTATTTTGCAAATGTATCAGTGACATTTCTTACCTTCTCTTCTTTCTAGAAATTGAAGTCTTTAGTACAAATTCATTGATTTTTTAAAAATTTGTGTATTTTAGTGAAAAACTGCCTTTTGCTTTAATAAGATTTTACTTAAATGATTTTTATTTATAGCGCAGCTCTTCATAGCAGCTGAATCACCACATTTCATTGAGTAGGGAAACAGAAGCTGCTAAGCTGTCTCAGAAAACATCCATCTATTCAACTTCTTTTCTTTAATAAAGCCAGTATCAAACATTTCAGAGGGAAGTTTAAGATCTCCACAAATATGATGTCATTGGCCACACATTAGCTGTCGGCTGAATATCTAATAATTAAGAAGCTCTAAACTTTAAGAGGATGAAATTTTTCTTATCTATTATTCTAAAAATTCCTTATATAAAAATACTTTTTCTTTGAAATATAAAATCCTGTATGCCACATGCTGTTTGGAAACAATGCATCTCAACTTCTACATTCACTTCATGCCCAGTATCTCTCAACTGTGATCAGGTTACAAAATAGGAAGAAATGAATTCTCCGTGGTCTCTTGCCCCTCGGTATTCCTTACATCATTCTTTTTTATCATGTGTTTACTATGGTCTTCTGTATTTCACTTGACACTGCACAACACTTAGATTAAGGAACTAGAGCAATGCAAGTCACTGTAGTATATATTAAATAGATTGAAGGTTGTCTAACCTCTGGATTTTCAGAAGCAGGTGTATTTGGGGAATTAAAGTTGATATGACAAATTTCTATTGAAGTTCGTGACAGGACGAGGATACTCAGTAGAGTTTCCAAGCTTCTCACTGACTTGTCATAATCAGTAATTGTTGAGCTACAGCAAACAGGGTGTATTTGAGCAAGAGCCAGATATAGTCATGCATCCCCTGGAAAGGACTGCAGTCCCTGAATGAATGTTTACTGAGTCTCTCTGAGAAAGAAGACTGACTTTGATAAACTTCAACTGTGATACTTATCATAAACTCACAGAATGGTTTTTGTTGGAAGGGAACTTAAAGATCATCTACATCAAATCCCTCTTCTATGGGCAGGGATAGCTTCTAGACCAGCTTGCTCAAAGCCCCATCCAACCTGGCCCTGAGCACTTCCAGGGATCCCTGGAAGTGGGATCCCAGGCATCCCTGACTTACCTGAACAGCCTGTCCAGTGTCTCACCACCTTCATTGTAATAAATGTCTTTGTAATGTCTAATCTAAATCCAGTTTAATCAGGAATTCTTTTGATTCCAGTTTAGATGCCAATACAGTGTACAGTTTCACATGTATTTGTAATTCACAGAATCCCAGAATGGTCACGAATGTAAAGACCTCAAGATCACCTCACCCAACCTTCCAGCTTAGCGGGCTGAATACCCTGGGAGTAGCTGGTCTGAGGAGTAAGAGGGAGTCAAAGAAGGCATTAAGTGTTTCAGTCTTTGCCTCATCCTTGATGAAGTGTTTTCCCCTGTAGCCAACAAAGGATGGAGATTCACCCCGTCTCTCTTTTTGTTTCTGATGTATTTGTAGAAACTTTTTGTTGTCCCTTATGGCAGTAGCCAGATTGACCTCCACCTGGATTCTTGTCTTCCTAATTTTTTTCTACAGGATCAAACTAGATCCCTGTACTTATTCCAAGATGCCTGATCCCTTTTTCCAAAGGAGGTAAATTTTCCTTCTTTTCCGAAGTTCCAGTGAAAGTTCCTATTCAGCCAGGCCAGTTGTCTTCCCTGCCAGTTTGTCTTACAGTGCATGGGGACAGCCTGCTCCTGTGCTTTTAAGATTTCCTTCTTGAGCAATGTCCAGTCTTCCTGGACCCCTTTGTCCTTTAGGACTGCCTCCCAAGGCACTCTCTCAACCAGTGTCCTGAACAGGCTGAAGTCTGCCCTCAAGAAGTCCATAGTGAAGGTTTTGCTAAACCCCCTCCTTATTTTTCCTAGGATTGAGAATTTCACCATTTCATAGTCACTAAGCCCAAGACGGCCTCCAACCACTACATCCCCCTGCAGTCCTTCCCTGTTTGTGAACAGATCTAGAGAGGCACTTCCTCTGGTAGGCTTGCTTACCTGCTGTGTCAAGAAGTTATCTTTCATACACTCAAGGAACTCAAGACTCCTATCCTGTCTTCTCTCTGCCACATTATACTTCCAGCACATGCCTGGTACATTGAATTATTCCACCAGAACAAGGGCTAGTGATTGCCAGACCTCTGCCAGCTGCTTGTAGAGTGCCTTCATCCTGATTGTGTGGTCTATAACAGACACTCAACAGGATATCCTCCTTATTTGCCTTTCCCTTCAGCCTTACCCATAAACAGCTCTATGCAGCCAAAACACTCTGTAACATATAAAGCCACCCCACCACCTCTCCTTCCTTGTCTATCCTTTCTGAACAGCTCATCCATTGCAGCATTCCAGTCATGAGAGTCATCCCACCATGTTTCTGTGACACCGGCTACATCGTAGCTGTCCTGCTGCACGATGGCTTCCAGCTCCTCCTGTTTATTGCCCGTGCTCTGTGCACTGGTGTACATGCACTTGAGCTGAGCTATTGGTTTCCCCCCTGGCATTGCCATGCCACCTCTAGGCTCAGCTCTAGTGGGCCTGGTTTTATCCCCTTCCCTTTTCAAACCTAGTTTAAAGCCCTCTCAATGAGCCCTGCCATTCTTCCAAGACTTAAGGCATTTGATATTTACACTTTAGACACAACTCTTTGTATGTTTTGATGAAATATGAAGGTATATCCTCGTGTAATTTTATATGTACATATATATATTATTTCCTATAGTGCATTATGGATGTAACACCTTCCATGACAATGGTTAACTGTGATATACCATGGTTAACTTTGCATACAAGTTAGCAGGTAGTTATATTTTCAAAATTGATCAGTTACTTTGATTTAAAGATCCTTTAGCACTTGAAATTTGAGTTGTCTAAATAATGTATGAAAATTGTATTGCTGTTTTTGCATTTTCATGACGCATCATCATGAAAAGCTATGTATAAAATGCAGAAAGAAAAATAGCAAATCTGTATTAACTCGACAGTTGGCATAAGGAGCAGGTTATGGAATTTGTAGGGCATTAAAAAATTGGATCAGATTAAAATTGTCAAAACCACATCTCTCTAATTTTTAGAAGTCTCTTTGGTGCATATATATATATATATTTTACTGGAAGTCTTGAGGAACTAGTTATCAAGTAGTCGGATTTTTAGAGGTACAAATTGATATTTAATACAGTTTTCAGAAGCACCAGGAGGATCTGAATTTTCTCCAAAACCTGTAGGTTTGTATTTTCAGTGCATGCTGCTGTTGTATTTTTTATGCTCAGAATTTTCAAGGCTAATTATTAGAACAGCCTGTTCCTTCTTCCCATCTGTGTGTTTACCTCAGAGCAGCTGAAAAGATCAGGACTGTGCAGGCACACTCCTGGGTGGATTATTTACAAAAAACATGTATCTGTTACAGCTTGCAAATCCCATTATTAAAATAATTACCAGATGTTTATGAAATACTTTGGAGATGTTGCAGCTGAGATGACAAGGTCATTTGGCTAAAGCCACCTGCAGAAAGGAGGCTATGAAGCTGGTGGCCCCTGAGCTCAGACGTGGACTTAATGGCCAAGAGCAGGTTTTCCAGTATGCTGTAGCAAGAGGCATGTTGCAGTAAAGTATTTTTCCTCATAACACTCTTTAAGAATGCATACATGTTTATAACTGACCACAAATAAACAGGGCATGAACCTGATAATCTTTAATCAAGGTTTGAATTCAGAGGATAAGTAACATTCAGAAAAATCTCTTCTTAACACATTTGTAATGTAGCCAGGCTTCTCTGGATTTTTTTCTAAACCAGGGATCATGGTATTAGAATTCCCTACTTTTCAAAAACTTCAACACAGAGCCTACACCCACATGAACTTTAAAATAAGTTTCTTAGTTCTAGACCCCTCTCAGCTTTGGGGATTTTGGAATAAGTGTTTCTAAATAAAAATAAAAAAAATCCAATTGTAAGTATTTTTTCCTACTGCTTGATTTTTTTATTTTCTCCAGTATTTACTACATTAACTCCAGCAAAGAAATAAACAGGTACAGGGCTATAGTACCATCAGAACTAAGCTTTTAAATTCATGAAAATGAGAAAATAATTTGTTTAAAAATTAACATCTCTGTCCTAAACATACTGTTGCATCCAAAACCTATACTAAACACAAAATCTACTATTCAAAGTATACATCTAAACACCTTTTCATGTGCCCAGCTTCTTTTTTCTGGCTTACCTAGCCCATGAGGTAACTTAGGGGACTGAGCCAAAGCTAATATAAAGTAATGGAAGGGTATCCTTTGACTTTAATAGGCTTTAGATCAGTCTGAGATGCACTGTGTTATAAACCTGCTGCTTATAGCCCCAGTGGACTAATTTTGCAAAACTTTTATTGTTAGAGAGAGATTGTACATCCACTGCATGTTGACTGGGAATTCCTGCTGCTCAGTGGGCTGTTGCAGAGATGGCTCTAGGGGACATTCAGAGCTTCCCTGTAGAGCAAATATCCCTGTGGCATACTGGATTATTTGGATACCTGGAGATAATGCTGTAGTTAAATGGTTCAAACAGCTGGCAAAGGCCTGGTGATCTTTCCCCATTACTCTCTTAAGTGTGTATGGGTATGTGTGTATATAAATGAGTCCGTGTTTTCACTTTATATTAGCTGCTAATGGCAACTCTCTTTTACAATTTTGTGGAGAGCAAGTCTATGGGGAACAGCAAATTCCTCCCCTTAAGAGGTACAGAGGAGGGTAATAAACACATTTACTGTGTTGTTAGAGTTGTATAACTAGAAATATTATTGTATACAAATTGTTCTAGATACTTAGGTTTATTACTTTGGCAGTCACAGATTGCTTGATAATTTTTCCATGAGTATGGAAAATAAATAAGAACACTTTTTTCAAGATTTTACAGTCTTGAATTATATGCATTTTTATCATAATGGAGGCTCCTATTAATAGAAAATAAACTCAATATATTTAGTATTAAACTGACATTTATATAAATGGAATATGGGAAAAAATAAGAGTGTGTTGTTAGTTGGAGTTTAATTTATATCAATCTAAAATCACTGTGAAGCTCTTTGTCTATCCCTATAAGTATATAGAAGGCACACATAGAAAGGAATTCTAAACAGTCTCTGACTGATTGTTTCACCATTAATAGTCAGTTGTTCCTAGTGTAATTAGGAATAGAACCAGAATAAATACTTTTCTTTCTTTCTTCCTGTTAATTTGCAATGAGTTTCACCAGATTATAATGCTGTTTCTATTTTAAGTATATTCCTTATTGATTTCCATATATACCCTGGAGGTGTCTAATTATAGGTGAAAGTAAAATTCAGGAGAGCAAAATATCCATGTGGCTGCTCAAGCTGCTGGTGTCACCAAGACCTGATGTTACCTCCTGCTTTCATTCTTTGTTCTCTCTCTCTCCCTTCTACTTGACTAAGAGATCAGTAGGGGTTTCCCTTTTCTGGTAGATATTATGCTGAAATGAAAATGGGCAACCTAGTGTTTAGTTTCCTGAAACTAAAATAGGAAGCTTTGGATTTCTGGGTCTCAGTGTAATGTCTGTGGGCAAGCAGGCATCCATTCCTTATTCCCTCTCCTCTGATGACTCCATCTATTCAGTATTCTCTCATCTACCACCATCCTGCTCTTTCAACTGAGACCTTACTGCAGTCCTCATCTCTCTTAATTCCTAAAGCCAGTCTCCATTTTTCAGGTCCCAGTGTCTATCTCCTGTCTCAGGCTGCATTACTTGAGTCCAGGTTGATCTTCACGCAGTGTTGCAGTTCTCCTTTCCCTCCTCAGTGTCCCTTTCCTTACATGTACACCCTCTGTGCTTTGTTTCTGCATTCCTTCTTCGTTGGCTCCCAGCCATAGGCACTTTTTCCCAAAATAATCATCCAGCCACATTCTCCTCCACTGATTTTTTTGTCTTTGCCCTCTGAATCCTAGCTGCTCAAACTACTCCTAACTATGCAGTTCCCTCTCTCCTTCAGCTGCTCATTGCTTCTGAGTCTCCCCACGTCCACAGATATCCATGGTAGAACTTTCCTATCCCTTGTTCTTATTTCAACTATTTGTCACAAGTCTGTCCAGGTTCAGCTGGTACAAGTAGGATCAAGTTTTCTCTTTGTACCCGTGGCCTTAACCATGTTGGTGTGTTCTCTGGGGATGATACCTGTGATGCCTCATGAACAGGAGCTATGTAGTTCAAAAAAATGAAAGTTGAACTTTACTGTGCCCTTATTCCAGTCAAGCTGTGTGTCTGTCAAAAGCCATGGCCTATCTCTTCAGCCACATGCTCCTGTGCAGGCTTCCCAGTCATCTGTATTAGTATTTTGGCAACCACGCAGTAAGCAAGAGCATCTTTGTCATTTGCTCATACAAAATAACCTGTCAAAAAAACCCTGGTTTTAGTTAACTCTTAAGACTGATCCAACTGATTGCATACTCACAAGATCAATTAAATCTTATGCAAGGGAGGAGTTTACACAAAGTGGCTAAATTGAGAAAGGAATGAAAAATAACATTGGACTTACACTATGCAGTGTACCTTGCACATCTGATCTGCAAGCATTTGGAGTGAGTGGCTGCAAATGCCATCAGCCCTACATATGTGATTGTGCTAACCCCATCTGCAACACTTTTGTTCTTCCAGAAAATATAGAATTTTCTAGCACTTTGCTTGTGCCATTAGGATGACTCAGCCAAAAAAAGCTTGCTTTCTCAGGCCAGTTTTTTTCCTTTTCTGTTTTCCATTCTTTTTGAAAGGAATTTGTTTTTTCCTCAAACTGAACAATCCTTTCTGTGTATTTTCTATCCTCAGCAAAGAACCAAGCAACTTAGTTCAAGACATCTTACAACGCAATCTTGACCATATCAGTATCTTTTACATTTTCCCAATTCTTTGTCTTTTTTCTTTGTATCAAGTAAGTCACCAACAAGAGCTCTTGCAATTTTTCATTTTATGAACTTTTGACCTCATTTATTAGTTTAGTACCTTGGGCATGGAAATTGTAGTCAAAAGAAAACAAATTATCTTTTCCATAATTGCCATGCACATACGCACACAAAATGCTGAAATATCTTAAGGGAAGGATTTTTATCTAGGTAATCATAAGCTGAAATTGAAGACATGACATGGAAAAGAGACAGATATGTAGAAATGAAATTAGTACTTATTCAGGGTAGCTCATCCTTATCGTAATTCTGCACACTTCATTATGAACTATAGATCTGAAAAATGCTTTTCAAACTGCAATTTCTGATGTTCTAAAATACACTTTATCATCAGTTCTTCTGACTTGTGTACAGGATAAATGAAGCAAGTAGTTCTGCCACCTTTTCCCCATGGAAATTAGAAAGGTTAAAAGCCTCACAGTCCAAACTTACTGATGAATTCAGTAGAGGACTCTATGCAGCTTTTCACCTCCGTAACAGGTAGCACTGAGCATCACAGAGCCTATATTTCCTGAAGCAGGTTTGCATGAAAGGGCAAAGAAACAAGTTTAGCTGCTAAAAGAATTTGTACAAGTAGCTGTAATACAGGAACAGACAGAAGAAGTTATTTTTTAATTATTCTTATTTATTTATTTGTATTTATTTATCTTGGCAGCTGCAACGTGTCTGACACCTACACTGGCACGAGTACTGAGATGCACAGGGCTGGCTGCCTTTGAGTGAGTGCTCAGTGGTCTCTTGATGCTGTGCCACTGGGAGGGGTGTGGGGTGGGCAGCCCAGGGCAGAGCTTGTTTTGCAGAGTGTGGGAGGCAGAGAGCAATGTGGGGCTCTACCTGTATTATTCAATATAATAAATTTGAGTTCAAAAATACAACACTGCTGTCAGGGAAATAAGATACAGTGGGGTTTTTCTTTTTCAGTGGAAGGATCAGAGCAGCATGCAGAAATAACCCAGTAAATTATTTTGTGCTTACAAAAGCTTTCATGAGCTTACAGTGGCTAATTGTTTGGATGATGAGAGCTATCCTTCTCTGATTCTGTACTACTTATTTATCAGTGGGGTGAATTGACTGACGAGTTGGTCTTTATAATCTAACAAGGTGAGATTCATCATACCTGACTTTTTTAAGTCTCTAAAGTAACTTTACTTGAATCACCTGAGTGTCTAGAAAAGCCAACATTTCTTGAAGGAGTGGTCTGCCTAGCTCTATATCAACCATTAAAAGATCAGGTTGAGACAACTGCTGAACATGAGAGGCTTATAAAAGCAAGGAGAGAGGGGTTTGCAGGGAACAACAGAATGCTGCCAAAGGTACATTGTTGGTATGTTCTAAGATGGTAACATGAATATGGTGAAAACTTCCATTACTTTTGATGCATGTACCAATACACAACTCTTCCTTAATGGTGATAATATTATGATAAGACACAGTTTTGTTGGTCTGACTTGGAAGGACATTGTGCATACAATCTGTACTCCTTCCCCTGGAGTTTGGCTGTAATTTTAAATGTAACATGAAGGATAACACAACATAAAAGTCTGTATTTCTCTGTTCAGCGTGGCTGGTCTTGGCTTTACCATACAGGATTACAATACCCTGCCCTTGCAGTTAGGTGGAGCTAACAAGGCATGCTTCTCACTGTCAGCAATTGCCAAAATGTTGATCTTAGGTGCTTCATGCTGAGACCCGACAGCAGTCAGTAATGTGTGCCCATCCGGGGCTGCCCGCATCCTTGTTACCAAAGCTCTAATAAAGTTGGCTGCTTCAGTGACAGGCTAAACTGTTGTGCTTTTTCCAGTACTCTCGAAGTGCCTATCACTAAATGATTCTTCTCCCTAGCCCCAAGTTACATCACCTAACTTCACATGTAGCCAGTTAGCAATGTCTGAGAACCTTAGTCCACACTTGGGCAGCATTCAGGTGACCCAAAGGGAAAGCGCGCTCTTTGCACACAGCAGAACAACTGTGAGAGAAAGATGCTTTCACATGGGTTGAAGCCATCCTGGCATTTTGTATAATACAGCCCTGATGTTTTTAAACTATGAAGACTACAAATAGAAATGGTCTTTCTTACGAAGCAACAAACGCAAGCTTTTCTACACCTTAGACTTTCCTGCTGCTGAAATTGTATGTAGAGAGAAGACAAGTGTTCTGCCTTTCTATAAAGAAGTAATATTTGAAATGTGTTATCAGGCTTGCAAAGACTTGCTCAAATTTTAAAATCCTTTCTAAGGTTTTTACCTAAAAGAAAAGCTGTGCTGTTTGTTGTGGCTCTGATGGGTTGTTAAGTATAGAGACTCTAAAGATAGGAAATCATCTTTATAGTATCCAGGAAATGGTTTCATTATTCATCCACTTGCTAATCTCCTTTAAAAAATTGGTAAAAAATTTGAGTACTAGGCATCGATTCTGTCCTTAATGCGTGCAATTGTTGGATGTCTTTGATTTTCAAAAAATCTCTCATAGCTTTCCTGCTTTCCATGTTATTTGGCTAGCTGAACTTAGTTGCTGCAGACTTGAGCAGGGCAAACATTTTTCTGTAGCTTTGTTTTTCTAATTCTTTTTAGAGAACACGGAAAATCAGCAACATAAAAAAGCAAACATTTTATAAATATTAGGATAAGTGTATTCCTTCATAAGCATTGTGATTTTGAATCCATGTATCATGGATTGAAATGTGCTCCAGGTTGGCAAGTAGTGCTTCTACATTTTAATCTCTAAATATAACATTAAAAAGCTAAATAAAACCTCAGTAAATTTAAATCACAGAATTGTCGTGGTTGGAAAAGACCTGTAAGATCACTGTGTCCAACCATCCACATTACCTTCCCCCATAAAATAAAATATATTTGTCTATATCACCATGCTCACTACATGAGGCACTTCAGGACATGCTCTAGTGAGCATTTCTTATTTGTTTATCTTTCCCACATAAGTTTTATCCCTGCTAAGAAATTGAGACAGAGGGTTTTGCTTTAGTTTTGGAGTTGGAGTTGTTTTAGGGTTCTTTTATTTGTATTCTATCTTCCCAATACTATGAAATTTTTCATTAAAATGTTTGGGCTGGGAAGGTATTTTGAGAGAAAGGAGATTTCTAGAGCTAGAATTTGCTACCTACTATTTAGCACGCTTGCATGTACCTAAAAGTAATTTTGGTTTCCTTCTTCTAGTAGGCTTACTTGCTTCTTTACCACCCATTCAATGTTGTGCACAATGGTGATGAAGGTATTAAAACTTCAAATGGGATTTATAAGATAACTCTTACTAATTGCAAGGGAAAGTATCTGATTTCTTGGGAGGAAGAATAAGCCTACATAGATTTCTATTTTGTATGACTGCTTGTAGTACCCAAGATGACTTTAAGATTCTTCTGTAAGATCCTAAAAGAACTGAGAGTGCACCGCACCCAACAAGGCTGATAATAGATAGAATTTTGGTTGCAAAGAATAGTTTGGTGTTTCTCTTACTGAAGCAGAACAAAAGAAACCATTGTCCAGCTATCCTGTGAGATTCTTCCAAAAAACATCAAAATATGACATTTTAAAAAATTTTATGTATATAAACTATAGGTCTGCAAGTAATGCTTCTGTATTCGTCTCCCCAAATAAAACATAAAGCTAAATAGAACTGCTTCTGCAATAAGACCCTAAGAAAATAAAAAGTAGAAGGGGAAAAGAATGGCAGTCTGTAATAAACTTTTGTACTTCAGCTTTAACATATTGTACTGGCCATGAGTAAGTATTTTTTCTCATTAGGATTAATATAGTAAAGAAACTGTTCTCTCATACGTAAATATTCATAATCCCATTTCAAACTGATAGAGAAATATTTACACAGACTCATAGACTAAAAGTTTGAGCAGAGAAGTTGCTGTGACCCAAAACTATGCAGAGGAAATAAAAAAATCTAGATTTTTGTTGATGATAGAATGGATTCTAGAATTTCTAAGGTTTCCTTAGGGAAACCTTTCTAAGGCAGAATTTCAAAGGGTTTCTTAAATATCTGTAATATCAGGAGTGCCTTTTGACTATCAGAAAGTGATAGCAAAGATACTGAAAATATTTCCTATCAAAAGATTTTACTGAAGATGGCAATGATTGTTCTTTGTTAGTTTTGTACTGCCAGTCATTCTGTATCCCATAGAGAGGAAATCTTTTTCTTTCATATGCAATTCAATTCAAGATTGATATTGGCAAAGATTTACTGTTGTGAAGTTGGGAAGATGATTTTGCTTTGATCTGGGAGGAGGTTAGGAACATGCCTTTGCTGGTGCACATTTTCTGTATTTATCAATAAAAAATAATATAGTACTTAATCATGCTTCATTTTAAATTGATAATGGTAAGCTCAGTACTGTTTATGGGAAAGATGAATGACAACTGGGAAGAATGTTAAAGTGATAAGATGTGCCTGCAAAGAAAGTGGTCAAGGCCACCTAAAATCTGTTTGCTTTCTCAGTGTCTAGACTTAAACTCATGGACTTAAGTGAGCTACAGGGGAGCTTGTCCATACTTTCCATTGAAATATGTAAATGGATTAATGTTGCAGACAACAGACCATTTCTCTTCTAAGGACTTACACATTGTGAAAATCTTGAAACATCAAGGCAAAAAAAGATGACTTGCTGTAGTAATAAAGCAGAAATAAACCCTCTCTTTTGGATTATATGAAAAACCTATTTAGTGCCCCCTTGGAAAGCATGAGCACCCAATTTTCTGGGACAAGATCTAGCCCTTATATTATCCTGTTGCTGTTTTAATGACCCCAGGTGTCAATATACACTTAAAAGCTCCTGAGGAACATTTATGTGCATAAAAACTCAATTTCCCAAGATCAAAGATCTCTTTTTTCCCCCCTTGGGAGAGGAAAGCATAAGGCTGTTTCCTCCATTATTAACATTTTGCCTCAGAGCAAGTGGAAACATAATCCCTGTCTGTTGTTTTTACCTGCTCCTGGTCCACTGGGAAAACACAACTCAGCCATGTGTGTTTATGGCTCTTCCTTTCATGCATTTTTCCTGCTGTGCCTGTGTTATGACAGGGCAGGAGGTGGCATAAATAAAGGAGAAGCTTGGCAGAGAATGACAGCTTCTGAGATTTTTAATTTTACAATTATTTTGGAGTCCCATCATTTCTAGGAAAAAAAAAGCCAGCAGATTTTTTTTTTTTTTTTTTTTTTTTTTTTTTTTTTTTTTTTTTTTTTTTTTTTTGTCTACTCTCTGCTTTCAGAGCAGCAAGGGTGAAGTCCCCACTCTTTACCAGGAAGCAAAAATAAAAGCAATGTTTTCACCACTCCAGAGAACACAGTTTCATTATTAAATGATGTTTCTGAGTGTGTTTTCTATTGCTCTCAGGCTTTGAAACCTGTCTAAGATGAAACTCTAATTCACTATGAGTGAATGGGAAAGGAAGAATTTCTCTGTTATCCCTATATATGAAATTCTTTTCTTTTGCTTGCTACCTGTGGAAAGGCTTTAGTGATTCCTGCAAAAGCAAAAAATGGTCTTAACTTCGGGTCTTTTGGTAATTGATTAAAAAAAGATTCCCATTAAGGAATCTCATTCTTTTCTGAGGCAAAATAACTTAGGCTGCTTCTTTTGCCAAAATTCCCTTGAACCACTTAGCAGTCCTGGAAATAAATGCATAGGAACAAAAGTGTGGATTCTGCCCTGATGACCGTAGTAGCCATTTCCTTGCATTCCATGGTCACAGAGGAAGCTTCCTTTTGTCATTAGACCAGGGAGCTGAGGATCCACCATACCCAGTAACCTGATAAATGTTCATTTTATGTTGTGAAGAACATTTTTACATGGCTTTTCTTTCTGGGTCAGAGCAAAAGCAGTTGTCGTCCAGCTATCCTATGATAGCTGCAAAACATTAATAGAACAACAAAAATGAAAGGGTTTCTTTTATGGGTAGTATTATATCTGAAACTTCATGACAGGACACTAGTAGAATAGATGTATTATAATTACATGACTTGTAATTTATTTTTTTATTAGTTTAAATAATATTAAATTAGTGTATCTAAGTTACTTAATACTTGTCTTTTATACTTAGCTGATTTTCTGAATCAAAGCTTTTCCTGTGTTTTAAAGTAAGAGTTAGACTGATACTTACTTTGAACATAATCTCACATATTATAACAGAATCTGAAACAGACATAAAATTTTTCAGTACATAGATTAACATTGTGTTTAGACACAAATTTTCAATTTCTCATGAAAAATATCAATAAAATACAAAAAAGTATTTGTTTCCTAGAGTTTTCATTGCCAACAGTATTACTTCACATTTCTTTTTTGTAACAAGTAATGACAAAAGGTACTGATACAAATTTTCAGTGTCTCCCATAATTTGCTTTTTCTGTATAAATAAAAGTTTCTGTAGGTAATCTATTGGTAATTTCATGGTGGAATACAGACCTCATATTCAATAGTAAATATGTCTTTGGGTGGCAACTGGTTACTTGTATTTTACCAGTGGTAATACTTTGACTGGAAATTCGTAGGAACAAGTGCAACATTTTCTAGAGAAAGGGGAGCCACTGAAACAAAATCTAAATATGTGACAGGGAAGAAAACAAACATTTTGAAACCGCAGACACATTTACATAAATCTGAAGTCTTTTGAATGTTTCAGTTACTTCAGTAAGTTGATAACTGAAGACTGTACATATGACGTAGAATTGCAGTGAGATCTGTTGCTTTCACAAAATATGGCAACAATTCAAGTGATGAATGAAGCTGTTTCAGTCTCTTGAATCAGCATTAAACTTCCTGGGCATTAAAGAAGTTGAGTAATGAAAAATTTTCTGCTTTGCATGCCGCAGAAGATTGCTCTCATTCAGTGAACAGAGAAGTGGTCAGGTAAATGTTGAGGACTGAGGTTGATGATTTTCATTATGATTAGACAAAGAAGTGAAGCATGAAAAATCATATATTCTCTAACTGAACAGAAAGAGTGGAAAATTGACAGATTGACAGATTTTCCTCCATTTCTCATTCTGTTCTGCCAAGTTTTACTAACACTACTGTACTGTAGTTTTTAAGTGTTGATGCAGCTTACAGTGTTCGTCTATGACCGCAAAGGCAGTCTAAACTGAGCAATCAATTTTATAGGTAATTCTTGTTCAGGAAAATTTTCCAAATGGGAGACTGCTTTCCTCAACAGTAACATTTGCTTTTCCCTATATACTTTGCTTATTTCAGTTTTATGCTGGAAATACAGAACCTGAATCCATTTGATCGAAACAGTAACACTGAAAATCTATTTATTACTTCCTCTGATGCAGTCCATACAAGCACCTCTGAGCTTCTAGAGGTTCTTACAAGGTACCCCTGTCTTCAGTCAACCTTCCGGATATCAGTTTCTTCACAGCCTAGGATCCCCATCAGTTCTTCAGCACAGCTGGTAGGAAAACAGATAGGCTCAAGCTTTCAGTTATGTGAGCTGAACTCTTGAGAAAGAGTACATCCTACTGGATATAATGACTCAATCAGAATCATAGAATTGGCTGGGTTGGAAGGGACCTCAGAGATCATCAAGTCCAACCCTTGATCCACTACCGCTGAGGTTACTAGACTATGGCACTGAGTGCTACATCCAGTCTCTTTTTAAATATCTCCAGGGATGGAGAGTCCACTACTTCCCTGGGCAGTCCATTCCAATGCCTGATCACCCTCTCCATAAAGAACTTCTTTCTAATATCTAACCTAAACCTCCCCTGGCACAACTTGAGACCATGCCCTCTTGTCTTGCTCATAGTTGCCTGGGGAAAGAGACCAACCCCCACCTGGCTACACCCTCCTTTCAGGGACTTATAGAGAGCGATGAGGTCTCCCCTGAGCCTCCTCTTCTCCAGGCTGAACAGCCCCAGCTCCCTCAGCCTCTCCTCATAGGATCTGTGCTCGAGTCCCTTCACCAGCCTGGTTGCCCTCCTTTGGACCTGCTCCAGCACCTCAATCTCCTTCCTGAACTGAGGGGCCCAGAACTGGACACAGTACTCGAGGTGTGGCCTCACCAGCGCTGAGTACAGGGGCAGAATCACTTCCTTGGACCTGCTGGCCACGCTGTTCCTGATACAGGCCAGGATGCCATTGGCCTTCTTGGCCACCTGGGCACACTGCTGGCTCATGTTCAGCTTCCTGTCAATCCAAACCCCCAGGTCCCTCTCTGTCTGGCTGCTCTCCAGCCACTCTGTGCCCAGCCTGGAGCTCCCCATGGGGTTGTTGTGGCCAAAGTGCAGGACCCAGCACTTGGCCGTGTTGAACCTCATCCCGCTGGAATCAGCCCAACTCTCCAGTCTGTCCAGGTCCCTCTGCAGAGCCCTCCTGCCTTCCAGATGATCCACACTCCCCCCCAGCTTAGTGTCATCTGCAAATTTGCTGATGATGGACTCAATCCCCTCATCTAAATCATCAATAAAGATATTAAACAGAACTAGGCCCAACACTGATCCCTGGGGGACACCACTAGTGACCGGCTGCCAACTGGACACAGCCCCGTTCAGCACCACTCTCTGGGCCCAGCCCTCCAGCCAGTTCCTAACCCAGCACAGGGTGCTCCTGTCCAAGCTGTGGGCTGACAGCTTTTCCAGGAGAATGCTGTGGGAGACGGTGTCAAAGGCTTTGCTGAAGTCCAGGTAGACCACATCCACAGCCTTCCCCTCAGGGAACAAGACAGCAGAACCTGAGTGCTAGTGATGCAGATTGGGTATCAACTAAGAGCACGGCAAAAGCTGGGAGCTGTGCAGTGAGGCCTGTTGAGATGTGGAGCTATCTCAGGGAGTACCTGATCCCTAGTTGCAAATTGCACTAATTTCCTTTGCAATAATAGAATCTATTATTTTTTCCTAGAGATAATTGGGCTCTTCAAAGCACATAGGAGCTAGAAATAGATCAAAGTTGCTTTTAATCACTAATACTAGTAGACAGAAGACAAAAGGAACAGCTCTGTTGTTTTAAGAGATTTTTTCTAACAGGTCACGTTTCAATTTGGAATCATATTTTAAGCAACCTGGCACAGTGAAAATCTGTAATATTTAAAATCATACGTGATTTTCTCATTTGACAGTGTCACCAGCTTAGTCTGGCAGGAGAGCTTATCAAAGTCCTGTCTCCTCAGCATTGTGAATTTGTTCACAATTCATTCTCAAACTTAGTTTTTTATTAAATTAACAAATCAATAGCTAAGAGGATCGATGGATTTGGTAGCAGTTGGTTTAATGTCAGCAGAAATGAACTGCTGCCAAATTCCATGCTGCTGTTTAAATTGATTGAGCCAGACATCTTTTGCTCAAAAAAAATCAATTGTGGTGAAAGAAAAGCATTTTGTTTAAAAATTGTATATAAAATTTGTGATCCATTATGCATGTATGTGCATGGATGCACACACAGTCCTAGACTTTTTTTGAGAGACCCTTGGAAACAGAAATTGCTTTACTCAAGGCACCACCATAGCACCTTCTTATATAGTTTATTTGTTGTTGTTGTTTTTTTTTCTTCCAAGCTGACACCACTGTATATAAAAATGAAGAATTGTGGGGTTTTTTCTGCTTCTGTATTGTTGGTTTTCTCTTTATACATTTAATAGTGCTTTCTATTTTCTCAGTCATTCAGTGTATACATATGATGCAGATAATTTTCTTTTTTGTCATTGAATGCCAAATGAAAGATAGCTAAGTACATAGCAGGCATTTTGCAATCCTTATCACACACCATTAGACACTAATGTACTATAATGATGATCTTGATAATGGCACTCTCACCTCACAGCACACCTGTGACTCAGATAATACATTTTCAAGTCCTTGTCTTTTATATTAATGAAATCTCCTTATCAGTATTACATAATGAAAATTCTGCTATTACTGTTGAATGGTGAACATGTAAAGTACAGTATGCAGAGCTGTGACTTAGGTGGTCATGGAACATTAGAATTTCCACTCTTTGATGAAGCCAGTCTTTGGAGAAATCGATAACATAAATTTTAATTGAATTCTGAACATTTTAGATGGGGGAGTGTACCAGGCACTTTGTCCAGAGGTAGAAGTTTCCTACATTTTTATTTTTTTTAATATTAGCAAAGTGTTTACAGTGGCTTTAAAATGGTTATAGAAATTCCTTATCCTCTGGGAGAATATTTCCCAGCTGAATAGATATTGTTGTCTAAGCATTCTTTTCTTCTCATCTGGACTTCAGTTGCTCATTTGTTTTCCTTTTTCCCCCTCTTTTAACTTTTAGCGTTATTCCACTAATGTATCACCCAGTTATCCTCAGTTATTACCTCTTCTGTGTGTTTATATGTTATATGTATTTGTATACTGTTTTCCTGCTCTTCTGAAGTTTAAGGATTAGCCAGTCTCCTCATATTACATATTTCAGTCTTTTACTTTCTGCAGCACAATACATTCTTCTATTGCTTTTCTTTTAAATTGTTCCGGCTGCTTAATTTCTTTCTGGAAAGGTCTTCTCCAGACTGCAGATATTATTGCAGGTAATGCATCATGAGAACTGTCCATCAGAGTTCTTTGCTCAAGGTTTCAAGTGTACATGAATCAGATGATCGTGTGAGAAATTCTAGTTGTTAACTCAAGTTTGTTTTTCAGTTTGATTCAGTATCCTTGGTCTGCCATTTACATCAATCATCTTCTACAGTATATTTGATTTCTTGTTGTTTTTCATAGATGCAATAGGTTGGATTGGCCTACTTACATTGGGAATCATGAGACGCTCACCTGAACTGCTTGGCTATCACTACAACCTGGAGGTAAATTATTTGTGGTATCATTCAGTTAGGAGTACCTGTAGAAACATCAGTATGTCAAAGTGAGAGAGAGGAAGGCAGAGAATTTAATGCTTGGAAAGCTACCAGGTAGGTTTTTTCACATATGTTTTCTAAATGTAATGGGCTTATGGACAGATTATTTTGTGTGTTATTCTAAAACATGGGAGAATTTTGTAGAAGAGCCATTTTTGTCCAGTTGGAAAGATGTCTGTCATTAAACTCAAGTTCCACAAAGTGTGTGATGAAGAATCATGCAAATGATACTTAGAAGCCTGAGAAGTTTGTTTTTTTCTTCTGGGTATATGCACAATCCACTCACTTTCAAGAACAGAAGAATACTGAATAGGAAGGAAGTAGTATGTCAGTGCTGGCTATCTGATCCCTGCAAGAGTGAACACAGGGAACAGTTCTTTTGTTTTTTACATCCTGTTCATGTAACCACAGGCCTATACTAGATTTGTAGCTGGCCTCTAAGAGATTCACCTCTGTGCTTATATTATTTCCCCAAATACTTTCAACCATATGGTAGCAAAGCAGGAGGGTGTTTGGGGTCCTTTTAAATCACCTGTCTTATCCTTGGGAAATTAGCGAGTCTCTGCTTGTCTCTTCTCTCCATAGCCAAAATAATCTAGTCATTTGTTTCTCTATTTGATTTCAAATCAAGTACCAGAATCCCTCAAAAGGGCTTCAGTAATTTGGTGAGCATGATAAGGTAAACTGGTAGCTTGATCCAACTCTGATAACTGTAGAGAGTAAAACACAATTGTTGAGCTAACCCTGGAAACAGAACAGTCCTTTGCCTAGCAGAAAGATAGTTCCTGAAGGGCTGAAATCCCAAAGGCTGTTGGATTTCTGTCTGTCTAGACCTGAATTTCTCTTTCTGTTCTTCCCTATCCTCTCTAATTTTGGCATTAGCAAGTTAAACAGTCTCAGTGCTTGGGCTGTGCCAGAGTTGGTCCCGTGAGATGGGAGTGTAAGACAGTTATGCCCTTTGTTTTTCTTCCTGCAGTATTATCAATAGTTACCACAGGTTTACTTGACAAGCATATCTACCTTCTCAAATCCTCTCCGTCTGAATAGTCAAGAAGCATTAAGAGGACTTCATTTTGATGCTGACATTTTGAACCTCACGTCAGACCACCTTTGCTTGAAGATAGATCTCACAGCTTACAGTGAACAGCATGAGCACAGAAAACCTGTTTCACCTCGTGACAAGCCAGAAAATCTGAGAGACTTCTGTTGAGCAAGTCAAGTAGATGGAGTGCACGCACACTCTTCAAGAGCGTGATAGCACCCTGAAACCCTAGATTTCCAGAGGGGAAAAAAGACTATCATTCTACGACATGTCACTTTTGTGATTGATCTTAGACATCTCAGGAACATCACTAAGAGCTCCATTGCTTTGGGAATTTTGACCCGCTTCTTACCCTCTCCCATCATGAAGTGTGCTGAAAAACAAAGATTCTCTTTACTGTTTCACTCCACTCCATTTTTTTGGATAAGCTGTCATGCTAACATACTTTCTGAGGCCAGGCTGGATCACTGACACTAAAGAAAAGACATTACTCAATTTGCACCCATGCTAACTACCTAGCCCAATTTTCCCATCTCTTTTCAGATGCCACATTCCTCTGGCTAAAAGACTCTACTTTTCTGGTTCTAGGTGTTATCTAGGAGGTGTTTTTTTATTATCATTCAAATCAGTATTTCCTAATGCTATTGGGAATGCAGGATTGACACTTGTCTTTAGAAAGCTGAATGCCTAGATGTGCAGGTTCATGATGATGATGATAGTAATTTCAACATCATCATTTCAGAAGTAGTCTGGCTTACACACAGTCACATTGTGTTTACAGCTTTTTCATAGATAGAGCTCATATATATTTTAATCTTAGGATTTTCAGAACATATTCTCATGCCTTTCACCAGCACTTCTGTAGACAAGATGGGCTAGATCTCTTCCCATACTTTGACAAGTAACTGCTGGCTGGCTCGCAGCTCTGTTGATAGCATGTAGAGCTCCATTTAATCTGTTTCAGTCTTCAGTTCTCTCTTAGTAGTTTGACCTTAGATTACAGACCTTGAAATTGACCAGGATTAGGGATGCCCACAGTGTGAATGTGTATGTGAACAACACCTCTTGAAGAGCCTCCGGTGACTGGGAGATTGTATTCACTTCCTTGATTCCCTCCACAGCAAGCTGTGTTCTGGGTAGAGGCAGAGCATATTGTGTTTCCTTCACCTCGTTGTTCAAATTGTCATTACTAGCACCTAGCAATTATCTTTACTCACCCCAATCCATCACAATATTTCAGTGGGATGGAGAGTGGCAGGCAATAAAATATCTCCTGGAATATAAATCTGTTCCTAATTTGTTTTTCTCTAAGCCATTATTATTTCTTGTGCGATGGTCTTCTCCTGGGTGTTTTAGGCCTGTCAATCAGTTGTTGCAGGCACTTGTTTTACGTTTCCAGGTTGTGGTATCTCTGGACCTGGCAGTAACAAAGTGAAACACTTATCAGCTGTAATGCCATGCTAAACCCAAGCAAAATGCAAAGCGTGTCACAAACAAAAGCTAAAACACAAACTACATTACCAAAAGGGCAAAGTGTTCCACTCTGTAGTTCAATTCCCTGGATGCTGATGAAAAAGTGTTCTGAGCTTCCTGATCACTGGTAGAAAATTAGTTGCTGTGAGACGTTGACTGATAGAATAGGGATGTCTGTGCTTTCCCTGTCACAGCTGAGTATCTTGGGACAGTAACAAGTACTTCTGTGTTTCAGTGGTGCCTGTATATGCATTACAGATATTTTCATCACAGATGCTCTTTCTGTGCAACTTGCTGGAAGTTACATTTACTATTTACTCATGTCCTGGAGGCTGACAGAACAAATTCACTAACTTATTGCTTTCCCGATGAGTAGCTTGCCCAAGAGGGATTGGCTAGTTCTACTTTACTTGTGAGCAAGTCTCAGAATAACTTGCTTACCACACAACAGCACTCATCAAGCCTCCAATGCTTATGCACTGAACTGAGTATTAGAGAATTTTGTGATACCACTGGCTAGCTAATTATCAACTTGAGATGGACAAAAGTGGACTGTAATGCTTAAAAAATAGCTAAAAATAAAACCACTAAGTCATATAATAATAAAAAAAACTAAAATAAAACCACTGTATCTGGCATACAGTGAAGAAAAATAAAATCACGGAATCATAGAATGGCTAGGGATTGGAAGGAACCTTGAAGGTCTTCTAGTTCCAACCCCCACAAAAAAATTAGGGTAGTTGCTAATTTGCCACAGTAAATTTTGGTTGGCTGCTTTCTTAGCAGAATCCAGTTAATATTCTGTGCTAGTATATGAAATGCCCATATCTCTGCCTGTACTGTCAACTCCAAATTGTCTCTTTCTTTTGTTTCCACTGTTCATTTGGACAAAAGACTTCATTGACCAGACTCTCCTCCATGACCATGAATTCTTAACCACAGGATGCATCTTCTGCGAGTTCACAATAAATTCACAGTAATTTGTAGATCAGCAGAAACAGTTTCTACACTAGGTTAGTAAGTTTCAAAATGGTTGAAAAATGTTAGCATTAGCTACGTTAGGTGTAGGAAAGGTAGGAAAGGATTTATGTGTTATTATATTATTTTATTATTTTTATTTTATATATTCTGCATCACCATCTGAGATGGCCTCTTCTGCAGTTCAACAGCTGGGCATATTAATGTATAGATAAGTGTTACCAGGAATTGTCTCACACAAAGGAAATGCTGAGAGTTGTCAGTTGTTTTTCTTCAGTAAGAAGTAGTAGCATAATCTGTTCCTTTCTATTCTGACCATTGTATTCTGGGTAGGGTTTACAATCAGTAGAAGGATGCATTTCTCCTGCAACATCTTTTTGCCTTTGAAGTCCAGGAGAAACCATCAGTTATTTGTTCAGGTCAGTTGTATTTCTGTGTGATTTGCTTGAACTTAATGCATTAAAGAAGTAGAGTAAAAAAAGTAACTCCGTGTCCCTTGAATTATTTTATCAAACTGAGATGAGTGAATCTAGGATTGAAGCCATGGAATGTTGCATCTGAAGTAATGTTCAATTTGTTATAGCATATTAAATCCTGGCCACTGTATTACTAATATAGAACCTGATGGTATACTTGCCAGATTTGTCTGCCACTAGGATGTTGCTATTATCTGCTAGCAGTGTCATTTTCATTCTGTGTTTCTGGTTTGTGCATAAAAAGCTTGCCCAGGAGAATGGCAATTCTCCAGTTTATCTAAAACCACTCACTTCAGCAGTGAGTTGTTTTGTATTAAGTAATAAAGAATGTATTTCATAAAATGTAATACTTAATAAAATGAAACCCAGCACTGACTTACCCAAACATGAGTCCAAATAATGTTCAGAAAGCATCAGCAGACTCTTATGAAACTGATCATTAGCTCTCCATCATTGCTTTGAATGTGTGGGCATTGTATTTTTTATCTAAACAATGTGCAATGTGCTCAAATGCGTAAACATCCATTGCACCGGCCTGCCTGGCTGTCTGGGCATAAATTGTAGTATTTCCAGCTGCTTTCTTACTCCACTGTGTATCAAACAACTCCCCTTTGCTTCTGTGTTTTATACAAAAGATGGGAGACAGGTGATAATTGTTAGTGATCATTGAGATATTTTTGTAGGCAAATAGACAAGCAGACATCTCTGCCATTGTCTTGGGGATTTGAGAGTCTTCCCTTATCAATGCAGAGAATAACACAAAAGGGTCTCTCAATCTTTTTATATTTTAGGGGTAGTTTTAGATATCTAGACAAACTTGTGTACATAATCTCAAGGGGCCATAAAGGGACTGCTATTGTTTACAGATGTTAAGAGAGTTCCTTCATTTTAGCTGATTTTGAAAATTGTTACTTTCAAAATTCTAGCACTTTGCTACTGGCTGTGAGAATTGATAATACAACAACCTTGATGGTTCCTCAACTTTGCCTCAGAAGTGGCATGGTGTCTCTCCAGCCTGCCTCCCAGTCTCCTTGGCAGCTTTGAAGAGTGTGGGAAAGACATTATTTATGTCTTTCACCTCTCAGTGACAGTAGCTGGCTGTCACATGGTCCTGAACAGTGCTTCATCTTCATGGTTACAGGTCTATACCAGTGGCAAGCTCTTAGAAATTCAGTGTCTCCTCTTGCTTGCTAGCTTATGACTACTACTTGTCAGGACTCAGGGACAATATGTCTGCCTTTCCCCAGTGTTCTGACCTGTCAATGCAGCTGATGAGCATTATCATCAAGGATAAGAAGGTGGCTGCAGCTCTAATGCACTGCTGGCACAGGCTGAAACTCCAGTTTTTCCTAAACACCACAGGAGTCCTTTACACTTCTTTCCTGCAGCAATGATAACTATCAGGGACTCTTTCCTAGAAGTCCTTGCAGAAATCTTTTCTTTCTGATTTGAGAATTGGAGTTTAAAGTTCCGCCTCAAATGAGGTGGAAGTGGTTCTGGTTTCTGAGTTTTTGTGGGGCTCCTCATGAAAACATATAATTTGAGCTTTCAAGCACCCCTTTGAAGAACCTTTTGAAATATGGCTCCTGCTTCAGGAAGCAGGAGGGAATAGATACTGAAAGCAGTGCCAGCAACACAAGTGAAGAATGCAGAAGGGAGCACTAATGTTGCTGAGCTGGCTTACCTATCACGATCAGTATGAACTTTTGGTATTTACATTAATGTTTATTCTTTCCTAACCTCTTGCTCAGCCCTTCAGTGGAAAGGCTGACATTGCAATCTGGAAGATGACATTGCTGGGTTTGATTAGATTATAAGGGAGAGCAGATTTTTCATCTTCCTGCACCTTTTGACAATGAAGATTAAGAGTCTCATAGCTGATTCTAATCTTGTTAGTCCACAAGCATAGTTAAGATTGTGTGTATTTCAGTTTTGCATTAGAAGGGAGTCCATAAAGAAGCAGCTCAAATATTATGAGTGAAATTTTAAAGACTGAATTGCAATCATGAAGGAGGTACTAGGAGCATTATGAAATGTAAGACTTCATGTACCGCTGAACAAAGGTTGCTTCCAGTTTTATATTTCAGCAATGTTAAAACTTAGTAAGTCACAGATATCTCCTTTCTGTTAGTTTTCAGATCCTCTTACAGTTCTTCATTGCTGTGTTCACTCCTTTTTCTGTCTGAATTCAAAGGGGGTGCGAGTTAACTGTTTTATTAAATATTATCAAAAGTGATTGAGAGTCTTACAGACAGGCTTCTTTGTGTGATGTTTGAATGCCTTGAAAGCTTAGCTCTGCTATATGAAAGAGACTGATTAGGAGCCATTCTGCAAGTGCAGTATTTAAAATATATCATGGAAAAAAGAGGAGGAGGAGGATGGAGAGAGCTTGTCATTAATTTCTATTTATTATAAGTATTGTAGATTATAGACTTGTAGCATGAGCTGGTATCAAGTATAACACCAGAGACATGGTGTCTGTTTTCCCAGACCAATGAAACCTGTAAATGAAATTAGCTGTAACTCAAGTCTTATGCCTTTCTTAATTGGACTGCCAGTCAAGCTCCTCATTGTCAGCTGTTGTAAATTTGAAATGTGTGCATGCAAATTTATAACTGAGATAAGACTGCTCATATCAATTTCAGGTTTTGACCTGAGCTGCCGCTTCCTTTGACCCCCTAAAACATTTCTCGTTTTTAGAATTAAAGTTCTAATATGAAGAAGTGGATTGCTACTTCCAATCCCTAGGTAATATAAAAGTTTTCTTATTTTAATAAATGGTTACATTTCATTATAAAATAAGTTCTTGTATTACATAAATGGCATTATGCATCATCAAATTTCATTTGAAAACCAAAAATGGATGTATTTCAGAAAAAGTATGCAAATTGTGAGGAGTGGAAACAGTCCCTATTTGTATCACGTGTAGCATGATGGAGACTCCACACTCTGTAAGATGCAGATTCATAGTGGGATGTCCCCCTGTTACACAGTGGGATCAATGTCTGGTCTATTGTATCATTACCAGGTAACAAAGCAATTACTCTCTTTTATCTCCTGTAGCACCTCATAAAGATGCACACATGGTTTCTCTGAGTAATCATGTAGGTTTTTAATTTTTTTTTTTGTTACGTAGAGAGAATAGCTGATGTCCTATTGGACCTTTTCAAATTGGAAACTTAAAGTCTATTTATCCATTGTCCTAGCCTTAAACAGCACTGATGATGATTCATACTAATGTAGAATATAGCTAGAAGTTTAAGAGAGAGGCAGAAAAGGCAAAAGATAGTATTTTGAAATAAAGCTACAGGAAAATATTTTTTATAATTCCCAAATAACATGAATGTTTGTTGTTTTGGTTTGGGTTGGGTTGGGTTTTTTTATGATTTATTAAAGAATTTTGCTGAAGATCCATATATATGACATATTATGCCCTAATATGCATAAAAATGGAGTGAGTAAAGGAGAAAATAAGTTTTCGGAAAAATTCTGGAAAAATTTCCTTCCTTTCTGGAAGGAAAGACCAGAAGAAGCAGCTTGCGAGGCAAGAAAGTTCGTCATGGTAGAAAAGAAAGTTTTCAGAATCTTGGAATGAAACAATTAAAGGAGTGAATAAAATAAGTGGTCCATGGTGTACCATTCTGAAATACATAATATTTGAAATAGATATAGACATTGCTAAGCAAACCTAAAAATTGCCTATTATGCAGGAACACAGAGTAGGTGATCATAGTGTTAGTTACCAGTGGCCATAAAGGGCAATTAAAATAATCTGTACCTAAAATACCCTCTAAATGCTGTGCCAAAAGGGTCATAAATACCTATGTATTTTTTTCTAAAACAAAACAGATTTTTGAATGTAAATATTGATTGAAAATGTAGATGGCAAGTGTAAGTTACAGTCCTGTGGATGAGTTTTTTAACAGGGCCAGCTGTTTGTCCCTCTTCAGTTTTCTCTCAAAAAAATTAGTCTGTTAAATAAAAGAAGTATATCAAATAAATATGCCAAATGGTACAGTAAATTGTTTTTCTTTTGATAAACACAGATCACTGAATTTTAGTTTACTGAACAACCATAGCAGTAGTATCTTATTTACTGCTAGAATTGCAGGCCCTGACCTTTGTCTTCCAGTCATTTTGTTCACAGTATGATAAACGCGAATATAAGTGTGGGGGGGGAAAAGGTGAAAAATGACTGCATACAGGCAATCTGCCATCCCAATTGTAAAATAAATGTGATGCTAACAGCTATAAGACATCCAGGATACGTAGTTCAGTGGGTGAGTGGTAACTCTCTTTTCTTTCTGTCATGTATACACACTCCAGTTCAAGTAGCAGATATTTATGAACCCAAAAACTGTCCTGTAGGCTTCGTGATGAGTATTTAAATGCTGAAATCGAGTTAAGCTCTACCAGAATTAAATTCACAATCTGATGAGAAGTGGGGCTGCAGCACCAGAAGTTGTCAGTGTTGTAGACTCTGTAGACATGTAATCTTGATTTTGATATTTTTTTTGTCTTAACTTAGGGGTTATTCCAGATATGTCTAACCATCTGCCTAAATATTTGAAATTCTGTATAGAACATTTGTTTTAATTTTTTTCAATTATATCTTTGCTCTGAAATGTTACCAATAATACATGCATGTTATAAAATTTAAACGGTTTTCTTTTCTTAGAATTAAAACTGCCATGTACATTTACATATTTAAAATAGCAGGATACCACAGCTGCACAATCCTATTTGATTGTTGCCAGAACTTTACCAAGGTGCCTTTAAAATAAACAATCAGTAGCTAAGTGTCAATTATGGCAAATATCTGTCTGATTGTCTGTTATTGTCTGTTTTCCACTGTGTGGAAGTGTCAAACTAAAAAGAAAAAAAACAAAACAACTGAAAAATAAGAAGTATTCAGTTGCTGGCTGACCCATTGTTTCTGGCTACTGTTCTCTGGTGTTTGGCTCTCCAGTAATGTAGCTACAGCTGTGTCTGACCTGTAACTCACAAGGGCCTTACACTTGTGGTCAGGATAATTACCTCAGTGACCTTATCTGTGCCACATGCTTGCTATAAGACCTTGAACAAAGTCATATTTGACTTCTCTAAGCTTAAGGTTTTTGGTTAGAAATTTTTGAGGGCAGTAATAATGATTTTTATTTCATTTGGAAAGTAACGTGAATCAAATATAGTTGAATACTAGAAATAAGTACTGGTACTTCCTGAGCAAACCTGGGAAAGAGATTTTATGACCAGTATGTTTTTATAGTAATACTTACATTTGTTCTTAAGCTCAAATTTCTCTATCATGATAGAAGTCTTATTGGAGAGAAGTTTCACATCAACTTGATTATTTGAGTATTCATAATAAAATCATGGTTTCTCTCTGTGAGATCCCTGTGAAATGTACTGTTTTGTTTAGTAGAAATACTGCTTAACTCTGATACTTGTCATCAATTATGTGAAATATTCTAGAGACAAGGACTGAAGATACATCCCACATAGCTAACTTGGTGAAACACAAATTAGAAACCCTATTCTGCTAAAGGGCACTGTAATGTCTTCTGTTTTATTAAAATGGGGTTGGATTTGCATCACCAAAAGATTTAGCCATTCCTGTCTTATAAGGCCAGTAGAGAACTATTTGAGCCAGTTCCCTTGGGTTAACAGGGCACTGGCTATATACTGAAATTCATATAAATTGAAATATGGCAGTGGTGGTGGGTTTGGAGAAGTTTGCCATATTTGGTTATGAAAGTAATACAAGAATGGTGATGTCAAGACTACTGGGCAATTTTTCTGCTGGCCTAGCTCCACTTCAATATCATATATAACCAGGAATAACAAAATAGAAACGCATGCATCCCCTGTGAAGGGGATTGAAATATGAAATATTTATTGAAATGTGTGACTGAACTGACAAAGATTTATTGAACAAAAGGTTGTATTTTATTCTTCTCTTTTTACTGCTACTACTTATCTGTCTATGGTATCTAAACTACTCTCTGCCATTGCCTCTACTACTAGTAATAATTTGTAAGTTTCAGTATATGCTTTATGAAAACATAAAACTTCAAGGCGTGAAGGTTTTTACTGAATTGACTGTTTCTTATAGAACAGTTCAGTGTTGTTTGCTTGTCTGTCATCCATTGGTAAGACAAGGTTGCAGTTCTTACATAAATCCAAGGCTTCACTTAAACATTGCTTTTCATTACTCTATAGTTAGTATTCTTGCTGTAGAGAAAGCAACATGCAGGGTATTCAGCGGGGTTGGTCATAAATGTGGCTGTGCATGTATAAGTACAATTCAGTAATTATAATTTGAGACTAAGTACTACAAGTGGTTCTACATGTATGCTGGGGAAAGAGAAAGGAAAGAGAAAGCCTGAGTGGACTAATTACAGAGTCTTGTGTGTTGCTTCCATGGCAAAAGTGGCTGAAACCAAGACACAGGAAAACTAATTGTTATTGAGGTGAGCAATAGGTGAATGTAGTTGCTTTTACCCTGATCATTAACTGTAATTAAGGAACGGTTTTCTGAAAGAGTGCCAGTTATACTTGGTAACACAAAAATAAAGACTTTTTGTGTTAAAATCAATAGCAGTATGGCCAGTGAAGTTTCTGAGTGCAGAATCTATCATTAGAAGTGCCTGTACTTTATAGGCAGGTGCCACTTGTGCAGTAAATAAAACAAACAAACAAAACAAAACCAGAAACAAAGCACAACCTTACAGTTCTTTTAGTCTAAAATTCCGTCTACTTGTACTATTTATGGATGTAAACTAGAAATTTAAAGGGATAGAGAATTTCCATATTATAATGTATGTACTACAAGTTGGTAAGCATTATTAAATGAATTTTGTGTGGTACCTTAACAGACAGATTGCTGATCAGTATTTGAATATTGTGTACGTTACTAACATTAAATGTGACTTCATTGAGAAGTAAGAAATTGTGTTACTCCATGCCTTTCAAGAATGATAGACTAGAATAAAATTACATAATATTTGGTAGAGAAATGTAGAAGATAGAAAGATGTGTTTAAAATAATTATAAATAACCAAGATTATTTTTCTGTGAGATTGGAGGCACTCAGCGATAATACAAAAGAAAATAGTATTTGGTTCCTGAAGAAGTATGAAAGATTTGCTTTCAGTGTTACTGAATATGGCAAATCAGATCTCAAAGAGATTGGGAGTCACTATTCATATTTGGTGTGTTGGAGAATCAAGCTTGTGAGTTTTTTCTACAAACACATGAGAAAGGATCCTGTTTTAAAGATGAAATGCCCAATGTTATAAGAACATTTCAGCATTTTTTTGAATCAGAAATTGCACACCTAAACAATTATCTGTTTCTAGGCATTTATGCATTCCTCATTATTACAGTAATTTTGTTTGTGTGCATAAACTCCTGACTTGTACGTGCAAATAAAGCAGAGATTTAAAGAAATTGATCATATAAGTCCCTACTTGACCATACAGCCTTGATAACCGTAATTGAAAATGTAACCATATTTTTAACCTTCTTTTAAAAATTGTATGTTATAAAAAATTTCTCAAAGGAGGTTAGATTATATTCTCATTGCTATGATTTCTTGCTAATAATAATAGTGTAAAAGAGACAGTTACACAGAGAAAGAAAAACCTCACATAGCTTTAGCTGATCTATTTTAAAAGAAATTAATCTTGTGAAAGTTGTGAACAAAAAAAAAAAAGAGCATTGAGATCTTAAATCATTAAAAACTATAGTCTTACAAGGCCATAACAAGAAATGGTATCCTTGCAAATAGTGACTGCACTATTCTTCAGATTTTTATTGTTAATAACTGCCTGTAAGAATATTACATTCCTTCAAGGTGTGCCTTCTCTAGAAAGCTGTTCTACAGCTTTATAATAAAGTAATAAGTCATGTCAGGGAGAGTTTTAGTAGGCTTTCAGCATACACCTTGAATGTGCTCTGAGGCATAAAGCCGAGTGCCATTAATTATTTGAGAAGTGTGCTGGTAGCTTACTATTCTTACTGACATAATGGCAGCCAACAAATGTCATTGCAACAACTAGCAGGAAGGAAGTTTTGATTCTTGACAAAAGTTGATAACTTTCCACTTTAGCAAAACTGCTTCCAAAAGAAGCTTCTGCAAAAAAAATGAATTAGTTGTGACATCTTTTGCTCTTGCAGAAAGAAATACTTGATGTAGTCTAATATCTGTTTGTACTATATTCTGGTAAGGTAGGAGTCCTCAACTCTACATAAGAGTGTAAATGTTTCTGTGAGAACAAGCCTTCATGGTCTTGCGAATTGGACACCAGTTCCTCATGAAATGATGAGAAAATCCAACAAGCACAGATTCCTTCCACAGTTACTATAATAATACTTCCTACCCTGTTTTTCAGGATTTTCTGTTTTATTTTTCACTACAGTGTTGAAAAACTTATTACACTTCTGCCTTATACCTCCCCCTAAAAAGGCTCTTCCAGTTCCAAATGTAGCCTAACGCTGATTTCATCTTTTCTTTATGAAAAGCAATTTGACATGCTGAACAGCTCCCAGAGTTATCTGGTTATGGTGTTGTTGGTCTAATGGATTTTCTTGATTTTCATATTGCTATAGTCTGAGGACTGCAGCAGCAAATGTCAAATTTTACTTAAGTGGTAAAGAAACATATTAAGATTTTGTCCTCCTCAGAAATGCAAGGGGGGACATGCCACTTCAACATCCTTTGCATGTAAATATGCTCCACTTGCTTTACACTGCACAGTCTTCCTCTTGGCCTTAGCTTGTGCATGTACGGTGAACTGAACATGTTCAGTAGAGGTTATTAAAGGTTACCTAGAGATTCAAGAATTCTCTCTGCTGTTTTCATAACGAGTCAGTGAGCTTTCGTGACTAGTACTGGCTCCTGAAGTATTCTCAGCCTTTTTGGTCCTTTGTGATATGAGTTCCTAAATGAGCAAGGGCAGCTGAGTAGGGGAAAACTTCTACCCTAGAGATACAATGCAATGAAGATGCTGAGGTGTTGACCATTACAGCTGATGATCTAGTGTTTTGGTTTTCAGGATTTGGAAGTGTTGTCAGCATTGCACTTCTCCTGCTTTTCTAGTTAATTTTAAGTTGGTTAATGGAGTTGCTGGAGATGGCTCTTTGTTGATGCAATGATCTTTTCCTTCCATTCTTTGTCTGCTTATCCCTTCCTCATCCCAGGAGAATGCACTAGTATACTGCAGGAAATTACTTTCCTTCTTTTTCATGTCTGACATGTTCCTTGATTACCATTTCTTTTGTGTGACTTATTTAGCCTAAACGATTTCTTTTGTTTACTATCTTCCTAAAACACTGGGATGTTCCTTTAAAAATTGTGCAGTATAGGAAACCGTATTTATACAATCTCCTTTAAAGATTTACGAAGTTTGTCTAATTGTGTTCTTTCTTTGGGGTCAGTCCATAAAATATCGACAGAAACAGAGACTAATTGGGGTATGGAGCAGTGCATTTGGCTATGTGTAGTTCCCACCTCATGTAATTAATTAGATATCAGGGATCCCCACAACAGAATCAGCAGCACAAAGCAGTAAAAAATGGTTGCTTGCCTCTTCAGAAAGGTTCATTCTTTTTCTCTTTTCTTCCATCACTAATAAAGTACCCCAGTGCTCCAGCCATTTTCATCACATGCCATATTTGTGAGACACCTTCACTTTTTGTTTTTCCCAATTCCACAAGTATAACCATGCATTTTTCTTCTGTGGCTGAAACCAGCCAGCCTGTGTATTACTGGGGCTTTGCACATTTTTGAGTCAGCACAAGACAGTCTGCCAGGCAAGGACCTTCCAGGTTTGAGTGTCCCTGCCAGAATCTATTCACAGAGTTCAGCGACATCTATGGAAACGGGAGGCGAGATTCTGCCTTCACCACCTTTAACAATTAAAAGACATTAATCTTTTTTTTTTTTTTTTTAATTCAACCTGAGTTTGTTTTCTGCTGTTGGAGTTTATACAGGCATGCATAAAAGGATCTAAAAAAATTAAATTGTGCAGTCATCTCTAGGTTCCCCTTTAGAAAAGTGTACCTGAGCTAAGCACACACAAAGTAAGTTCAAGTTGCAATGTAGCAACTTCCTCTAAAAAATTAACTGTATTGACTCATCAATTTATAAAATATCATATTTATAAAATATGTTTAATATAAAATTAAAGGATAATTTTAAAAGGTCACAGAAATCCTGTAAAGCACTGTAGCCTGTATTATGAATGGCTTTTATTTTTATGGATACAGTCTTCATCTGTAGTTTCAAGGCTTGATATTTCCAATCAAGTATGTTCTTTTCAGATGCTTATACTTTTGCCAGTTTTGTATTGTTCATTCTTACCTGCATTTCCCTGTTGCAGTTACGGATTTCATTTACTATCTTAGTTTCAGAAAAAATAATTCAGCTAGTTCTAAGACTTAAGTGAAGCAAAAAGTTTTTTTAGTATTGAAAACAGTTTGCATTTCTTTATCTGAGTAGTACATAAATATTTAAGTTGCCTAATCACTATGAAAGTGTTTAGAATAGTCTTTTTTATCTTTTTTGAAAATACAAAAGTGAGTCCTTAGGAAAGATGTTTTAAAGAAGGGGTTAACAATATAGAATATACACCTACAGGAAAAATCTCTAAGGTAACAAATACAATGGTTAGGCATCCACTGAAAGTGTCATTCTACTGGTGATTACCAAAGAAACCTGGAACCTAGAAAATCTGGCAATGTTAGTGTCCAGCCGCAATACAAAAAACACCTTAAGTCATTAAGTGAAATATTGCTCTGTATGCAAAAAGTGAAGTTTAATAAGTTTCACACTGCAAAAGTTATTTGAGTCACCTCAATGGCAATCAAGGTGTTTCTTTTTGTTGTTCTTGGAAGTCTTTTGTTGGCAGCTTAAAAGTTGTGGAGAAGTAGCTGACAAAGCACCTTAAGAAGTACTTAAGAAGGATTCATTTGTGCTACATAATAGAGATCACAGCTCTTTGATGAGCTATTGAATTATATCTACTATGACAGGCAGTGATAAAGTTAATATCATTGACTGTTCCTCTTGTCTGCATGAATTTGTTTGATAAACCACTGATTCTTTAAAAACATGGTGTGTGACCTGAATAATTGCGCAAGTTATTGTATTGTAACATTTTATAGAGAGAAAAACTGCATTGATGTGAACTGAAAATACTGTTTGATGTGTATCAATTCTCTCTTTTGTCATTTCTTCTAATCATTTTGATAAACGAGCTCAACAGAATATTGAAATATGGGAAATATGGGAATGACAAAAAATAAGTCACTGGGTAAAAAAAGAATTACCAAAAGGAAAAAGAAGAATTAATTAATTGCATTTACCTTTCTTCATTACGTAGTCATATTTATTTTCCCTTATTCCTCTCTAAAGTCAAGGGTGTGAGTAAATTTTTTATCTGTTCTCCAACTCCCAGAATAGAAATACTAGAGAGCATAAAGTATTGGCAAGAGAAGAAGTGGACTGGAGCATGCAAACACAGTTTCATTTAAGTCCATACTGAAGCACAGAGAAATACAAAATTTCCTACAAACAGAAAAGGAAATCCAGTCTGTTGTCACCTCCTTACAATCTGTAGGAACTATACCAAGCTAGAGCCTTATTTTCTTGATATATTATGTCTTTTATTTATCTGGTTTCAGCTAGCCAACATGCTCAGTAATTTCATGACTGGTCTTCCTCCAGTGGGTTCTTCATGGTGCCTCATATTTCTGGCAACTCCTCCTGGTCTCCCTATCAGTTTGAACATGACCCAAAGTGAATCTGCTCTCCTTGCATGAAAAAAGAAAAAATAGATTATCTAATCAGATAGTGCTCACAATTAAGGGTTGTCCTCATAGCTTCATTGTCCTAATTCTATAATATTCAGTCTTGACTTCTTGTCTTTTCTAATATACAATGTGCAACTTGTGTTATATTCTTTCCTATGTACTCTTTTTGCTCTTTTCTACACACTTTTACTAAAATATAAATTGCTTAAGTAGTATTATATTTCCTTGTTTCTGCACAGCATTAGAATAACAAGGATTTATTTTATTAGGAAGAATGCCTTTACTGAGAAAGTAGTCAGGTGCTGGAATGGTCTGGCTAGGGAGGTAGTGGAGTCACCAGCCCTAGAGGTATTTAAAAGCCATGAAGATGAGGCACTTCAGGACATGCTGTAGTGGTCATGGTGATATATAGATAGATAGATAGATAGGTATATATATATGCACACATATATGTATATAATTTTTTTTTTTTTTTTTTTAAATATCAGAAAGGTAAGAGAACTTAAGAAGTTTTTGAATACCCCCTCTCTGAAGGTGTTCAAAACCAAGCTGGATGAGGCTGTGAGCAATCTTTTCTAGTTGAGAGACATCCCATGCCCATCGCAGGGAGGTTGGAATCAGTGATCTCTAAGGTCACTTCCAACCTAAGCCATTCTATGATTCTATGAAGATGATGACTTAAAAATTTGAATAATTGTATATTGAAAGAACATAACAAATATGAAAGATGTCAGTCTCATGGTTCATTAATGGGTTTCAGAAAACAGTTTAAAAAAAAAATATTAGGTGGAAAAGCATGGAAGATTTTGTGTTTCAGAAAGATTGAAGCACCTCTGCCACAGCCACTGATGATGGTAGTTGCCATTCATTGTAAGTGACAGCAGTGTTCTCTATTTTAATTTGATTGATGAGTTCTCAGCAAGCTATAACCCCCCCCCCCACAGACCAGTGTCAGCTGTATGTAAAAGTTGCTCCTAAGTTTCCCTTGGACTCCCCTTACTTCAACTAACTAGATGATGGGTGATTCAGATGTTGTAAAACTCAAACAACTGAAAGACAGAATCAACCTTTCTTTCACAATTACATGCTCCCATAGAGCAGTGAAAATGCTCCTTTTTTAAAAGCAACAAAGTTTATGACCACCGTGTTTGCATTTCCTGGATTTTGTGTCATATACCTCCAGGCCATGGAAAGAACTTGGTGGGTGTAACAGTCTCAAGCAGTAAAGACTCTTAAGCAAGAGACCACAACTGCAATATGTAGTAATGGACTTAAGACCATAGTTACTGAACTGGGCCATTTCATTTTTTTTTTTAAATACTCTCCTGTCCAGCACAAGATGAAGCCCTCACTCTACATTACCTGAATGATGTTGCAAGATCAGGGCCACCATCCTGATGGCCTGTACAGAATAGCCTTTGGCTACATTCCCTTGGATTTGGAAATACGTCTGGTTTCCCAGACAGAGCTCAGTGAAGTATGGTTTTCTCTGCTCTTGCTGTAACATATTATCCAGCAATTGGTTCAGGTTGTTGGGGCACTCACTATGGGGGCCAGCACCTCTCTGGGGGCCAGTGGTGGCAGAGGCTCCCTGGAGACAGCCAGGGTGGTCCTGTTTTACCACTCTGGGCTTTTGGTGGTGGGCTGGGATGTTGGTCTACAGGTAGCCTGAACTCAGCAGCCAGGGCAGGGCTGTGCCACAGCAGAGCTGTAGCCCAAGCAGGAACTGAACCCTCAGTTAGAAGCAGCTCCCAAGGTGGGAGTCAGCTTGTCAATGAGCCTTTCTCCATGGCCCCAGAGGGATGGGGCTGCCCTTGGCATGTGGTGCCTCTGAGCTGGCCCTGGGCCTCCACTGCAAAGCCCTGGCAGGGAAGTCTGCTTGGGCACCTGAGAGGGGTGATGGCCTTGGATGGACCATGTAGTGTGCATGAGGGAGAGGGGCTTCCCGGAGTGCCTTGCACCGCACACATACCGTCTGTTTGGAACAACTAAGATTGTATCTCATTTTATGCAGGAAGTGTACAATGATCCTCTAAAGTTTTTCCATCCTGTATAAATATCTCTGCATGTAATGTCAACATCTTGTTAAATGCCTTCTCCCACTCTCTGCCCTGTCTGGGAGTCTAGCAAGCCATGAATCGCTTTCTGTAAGAGTTCATCAGAGCTTTGCATAGTGTTAATTTATCTTTGTATGCATCTTATGTATAATGCAAACAAAACTGAATGCCATATATTTAGCATTCAATAATAAAAATATATTAATTACAAAGTATCTTTAGTTTAGAAACCTCATAGTCAAATCCTGATAAAGCTGTAGTAATGCACGTTTAGAGATGTGTTATCTTTCATGAAGCCAATTAAATTAACAGTGCTTCTCTGCGTGATCTCTGGTATTTCATTGGAGAAAACTTTAGTGCCTTTGAATTGTTCATTCAGATACCATACAAATTAATTAAGCATTAAGACAATATATAATCTTCCCCCAGGCTTTACAAAAGTCTAATCTCATAGAGTTTGTATAATTAGCAACTCACAGAGTCACTTGTGTTAGATAACGTTAGAGAAAATAAAATGCCTCCCAGTGATTTGGAAGTTAGAAAAAAATACTCTGTGGTAACAGATAAAAACAAAGCTTTACGGGTTTTTGAATAGTCATCATTAGAAGCCTTTTCCAACAGCAGCTTTTCAAAGTTCAAATTTTAGTTTTTACTAACAAATGCAGAAATACTTTGTGAAAATGATACATGAAATAACAATTAGCTGAGTGGAAAAGATATTATGAGAAACACTCTGAATATACTGATTTACCAATCCATAAATAGAAACTTTCTACATATATAAATATCTGTAACAAAATTTTAACTTACTTGTAGTAGGTAAACACATAGGATACAATTTTTAATGGGAAAGATGCCCTTTTTCCTTCTCCTAATACAAAGCCACAACTCCTTTACAATTAAAAGTTTCTGAGTTTCTGATTTTCCTGTTAGGTAGTTTGTGCACTAAATAACTTTGTGTCTTTGAAACTTCCAGAGGAGAATAAATAGTAGAAATAATAGAAAGCGAGTAAAAATCTGAGGAACTTGGTTAAGATTAAGCATGTAAGTAAGCTTATTGATCAGTCCCTTTACAGACTCATATCCTAATCTTTATTTTAGATGTGTGGCTTTAGGACTCTAAAGTTGAATACACCACTTAGGGTTTGTTTATGGTTTGATATCACAACCTGCAGTCACACACAGTTAATTACATGCAGTAGTGCAATCTGCAGTCTCATAGCAGAACATTTACAAACCCAATTTGTAACCCAAAACATAACTTAGAAATTACAATGGAGTGCATATACGACTGCATTTTTCCTGTTAATTTTATTTGGAATGCCTGTAAGCTACATGTGGCTTATGGTGGTCTTATACAGCCTTAAGCTCTACAAAGAGCCCTAAGGCCAAAGGAACAGAAATTCAGAGAGAGGCATATCTCTGAAATCATAGCAATTGAGGCAACTTTTGAAAACCTGGGTAGTAACTGCAGTGCTTGCAAATTTTCTGTGGAAAATGGTAAATTCAGCAAATGTTTTTGTTAATTTTGTCTTCTGAAGCACAGTATCTGTTAGCAGAAGTACTGTATTTCAGACTCATGATGCATATTCATCGATTTTGATATAGTTTGTTGGCTTTCACCTTGAATGTTGCTGATCAGAACTGAGTTATCCGGAGAGGTGGGGCATACCAAGCCCGTGATCATTTGGGAGCTTTCAGCTTGTGTTATTTTATCTTGTTTATGAAAGGCTGGGTTTTGTTTGAAAGTATTCAATAATCATGATTGTATGATTCTACCTTTGGGCAGGGAACAGGTTATCAACAGCTTTATGAGCTTACTCATAGAAAAACTTTCCTGGTCTTTCTCTGCCTCAGAATGTGTGGTACATACCTGGCATAATAGATAAATGTTGTTGGGCTGGATTCAAAATAAGTGATCCACTTATTCAATTTTTTTTTCACCCCACAAAAAAGTTAATCTTTTCCTTTCGTATATATATTCTTTCTTTAAAGAGATGCACCAAATCAAAACCATAAGTGACTTAAATACATTACAGCATAAAGAATAGAGTAAAACATTTACTTTTTAAAATTGGAAATTAAGTTTCTTAAGTTTTATTTTTGAATAGTGGAGTGCTTGAACTTTAAACAAAATATTTCTCTTGGAAGGGAATGCTATGGGTTTTTTTATCTAAATTGGTTTGTCATTCAGGGAAGGAGTGATTCCAGACTGACAGACATAAATTTCAGAAGTAATAAGGATTTTTAAAGAGCACTCATTTCTCTTTGACTGAGACTGTAACTGCAATTGCCACCTCTGTAATAACAAACTTCTTTGTATTCAACCACGTGTATGAAAGGTAGCTTTGAAAAGCAAGAATTTATTATTCATCCTTAGATATGCCAGGGCAGAATCTGTGCATGAGTTCTTTTCTCATGCAGGCAAGTGTAACACTCTCCTAATTTTGCCTTACCTTCTAACTCCCTCCCTCTCTTCCTTCCTTTCTTCCCTTCTCCCTTCCTGGATTCATCACCTACAGCCTATAGCTACAATGCTGCCTTCTTCCATGCACCAAACCTGCTGTCTTTCCAGTCAGCAGAAAATAACTGCTCACTGCAATCCCAATTGTGATTTTCAAGGGAAAACCCTTGAAAACCCTTGCTATTCCAACCCCTCTTATTTCTAAAAACAGAAATGCTTTTTTTTTTTTTTTTTACCTCTGTCAGTGACAGCAGGGCAGGATTCCTTCCTAATGTCTATTCAGCAAAGTCTGAAGAAAACACTGGGAAAAGAACTGCTGAAATTGTTGAGTCAAAATTAAGCTCTTAAAATTACAATTGAAAAGTTGTCTCTTGGAATGTGATAGGCAACCAACTCTTATCTTTTCCAGTCCCATCTTCTCATTCCTTTTCCCTCGTCTCCTAGTAAAGCTGCTTTTATATCATGCAAGTCCTTTGGAATCAGAAGAAAAAGTCATATGTGTATATGATATTTAAGAGTTAATACTTCTCAATCAATCAGTATGAACTGACAGTGAATCCATAAAATGCATACTTTTGGGTACTTTTCAAAGAAATCCTCATTTTAATATTGTTATTTCATCTTATTACAAAAAGAGGAATTATTTCTGTTTGGTTTCTCTAACATAGAGAAAATTATCTTAAATATGTCAAAATGAGAAAAAGCCAAATGGATCTTTGAAAACACATATATAGAAATAATTCCCATTGTGCTGCTGGAGGATACAGAAGGAATATGAGTCTGTACAGTTCATATACATTGGAGTTGCTTTTTCATTTGCTTCTGGGACTCCTGCTTCAAGTAACTAGGGGTGTGGTGAGCTCTAACCATTGCTTCATCCCCAGTCTCCAGGGAGGATGCTATCCTGCTATCCAGAGTGTGTCCTGACATAATCAAGAGTACTCTCAGGCTTCCAGTAGATTGTTCTAGAGTATATTGACATTTTCCTACATCTCCGAAGGTGTCTATAGCAGCATCTCCCAGGCTCTCATGCCAGCAGCATGCAGAAGACCCAGCTGATGCAGCCCCTTCTATCACAGGGGGCTGTAGTCAAGTCAGGCTCATCTATGAATATATAGGGATGTAATTCTTGTCTCATCAAGGTGTTATGAGAGTAAACATATTGAGCATTGCAAGTCTCTGTTACTTAAATAAAGAAACCGTGTAAATAGCTTTGGTGGATAAGAAGTTATTTCACTCTTTCTTATTAACAGAACCTGTGTAAAACAGATGTGCTTTTGCTGAGTGATATTACTGAAGTTGTCTAGATAAGTATTTCAAGCAGCAGTGAGGACTGTGCAGATTTGAATCATAGAATCATAGAATCATAGAATTAGCCGGGTTGGAAGGAACCTCAGAGATCATCTAGTCCAACCCTTGACCCACCGGAGCAGTTGCTAGACCATGGCACTGAGTGCCACATCCAGTCTTTTTTTAAATGTCTCCAGGGACGGAGAATCTACCACCTCACCGGGCAGTCCATTCCATAGCCTAATCACCCTCTCCGTGAAGAAATTCTTTCTAATATCTAACCTAAACCTCCCCTGGCACAACTTAAGACTGTGTCCTCTTGTCTTGTTGAAGGTCATCTGCGAAAAGAGTCCAGCTCCCACCTCGCTACAGCCTCCTTTCAGGTAGTTGTAGACAGCAATGAGGTCTCCCCTGAGCCCCCTCTTCTTCAGGCTGAACACCCCCAGCTCTCTCAGCCTCTCCTCATAGGGCCTGTGCTCGAGTCCCTTCACCAGCCTGGTTGCCCTCCTTTGGACCTGTTCCAGGACCTCTACATCCTTCTTAAACTGAGGGGCCCAGAACTGGACACAGTACTCGAGGTGTGGCCTCACCAGGGCTGAATACAGGGGCAGAATCACTTCCTTGGACCTGCTGGNAGGACCTCTACATCCTTCTTAAACTGAGGGGCCCAGAACTGGACACAGTACTCGAGGTGTGGCCTAACCAGCGCCGAGTACAGGGGAAGAATACCTCCCTGGACCTGCTGGCCACACTGTTCCTGATACAGGCCAGGATGCCATTGGCCTTCTTGGCCACCTGGGCACACTGCTGGCTCATGTTCAGCTTCTTGTCAATGCAGACTCCCAGGTCCCTTTCTGCCTGGCTGCTCTCCAGCCACTCTGTCCCCAGCCTGTAGCGCTGCATGGGGTTGTTGTGGCCAAAGTGCAGGACCCGGCACTTGGCCTTGTTGAACCTCATCCCGTTGGAGTCGGCCCAGCTCTCTAGTCTGTCCAGGTCCCTCTGCAGAGCCCTCCTGCCTTCGAGTTGGTCCACACTTCCTCCCAGCTTGGTGTCATCAGCGAATTTGCTGATGATGGACTCAATCCCTTCGTCTAAGTTGTCGATAAAGACATTAAACAGAACTGGGCCCAACACTGATCCCTGGGGGACACCACTAGTGACCGGCCGCCAACTGGATGCAGCCCCGTTCACCACCACTCTCTGGGCCCGGCCCTCCAGCCAGTTCCTAACCCATTTGGAAGCTTAATGATTTCTCATTGTATACCAGGAACATTTTTTTTTTTTTTTTTAAGTCCATATACCAAAATGAAAACTGTGAAGAACTGTATGATCAAAAAAGCATATATATTTTGGTTGGAAAGGAAAGAAGGTGCATTGTAACTGCATGGAACAGATTTGACTTAGGACCAAAACTTGTTTTTAATAATGAAACTTATTTCCTTGTTTTGCAGCTTGCAGGCCTGGATTCTATAAAGCATTTGCTGGAAATATTAAGTGCTCCAAGTGCCCTCCACACAGTTTGACTTATGTAGAAGCAACTTCTGTCTGTCAGTGTGAGAAAGGTTACTTCAGAGCTGAAAAGGACCCACCAACTATGGCATGTACCCGTAAGTCTGATCATTTCCAGTTTCTGCAGTTCTCTTCTCCTGTGCCTCATGTGTTTATTTTTATATTTTTAAAAAATTGCATGAGTTGGTATATTTCTTGCAAAGAATTCCATTCAAGATAACCAAAAGAAATTTTTAAAATCAAAATTCAAAAAGCATATTTCTGTGTCGTCTAGATATCCCTAAAAATACTGACATGTTTCTTAGCATGGTGACTTTTTAACTTGCCATTCTGAGAGATAACACAAGGTATGTAAACATTGTCATATAGATAACAATACTGCATTTTAACTCCCAGTATTTTAAATACATGAAAACATGCTTGTACAAAAAACTTTCAAAAAAAAGTGAGGAGGAAAGAAAAAACCTGATATGACACACTCTGCTGTCTCCCCAGAGTTAAATTAAAGCTGTAAGGCAAATATAATCCAAACACAATTGAAAAAAATTAATGTATCTAAAAAAGACAACAAAATCATAAAAAGAAAGGAAAAAAAAATATCCAGTTAGAAGGACATATCTTGGAAATAATTTTCTTTCAATGTAGTTATTCCCTATTATACAACTTTGATTATGAAAATTCTTCAGTTTATTTTATAATTTTTAAAATGCAACATTTTGTGATTTTTGACTAGCCTAAATTTGTCATTCAGACAAAACTGTTTCCTAGCAATCTAGGAAATTCTAACTGAGATTTTTATTACTTTGATCAATGTGCTCGTGTCTAGAAACTTAAAGCATAAATTTTCTTTTAATTTAAAAACATATTTCTCATAGATGTTAATAAGTGGTTTGTTACTCACTGAGATTTGTTGATCATAAAGCAACCATATCTGTTTAATCTTACTCTGGGAACAAACAGCGGCATTTAAAAATCCGAGTGAAATACTATATATTTACATATTAAATCCTATTTAATAAATACAATTTATTAATAAATGCAATTTAAATTAATTTTCAACTTTTTCTAAGATTCCTAGTTTGTAGCATTTTGTTAGCTCTTCACAAGGCGAATTTGATTCAGTTAGATTTTGTGCCACAGTCCTCTGCTTGAGAACTCTAAAAATATTACCATGTTAAATGGATGAAGTTTTTTAACAGGCTAAGTATACAAAAAGCTTAAGTAGTCTTGCAATAACCAAGAATAAGGCAAATGCCATGCAAAAATAACTGAACTGACTCTATCAGAATTGAACTACGTCCTGTGCTCACACTTGTCTTTCCAAATAGCACTGTACTGGGCAAAATGGGAATGTACCAGTTTAAAAAGTCACATGTACTTTGTAATCCTGGAGTCATTACTTAGGCGAAGACAGTGCCCCTCTGCTAAATGGGAGTGATGGTCACCAAAAATTCCATTCCTCAGATCCAAAGTATTTAGCAGAAAGTTGTCTAGTCTAACTACAGGGTTTTCAGGGGGTTAAATCCTAGCCTCCAGCTTAAGGTACTTTGGAGACATAGGGTTCAGAGAGACACCCCAATCCAAAGCACACCATCTGCTGTCCACTCACTCAGTAACGAGGCACATAGGCCTCTCTATTTGCACAAAATCTGGGAGGGAATAAATTATCTTGTTCCAGACTTCCTATAGGAAAATGGTGATTACAGGAAATTCCACTCAAATGAGTGCCTCAAGCAAAGGCAGTTACAACTTACCCACAAAACTAACACACATCCAATGCTCTTGGTGGTTTCATGCATAGAAAGATTGTGTCATTATTTGATTTTTTCAACCATTAATCAGATTTGTTTCATTGTTTCAACCATTAATCAGATGTGGTTCCATATTGTTTATAAGTCATTGATTTTTCATCTCCAAAAGACAGATCTCTAAAAAAATTACTCATACATAGCATGACGTTTCCATAATTATACTTCAGAATACAATTTTAAATGTTCTACCCTGCTACCATTAACATTGATAATGAAGGGAGGAGCATGACAGTTCCTGGTACCAGTAGTATCGGGAGCAGGTACCTACAACAACCTGGTACTTTACCAACAAAAGGTGTGGTGGTGAGAGGTGTGTTGGCCGAAAACTTTCAGGGAAGACTTGCTGCCAGACCTCTCTGTTCCTGCTGAAGATGTCAGCCGAAGCAACTGAGTGGAATCAGAGAAGTAAGCAACCAAGAGAGCAGGACTAGTGCCCCACCTCACTCCAGATTGGGAGAAGTAAGGGAGACAGTGACCCACTTTCTAGTTTCTGCCTTGATTTCGGTTCAGTGCCACCATTCATTTCCTCTCATTCAGCCTAGACTGCAAGATACCAGTACTGCATTGACAATACAGCAGAATTATTTATCTTATACCTACAATGATGATTATTTCACTAATTGTCTGCTCTGCAAATGACACTAAGACATTTAACAGGCAGACTGCATTGTTAACTTCTTGCACATCATCAGTAATGAAGAGTATGCAGACCAAATTATTCCCCAAGTGATACCTTTAGCTCTGCTGCTTTCAAATTATGCTCTCAGTTATTAAAATTATTTTTCTGTCATAAATAAAACTTCACTGCCTTCAGTGGGTCTGTGCAGAGGTGGCTAATTTAAATTTAATAAACAAAGATGCAGATCTGAGGCACAGTACATTGTTCTTTCCAAAATGTAATGCTTTAAAGTAATAAAAGGAGTTGAAAAGTTAGGAACAAATAGAGACAATTTAAATAAATAGAGACAAAAGGATGTGCAGTAAGAAAATGCCTTTTCTACGTTACAACTTTTGGGGCAGATCTGCATTTTTAATGTTTATTTTCAAATTTGTATACTGGCATGTAAGCTGTGATATAGGAGATCTGAAAGTTTTCCTGTGACTTTTTAAATGAGAATTGTTCTTGAATCAAACACAGAATGCTGGATTCCCCTTACAAATGTCTCATGTTCAAACATACTGGCCCAATTGTATTCATACCTATTTTATTAACTTCCTCAAGTCCTGCAAAGCAATATGCCTAAATTAGAATGAAGTATCTACTTCATTTGCTCTCTCTACCTCTCTTTTCATTCCTGGATAGGGTTAGACAGTGTTCCTCACTCCAGAATTTTTCCTTGATACTGGAAAACTTGCATATGCAGCATTATGTAAAATAAGGACCTTGATTTAAGATAGTGTGAATTTAAGAGTTTAGCTTCAGGCATCTTTTTTTTTTCTTTTTTCTTTTTTTTTTTTCAAGATGAGCTTGAAATCTACTTTTATTAATTCAGTGAAAGTGCATACTGTATGCTTATCCAAAATTGTACAGTTGCCATTTTTACCTCATGTAACTGCATTTTGAAAGAGTGCGCACTTTGCAGAAAAGCATAATAAAATTCTAATTTGGTAAGAGGAAGGAAAATTACATTAAGATATATTGTTAATCTCTTTCTCGTAGCTTTTTTTCATGGGATTGGCACTTATTAGCGATCCCTTGCTGCTACTTTTCCTCTTTATTGTATTTCTTTGCCACATGAGAGTACTCTATCAGTGATCTCTCTGCATACACAGTGAGCAACAAATAGCGTCATATCTAATCCCCTCTGTGACTTCTCTGTACATAAACTCTAACATCTCCCACTATAGTGTAATTGGATAAATTGATCCATATTTTCAAGGTCGAAGGCAAGGCAGCCTTATATTGGATCTCTGAGTCTGAATACATCTCTTTCCTTGTTATGCTTAAACAGTTTTGAGGCCAACAAACTTATGCTCTGCTCAACAGCCTCTGCCCTAAAGTAATCATCCATTTGAAAAGTCAACACTGTATTCCAGCAGCAAAATCAACCAACATGTTTCTTGAAGGCTTCAGCTCTACTTCTTGTATTGTTATTTTTCTGTATATATTTGTTCGCAATTTATCATTTTGCTCAGACTTAGATTTTTGGTTCAAAAGTCACTGGCAGGCTATTTGTCCTGCCTGCCTTAGAGAAAAAGAGTGATTCTGAAAAGGAAAAAATGTAATACAGCATTCTACATCAAGTGACACTACTTATGTAGGCTACATATGTGTATAAAAAAGCAACTACAAATCAGGGGGCACAGACAGATGTCAATCTGTGTATTTTCAGAAGATGATGGTTAATCTTTGCTCTTCCACTGTCAATTCAGTAGTCCAATAGCACAAACTTCTAAGAGTTGCGTAGTGGTAACAGACAGTTCTCACTGAAAAAGCAACACAATTTTTTCCAGAGTCTTTATTCTGTAGTGTTCAAACTACTGCATTGCCCTCACCAGACGTCTGCAGTGTTGGGTTTGCTCCTCTCTCCTTCCAATAATGGGCAAAATGCCCCTCAACTTCACAGAAGGGAAGGATATGCAAAGCAAGATGAGGTGCAAAGCACTGCATGGGGCAAAACTCAGCTCTGTTGCCTTTGGAGTGGATCTGTTTTTCCAGAGGTTATTAGTACCAATCTGCTCCACCAACAGTGTAGAAATACTGTTTACATTATCATTTATAGATGTACCAAAAGACATTGCTCACAATTGGCCTGTGTTCATCTAAGAAGCAGAAGAGGTGCATTTTTTTTAATGGTCGTACATCTGAATTACGTTTTACTCTTTTGCATAAAACCCAGTCATCAGTTTTGCTAGGAGAAAAGTATCCACCATTTTTACCAATATACTGATTAATTTTCTTGAAAAAACAATATAAGGAAATCCCTGAGAGCTTTGCACCAAGATGTCTGCAGAAGGGTTATTGCTTCCAAGTTTTTCCAATGTGTCAAATAATCTTTCTATAATTTATAAATGATAACAAAGCAATCAGGCCACATTCATAAAAGCCCAGTGACACATAATTTAGCTGAATCTGAGTATTAGAATTAATTGTCTCTCTTTGTTCCAAGTTCTAAATCTTAGTAAATGATTCACTGTATGCCATTAGAGCTTGATATTTGCATGAAATCACAGTTTAACTGGCATAATTTAACAGCAATTAAAAAGCTATTTAATTGTCATGCAAATTGGCATGAGGGGCCTTGAGGATGAAGTGTGTCTGAGATTTTTTTCATTACTTGTAGGCGGATAGTCATATACTTTCGGACACCTCTAGCATAATTGATAATATTCTCCCTACTCATTGAAATGTAGTTGTACAGTAATTCCTGTTTTCTCTTACAACTGAGGATTAAGTCATGAATATTACAACCTTCACTCTCCAGTACAAATAAAAAACACATTTTTTTAAAAAAGATTGTTTTATCTCCTGCTGATGCCATTTACATAGAGTACAACAAAAATGCTGTAGAAAAATAATAATGACAAAACCAGATAAAACTCTTTTTTTGCACGAAATCATATTAAACCTGTTTTGGAGTGCCACAGCTGATGAAGTAACAAGAAAAACTCATTGTTATAATATTTATATATTATATAAGATTAAATTTAGGCTAATTTTAACACATTGCCTTCAGTCCTTTGAGCAATTACACACATGCTTAGTTTTAAGTGCATGAACGTTACCAATTATTTGAAGAGGATTACTGGTCTGCTTAGTTATGCACATATGTAAGTGCAACTAAGGCACATCCCCCATATTTCTAAAACTCCTCATTGGTTTTAACAGTGGGATTTTATTAAGACCATTCATTATTTATTTCTCTCAGCATGTTTTTAGAGGAAACAATTATTCCTGTCTTCTTCCCATAGATAATAAGAACTGAAGCTGAAGTAATTTTTTCTGGTTTAAGCTTATTCTGATCTCAGGACTTTTTTCTAGAGTAGTTAGAACCATCAACCTCACAGTTATTTTGTGGAAGTTCAGAGATTTTTAAATCTGGAAGAGTATAAGGTTGTAGGGGCTTTTAGACTGCATCAATATCTTTAAGGCTGTACCTTGTCTCTATTTTCTACACTACTAGAAAATGATGTATCGATATAATTAGCCTGTATCAACAAGTTGCATCTATAAATACTTACAGCATTTAAAATGCTCCAGTGTTAGGCATTCACAAGGTCACAGTCAAAGACCAGGAAGGCAATACTCAAAGTATTTTCCATGACAATTGCAAATGACAAATACAATTTTCATCTATCAGGTTCCAGAAATATCGATCTCCAGTATAAATGAGCCACATACCATTCAGCTAAATGATTCCTTGATAAACTGAAAAATAACTGGTCTTTACAGGGCTTTATTGTTGCTAACTATGAACTCTGTATAGATAGATTTATGAATAAATGCTCACATTAAAAATTTAAATTTTCTTGTCCACTAAAAAAATGCAGAGCAATATAGCACCTCTAACTGTTTTATTTATAACTGATTTATAACAATTTATAACTTTTATATTTATCTAATTAATTTATATTAAATACATTAATTTGTATTAATTTATAACAATTTAACAATTTATAATTAATTTATAACTATTTTTAACAGCAGCTAATTCATTATTTACTTCAGGGCAAAAATAATCTTAATGAAAATATTTAAATAAACAAATAAATACCAGAAAGGAAAAAAAGCAACTCAAATGTTCAGCTACAGTTCAGATTAACAACTTAAAATTTAGTAGTTCACATTGTTCCTCCCTTACCAGAAAAACTTTTTTTCACATTTACAAAGCTTTCAGCTTTTAAACCCCCATTTATGTCATGTATGTAAACAAAAGCATCATATAAATTTTACAAATGTTGGTCAATACTGACTTTTTTCCTGCAACTTTTATTGCCTTCATTAAAGTCAGTATTCGTTCTTGCTACTGTGTGTGGGTTCAGTTGCATAGATCTTTAGTACTATATAGATTATTAGTAAAATGTAAGATATAGTAACGTTTTCTTTTAAGGTATAGTCCATTTTAGTATTCAGGGTAATGTTCAAGGGTTAAGAATTTCAATAAATGGAGGAGTATCAGTTGTAGGTGCATATTGCAGAACCACTGATAGGTTTGATTTTTCAAATTGCTACATTTTGTTTAGTCAAATAAATAGCTAAATGTTCGAAAATTGAATCAGCATGTCAGTGCTGTAGTAATTGCACATCTTCAGGGGAAAAAAGAAAGTATGCAGTTCAATGATTAGGAAAAAAGTGGGGGCTAGGAGTTTTTTTTCTGAGATTTGAGACCCTGATTTATGTATGAAATGCTAGGAGGAGCTTCAGTTTTTTATTTTCCTTTCTAATGCAAAGTTCTGACTGTTTATCTGACAGTCCTATGGACACAGGGTCTTGCCCCTCATGCTACACCTTACAGAACGGGAATTAAAAGAGTGTTTATCAGTACTTTTTTTGTTTTAGTTCTTCTCTCCTTGTCTTAAAGTTTTTATAATGGACATTATGGTATTTTTAATATCTTACTCTCAGAATTACTGTGCCATTCAATTTGTTGGGTGAAATCCAGTCTGTAAGAATTAGCTGATGTCATTTGCAAATGTTTCACGTAGCCTTTCAGACTGCTTAAGAGGCCACGAAATAATGAATTTTGGAGAGTATCTCGATCAAAAATTTTTACTTAAATCTTGGTGGCAGGTTTTGTATATCATGAAAAGCTGCAAAACAAGCTGAAGGTTTTCAGAGTTCTGCTAACCACTGGCTAGATAATCCATATGCACTGTGATTTTATTTTGGAAGCTGGAAACATAATGCATATTCAACTCATTCAGCTCAAAACCCCACACAAGCTGACTAGCTGAGTTTCTAGAGGCCTTGCATTTTTCCAAATCTTTGTTTCTTACATAATTTTAATGGTTGTATTTGGGGAAAACATACATTTTTTTAAAAATACTTTAACTGGAAGTAGAAAGACATAGAGATATTTTATCTAGGCTTCCCTTAATGATTTCTGCCTTTCATTCACCTCTTCATTGGTTCCTATCTCAAAAACCATGAGGTGGTAAATTTCTTCCATCAGACTGTGGAAGATGTTATGTAAAGCTTCAGATTAATTACTTGTGGTCCTACACAGTCAGTCAGCATAACAGCTTTAAATTTGTTGGATGTACCTTGATTATTGTGGCATCCATGGGGAATGGGTCACTCGTGTTCCTTCTGACTACACAGAGAGCTTTACCACCTTCTTACTAACTCAGAGCTTTCCTATGCTCTGCCTGTTGCTACTGTCTTTCCATCCCTCCCCACAGTCCTCCAAGAATTATTTTTTTTCCTGCTTTGCTGACATTCTGTTAGACCTGATGCTGATGAGGTGCCTGGTGGGAAAGAAAAAAACTTGTAAACTGTCTCTTGTGTTTAATAGTCTTGGCCTCTCGCCACCTAACTGTTAATGAACAGCTGCAAAGAAATCCCCGGGGATAGGCAGGAAAGGCTAGAAAAACTATCTGGCACTGCAGAACTAATACAACCAGTTTTGCTACTTGTGTTTATTCCAGCACTGTTACGTATTTATTATTCGATTTGACTCTTGTAAAACACATTTAAGCATCAGAAAGTCCTAAATCACTATCCATAAAATAAGGAAATAAATTCCATGGTTAAAACTCTACTTCAATACCCACAAGATGAAGAGATATTTAGTACAAACTTCTGTTGTCAAGTCTGGGTTTTACATTCCCAGCTCATATTTTGTTAACTTAAATTAACTTAAATTTCTGGATCAATTCTCATTTATTTAGATTATTCAGCTTTTAAAAGTCTCACTCACTTATTATTCTTGCTTAATTTTCAAGAATAGAAAGTATTTAATTTATAATTTGTGTATGAATTTGTTGTTGAAACATAGCTCCTTTGGCTTTGATTTGCAAATAATTGCTTTAATGCTAATAAATAAATAAATAAATAAATTTATTTTTCCTCAAAAATAGGCAACTGACAACAGGCTTTCCCTCCTTCTCTCTGCAGGGCCACCTTCTGCTCCAAGGAATGTGATTTTTAACATTAACGAAACAGCTCTCATGTTGGAATGGAGCCCCCCAAGTGATACGGGAGGAAGAAAAGATCTCACTTACAGTGTCATCTGTAAGAAATGCGGATCAGATGCCAGCCAGTGTGAGATTTGTGGAGGAGGTATTCGTTTCATCCCCAGACACACAGGTCTCATTAACTCCTCTGTGACAGTGCTTGACTTTGTGTCTCATGTGAACTACACCTTCGAAATAGAAGCCACAAATGGGGTCTCAGAGATGAGTTTCTCTCCCAAGCAGTTTACAGCTATCACAGTTACCACAGACCAAGATGGTAAGTCCCAATTCTGCTTTTCAGTAGCAGTGCCCTCATCATCTCTGCAGTTCTTAGGGGGATTATTTTGTTTCTTGAAAGTCTGGGTCAGCAAGTTATGGTGTTTTGCAGATTGTTAGATGTTCTTAAGTGCTTTTGGTGAGGACTTCTGGCTTCTGCTGATGAGGGCTTGAAATGATTCTGGCAGTTGGCCCTAGACCCCATTACACAGGGCACAAAAATATACTTTCCTGTTTACAATAGAGTGCAAACTTTACCTTGGTATCAGTGGTTCATCAGAGCTGGAGTCTGCATCTGGTGCTTTTCCAAGTCTTTGATTACATTTTCAGTTTTGAAAAAGTAAAATACCATAGGTTTATCTATTACAATTTCACAGTTCAAAGGTGAAATGAAAGTGAACTCACTTTCTGTAGTACCTGTGTTTCATAGTGATAATACAGCATGATTCAGTGCAAGATATTTCAACATCTGTATGAACCATTTCCTTAGGTGAGGTATGCTAATGGGTTTTTTTTGGTTCCTTTAATTGCCCCGTTTGTATTACTGGTTTTGAGCTCTGTTCCACCCATTTCAGTACAAATTCATGTCCACGGTTAACCTTTATGAGAAACTTGGGAAATCAAGACCTCTGTATTATTGTTTATTGCTGCAACTTTTTTGTCTTCCATGTTTAGAAGTACTTACTCTATCAGGAAACAGCATCATAGGTTAACAACAAAGCAATCTCTCTAGCAGTGCTATCTTCTGACTTGTGTTACTATAGATGAGAAGGTTATTTCAAAATTATCCCTTGCTGACATTTGTTCCAGAAATGTTTTTAACCTACTGTGCAGTGACATTGCAACTGTAGCTGAAGTGTTTAATGTAGGATAGAAACAAAACTAGCAAAACTACCATTTTTGAGAAGACCTTTCATGATGTGAAAGTATTTAGTAAAAGTGCTAATGTTCAGGAAGATCCTGTTATGTTTCACTTGTAAGAAGAACCTGAGTTCTTACACTGATCAGCCTAGCAAAAAATCTGCTTACCTTTGTATTTGGGACAAGTAGTTGATGAGGAAGTAATGACTTGTTTGCCTTTGGGCATACAAAAATTAACAGCTTGCTGTGGTGATGATGATAATGACAATGATGGTAATACTAATAATATTCATGAAAATGGATTAGAAGAAGCACAGAAACTACTCATTCACCATTCATGTGATGATGGTAACAGAAGAGCTAATTATATAAGATGCCTAATGAAGAGGAGGCTCTGAGGTGACCTTTTAGCAGCTTTCTAATACCTGAAGGGGGCCTACAAAAAAGTTGGAGTAGGATTTTCTGCACGGGTGTGTAATGAGAGGACAAGGGGAAATGGTTTCAAACTTGGAAGAAGGGACATTTAGGTTATACATTAGGAAAATTACTTTCCGGTGAGGGTGGTGAGATGATGGAACAGGTTACCCAGGGAAGTTGTGGCTGCCTCCTCCCTGGAAGAGTTCAAGGCCAGGTTGGATGGGGCCTTGAGTAACCAGATCTAGTGGGAGGTGTCCCTGCCCATGGCAGGGGCTTTGGAACTGGTCTATGGTTCTATATGCCTTACACTGAAAATTGCCTTAAGCTTAGGCTATGTAATGTGTTGTGAACTATTTTCCATTCTCATTAAGTTAAAAAAACCTGGTGCCAGAATCTGCTCCTATGCCTAGTTATTTTTAGATGTTTTGTTACATGGTACTAAGTACCATCCACCAACTATGCCCAGGTGAGCGTCACCACAGATAATGTTTGGTTTTAAACTGGCTGGCAGTTACGTGGACAAAACTTGTGGTGTGTATTTAAGTGGTGGACTTTTAAAAACTAATTTCTATTGCAGGTGTCTATTCTTGGTTTAAGGATATGTATATATTTTAACAGCAATTTAATCAAAACAGGGAAAAAAACAATGTTTTGATATACTTACAGTAAACTATAGACTTGCATTCCCTATATTTATTCTTACGTTACTATAAATGCTGTTGGAAGGGCTTCAGATAATTTAAGACCAGATTTCCAGAATATCTGTCAGTTTATTTGGATATAAAAAGACATCTTTGCAGGAGAAAGCAATGTAATAAATTAAATGGAGGCATGGAGCTGTAACATGGAGCTGTAAAGATAAAATAATTTTTGTAGGCCTACAGACTGTAGTTATATAAAATCATAAGCTTAATAACTATATATTTAGAAATAAAAGAGTGAAAGGTAATGTAACATGAAATATGGAAGAAAATTAATGGAGTTTTCATTGACAAAAATTATTGAGAGGACAATAAACATTTTTTGTGAGTTACATTTAGTAATAAATTAAAACTTATATGGAGGAAGCTAGGGTATCTAACCTCAAAAGGGCAGCTGTAAAACTAAGGTATAAGAACATTGAAGAGATTTCATATATCACACTGGAGTACTCAGATAAAAGGATTCTGTAACTTCTTTTATTTTTATTGTTAGACAGTTACTAGGAGATAATTTACACCTCTGCTTTTGCCATATGTGCAAAAAAAAAAAATATTACCTTTATATTGTATTTCTTTCTCTATTTATACCACCAAACAGTGAACTCACTGTTACAATCTTTCCTTAAAATAATAATTATACTGAAATGGACAGTACTTACTGAATGCTGTGGCAGCCTTGTGCACACGATGATATAAAACCAAGATCCAAGATTATACACATGATGTAACAACAAATCAAAAATATCTTCATAAGCACCAGAAGCCAAAAAAAATTTGTTTTAAAACAATTTTTACTCCTTTGATGTGTCTAATATTAAAAATACAGATCTATACTAAATTATACCTACACAACATATTTATCCCATGTTCATTTTTTTCTCTCCAACTTCTATGTTTGCTAAGAATATAGAACAATGTCTTCAGCTGTTGTAAATACAGATCATTCTGATAGATACAATAATTAACAGTAGCTGAGGAGCTAACATTTTATTTTATTTGAGCATACTGGATTTACTTCCTTCTAGTGGCCCTTTCATTATGATAGTTTATGTGAAATTAACAGATTCTTTAAACATACACAACTACTAGCCTGTTCTTCAGGGATTTTCCTCCCTTTTTGCTGAAGATATTGCTCTTGGCATTTTCTGAATAAAGCAGTGCAATGAAGAAAACCATGGGCATCCAAGAAACTGTAGAGTTGTATTCTATCACAGTGAGTGAGTAGAGTAGTCTGAGAGCATCACAGAGGGAGAGTATTTGCTGACAGGAAAAGTGAACTAATTGAAAAGATATTAAGGCTCGTCTCTATGCAGAGACCTCTACCACAACTAATATTTTAATCTTAACTTCCTGCTCATGCAATCACCAGCATCAACACGATTAAGTAAACTGCTCAGGTCTAAAAATGACAAGAAGCAGACTAAAGGAAAGTAACACTTTGGAAAGGCTTTGCAATCTGCATCCCGCAAACCTCCCTGAGGTTTGATGTCTAAAGTGTTACCAGAACTGATCAAATACTGAAAAAAAAAAAAATAAATTCTATAAGGCATATAAAACTAGGTTGGTAATATTCATTACTTTTTTTAGCTATTAATTTTGTACAAGCATGCAAAAATTCAATATCCATGTTTTTCATTTTTTTCCCCATGGACTTCATAAGAAAACAAAGTTTCTGTCACATTGTCACGTTGTCTGTCAGGCACCATAAAGAACTATGAACCCCTTAGCCAAAATGAGTTTGATAACAGAGATAAAGATTTCATAGATTCTATGTTCTTTCAACAGAAGTGTGAAAAATGACCACTTAAGAGTCATCAAGCTGTTAGTTGGGTCTGCAAGTTGAAAAGCGAGGTTCAGCTGCATAAAACTTGCTTACTGGACTAGAGATGTCAATAGACCAACAGCTTAACCAGTCTGTTGGTTAGTCAGTAAAGAAAGGAAATACATAGTCCCTGGGAAATCACAGCATGTGATGTGTCTTGTCCAGTAAGTGTGGTAAACAAGGATAGGTGTGGAATTTTTTAGGAAGCATAGATGTTACAGATGGAGAGATGAGGGAAGTGAGCTATATGCTACTCTTGCAGATTTTTTTTTTCAAAATGTTTTGAGCTATCAAAATATTTTAAATTCAGGTAAGTAGAACAAGATTTTGGTCAGAAAAGCACTTAGGCGAAGTCCCAGATCTAGGAAGAACATTACCACATATTAAGTCCTATCCCAAATCACTTCTAAAGCAAATTGTAAACAACCGAAATCTAAAACATATCTTCAAAAAAGCCTTATGAAAAAGCATTTAACAATACTGTTGTTCAAAAAAGCTCCCAAATGACTTTTCTTTATGGGAGCAAGAAAGTTTTATACACTAGTAAATATTCTGAGTATGAAGTAATTTTACTCAATCGACTTTAAGTCATTGTGTGAAGAGAATTATATGCTGAACTGTAATTTATGTTTCTCTTATGACTAATGGAAGGAAGACACACCTTACTATATAACTTTCTTAGCATGCCTTAGAGTCTGTATTGCCTAAAGAAAATTCCAAAGTACTTTTTCATGCATTATTTAAGTAGTAAATAATTAATAATTAAGCAAAACAGTAGTTCCTATTTCCAAACAATAGTCCCCATACACATTCACTCATTGGGCAATCTATTCCTTTAGAGCAGAAGGGTTTTTAAAATTACACTGTGCAGAGTGAGAGTAGAATCATGAGATGTATCTTCAGTGCATGATTATGCAGATAGTGGCCTGCTCTTGTTTCAGTCTGCCATTTCAACTTCACCACTGACAATGGGCACTCCTTAGTTTCACTGATTGAATATTTTCCTCATTGTCTGGTCTGCATCTTTACCACATTGTGTCCTTCATGGTGGGACTCCATGGTGTCAGGCCCCAGGTCAACTTTTGCCTGCAATCCCACAGCAGTGACCTCCCCTAAAATCATAGTCCAGCTGTGGGACCCTTTGGAGGTATCCTGCCATACATTGTCTCCATCCACATGACTTGGGGAAAAATTTACACTTCTGAAATGCTCCTTCTGTCATTGCGTATTGGAAATCTTATTTTCTCCCTCCTCAGTTTTGCAGTTCATGAGTGAGTCTGGTCTCTGTGACATCAAAGACCTGCTACTAGTGGACAAAGTTTGAGGCATGGAAACTTCAGTTTGTCTGGGCACACACCCTATCATGGTATTAAAGACCTGCCTAGTGTTGCTGTGTCTGTCCAGTGTCGGCAGTCTGTGACTAGCTAAGGATTTCAGGCACCCTGAAACTACAAATCTGGCAGGATTACTTTGTCTAATACATTTTATTTTATGTTAGTCATTGGCCGATATATCCTAGGTGATCCATTGTTTCCTAAACTGATGGCTAGTGTCTGAAAGGGATTGCCCTTCATCTAATTCTTTTTCCCAGATAAGCTAGAGCAAATTCATTGTTCCTGGTACAGGTGTCTCCTGCGACATATTTGCAGATGTTCTGTAGTAACAGCATCCTCTTATCAGTCTCTTAGACCTGTGGGAACTGAGGATTGCATGAAAGGATTTAAGTGTCTCTTCCAAGAATAAACATGATCATTTCACCATGAATTAATGGCATAGAGCATTATAATAGCAATGCAGATGCTGTAAATTGTTCAGACCATTATTCAACTGCCAGAAAAGCATTTCGATGGCACTACCAGGACAGGTTATCAGGATTAATCCTTCTGGCTGAAGACAATATAAGTTTCAGGATACTCACTGGGGTGCCAGGGGAGTTACCTGATCATCCTAAGTTGTTTCCCATAGTAGCATCTGACTTTTACCCTAATCAGAAGACAACTTGCCTTTTTATTTTCCTTGAATCTCAGATGTGATTGTACTTTGTAAGTTCAAAGTCAAGAAAGCTTCTCTTTTCATAATGACATGATGAAGCCCTTTGAACTGTTTTCAAAACAGCTTATATAAATGGTTTATGAATCTAAAGGAAGAGATGTTTCAAATCACTGATTGTTGAAATGGAATGGCAGTTGTTAAATAGAAGTTGTGAAAGAATTACAAAACAACTTGCATCAGACACTGCCAGCGCTCAAGCCACATGAAAGAAAGATTGTGCAGTTTTCATAGATAACAATAAATGAGAAAGTTATGGCATTTGTTTACCTGACACCTACAACTGCATCGATTGCTCTACCAAACCCTGTACTGTCAGAAGAGCCATTGAGAACAGTGCTGCTTGTGCTATTCATGTGAAAAATTTCAAGAGAAATATCAGCTCCTTGGTTACTGACTAGTTACAATCTATAAATGTCCATACTGAATGTGATGTGAAGACAACAAGAGGGATTACTAACAGAAAAAAAATTCAAAATGTGTATTCTCTATTTTAAGTCACTTCTGATAAGTGATTTTGAACAATACATTAGAAAAGGTATAGAGCACTATGCAATGAATATTCAACCAAGTTTGCAAAACTATATACATTTGTATGAGTATTTCTGTTGGTGTGCATAGAAGTAAAGCATTTACAGTTGGAAAGAAAACCACTAGGTAAAACTTGCTCAGCAAATATTCTATTGAACTCTCTTCAGATATGCCAAAATAATGTTTTTTTAAAATACTTGTAATTCTTCTTTAAGAAGGAAGTTCTTAAAGAAGTTCTTTTTCTACTGGCACATTCTGATGTTTAGCCATTTCTTTAATGCAGCAGGAGTCACCCTGATTCCATTTTCTTTCTCATTAACCAGTGTTATCCATTATGCTACTCAGACAGTGTATAGCTTTAAGATGTGTTTATCTAAGTTACACAATATGAGGAGAATAAAATTAAATTCTAGTTTGAAGGAGGAGGAGAAATACGGTAAGCAATAATGTAAAGTATTTCCCCCCTAATATATTTACCAGTGTGGTCTTTAAGCTTTTATAATAGTTTTTCATTGCATAGAATACTATTACTTAAAACCACTGACAATTTGTCTCCGACGTGTTTTCAGCAAGTATCTGATTTAAATTGTAGACACTAAAACACCATATCCAAATGCTGCAACAATTTTATATTTAGTTATGATAGTTTATTTTAATCTGTGAAAGGGGCATTTGTGAAGAAAAATGTAAAACAATTGTTACAAATAAAGTGGTAGGCGTGTAGCCCTGGGGTGAGAAATATGCCTTTAATTTGCTTGTTCCTATTGTAGTCAGTAGGTGTGAAGGGCATTCAGCACATGATGAAGTTCCCTAAGAATGAGATGTTTATTCATCAACTTTTTTATGATGTGATTTTAAACATCAAATAAGCATATTGGTGCTGTCCACACACTACTCAGGTAAGAACAGTTTTCAAGCACATCTCAGTTGGAAGCTCTCACAACAAGTGTTATATACTTAGAAGAATCATTACTGACTATTTTAATCTGGACAGGGTACCAGATATTACAGATATAAACAGATATAATTACTTCAGTAATTAGAAACTTTGGTCACAAATGTTTATTGACCCACGGGAAACCTTCTGGTTTCTAAGCCATAACGCATTTAAAACAACACAACAAAGTAAAAAACCACAACTCTGGTGTTCCCAGAAGACTTCTCATGAATTCTTGACAAGCAGAGTGAATTTGGTCAAGGGTAGTAAAGGAAGACATCCATCACAGCTAGTCGATCTGAAACAAATTGTGTCTGTAGATGTCATGACTATCACACAAACCTTTAGGGAATGTGTTCAAAATGAAGGACATGGTAAATTACAAACCAATTCTGCTGATGTTTGCTATGGGGTCTTTAAAGCAATTATGTTGGTAGCAGGTTTCTCCAATTAATTTGTTTCTTAAAATGTACTTTCTTCATTGCACTCAACAACCCTTCAACTTCTGTGACTCTTCCATATGCATTAGGCTCACAGTTTAGGTGAGCCTCAATAGGTTTTCTTATATATAATAATGGCATTAAGTTGTGCACACTGGAAAAAAGTTGAGAGCAAACTCAAAATCACATCATTTCCTGTTAGCTTCAAGATAATGTTTCTCATAACATGCTTTTACCTTTTTCTGCCCAGACTATTAGACTCTCTAACAATGAGAGACATCTGTTTACTATCTTCATATCTGTGTTACATACTTAAATGTTTTCCCACTGTTATAAAATATAGACTTGTTCTTCAAAAAATAAACAAATAATAAAGATTGCTCTCCTGAAAATATTACACTAATCAGCATATGCACATTTAATATTTAGCTTAGAAATGAATGTTGCCTTTAACAACCCCTTCCATAAGTGATCTTTCATATTCTAGTCTGAATCTTAGTCTGACAGAGATGAGGAGCAAAAGAAGGAAATAAAAAGGCACTCTTAATCTGCTAAATATTATTTCCATCTAGCAGGCAATCTCTGGTTTCAATTGAGAAGGGCTTTTTGCATGGTAAATTTGCATTTTTGTAATGTGTATTTAGCTTTTAAGACTTCCCTTGAAATCTTCACCTGAGTAGTAATACAACCAGATATTCAAGACATGGCTATAGGAACTAAAATGGACTCTTTCAATAAAAGCATTTTATACTAATTTCACACATTGTTGATCCTCTGGAGTGAGTGCAACTAATTCCACGAAAGACTAACTATTCAAAGGATTTCGTCTTGGTTGTTTTCACTTACTGAAATGTCATGGAAGTTAGGAAGCACTGCATCAGATGAAAGTGCTTGATTTTGTTTTCTGTATGTAGTTGTGATAGCCAAAAGGAAGTGAAGGTGATACAAAGAACCATTCCTAAGGAAAACGTGAGTGAAAGGTAGAGGCATGTGTAGAAAAGAATTTATGCTATTGAAGTAAACTTTAAAAATACTAAATTTAATTTAGAAAAAAAAAAAAAAATGTATCCAGCAAATTAGACCAGTCAGGTCACCATATTTCTTTCTTGGAATAACAGTGTCTCCTGTACACTAAATATTCAGTACTTTAAAACTGAAATTTTAAACCAATTATTTACAAGAAATCTGTAATCTAAAATCTAATCAAATGTCCCAAAGTCGTTTCACTGGAAGTATGTTGCCAGTACCCAACTAGATAAAAAACAAGGCAGGCCTTTCTAAGCTTAAGTTCCTTGAACACTCCTGTTGACTCCTTTACTCTTGCTTAGTTCGTTTGCCTTCATCCACAATAGCTGGATAACTAGTCAAAACTTTTCTGTTGAAGTTAATAGCAAACCCTGTAAATTGTTGCAGTTTTAATTAAATTTAATTATTCGTTGAATCAATCTACATTTGCAAACATTTTCTTTGTGCTTATGCTGTCTGAATATAAAGTGATATTCTATAACTTTTGTTTTCCATGTAATTTTAAATAATACAAGGAGCAACTTCTGAACCATGTGCTTAATCTATAATTGTGTTGGAGCGCTTCGAGATTAATCTGCATTACCTAAGTGACTCATAAATTCTAACTTGTTATGCATTGCAAACAGCTGATATATGATCCTGTAAGTTACTGACAGGTTGTTCAGCCAGTTTCCAATACTGTATTTTACAGTTTAGAAATAAATGATCATTTTATTACATGAACCCAAATCTGTCTGGAAAACAAATTGTCTGATTCCAGTGACTGGTTCATATATAGATAATATTAAACTCTTAAGCTCCACTGTTCCCCTAAAATTATCTATCAATTCTTTTTATCCCGTAATTGAAGATCAATGAGGACTAAAAAAAAAATAAAAATTACTGGGTAATGTAATGGAGTAATGAGATTCATGAAATTCAGTCTGTAGTTCAAGGATGATGGGCTATGGTCTATCAGCAACAGAGAAGATAGGAGTCTGCATTCTTCCCTCAACTCATACATTTTTCTGTGAGGCTAGAAGTGTCATTCACTAATTAGATATGAGGTGAATTTTTGATATGTCATTGCCATATATTCACAGATAAGATTTATTACAATAAATGGAAATATTTTAACTGATATTTACCATCCCTTTATGCCAATTCACAGAAAGTATTGATTTCAGTTCATAAATAATGCAATTCTGACTAGTATATGAAATCTTTGGAGAGAGAAAATAGAGAAAACAGTTTTCTAATGTGGTGTTAAATACTATTTACCTTTAAAATTGCTTGCTTCTATTTAGAAGTGAATTTTGTATGGTCAGAAAAGCAAGTTGACAGCATGGAAGATTAAACTTTTCACTTTTTCAGAGAATATGTGTGACTGAGGAGCTGTATTAACTTCGTTCCCTGGTGTATATTATTTTGGTGCTAGGAGATTATCTCTAGGAGGAAAACGTAATTTTATCTGCATTTATTTCCCAAGCCTGTTACTGAAACAATCGGGAACAGGGAACAGTGGTCCCAGTTTCAATGGTAATTTCTGTGACGTGTAAAATACTGTAATAGTGAAAAAAGTTACCAGTCTCAGATGAACAAAGTCATATTTGTGCTATCTTTGAAGCCAGATTTCAATGTGAGTAGTTTCTCATGTTGCAATGCACAGGAGCTGATGTAAAAGGAATTAAGTTGTGTCCGTCCCAGCACCTCCAGTGTAAAGTGGAAGTCCATGCAGCTTCTGTATCGCACAGAGCCATCTGTGCCAAACACGATGCTAAGGTATTAACATGATATTGTAATGCTTTTAGATAATATTCCAAAGTATGTTTCTCTGCAGTTTTCTGTCATAAAGATGGCCTGACATTTCTATGTGAGCACCCACGATGTTAGCCACAATACTGAGTGGTAAGCAATTCCAAAAGGCAATTCCAAATACTGCATGAGAAAAAGTCAGTTCAGATCTTGGTTTTCCATATTCATATATTCAGTACCATTCTGGATAAACTTCCCATACAATCTATATTCTCATAAGCATAATAATTCTAAGCTCTTCCAGGCAGCAGTGTGAACAGAATATTTTAATTTTTTCCACGTTTCCATTTTAGGATGATGACTATATTGCCAGACATTAAACATGTGGGTTTCTCAGACAGTTTTAGGGATAATAAGATAAACATCTTCAAAAAGAGTTTCAGTGGGTGGAATATGCATCAGTTTTAATGCGCAACTCTCTATTATTCAGTGTCCCAGTTGATGGAGGATTAAAATTAATTATCAATTTGGAGTGTCTTCTTTAATTAAATATAAATTAAAGGATAAAAATGCATAATAATTACTATATGTTGTTTTATTTCCATATGCCTGTATATATTATTTAAGTGTCTTTCAACACAGGTATAAATAGTGTGAAAATAATGATTTGTCACTGATTCATTATTCTAATTCTAAATATGTGTTAATATGTTAAATTATTTCTATTTACTATAAGAAGATATTTCACTTTGTTGAAATATTTCAATAATTTTTAAATATTTTCATATTTACCAGATCGATACCTAGGCTGCATCTCTATGTAACACTGAAATTTCAATTTCATTGAAACTTTCCAACATTTTCAGAAAAGTTCTTAGGTGAGATGAACTCCATTCCTTACTTTCTCTATTACTTTATATGTAAACTTTCTTCCCACCCTTCTGGTTAACTTTTTTTTACAGTGACAGGTAACCATTTTGAGTACCTGATATATGTACAATCTATTTCTTCAGAGGAGTACTGTGAATGAAGACATGATATGACAAATATTTAAAAGCTGTAGAACTTCATAAGAAATTGGGTACCTGTTATGCAGCTGCCCACACACACTGTGGGCACTCCAGTGGCTGAGAGGGTACTCACACAGAGCAGGGAAGGTGTGTGCATGTTTTCTGCAGGACAGACAGGTTTTCCAAGGAACTTAGGTCTCATTAGGCATCCCAGTGAAAGGAAACACTGAGAGCTGTAGTTCACTAAGCACCTTGGAAAATCCTGCCCTGTCACTGAAATGCTTAATGGAAATTGCCTTGCTTTATAACCCAGGCTGTGTAGTCTTTTCTGAATCAATAAAATACACTAGAAGTGCAACATATATTTCAGAAGGATGTGAGATTGTGTATTGTCTCGTACAATGATGACAGAATTGTGTACAGTGTGCTGTGTGAGTACTTCTGATCTCTTGATACAGCATGAAACACCTGAAACAGTGAGCTTTACACTCCTAGCCTTATTATTAGATGGCCAGTGTTTTGACCATTTTTTTCTCTTTCCTCAAGCATTCAGCTTGTAGATTTTGGTTTTTTACTTTTTTGTTCTTTTTCTATGTAGAAATCCCTGCTTATCTATTTGTTTTTATTTACATACCTTTACAATAATGAAAGATAAAGAGATTTAATAAGGGCAGGTGGTATTGACAATTACGGTTTGGACTTTAAAGCATTAAAAGATTCCATTTCTCTGAGTTAAAGCAATTTGAGATAGGCCTTATAAGAACTGCAGTGTTTGCAACAGGAAACAAGAATAGCAGAGATTTCATGAAAGCAATTCAAATACTCCACATTTTAAGTCTCTTTCTGAATGGAAAACTATGTTCGAAGTAAGGCTAGTTAGAAAACAAACGCCAAAAGGCGGGCAACAACACTCCCCCAAAATACCCAAATCTTGTAATAATTTTAAAATTACTTCTTGTTTTCCATAAAACAAGAATGGTAGGTTGTTTGTTATCCCATCATTCTGCTTCTCACCTTCACTCTCTATTTTTCTGAGATGGGTGGCTGAGTTTATGACAGTGTTATACACAGACATGTGGATGGTTCTGTGTGGACTTCATTTCTTTAAAAAATGTTTAATTTTAGTAAATATGTTTGCAAAAAATGCTGATATAAAAATGCATACCCATCTATTTAACTTTTTAAAGGGATATACAATAATTCAAATTAACTGCTATTTTTAAAATACTAGACCAAATTATCCGAGTTACTCACCTTCAAAGAAGTCTAGAAACATAACTGATATTTATTTTCACAATAGAAAATTCAATGCAGTATATTCTTCCATTTGCTAATTTGTCTTTTGCTTCTTCTGCTATTGACTTCTAACAGTGAAATAATAAATAGTATCAAGTCTTGGAAGATAAAACATACACTAGCAACAGTCAGTCCAGGGACTACCATCTGGACATTCTTTAGGTTGATGCACTCGCTTTTACTTGCTTTGCAGTATTTTCTGAAAACATAACATTGATAGTCCATGTTTGTGCACAGATTAGTGGCTTACTGCTGCAATAAGTTTTTCTTAGTATTTAAGTGGGAAAAGAGCTATTTGAAGCATTAATTCTGTCAGACAGCTGGGATTTAAGTGGAGCACATTCATTATAAAACAGGTTTTCGTTGACCTGAGTGGTTGAATTCTTACTTGTAGCTTATTTTCCCTTTGATTTTGAAATCCATAAATGCCAGTCAAGAACAAACATCATTTCCATGGGAGTTTCAATTAAAGGTGATAAATCGAAAGTACTAGTGACCACTACCTCAGCCAAACACAAATGTCATGACTGCAGCTCTGAACATTGCTGTGTTCTTGATTTTAAATTAAGTGTGCCAGATTAGGCAGGAAATTCATTGTGAGCTTGGAATAAAAATGTTGATGCTGATTGGAAGAGGCATCATAAAACAATATTTTTACTTTCCAGCAATCCCATCTGACATAGCAAAAAATGAAAAATAATAGCCCCTGTTTGATTGAAACAGTGAGCATTTGCTATTGGTGTTTATATCTGTGGCAATGCCTGGGTGTATTTGCCTGCTTTAAAATGTAAGCACAAATTGGAAGATGCATGAGACATCCTTGTACCTAGGTTATAATCTGTTGGGGGTTACGTACATATAGCTCTGTAACTACTGACTAGGTATTAGCATTGCCATTATCATTTTTGGTGGCAGTAAATGCCAGGATGATCAATTAGTCTTCCAGAGAGTGTGACTGTAAAGACCAAGTGAAGACCAACTTGACTAGTTGCTCATTTACTGTAGTTTATGTGTACAATGTGTAAATTTAAAAGCAGACACAACAGTAGTATGAAATTCACTGGATGAAAGTTTCTCTTTTCTAAAGTTCATTATTTAACTCTAGTTTCAGTATCAGTGGGACTATTTCACAAATACTTGGTTATTTGTTCTTTCTAGTTACACATTAGTTGCTCAGTAGGAGTATGAAAAGGCTCTTGGTATTATATAAATTTGTGAAATGTTTATCTATTTGCCACAGGTGGAAAAAATTATTTTAAAGTAAACTATAAAAGCTGAAGTCAATGGAAATGAGTCTTTAATTCCTAAACTAAAGACACTAATATTTGAAGTTGAGCATTTAAGATTCTCAAGCTTGTACATTACAGACCATCTAATGCTATTTAATGTGCTGCTATAGAGCTCTCAGTACAGGAGTGAAAATATATATAAAAGCACTAAATTGAGCTCTCTTTTTCCGTTGTTTTGTCAGTCACCATCAAATTTGTTACCTTTTTTTGCCTCTAATTTGTTTCAACTGCTTCCAGCCTACTATCTCTACTGAGGTTCTACTTACTGAGGTTTCCTTGCTTCCGTCTCCAACATTCCCATCTCAATTTTCTTCCCCTGCTTGCCACATCTGTCTCCTAAATAAATGGTTCACCTCTTACCCCATCTTTTTAATCATCTTTCTTGTCCTTCTTCTGTAGCTCCCTGCTGCCTCTTTCCACTGCTCTGCAAAAATCCCCAGATGAATAATTTTGTTTACATTGTCCACTCAGGCCACATTGTAATATTCCAGAAGCCTTTTCCTATTCTTAATTCCTATATTCCTATTCTTATTTCCTATACCCTAATCTTATGTGCATACACATCCTACATCCTAGTGCATCTCTCCTGAGCCTTTTGCATTTTAGCTTTTTAACCAAAGCATGCTTTCAATAGCTTGCTTGGCACTTGCCTTTCTATCCTTGTACTTCCCTCCTGGGTAAGCTTGATTTCTTTTCCCTCTGCAAAGTGGATGGCATGGTTTGTGTGTTTTATTCTGCATAGGAGTGCCTTGTAATACGTACATTCATTCATACATACATACACACATATGTAAATCCATCATGCAACCATCATCAGCCATTCATCAGACATCATAGGAAGCCTGCCACATGTTACTTATTCCTAAAGGGTATTTAAAGCCTTAAAGTTAAAAATTGCTTCAGCCCACCAGGGACATGAATGCACAGGATAATTTCAGTATCCTCTTAATTTTTAAGTCTTGCACTATTTTGCTAATCATGAGGGGAGATCGTTGCTGTGTACTCTTAATTTGTCCCTGTGCCAGCCCTGTTTGTTCTGGAGAGATCTGTACAGTTTTCATCAGATCTGTTACTGTGTTACATCATTCTTCTTACGTAGTTAATGGTCTTCCAATATGGTCATAGAATCATAGAAAGTCAGGGGTTGGGTGGGACCTCAAAAGCTAATCGAGTCCAACCCCCCTGCCAGAGCAGGGTCACCTACAGGAGGTCACACAGGACACATCCAGGTGGGCTTTGAATGTCTGCAGGGAAGGAGACTCCACAACCTCCCTGGGCAGCCTGTGCCAGTGCCCTGTCACCCTCACAGGGAAAAGAATTCTTCCTTATATTTATACAGAACCCTCTATGCACCAGTTTATAACCATTGTCATCATATATGCTTTCAAAACTTTAAGATTCAACTATGAACATTTATTTAACAGTTTTTCTTATAGAGGCTCAAACCTGTACACTGTTAAAATAGTTTTATTAGTCTGGCGTCGTGACCAAGGAGAAGGTCTTATCAATTTGGAAAGGTTTTTTTGCACAACTAAAACTGTGGCAGAACAAATATAAAATACTAGATAGTAAAGACAGAACAACTGATGAACAAGTACTGAATGCTTAAAATAAAACTAGTATGCCTCAGTAGATTCAGATAAACCATAACTTTTTCAAAGAAATTTGTTTAGGGGCAGATTTACATTACATTAAAGCTATCATAGATTCTGATGGTTTTTTCAGTGAAGGTGTACATGTAAACATTTACTAGCATGCTTTTTAGCAAAGATATTTAACTACTTTTCATTCATTTAGAAATGAGGTGTCAAGTAGATTTTATGTCTTTTTAAAGACCTAACACTGTTGACACAATGTTTCCTTTTTTTGCTGGTGACTGAACTCTCATGTCTTGTTATAAAAAACATGATGGTGCTAAGTAAAATTGATTCTGCTTAATTTATCTCTGAAAATTTTAATTATCCTTGTTCTGTCGTCTCAAAAGTACGGGCCTTTAATTTGAACTTGGTTAATTTAGTAAGTTCTGCTTTTCTTTTGTAATACTTTTTAAATATTAATTTTTCACATACCCAGTGATACCACTGACTGGCTATAGGAAAGCAATAAAGACCTTCATTTATGAAATCTTCAAACAGTCAGACCTGCCTAATTTCAGACTTCTTCTTAGTAGATGCTATCTCTACTTTTTCATGAATATACCTTTAATTTTTTTTCTTTCAGAAAAATTATTTGTAGGATGAGTAAGCAGGACTGGTATAACTCCGTTTCCTTCACATTTGTGCTCAGGGTTGTTTCCTGTATTTCCTACTGGTTTGGCTGGAACACTGGCAATATTTGGTGTGATTAATTCACAGTTACGCATTTATTGTTCTATCTGTCTTTAGGCAGACATTGATTTTCATTAAATTTATAGGAATATAAATAGGAGTATAATTTTGGACGTCTTTAAATTTATTTGAAAGTTGTCTGTCAGCTCTGAAGTTGTGAAAAACTAGCAAAAAGATGGCAGATCATGGGCAAACAGCATACTCCCATAAACCGATTTTGCAGAAGAGAAATTCTGTGTCATTTTAAAAGGCGGTATTTCATCTTACCTAGAATTATTTTTTAAATTTGTTGAAGACACAGGCAATGACAAAGCCAGAATTAATTTATCGCATTTTTTCACTGTTGCCAGGCCTGCGTTTTCTGTGCATAAACACATGAATGGACATATTTGTAAATGTATATGCTGCATATATCATATTTATGCCAAGAGAAAGAAAAAGAGAAAAATAAAAACAAATTTCACACGTTTCAACTCATTCTGCCTGCAATTGCAGGCAATGTTTGGCCAGTACCAGCTTTGTTCTCTGAACCATTCTACATCTCCTGTCTGCACATTGCTATTTTAAAAGACCAACTTAGGGAAGAGAGGCATTTCTACCATTTGGAGAATGAGTTGTTACATTGCATCTCATCATGGCAAGCTCAGTACAGCAGTGTCAGAAAATAAGCAAGAACCCCCTAAGTTGTCCCACAGGGCTGTAGCAAGGAAGTAAGAGTGGGAGTCTGAGCCTAAAACTGGACAAAGGGATCAAGCTCCAGTTTCTGTCCCAGCTCTGAGGTGCCTGGGTAGCTGAGGGTTCTTGCTGCCAGCCGATAGCAGTGCCTTGTCTACATCTTCAGAAGCAAGGCTGATGACAGCTCTCACTCCATCCTAGGGCAGAACACCTTTCTGATAACCTTGGCATTTTCATGTTTATTTCTAGACTTGTGGGGTCCAGCTAAATTGTAAGATTTCTAGTTTATGGCTTTATAGCAAAAGTGTCAGTAATCAGAAAATAGCATATCAGTTAGTATTTTATTATTTTTATTACTACTACTACTTAGGTAGTACTACTTGTACTCCTACTACCACTGTTCAGTAGTATCAACATCTTTCCTGTGATCCTTTTGAACATTCACAGTTGCTTAAGTGGTAAAGGGAAATAGAACAGTTCTTAGTTGGGTTATATCTTTTCCCACCAGATTGCAAGATGCTAACTGTATTGTTGATGGAATTCTTCAGTTCAGAAATACTGTTGACATTCCAAAACAATGACTTTTTTAAAGAATATTTTTATTGCAATTGCTAAATCCTAGTTTAGGAATGTGTTATACAGGCATTTGTTTAGTTCCTTGGCTGAGATAGCTGCTTATATCAGCCTATATTCCTCAGACAGATTACAGGCTGGGTCACATAAAAAAGAGACCCTTGCTTGCCTGTAAGACACAGTTTTGGTTGCTAGAACGTACTGTTACAACTTTCTGTCTTCTTGTGTTCTGCATTAGAGTTCACTATCATTCATCAGATTTATTTAAAATGTTAATTGCCTCATGAATGAAAGGGCAAAAAAAGGCAATTGGGGAGAATAATGAAAAGTTTACTACCTTTATAATTCTTTAAAAATACTCTATTGTGTTTCCACAACAAGCTAAATATCTCCTAAATGTAAAAGGCATGTTTCTTGTTGCAAGAATCTTACGAGAAGCAGTACTTCCTATTGATTTTACTGTCCTGGTTGCTGTATACCTTACATAAACCTAAACAGCAGTTTACTAGTTTCTGCCATGTAAACTGGAAAATAATTGTTTTCTGAAAATCTGCTATGTTTTTTTACAAGTCAATTTACTTGTAGCAGTTATCTTCTGAAGTCCCTATTATGACTTCGTATATAATATTAACTTTATTCATTAGTTGTTGAGAGATTTGTTGATTCTTGGTTGTGTATACCTTCTAAGTATACCTTCAAATCTCTGAAAAAGAAAAGATATAATGAAAGAATGCTGTGGCCTGCTGGTGATGGTGCCCATGCAGAGGGATGAAGGTTTGGTACCTCTTCTCCTCCCTCAAAACCGGTGAGATACTCCTCAGCAGGAAACCTCTCACCAGTGTCCTGGTGCTTTCTAGTTTGCAAGGGTAGCAAGAACTGCTTCCTTCTGGACACAGAGCAGCAGGAACCAACATCTCCTGTAGACAGTGTCCCTGTACCTTTGCCAATGCATTTGGAAGAGGGCCAACTAATAATTTGGGTGTAATTTTTTTTTTAATGTGAACACTTACAAGACTGTCAAAGAAGCTGTTCAGGAAACCTCAAATGCAGTAGGATTGTCTTAAGTACTTCCGTCTGTGACCTGAGAACACACAAAAATATTGCACTGTGCTAGTGCATCAAAAAAATTCCAATAACAGGCTGCCATGTAACTGCTCTGTGCTGGGACTTCAGCAGTGTGTTTGAGTGATGCTAGGTTGTTAGGAATGGTCAGGCTGTAATTTAGCTGCAGTTATTTAGACTTCGTGTTCATGTCTTCGATGAGACATGTCAGAGATTTATTTACTTCCAAACTTAAATAATTGAATAGATTTTTAGCAGTACTTGTCCTAAGAAAAGGTTTTTCTGTTTTAAGTAGAATACAGTATTAAAGCCTGAAGTCTAGTTGTACAGTTTTCTGATGAGCTGAGTGTTTCTTTTAATTGCAGCACTTATAAATCAATGTGAAGATAATACACTTTTATTGCAAATGTAAAGTGGTCAGCTGTCTGGCTAAAAAAGCACTACACCTGTGCAGGCTTCATCACTCTCACTGGAGTGCATTTAATTAAGGTTCTCTGTGCCTAAAGGCAAAAGCACTGAAGTTGGAGGGATGAAATGGAGTGACTAGAGACATGTACTTCTATTGGCATCTTCAGCGTAACTAGTCAGAAATGTGCTCTGAAATACGATTGATTCAGAGAATCAATCAGATGGTAAGGAAATTTTAGGCACCAGCATTCTCAATGCTACTTACTAGGTCTGTCTTTTTCACAGAGAGATGTAGGGTACAATTGATTTTCTTTAAACTTTGTGTGCTTTGTGTATTCTTTTCTAAAAACAAGTCTGTCAGAATCCACCCACCAAAAAGCACACTTTGGGAAACACAGTGAGTTATGGGCTGAGTGAGAAATAAGTGAATTCTTAAACAATTGAAAGTGCCTAAAATTTTAGAAGTGGGTAATTATATGGATTTCAATATAGAAAAAGGAGATTATTCAAGCTTTAGCTAATAAAAAAATAATATTTTTGAGAGGATATACAAGTTCAGATTATATCTCACAGCCCAAGTAAACAGGGAAGGCCTTCAAAATTTCTTCCTGTATAAATGACAGCATTTTTATGTTGAAAAGACATTTCTGAATACATGACCATTTAAGTCTTCTGAACAAAGCTGTGGCTAATTGTTTTTTCATTTAACTAGCCATAATGAATATTGAAAAAAATTATACTAATTGAGTGTTAAAAAAAAATCTTAACCAAAGGTTTTATATAAGGATGCAGGTAGGAATTAAAGCATTATTCTTTCTTCAAACATAATGTTTTTGAACTTTCTGAATTCACCACTCTTCATGCTAATTGTATATGTTACTTGCCTGGCAAGACCATTTAGACAAGATAATTATGTGTTAGGCATGATGGATGGTCCATTAAAAAATGCACTTTTTGTAAATAACAGGTCTGAGAAGCTCTGAATGCTATAGCTGGAGATTTCTGTCAAATTCCAATAAGAAAGACTCGGATTTCTGTCTGATAAATATATTGCTAAACATATTTGCTGTTCGGAAAAAAAAAAAGTGACATTAGCTGTAGCTATACTCTGCTGTGGTTCTGTTCTTTGTTCCTCATTTTTAGTAATTATGAAACTATTTAGTGTCAGTCATTAGCTCAGTGAAAGATCCAAGATGATTAATTTATATTAGTGCTTTTTTTCTTTTCTTTTTAATATTATGGGTTGATTCTCAAAAAGTAACATTGGAAATGTATTCCACCCTTGTTGCCCAGGATGGGTGAAATCTTCCTGTTCCTGCATCTGACTGCAGCACTTTCAGAAGGGTCTAGATCCCTTTTAAAGCTATTTGAGATAATATGTTCATGAAATGATTGTTAGAAAACACTGTGAAATCCTCCCCACCACAGAAATAATACTTTAAACTTTTATTTTAGAAAAATATCCCTTTGTTATATAAAAATCTTCCCATTTTCAGTAGACTTTAAGAAAAAAGTCATAACATTTATGATTCTCAGAGGCTTAGCCAGGAATCTGCTCACTGTCATAAAAACTTATGCCTTTGGATACTGAAGGTGTGTCAGACTTCCAGAGCTGGAGACAGGTCACTGAGAAGGTCTGTCTCCCTGTCTTGAACAGTTCAAATCCATGAGGTCACAGGAGTAATATAATCAAAACCATTGTGGGCTGATACAGTAAAACAGAATTCTTCACAAGGTTGCAAGATCATTTTGTCCAACCGTTTTGAACAGGCAGTGGGGCTACAGTTTTAATTGGTTCCTTGCTGAAATACTTTAAAAAAAAGCTTAAATACTTAAATGTGTTTTTTCTTTTTCTTTTTTAACTCCTTCACTACATCTTTACTTATTCTATGTCCTATTCCTTTTTCTGGTTTTTCGTTCGTTTGTTTGTTTGTTTGGGGTTTTTTTTGTTTTGTTTTGTTTTGTTTTTTTCAAATTTTACAGTCTTTAATTGTGTGCTATTGGATCATATCTACCTGATCTGCTGAGTAGGCTTTTTTTTTTCCCTTATGGCTCTTCTATTTGTTTAACTGCTGATATTACACGGTAAGAGGAACACAGCTGCCTGAGGTGCCAATTCATCACAGCAGGGTAGAAATAGCCCATAGTCGTAGGGAACTTTGCAGAGACAAGAATAATAGTGGAAAATTTTAAAATTATTTTATTTTGAAAGTGATTTATCAAGTTATGAGACAAGTAGTCTATTTGACTTTAGTGTAAATGCTTTTAAGAATAAGTTATTCATCGTTCACATAAACATAATGCAAATGTTTTTACTTTATACGGTTATTTTAACTATTTCTTAAATATATTCTGTACTGGTGACCACATTTTCACCTGAACTGTTTGCAGTTGGAAATTTTCCAATGAAATGGTACTGAAAATTATTACGATAATCTAAATGTCAACCTGATAAATGTAGCAATAATGCTATCTTATCGATTTATTAAATGTTTTATACAACATTTTTAATATCTATTCTTATCATGTTAGCACCCAGTGACCTAGAAAAAAAAGTTCCTATAAAGAAGGCACAGTGTAAGCAAAGATAGTCTTTGAAATAGGGAGTTCATGAAACCACAAATTAGTTTCTGAAAAATGAGAAGCAAGTAAATAAGGAATTCTTAAAAGAGGAGGGGGAAAAGGAAAGATAAAGCAGACAGATATGATTGCATTAGCTAAGACTGTTGTCAACCTACTGTTTGCCCTGACTTCATTTTTGGTGTGTTTCATTGTAGCAAGAGGGTAGGTAGAGTCTGTATTTCTTAGCTCAAGGAGATGAACAATGGAAGAGAAGAGCAGAATAATCAAATTGATAACAACTTGCTATCTAACTATTTTATCTTCCCTTGGTCTCTTCTGCATGTAAGAACAATAATGAAACAGATATCTTCTTTGGGATAAAGAACTTTCAGATTAACTATGTATTGGTTAGTAAATACCATTTCTATAACTAAAGTTATCCTTACATCAACATTTTTTTGGAAAATATTTTTTATTGTACTTTCCTGCCAAAAATACTTGTCATAGTAGACTTTGAAGTATGGAAAGTGCTAGAATTCACAAAGCCAGATGCTGTTACTAAGCTTAAAGTAAACCCACAAAAGTTCAAATGAAATGCCTTTAGGAAGTTTAAGAATTATTTAATCAATGTAAAACAAAAGGTGGTCATAAGTAAGGTAATGTGTTGGGGAATTCTGCAACTAACACACCAAAAACATTCCTGAACAGCATCCTGAACATGAAACTGGCAGCATTAACATTTTTTGTAAGCTAATCATTGCTAATACCTGACTTGATATTGCCACCTAGTAAACAAATGACAGGAAAGATGACAGGGAATGCACTGCATCTCAACTTAATGCAAAAATAAACCGTGGTTAGAATATAAAGGGATTCAAATGAACAACAAAAGACATGAGGGAAGTCATGAAAGGGAAAAAGATTGTCTGAAGTTTTCTCTGCATTATTTATGAGGATTAAATGGAGCCCTGCTTGTATGACAAGGCCCTGATTCTACTCAGGCAGTATACTATAATTAATATCAATCTGAGAAAAGATAAACTTCACTTTAGAAGTTAGACAGAATGTAAAGACAATTTACAGAGATAGAATATTTCTTGGACAGAGCAAAATTTCCCAGAGCATCTTTTCATTCTCTGAGGTAGAGTGTGCTTGTGGTGAGAGGCTGCACTGTGAGAGCCACTGCAGTAGATCTCAGATGCAATTTATCAAGGAGCAAGGACAGATGAGTTACTGAGTTTTGTTGCTCGTTTTTTTAAAATACTATGTCCTGGATTGCATTCTCAGTAACTATCACCACCTCTGCAGGCATATTATCCCAAATGTGAACAGAAAAGAATATGCTGACACATGACAACAAAACTTTTGGGTACTTATTTGAAAGCAGGTTTTTCACTCTTTGTGTTTTTGTTCTAACACAGAGGTCATCTATTGTCATTATATGTAGATGGCTTCCCCCTAGGCCAGTGGAAACTCAGTAATGCTTTATTGGTATTTCCTTGTATTTCCTATATAATGGTATTTCCATTTTGCTGGCTTTTGTTTGTTTATAAGGCAAAAAAAATATTCATCATGATTATCCAGTTTTTATGCTCACTGAACAGAAGTACTAAAGCAATGGCAGTAGGAAGGCAGATAAAAAACTCAAAACAGAAAAACTGATCTCTGGAAAATGTTTCCTGTTCCCGCTGAATTCAGAGACTCATGAACTATAAAACGTTTCCAAGAATAAATGTGTTGTCCTATGAGACAATTTGTTACAGGATTCTGACATTTTATTTAATGGCAGTATAGTGGCAATTTAATTACTGACTTTGGATTATTTTTAATGTATGCTGCGAACATATTTGCTTAGTGAAACTCCACGTGTTTGACAGGTGTAGGTTTCCTTGTGATGTTGCCTTCAGCATTACGCTTCAGTGAAGACATTTCTGTGTTGGTTTTGTGTGTGTGACCAAACTGTTCTTGCAGTCATCACCTTGCCTTAATTCCTCAGTGACCCTTCCAGGGGGCTTGTGCAGTAAGAGGACAAAAGACAACAGCCCACCTTTTGTCATCATTTCTGTGTATATATGAAGTAAATACCAGAGTACACTGAAGACACAGAAAACTTCAGCTGCCAACAGGCCAGAGTAGTTGCAGGGGAGCAGCTGACCATTCTTGGTCTTCACATTAGTATGGTTGGCATGTGGCTTATCCCATGGACATCAATATTAGCTCTCCTATGCCTGACAGTATTTGAGAGCAAAGGTTTCTATTAACATCCAACTGACAAACCCTTATGTGTAGCCACTCTCAAGACAAATAGCTGTAACACTTACACAGGGTGCAAAAGACTCTGAGTTCTGTCACAGCAGTTTCTGATGCTCACTTGCAGCATTCACATATAAAACAAATGCAGAATTTGATTTTTACTTTTATATAATTTTCTAATATTAATTTAAAGCTCATGAGCAAGTTTTTAAATATCAGTATTTTACTTCATGTATGCCTCCCAGTGATTATAAGGAAGAAAGAATCAGACTGTTACCTTTTCTATATAGACAACTGCCTTTTCTGTAAATAATCAAATATTATGCTTCAACTGCTATATTTATGGTGAAAAACAAAATAGCACTTATAAGACTTAGGGGTCAGCATTAAAAAGTCAGTTAGCAAAGACAGATAAAGACAGAATCAATAATTGAAATTCATAGCAGAAGTATTTTTTTTTCCAAATCCAGAATTAAATATTAAAATAGTAAATAAAAAATAATGGGTCTGTCTACAATAAGTCTATCTAGAGAAATATTTTAATTGTTTTTTAGTGCCCTGTCTATCAGATTTATTGGCCAGGATTGTTAGGTAGAAAGTATTAATACAGGAAATCATCAGTTCAGAAGAATGTATTTATTCAGCTGTATTACAATAAATCAATCCCCTTTTCTCCTTTGACATTAAAATTAGAATATTGACATATGTATATGTCTATTGTAAGATGTAAAAAAAGCCACACCAACAACACCTAAGTAATATGATACATGCTTGACATATTTCTAACTCATTTTCTCTCCAGACAGAATTAAATCACTTTTACTGTAATTTTCAAGGTAAGACTCAATTTCTTGTTATTCATGAGAACATGCAGCTTTTCTGAGTGCCTGTTCTAAGTGGGTCCTATATTCCTTTATTATTTTTACGTATCAGACTCAAAAACTGTCACTTCAGTCCCTGTGCATGATTTGGAGACGCACAGCTCAGGTGGCCTATTTCATGCCCTTCCTACAGTCCTGCAGGAATTGATGTGAGCAAATATCCTGCAAAGTGGTATAGGTGTTGGAGGGAGAGAATTTGGCTGTCCTTCATGAATAGGAATCTCTTTTCTCCAAAATAACTTCCCTAGCTGTATTCTGTTCATGGCTTCATACCCACAAGGAAATAAGGAGGCAGCTAGTAGGAAGGACAGCATAGACATAGAAGATATGTCTATATGCCTTTGGCATTCTTGTTTAGGGATAGGTAGCAATGGGGATTAAAAGATCAGAAAGAGGCCACTTAGCTCAGTTTAACAGGGGATTTAAAATGTACTCAGTAATCTATAACATATTACCTGTCAAAATGAAGATAATTTTTGAGGTATCAAGAGTTCAGTAGTGTGAAAAAGCAACAAACAAGGTAATTTAGCTTTTTATGTTAATTTTTTATCTGTTTGATTATCAGACTGCTATATTCTCAATATATTTACTTTGCTAGATAATATCCTACAGATTAAAAGGCCTAGAGGAAGCAAAATAGAAAATATTATTTGCATTTTTGTTCCATTTATAAGGAAGTCTCTTGGTAAAAAATGACAATACAATACAATAAAATTTACATGAAACAAGCTGTCTTTTGAGAGCTATGTGATTGGAGTAATGCCAGTCAATAATAGATTGCATAGCTCTGTTTAATTTATTAGCCACCTGTTCCAGAATCCATTACATAAGCACATTAAGATGCTATCAGGTTAGGGTAGTATTCTGAGCTTCAGAACTTTGAGAGTGTTTTTCATGTAAAATGATACTAATAGAAAACTGAAATGAACAGTAGTGCATACTCCTCTCCATAGAGGAAAAGGGGGAATATTCCATAGGTAGCAATTTCTGCTTCCATCGTCTTTGATAAATAACAGAAGTTTAATGAAAACATTTTCTCATTTAAAATGGAAGCTAATAAAGAAAACTTAATAACACACACAAAGATTGTAAATGTTAGTTCAACTGGCGGCTTTTACAGACACGTGGGAATGTTACAAAATTATGAGTTATTGTATTGTATTTCATGACAGATAAGGTGTCATTTTCCATATGCGTATTTCTGCAATTCAGAGCTTAATTTTTTCATAACCTATGTCCTCAGAATGCATCAGTGTTACATGCACAGTCACAAAGTAAAATTACAAAATCAGAGGCTAAGAAAGTAGTAAAAAGGAGAAGTACTCTGAGGAGGCTGCCAGAGGAAAAGAGATTTTAAGAATACGTTTGAATAGACAAGGAGATAATCTCTTTCTCTACTCATGCAGTCTCCACCACTGTGTATTTACCTATACACAATCAGAAAATGCAGGTTTGCTCTCAAGAGAAATAGTACCACCACACTTATCATGGGGCTTTCATGAAAAAGACCCCAAAAGAAAGTCGGAGTCTATGCAGCAGGGGCCAGGAGGGAACTGTCACACCATTGTTTTCAGTAAAGGAAGGAGATAGAAAACAGCAGAAGTGGGAAGAGTATACATTCTTACATTAAATGCATTTTGAATAGTACTCATGGAAAATTAAATTTATGTGAACTGAGTGGCCTTCAGTGATCAGAAGCTTGGATGGGTATCTCAGCTGAAAGAAATGGCACATGGTGACTTTAGCACTGACTTAATACTGAGTAAAGAGTAACAACCACTGAGCAATCAGAAACACATTTCTTACAAACCTTACTCAGATTCTTACTGGACTGATCTGGAAAGATGAAAGGTGGAGGGGTATTGCTAGAGGTATGAAGGTTGATAGAGAAGAGAAACACTGAAGGTGAGAATCTTAATTCAGCATCTCATCAAAAAGATTGTCAGGAAAACCCCACATCTCTGATTAATGCAGTATACCACTATTACCAGAGTTGATTGTTTAATCTTAGATGAGACGGCAAAAGAGTTTTTATGAGATATCAGCCCTCTAAGTGGTAGACACAATTATGAAGTTTTTGTCTGCAGGTTACTTAATGCTAAACAAAAAACACATATTTAAGACAGAAATGTGTATTCTTGAAACTGCTTTACTACTGCCACTTATTTCTGGGTATAAAATTGAGTCATACTGCTGAAAAGGCCACTTTGGGTAATTTAATCTATCTCTAACATTACTGGAGGATATTCTCAATTGATAGCAAATGATTCAGGTTCTGTACTTATGGCTACACTTAGTTTCAGCCAGAAGGAAAAGTAGCAATAAAGTGCATGGAAATTAGGGCCAGATACTTTAGTGCTTTTTATCTTGTGTAGAGATGTACTTTTCCAAAGATAAAGGAAAATACTGTTATTCTGAGATAATGTATTTTAGCTCACATTCTGCATTAGCATAAGTGTAAGCTTTGCAGTAATGAATAAAACTCAATATCTCCTCAAGGAGGAGACCCACTAAAGTACCATTCTTTAAAAAAATGTTACAGCTTCCTGATACAGGCTCTACAAGATCTTAATACATTTCTCCAAGACATCCATGCTTACGTCATCCTTTCAAAGAACTAATGCTGAGAAGTGTAAAGTAAATAGATTATTTTTGAGACTGATGGTGTGGGGCAGGATTGGTACTCAGTGGTTCATAGTGTTGTAGCTCAGAAAATTCTCTGCTTGTATAACCAAAACAGAACATATGTTTGTAACAATCTCATAAATTACCTCAAAAGCGGTGTCTTTGATGACTTAGTTTTAAATCTTAAATGACTGACGTGTCATCTATCTGTCAAATATAAATATAGTAGGACTGATTTCTCTCCTTCCTTTTCTCCCTTACAATACAGCATAGTGTAAACAGAACAACTCCTTTGAGAATCTCATTTTTATTAAGGAGCTTCCTCCTGCAAGCTTCCTCCTTGGCCATCCAGAAATGCTGAGTAGACATAGGGTGTTTGAAGCTGTGCCAAGCCTGAACAGCTCCTGTGACTGCTCTTAGCTGCACAGGGGGACAAACATCTTGACCCAGACTGCCTCAGTGACACAAAGATCATATTTTTCCTTCCACTGTACATGCTCTGTGATGAATGATTTGGGAAGGAGAATGAATTCATTCAGACCAGGGGATTTTAATAATTGCTGAAGAGTCAAAATAGGTATTTTCATGTTCTTTGCAATTTGTGTGTTATTTTATTCCAAAATTTTAATCCATTATTAAAGTGGCACCTGTCTGGTACATGATTCCTTATTTTAAAATGAGTAACATAAGTACCAAAACCAGAAAATTAAAAGATTACTAGTGAGTTATTTTTGTGAAAACATCTCATAATTCCTACTGGATTAAAAATTAAACAAAATTAATATTAAAACAATAATGCTATACTGTTGCCTCTGTTTAACTGTTACCACAATCAGCAATGGAATCCCTAGTTCTGAAATGTCATGTTCCTGTCAGACTAAGTTCTATGTCACTGTTCATTATAAAATGTGCTACAGTAGTCAGCAATTGAACAGTATACAGGCCATATACATTCTGGATAAATTCATGGCTTTTTAAAGAAATTATATCTGAGCCTTTACATTTGTGAGCATTGGCTACAAAGGAAATTATTTGATGTTGGCTTATGAGAAAGGTATATTGCATGGCTTTAAAAATGCAGTTACAAGTAGAAGGTTTCCTAAGCAAATCTTCTCTTCTAAACCAGATGACTGTAAGCTGTCAAATTCCTACCATAGGTGTTAGGAAGAGTAACTTCCTCAGTGTGAAAAGACAAAAATATTATGAGTCTTTGCAGCAGAGATGTCTGCTGTGAACAGTTATTCAAAACTAGAATAATGATAGAATATGGCTAATGCAAATATCATTACTGAGAAATTGCCTTTTTGGTGTTAAAAAACTAGAGAAAGTCTTGCTTGGAAAAGACATCTAGAAGTAAAATAAAATGAGGAAAGGGCTGAATACCAACCAACACCCAAATCATTGCCAGGGGCCTTTTTAGTGGGAGGATGAAGAACTACATCAGCAGGACATTTTGCTTCAGTCTTCCCATGCACTGGACCAGTTAGACTGATAGGGAAAATAGATGCTTTTGCAGAACTGCATAGCTGCTTATAAGTGAGTGCCTGGTGCTTTATTCAGATTTAATATTAATGATTTTGCTTATTGTATTTCATTTGCATGGAAATTAACTCTACCTGTGAAAAAATATATTCTGAAGGTTTTAGAGAAGTGAGGCCAGGCTTCCCTCCTGCCATCCATGGTCAACAGGACATTTCTTCTGACAACAGCATATGTTAGTCCAGACTCATGAATATGTTAGGATTTAAGCTGTATGTCCAAAGAGGTGGGAGGAGGTATGAAGCAAAATGAAACATTCTGAATTATTTCAGCGGATAAAAATCCTACTGACAGAATAGGAAGTGCTAATGTTCACCACCAACAGTGAAGCCTGAATCTGGAACTACGTGGTTCTTCATAGCTCCTCAGCAACTGCTGGACAATGTCAAGTCAGCACCAGATTGACATTTCATTGTAGAGCAAAATCAGGAAGACAGTAGTCTTACACTGCTTGGATAGATATCATGATCCACTTTTCTTCTCTCTCTCTGTAGCTGATGATCATTGCATCCCTTAAAAACAAAAACAAAAAACCAAAGAGAAACATGGACTTTGAAAGACTTTGAGATCTCCCAAAATATTAATAATCAGGACAGGATGTAGAATTAGACAATTAGACCTTGGAAGCCCTTGTCTTGCTGTTCAGTAAGTCACTGGACACAGTCCACTGCCCAGGGGAGTATGTCAGCATGCAGACCTGCAGAATGCTGCAGTTCCCAGACCAGGTGCTGGCAGCAGCCTGGAGGAAACCCAATATATATTGTAGGCTGACATTGTCTCTCTCAGAACAATCTTTAGCCGGTACTTTTCTTCTCTACCTCTTAAATGATTGTCCTGTTAGCATTATGCAGGAACAAACTCATGTGTGTCATGAATAAAGAACGAGAGATTGAGGGCTGTTGAGGAAGAAATTATAATGATGTATTAAATGCTGGAGAACAGAAGGAAGATAGGAGAGATGGTCGGGCACTTACTGTAGTATGAGAGTGATGAGAAAGAAGAGGAAGGCACTTGGTTAGTGAGATATTTCACGTGTGCTTTGCACTAGCTAGTAGGCCTAACTGTATCATTGTAGCCATGGCTACATTTTTTCTGTATGATAAAGATGTATCCAAAACCTGTAAATTTTACAAAACTGATGAGGAAAGATGCATAAACTTATCATATTTATAATTTTAATTGAATTGTCTTTATATGAATGCATTTCTACTCTAAGTTCTTTCTGGAGTAGATTACTCTTTTAGTATACGAATTAAGTGCTTCACACAAATAGGATGCTAATAATAGGATCTAATCATAAGTCATAACTCTTTAAACATTAAAAAATATATATTTCCATTAATTTTAACCCACATACTCATTCAGACTCAAGGAATTCTGTGATTCAAACCAAATGTTACTTCTTTCAATGCAGACTATAGCCCTGTCTCTATGTTACAAATTTCCCGAATTTGCTTTGTAAAGTATGGGGAGAGGCTCTGCTTGTATAATAGGAAATAATAGCAATAACCTGTCACTTTTTCAGTATTGAAAGAAGCATGTTCTCCCCTGCCATCTAAGCTCAAATTATCGTACATTTCAGGTCTGAGTGCTCATTTTTGTAGAGGAGCTAAAGCTGGGAAAATCTGGCTTTGTTTGCCAAGAACCCAGCTGGTGTCTCTCCTCTGCTGAAATACTTTTGATGTATCACCTGGCCAACTGAATAATGAGTGCTGGGCAACAACACAGTGTTGTTCTCAAATCTGGTGAAGTATCAGGGCATGATCAGAGTTAAGGGATTACATGCTGTCTTCTGAGCTGGCAAAGCAATGAGTAGTGCAGGATATGTGAAAAAATCTGCTAGTTAAAAAAAAGCTGCTAGTTAAAGTGCAGTAAGCAAGCTCCTTCAGTGAGAGAAGCTCTGCCACAGATAATGACATACTTCAGAGAATTGAGAGAGTTGGCATTACACAAAACTCACAGAGTTGACAAATCCTTCTCAGGTACAGCAGCAAATGAGCAGTTCACAGGAAGCAAAGAAAGTGACAGGACAAAAATCAACTCCCTGCAAGGCTTATGAGGCAACTCCCTTCCTCTCCTCCCTCACAAGATGGAAGTTACATAAATATTCAAAATAAACATCTGCCTTGGAGGTTGGACCCAACTCTGATTATAAATTTAAAATAATTTTAAAAAAAGAACAGAACTGGGAGGGAATAAAGAGCTAATGCAACACAGCTGTCACCTTTATCTCAAAACTGAGTAAACAGTTGCCTTTTTAAAGTTTTCTTTTCCCTTAGCTTTGCTTTCAATCACTGTGGAAGTAGCAGATTACAAAGGCCTTGAAACCAAAGCATCCAGGGAGATCCATGGCAGTTATTCCATCTCTTGCTATGAGGGTTCTCACATCAGATGTTTCTTCAGATTTCCTCTTGTGAGTGACTCAGAAAGGATTGGAAGTGAAGTGAGCTATATTCTTGTCCCCCTAAAGGGTAGAATATGTAATAGCATGCCTACCTTTGGGAGTTACCTGAATAGCTATTGCAGAATAAATTACTACACAATAATTGTCTATAGACACATTATTGTAAAATATTTATTGCATTTTCTGACTAATTATTAAAAGAAAAATATTATAATATATAATCACCATGCAGTGAGTTAAATAGCTATTTCTTTAATAATAATTTTTTTGAGGTGACCTATATAGAGAATTTCTTATCCCCATTTCATGTGAAGAAAAATATTTCACTTTTACCACCAGTAGTTCAAAGAACATACTAAGTTATACTCACCTGGTGAAGTGCAACATCAATATGCATATTCATTTAGTGATCCAACACTGCCTGAGATTTAATTTTCATAACAGCTCAAGGAAATAAACATTTTTTGTGATCAGAATTGCTGAGTTACTCAGAATAAAGTATAAATGAAGCCCACTTGGGAACGGTTTGCAAATTTTCAATGGATAGAACACAGGCATCATATTCACTTTTCTGTCACAATTCTGTCATTTTCCTTCTAGCATAAGTTTCTGGTTAGGAGGAAAGTAAGTGGAAACCTCCTGCAAAATGCATGCCAATCAGTTTTGTTCTGTTAATTGTCCTAATTCTGATGGAGTTAATTGAGCTGCAATATGTAATGGAGGTAGAATTTTGCTCAGCTTATGTTTACTTTCCAGTTACCTTGTATTTCTCACTTACTCGTAATTTACTTTGAAGCCCATGTCCCTGCTTCCTTTCTCTTCATACTGATTAAACAGACTTTTTGCAAGCAAAATTCTTTCAACTTTAATAGCACTGGCATTTGGACTTCTTTCTCTCCTGTGAGTTAATAAATGAGGCCTTAGAAACACGTTTGGGAAATGAGTGGGGACCAAACAAGTCATCAGAACTCATTCTTGCTTTCATTTAGTAGTCTGTTCTCCTCAGGATGCAGTATAATGATGCCTAAATTACTATCTGCATTGGCTAAGTTAAGATAGGCTGGTTTTTCATATGAAAAATAAATGCGGGTTTAAAATACTTAAAGGGAGGGGGCAAAGAAGGCAAAGAGCAAGGCTCTTTTCAGTGGTGCCAAGTGACTGGACAAGAGGCAATGGGCACACACAGCAACACAAGAGATGCCATTTGTATGAACATCAGGAAACATTTTACTTTGAGGGTGTCTGAGCATTGGCACGGGTTGCCTGGAGAGGTGGAATCTTCATCCTTGGAGACACATGTAGGGAGTCAAGTCTTCTAAGGATACAGAGGGTTTCTCTGGGCACTTAATACCCTGTTGACAAGATCTTTACTTTGTAGGAATAATTCTTAATATGTGGCAGGTGTGAGATTTATTTATTAGTTTTCGTAAGACAGCAGATTTCTATATAGCCATCGTTTCCTTTTCTCACTATTGCTGGTTGATTTTCACCCTCTGCAGCAGGAGCTGGTTTGTAGTTTCCTTTTGAGCGCTCAGATTCAGTCCTGTCATCAGACCCAGGCAAAGTCAGGAAATTGTCCAACAGAAGCTTTCCCAGGAGCCAAGTGAACAAATGTTAGGTCCACACTTTGTAAGTGCCTGAAAGCTCCTCCAGAGTGCATCTTCTGCTTTCATAAGTTTGGGCTCTTTGAAAAAGGCAAAACTGTAACTTGTTGATTCATAAACATTAACAAAATTTAAACAAAAATAGATTTTTTTTTTAAATTACTCATTGCAATATCAGTTTATGGTACCTGTTTGCTTCAAGAGTTTAAAGGAGCATAATTTTAATAGGTTTTAGTCTGGTTTGAGATTCTACCTTTCCTAGTTCTTTCTTACTTCATACATAATCAGGTCTGTTTCCTGTAATCCTTTACAAGAAGTAACCAAGTTGAATTAAGTAACTTTGATGAGAATCTCCTTAAAAAAAAAAAAAAAAAAAAAAAAAGAATTGGTGTTTCATGTTTCTTCAGCATAGTAACCGAATAACTTGCTGATATCTCTGCTTAGATTGAAACTGGGTTACCTACCTACATTAAAAAAAATTAAAGAATTCAAACTTGGCTGTTTGACCCAACTCAGTGCTCTACAGGAAAAAAAGCCTGTACAACACACTTCAAGACATACACTTCAATTATTTAGTTAGAAACCGGGCAGAGACAATTTCCAAAACTGTGGATCAGATTTCAAAAAAATAGATTTTGTGGGGTTTTTTCCCCTGTACAACTCCTGAGAGCACACATACAGCTGACGTCATGGTTGATACATCCCCACGTTGTCTGTTGATTAGATTAACTGCAGGAAAAAAGTTCTGACATCCATCCTCTACTAAAGATGAATCCACACATTACAGTGGAAGACTCTGGACAAACTCACTATTCCTGCTCAAGTTTTTTTTCTTCTGGACATATTAATTCATGGCAATTTCCAATACTGATGTCAGTGGGAAACCTGACAAGGCAACAGCATTGATGTACTTTCAAAATTTCATATGAGAAAACATATATCAGTCATTACAGTGTGGCTTGCTTATTTTTTTCCTGTGTCAAGTACAATATAAATAAGGTAAATTGGATTTTGCTGACAATGAATGGCTTTTACTTTTACAAACGTTCCAGTGCTGTTTTAGTAATCAGTAGCAGAAGCAATTTGGGGTTTTTTTGTGTATTGCTTCAATGTTAATGCTCTTCCCTAGACAATTTCTCAAGTAATTCTGATTAAGTAAAAGTCAAAAATCTCTTTGCTACCATGCCCATAGAATTACACTTACTGGGGATAAAGAGCAAGAACAATGAGGAAAATGGCAAGGGCTAAATTGCATAAGACAGAAGTCTGTACAGATAGGATTTTTACGTTATCCCTCAACCACTTAAATGGAATTTCTAGTTTATATCTTGAAGTGCTTCAGGAGGTAGATATGGGGGTGGTTTTTTGTCACGTGTTTTTTTAAGTGCAGAGCTGAAGATGGTATTCAGCAACTCCAAGCATTTTCTCAACTTTCAGGTGTTTGTTTTGATGTGCTGTTAGTCAATACGACAATCATGACATTTTATGCTGGAAGCTGGCATGTCAATAAGCTCCTTATTCTCTACAGGCAGTGCAGTGGCATTTGCTAACATTTTGTACAAGTTTTTCATTGAGCTGTTAGGATGTGAATGTCACTAACTGAGGCAAATTTTAAACGAAAAAAGGCGAATTCCCAGTTTTCCTTCCATAATGTATGAATTGGGATATCTCTCATTTGTATAGACTATTTTCTTGAAGCAATCTTCTAATTTAAAATGTACTTTTAATTAAATGCATACCAAATACCATGCAAAGGCAAGGTTCATTTAGGGCCATATCTTCCTTGGCTTGTAAACCATTTACTTTTATTTTGGGGTCTTGTACGATCATGATTATGGTTTGCTATCTTGAATTATAGTCTGATTCTTTATTTAATACTTGAAGCAAAAGAAATCTTTAAGGGCTTTCTTAATCTAGGTCCCATTCTGACATGTGATCAAAATAGCGATTTTATCCTTTTCATCCTGTAATTTTCAACTGATAAAAAAACTATGGTCTTCAGATGCCTTTGAGCCTCTTCATTTCAAAACAGGCAGTGCACCTACTCCACATCATCCCCCTCTGTGAGATGCACTGCTGTGTGCTCTCTCTGCTTGTTGTCTTCTGCTAATTTTCTCTTTGTCTGGAGTTTCTCTCCTTGCTCTTTTTCTCTTTCATCTCAGCATGTAGTCAGCATTTCATGCATTTTAACCCCAAAATTCCATCCCTTCACAAATAGTAGCTAAATTCCTGGAGCAAATATGTGCTGTGACTGAATTTCTGTTGGGGTGTCTCTTATTAGATCTCTGCTTCTGGATACTGTATCTCTTTCCATCTTAACAAAGCAAAGGGGCAACTGAGACATACAAGCCAGTATGAAGAAACAGTGCTCTGCTGTAATTCCCAATATTCTTCTCCCTTAATCTCTTTCATTTCCCCTTCTGGGAACGTATAGGGGTTAATAGAGAGCATCTGTAATTTGTTTAATTGCCCGCCCAGCATTAAACCTTTGCAGATGTTCCTAGGTCAGTTCCACCAGTTTCCTAAAGATATACCAGGCATGAATTAAGGATCTGGTATTAAATGGGTATCTATATATTCAGAGCCTAGGAACACCTGACATTCTGTGATGCTGAAAATGTAGTATTCAGAACCTAGGAATAACGTGTGATATGCCCCACTGGTTTAGTTCACACTATGCCATAAAACTAATGTAATTTTTTTTTCTGATATTTTGTGTATTGGAAACATACAGTATGCCCTAACACTGCATGGATTTCATTGTGTCAAAGGAAGCATGCTCACATTTCAAGAAACAAAAGTTTTAAATCCTTGCTTTTTTTTTTTTTTTTCCCTGTAGAATGTAGAAAGTAATGCCAGTTTACCTCACAAAGAGAATTTTGACACTACATTTTCAGAATCACAGAATGTCAGGGCTTGGAAGGGACCTCTGAAGATCATCAAGTGCAAACCCCCTGCCAGAGAATGACCAAAAGTAGGGTGGGTCACTCAGAAACGCAAATGGTACTACACTGACAAAATCCTAGGTACATGGCTTTTTTGAGCCACAACAAATATGATCTAGGCCCATCCTGGCTTAACATAAGAAATCACAGAATCATCAAAGCTGTCAGGGACCTCTAGAGATCATCTAGTCCAGCCTCCTGCTAATGCCAGATTGCCTAGAGCACATTACACAGGATTGCATCCAGGTGGGTAGAGGAGGAGACTCCACAACCTCTCTGGGCAGCCTGTTCAAGTGCTTTGTCACTCTCATGGTAAAGAAGTTTTTCCTCATGTGTAGATGGAATTGCTGTGTTCCAGCTTGTACCCATTACCCTTTGTCCTTACGCTGGGCTCCACTAAAAAGAGTCTGATCCTCCTTACAATGTTAAATTATTTCCTCTTCAGGGAATATGGTTTATCCTGTTCAGTAACTGAAATAGTGGAATAATGGATTCATGCAAGTAATTAGGAATTGTATCATGATTTAAATTTGGTTGATGGCCAACCATAATTCTGAACTCTTCTAAATTTTGAATGCTTTCCTCTACAATCTTACTGTTTAAATATCATTTAATATAATGCTGAAGTGGTGGTAACTAAAGAAATATAGCATTGCCATCTTTGACAGTTTTTTCATAATTCTTAAAGTATTAGAATCATAGAATAATTTAAGTTGGAAGAGACATCTATGTATCATCTGATCCAGTCCCAAATCAAAACAGATCTGTTGAGATTAGGCTGCTCAGTGTCTTGTCCATTTGAGTTTTGAGTATCTTCAAGGGTAAAGATACCTGAGACACTATGGTCAATATTTGACCACCCAGATGACAAAAATATATTTATTTAAATCTAGCCAAAATATAATGTGCTACAACTATCACTTCTCATCCTTTCACTTGGCACCTCTGAGAAGAGTCTGGCTTCATCTTCTATAAACCATCCTATTAGGTACTTGCAGGCAGCAATAACGTCTCCCTTGAGCCACCCTAGGGTTTAGCAGCCCTTTCCCTTCAGTCTATCAATCCCTCCCACAGATTTAGTATTGACAACAAATTTTCTGAGAGTTGTCTTAATTGTTAATGAAGACATTAAGTGGAACTGGCACCATTAAAGTGGGCACTTTAGGTTTGTTAGGTACTTTTTCTTTTTTTCCCTAAAGCCTCTAAAACTGGCTTTACCGAGCTCCAAAAATTGCCTTCCTTTGAGGATGACAATTGATCATTGCTGGGTTGCTTATAGCCTTACGATTTCTGATATCATCCTTTGACTATACTTTGAAGGTGTCTCCTGTCATCCTGTGCCTTTATTCCTTTATGCTGCACTTGATTCTGTGGTCATAGATCATTCAACATGCAATAACTCCTTGTCATTACTGTCTATTAGTAACAGAATGACACACTGCACTACATAAGCATACAGAGCTAACCAAAAGCTCAAACAAATTAGTTGAAGACCAGTCACCTGGTTCTGAGACAGCTGCAGCGACTAGCTGCATCACTTACAGGTAACTAAGCTGAAGCAGAGCTTCAAGTGGGTGAAGATGAGTCCAGAGCCCTGCACTGTTAGCTTAACATCCAGCATGTCACAAGCAATGGCAACATCATATTTACTGAACTGGAAGTCTATGCACAATAGTAGACTTGCAAGACATGCTTGAACCTAATTCTGAATACGGTATATATCTTTTCTCCAAAGTATTTCTGATAGGTGTTCTAATCAGAAGTTTTTAATCACACCTAGTTAATTTGCCAGAGGTCTCCTATCATGTAAGGATGAAATCTTCCTTCTGGTTGACTTGTATCTAGTGAGAAATACGTTCTATGCACCACAGAGAAAAGGTCTGAGGCAACTCCATGACATCCAGGATGACACATAACCAGAAACTTAAGCTCTCCAGGCTGTGCCAACATGTCTGCATTGCATAAGTCTCAGAATAAAGAAGGACAATATTTCTGGCATGAAGAAAATTATGCAGAGAGGCTAAAATAGCTCATCTGGAGATGAAAGCCAATGCAAAAACTTCTTCTGCCTTTGTCAGTGACCACACATCCTAGCAGTGCTGCCTAAAAGGTTTGGATTTGATTTGGTTTGGTTATTTTTGTCGATTCTTAACGAGTCTTTTTTTCCAGAGAGCTGATTTGTGATTTTTTTTAATGGTAGATTTAGCAATGCTTAATTCATGTATTCAACTTGGCTGTCAAGCACTTGGTAAAATTTAAGACTGAGCTAAAAACGTTTGGATGACAGATCTGAAGAGAAATGGACCTTGTAGATCTGTTAATTTTCTTCCTGAGATTAAGATCTCTTGTAATCCAAATTGTCTAAATACTTTTCTTTCCTCTGAGAAATAGAATAAGTGAATCATGGGCAGTGAGCCCAGCAACAGATCATGTGGAAGGATTGAGCCTAGTAGTTTGAACTACTTCCCTATTTTGAAGCTTTTTTTCTCTTTATATAGTGATGGAATGAACTTAGTTTCAATACAGCTACTTTCCAGGTTAAATCTGCAGTTTAATTTAAATCCTAATCAATTACTAATTTGCCTATGTGTTTATGGGATTAGCATAATTTAGCATGCACCATTAAAGTTATACTTTTGTGCAAACATGTTATTACTACTGGCTATGGTGTAGAATTTAGAAAGTTATGTCTGTTTTTTCTGATGTTTTGTCCTGCAGGCAGAACACCTAATTCTGAAATCAATAAGCCCAGTGTGCTTCATGTGCTGTGTTTCTGAGCCTCAGGCACTCCCATGTGGATTGTCTTGTGCTTTATAAGGTCTGAGAGAAGCATTTTTTCACTAAAGGATGTTGATAAAAGAATGTTAAAAACTGTACTGAACTACTTATTTAATACTTAAAGAAACTTGATACCTTGAAAATTTCTACCCTATCTTTGGAAATATTCAAAACTTGTCTGAAAAAAACTAACCTAACTGGGCTCTCTCTTGTATGCAAAGTGTTGGAACAGGTGCAGTCCAAAGTCCCTGCCATCCCAAATTATTTCCTGTTTCCATGTTCAGTTTTACTGGCATTGACCAGCACCTCGGAAGCCTCCAAGGGCATGCTGAAAAGCATACATATATGTGGCAGGATGTGATGGTCTTTTTTTCTAAAATCCTAAGAGAAGAACAGGTTTGTTGCAAACAGGGTTATACAAGTACTCTCAATTTATGTGTAAGTGTCAAGCTTCTGCCAGATAAAATTTTAGAACAAAAAAACAAAAAAACCCAAACAAAATAAAAGAGCTCTTTCGCTTGCATTTGAGTTTTGGCTCATGTAATTTGCATTTGCAATTTGATTTTACAGAACACCAATGAAATGCAAAAATGTGCACTAAAATGTATTGATTCAATTAGACCGATTAACAGGATTTTTTCCCAAACATCTGCTACATGCTTATAATACAGGAATAGGAGGATCCCAGAAGATACTAGTCTATAAACAAAAAATGAATGAATAGTACTCTGCAACATAAATTACAATTTTTATTTTCTGTTTTGCTTTCAAACTTATTTACACTAGAATATGAATAAGGAGATTATGACTACTGTATAGGTCAAATGTAGACCTGAGAAGTTAGAGAGACTAGAAATGTAAACCATAAGTTACAGTGAGCTCCATACCTGAAATATTCTCCTAGCAGTAATTGCAAGACCTGTGTGTATTCTGTCTTTTATGTTGAAAGGAATATACACTATAGAAAAATAATTTATACCCAAGATATTTGAAAACATTGCTTCTCTAGGATTGCCTGTGAGTTTACCCATAACACCATGAAGCTGTTTTGAAATTTTGAATTTTCACACATCTCTCTCATGGCTTGTCCCCAGCTATAATTAACTAACTAGTTCTTACATGGTAAGAAACTATAAAGTTACTAACCAAGAATAGCTGTACTATTTTTAATGGTTTGTGCTTTTTTCCCTGTAAATGGCAGAAAATAAGCACTGGTAGAAATTCACCTACATGCTTCATGGTTTTATATATTTCTGTTGTGCAATACATAGCTTGTTCTTTCAAAGCAAGACCTCTGTTAGTTGGGCCAGCAGTGTTATGGAAAAGACTGAGAGCCCTTTCCTTGATTTCCTCTAGGATTAGCTTGAAGAACATGCATTGCATTCTCTATACCATTCTTGCTGCAATTGGGTAGATGAAGAGGGTTTCCTGTCTTTGTCAGGGAAAAAAAAGTCATGCAAACATAAAAATATTTTAAAGGATTCTTCTAAGCTTTCAGAAGTCATCATTCTCTCTCCTCATTCACTCTCTGATTTTTAACCCTCAATGTTTGTGTGAGTGCACAGCTACATATTTTCTTCTGTGTTGCACTGTCTTCATGGATTTTTATCATGTCAATATCATCCATTTCAATCACATTGCTAAATTTAAGCTGTTTTGAATATATCAGTATATATTTGCTTTCCTATATTATTACTAATTCCAGAAAGAAAAGCTGGGCTTTTTTTCTCTCTTCTTCAAAGGTATGTTTCTGAATGTATTGCTTTATCAAAAGCCAGGATTTTTGAAGCTATTTAACCATTAACTCATCAAAGACAATAAATGTTATCCTGTTCTACCTTTCCTGACCACATTCAGAAGAATAAGACTCCTGCCAGATTTGGGGAAGCAACAAACCATCAGTGATGCTCTGAAATTCCCTTGTCTGTTCAGTAATAACAGAGACAACTGACACAGGCTGGTGTGGTTCAACACTGCAATTGTATTAGCTATACAGTAGGCAGCTGTCTGAAAAATCTCATTTCAAATGCTAGCTGACTTTTTTCCTATCGGTAAAAATGTCTTAGCATGAAAAATAATTTCTGATATAATTAACTCATATCCTTCAAAGTGAGGTTTTTCCTCCACTTTCTCTCTAACAGCAATAGGAGATACTGATAATAACTATCATTGGAAAACTTAAAAGCTCCACAACTTTCTTTTACCAGCACTAACTGTACTTTTTACAGTATCTTATTCTCTATTTCTGTCTTCATCTTGAAACTGTAAAGCAGCTCAGGCTGTAAAAATTTAACATTTTATTCTAGAAGGACTAGATAGGTTTAGAGACTGTATTGTGATCAGATCAAAAAAAACCCAAGAAGCTGCTCTCTTCTTAGTCACATAAAGAACTATCCAGGAGTAATCAAGTTAGACCACACTTTTGGTTTTGTCTGAAATATAAATAGTACTATATTAAAAACACTTGCTCTAATTTTCTATGCCTCGGCTATATTTTAATTGAGAAGCTTTTTGTCAAGTAAAAAAGTAGTAAAAAAGAAAAGAAGTTTCTAAGTAACAACAGTTATTGCAGATAAGAAGAAAAAAAGAAAAATGAAAGCATTGTTATACTTCTCTAGAACAATAAGGGGTTTTCCTGCTTGGGGATTATCCTTCATTATTTATGGATTACTTATGTTACCTGTCAGTATTCAGCCAGTTCCTCTGTCGGGTCTAAGGGCCATTGCAACTTCTCAGCCATCTTTTCCAGTGTATTAGCAATCACATCATCAAATTGGTTCTATTTGGGCTTATAAATAGTGGAGAGGGGAGGAGGAGGCTCACTATAGTGGAGAGAAATCTGTTTGTGTACATGCAGAGTGCCAGATATTAAAGACATGAATGTGAGCGCAGCCCTTGTCACCTTACTCTAAAACCAGCCTAGTAAAAACTAATACGTTCAACTTTAAAAATAAATTTAGGAAAAAAATAGCTTTTTAGTACATGAAAGAAAATCAAATGCCCTTGATCTACTTCTTGCCCATACAATGAAATACAATATGAGGAATATTCATATTTTTTACATTTGGGCATCTCCATTATGAGCTCAAGACAGCCAGCCTGAGTATCTCTACCTTCAGCTGCCTCCATAGCCTGGGACTGAGAAGCATTTGTTGCCTCCAGAACATGCACAAGCTAGGGCTGTTGAGAGTCCCTGTAGGACTCTCGAATATAGTTATGCGATGCCTGTGGCTTTCACAGGAAAACACCATTTGTTTTTTTTTGTCATGGTAGAGTTAACAGCAGGCTCAGGACACATTTCAAAAGCAGAGATGATTTCTCAGCCTTTTTTTAGCTCCTCTGATTAAAGCTTTCAGTTACCTAGGAGGAAAAATGTATCAGCTTCAAAGGGAAATTCATGTCATGTGAAATGCTGAGGATAACGTTAGTAAACTACTCTCAAGGATCCAGTAGAAATTGTTTTGAAAATGTGCCGTTTTATTATTTCTCTGCTCCTGTCTCTAAAAACAAAATGTTTAATAATTTTTGTTGTTAAGAGATTCAGTCTTGAAAATTAATCTTGTGTCTTTCAGGTGCTGCGCACTTTAAAAATACTGCTATTAGAAAGACACGGGTGGCCTGGCGCTGGCAGTACAATTGACCTCACATTGCTTCATCTGCACAGCTATTGATTTTTCTTTTTCTCTTCATTTTGACATTTCACATGGTTTAATCCAAGAATCATCATTTTGGAAATGTCAACTTTAAGGCAGTTTTTTCATTGTTTGGGAAGAATAATCTTTGAAATGTTTTGCTACTTGTCCCTTTTCAGACAGCTGGCTAAACACATCGGCACTGAATCAACTCAGAATTGACTGGGTGAATTTTTTATATCTTTCATAGTGTATTCCAGCGTGCCTTTTTACTAAGTAGTTAATTATATCAAAGTCAAAGATAGCAGCAGTGTTTTGAATAGATTTCCAGCATTTCAGCACATTTAATGAAAAAAAGCTCTCTGGGGATAAAAGCCTTTATGCAACATCACGCTATGTGATGGGAAAGCAATAGAAAGCAAGCATGAAACATAATAATGCAGTATATATTACAGAAGTAACAGCATTTCTTGACATTTATTCAGCACCTAATAATCAGAATTAGAGGAAATAGATGCATGGGGCAAAAGAGAGTAGGAACCCAAATGGAAATTGGCTGTCTGAGTTCAACATAAAATTGTAAGCAGCACCGTGAACTTGATGATACTTAGCTGGTGTAACAGACTGGTTCAGCTTCATTCCTGACTAACTACTGCTTGTTACCTTCAGCATCTGCTGAAAAGCTGGTGTCTCACTGTCCTTCCCAGTGTGTTACCCCTTCATGGGTACGTTATCTTGACATTACCTCAAAACATTCCCTTCAAGGTTAGTGGGGAAAGAGGGGTACATCTCACATGGAACAATCTGGTATTTTCAATGTCTTGGTGAAAGGTAGGTAGGTAAGATGATAAACAGGGTATTGCACATTTCTTTTGAAACATTGAGGTCCATATTGTTTATTTATGCTATTATATGCTCAAATTAAGATAGTGATTTATGCAAGCAGAAGCTGTCAAAAGAACCACAATAAAACACATTTTGAAGAGTATTATCTCGGTGGGATGAAGGCTGATTAATTAATTTTTGAAAGGCTTCTCTGCTCTTTGTTTATTATGTATCTAACACTACCTGAGCATGGCTGTGACTGCATAAAGCTTTGTCCAGTTCCTATGTCCTCATCATCTTGATATTCAATACACTTGCTAGGATCCAATTTTCTTTGGTGTTGGTGATTCAAAATTTATTCTATTAACTCCTACTAACATTCTCATGACATTAAAGAGATGCCCCTAAGCAAATAAGAATTTAATATTCTGCAGAAGAAGGTAACATAAATTTGAAATACAAGATTTTATGAACTGCTGGCACCAGTACATCTGGTGTTCAGGCCTTTGATGAGATTATCGAGTTTCTTACCCAGAGGTTTTATAGACAAGTGATGTGTTTGCCTAGTTTTTGTAAAAAGAAACCTTTTCATTGTACTCAAAGCTGCAGCCATTTTTGTCAATCAAAATACATGTTTATTTAATGTTTATCCATATACTAATTGATCTACCTAGTTTTCTGTGGCACTATTCTATTAACATTGGCTCTATCCTCATTTCTAAGCACTTTTGAGTCAATGTGAGAACAAAATTATAGCTAGCTGAATAATCTCCATGCAGTTACAAACAAAAAAATATATTTATTGAAGAACAACTAAGTAGTAGTAGTACTATTTCTTACAAAAGAAACCAGAAAAACCTTCCCTGCTTCTGTATCCTTGGTGGGAATCTAGATGATAGGTACATTCACAATGAACCTTTGAACATGATTTATATTTTTATAGATTATTGATGTCTTTGTAAGTTGGAACTGGCATAGCAAAGTGGAAATTCAAGAACATTATGAAAGCTAATCAATAACCAGTAGAAATATTGCTGCAATTATTCACTTGCTAATGTAGGAAAGCTTTGTCTTTATAAAAATTGTTTTAGTGACTATATTGCTTTTGTAAGATTGCAGATAGCAGAATTTCCATCTGAACTCATATTAATGTGGAAAACAAGGCCAATGGAAGGGCTGGTACTTTGAGTTCTGATTTTCACCAATCAGCATAATTTGACTTCAGTGTAGATGGACTGTTTAGAAAGTCTTCATCCACACCATGCTAGCTAATGTAGCAGGAGATGTTGCTGCCCACAGCAGGGAGGTTGGAACTAGATAATCTTTGAAGGTCTCTTCCCACCCAGACCATTCTGTGGTTCTATCACTTGTGTCAGAACTGCTGTTTTACTGGAAGCATATTGTCAGGGTGTCTATATATGTATTAGGAACTAAGATGACACTACTAACTCCTATATTTGTTATTGTTACTTTTATATTTATGGTAATTTCGTTATTTTCTTTTAATCTGGTAAATGTTTAATGCCTTTTTGTGAGGTGCCTGGGGACCATCTGCTGAAAAACAAAGCAAAACAAAGCAGAGATTTTAGTGTCTTATTAAATGACTTTAAAGCTTACTTTTAAAGGAACCCTGTCAGTGTTGGTAGAGTCCAAATATTTATCATTCGAATGGTTTCTTCTTGGAGTATTTTACTACCAGTCTGTTCTACTCTACTTGAGCTGAGTGCATCTTAAAAGCCAAAAGGCATAGTACTGCTGTGAGATGCATGGGGATGGATGCCTTTGGAATGGTATGTGAGTTGGATGTATGGAGGGGGGGAAAGAAAGGAAATACTTTAGGACTCTGAAATTAACATTTTGCAGAAAAACATATTAGAATCTGTCTTTTTTCCAGTACAAAAATTCAGTATTGCAAGACAGAGATAAACAATGACAAAGAATGGGGGGGGGAAAAAGCAAAATAAAGCTGTATATGTCCAGCACTGACTTGAGCTCTTATCAGTTGAGACAGCCTCACAGTTCATGCATTGTGTGCCTTTTAAAAAAAACAATAAAGCCTCCATTGAGTGTATCTGCTCTGCTGATTGATATTCCTGAGGGCCCTGTAGTACTTGAACCTAGTAAAAGTGGGCTGGTACAGTGATGTACATTGCACATCAATAAAAATAGTTCATTAAATGAACATGTAATCTCAGCACTTTAGTTTCTAAGAAACAGTTCTTATCATGAGATATACAGATGACCACTCATAAATAAATATTTTTTGTGGCAGATCTTGAGAAACAGGATAACAACAAAATGAGGAAGAAATATTTACTTTGTTCTTCGTAATTACTTGCTGTTCTGCAACCATGCAGGATACACGTTATTAGTTATTATATATATATAATAATATGATATATATAAAAACTAATATTATATATTAGTTTATAAATATATATTATTGCGTGTACCCAGTACACTTTCTCTTTTGCATCTGGAAGACAAAAGCCTGTATTTTTTTATATTTTTCAATAATAGAGGCTTTTCTGTAAAAACCCTCCCTAGAAGGAGACCTGAGATTTGGAAGGGGAGCATGGAGGGGTCAGGAAAGCATCCTGCAAAGAGATTGACAGGATGTGTAACCTCTTCCTCCCTGTAAGAAGTCAGTGAAGCAATGTAACGTGGGTGCAAGGCAGTGCTGCAGAGGGCTGAGCTAATTGCTGGCACTTTCTTCTGCATAGGGCAGATATTCCTTTGTTAGGAAGTCTAACTTTCTGCTAAATGTAATTGGAAGAAGTCTTGGAACAAGCATTCTTTTATTTATCACCTAAACATACATCTCTCTTATATGAGGAGAGCAATGATTCCCTTCTGGCTCACTGGGAAATCACCTAAAAAGTCTGAAGGATGTGATGGCATGTCTCTGGCAGGCAGCAGTTGATTAAGAAAAGGTAATGAACTGTCTTGAGTAAAGTATTGCTGAATCCCAAAAGAATTAACAAAGTTGTGGTGTAGTTAACTGTGTCCATCTAATACTTGTTGTTTGTGAATGCTAGGACAGCCAAATAAGAAAAAGCAAACATTCCATAAACTGTTGAGCAAGTTTACCTCTTCTTTTTTTTTTTTTCTTTTTTTTTTTTTTTTGACAGGTTTTGTCAGAGGACATATAAAAGTAAAAGATAAATGAAAATAGAATTCTAATGTTATTTAAAACTAAACAAGGCACCTGTCTTTTATCACTCTGTCAAATGGGTCAGAAACACATGTCTGTGAACATACCAGCACATCGCATGCTATTTCTGGCAATCACCCTTCTTAAAAGCAGCAGTAGCATATTTCACATATGTGAATTACATTAGAAATGGCAGTTGAGTCATTGTGACCTAAGGTAGCAGGTTTTAATCAGGAAATCATATCTGTAAGAAAACAAAGATGGCCTTTGGGATAAAACTGAAAGATGAGGTGTCAGAGAGAAAGTTCTATCCTGGCATATACTATAGTTTCTCCACAAGGGTGATAATTTGAAATAATGAGTAGTCCTTGTTGAATGACCTTGTACATCTGCTGCAGTGCCTATTCAACCTATAACTCACTTTCCATCAATTGCACTTTTAGTACAATTAAATATGCCATCATAAAGCTCTAAAAATGAACAACACAATCTCTGCATATGTTCATAGCTATTTAGCCTGGGACTGAGAGGGTGGCAGAAGTCCATCTTAAACCTTCTGTTCATGCCAAAGTGCAATTTGTTGATTGAAAGACTCTAGCTAATAGAGCTAGAAGAGGATGGCAGAATTTGCTTAGCATGCCACAGAAGCACACACAAAACAATTTGAGATTGGAATGCATGTGTGAGCCAACTTGCTGCTAAGAGGCCACCTGGATGGTGGCAAGAACAAACTACCATTTCAGTCCCCACCCCCACCACCCCACCCTAGGCATTTTAAAATTGCTTACATTATGGCACAAATAAAAATTTGCTGCAATGTTGACAACAAAGAGAGATGCCTGTTTTGTCGGAATATTGATGTCGAAAGTAAGAATGTTTTGGACAGTAAAGTAAGAATATTTTGGTTTTCACATGGGTTCTGGTTGAGCTGGAGTCTATTTTTAATGTGTATTTATCATCTGGTAGTTATTATAAAGAATCTTAAATCCTCTCTAAGCAAAAGTGAACAATACCATGCATCAAGAAGATCCATGAGGAATGAGTGTCAGTGTCATGTCACAGAACTGTTTTGAGATATTTCCCTCAGGTTACTGGGTGAAAATTTGGACATTTGAACATTTTGCTGGCTGAAATGCTATTCCCCCTGGTGGTACTTCTCAGATGACTGTCACATGTCACCATGTTACCACCAGTGGTTTGCCTGCGGCAGAGGATCAAGCCTTGATCTCCTCTTGCTCTGCCTGCTACAGGCATGCCTTGGAAATATGAAGATTCACCTACCTGGAGTCTTGCAAGACCCAGGGAAGAACTTCTGATATAAATGTAGAATAATTAATATGTTTGACAAATAATTCAGTGAACAGAATTTAGAAAGCTGTATTACTATTAAAAATAGGGAAATATAAGGAGGAAAATAGATCAACAATGGTGCTGATCCATCAGTTACTAAGAGATTTAGGAGTCTGAAAACTTTAGCTATAGGGGAGAAAAGGTCGTTCCAGTTTTACACACAACTCTGCAGTATTTTTTTATTTTTTTTTAAAGTAGCACTAAACAGAGATGAAAGGCACAGATGTTGGTGATTCCCAAATTATTCTTTATCTTTCTAAAAGATAAATTTAGGAATAATATCAGCATTTTGTTGAGACAAATAAAGGAGCAGTGTGAATTTTCTCCACTCAAGTCTGAATCAAAATTCCTCTATGTCCCTACATATTTATTGCAATTCATTGCTCAGATACTGTTTTCAAAATTATTTAAATGTGAAGCGGCTTATTATGATTGCATTTAGGCCTATTCCTCCTATTTAGAAACGGAGTCACTTTATTTCATTTGCCTTTGGACAATGAGACAATTATTTTGGATCAGTAGGTAAAAAAATTTATCTGAGTAATATATTTCTACTGATAGCAATGTAGAGTGAAGAACTCTATTAAAAAATCCTTCTAAGTTATCTTGCCTTTTTCTGTGTTTTAATGTAGTTTTATGTATTTGAAACTGTTAATTTACAGGATGGGTTTTTTTGTTGTTGATATTTGGTCAAAGTATAAAACTTTTTTATTTTTTCATATTTAGATAATTTTCTCCATTATAGAATAGAATCATAGAATCATAGAATTAGCCGGGTTGGAAGGGACCTCAGAGATCATCTAGTCCAACCCTGAGTGCCACATCCAGTCTTTTTTTAAATGTCTCCAGGGACGGAGAATCCACCACCTCACCGGGCAGTCCATTCCATAGCCTAATCACCCTCTCCGTGAAGAAATTCTTTCTAATATCTAACCTAACCTATTCTTTCTAATATCTAACCCATAGTAAGAGAATGTGAAGAATCTATGTACTGAAGAAGGATCTATTCCAAACAATCTTTCGGAAGAATGTCTGTAAGGGTAAATTGTCTGCTTTTGTAACAAAAGTCTTAGCATCTCAGTTTAATTGTGTGAGCTGCTCTGCAAGTGTTAATTTAAAGATCATATGCATTTCTTTCCATAGGTAGCTTCAGGAAGGATGACTCTATGTAGTAACTCTAAAGATACAGTAGACTGTTGTACCAAATTCTTATTAGTTGCCTGTGACCTGATCTGCAAAGCATCTGGGCAGCTGCAACTCCATCTGGGTTCTGTGAGAGCTTAGTACATTTGCACATCCAGGATATATTACCAAATAAGTATTTCAAAAGTGGTAGTAATTTACATTTAATCTTTAATTGTAACAGGCCATACCTTTAGTTGTAAGGCTCTATAGCTGCTGTATAAACAGCTTTGACCACAATGAAGGAACCCTGGACCCAAGGCATTCTATTTGAAATGCATTTTTATGATATGTGCAGTGAGACCAATATCCAGCTGATTTTGGTTAAAGCAATGTTTCTGACACTGAGTTAGTTCAAAATAATCCTGACAGTACCCAGCATTTATGCATTATTTAGTATACAAATGGTCTAAGATCATTTTAAGTAATTGTAGCGATGTTACATATTCCAAATGTTGGGATAGCCTGCCAGGAGTGAGTCGAAAAGACAATTTATGTCCTCACCTCATTTATACCCTTGCCTTCTGTTCTTTCTTTAATTGCTCATCTCTTGGACTTAAGAGTCTGAGAAAGAGACCTTTTCTTCCTTCCCACTCTTTTCAATGCTCCATCATAAATAATGGACCATAACTGAGCATTTTGATGTACTTTTATTGGCTGCCAATGTCATCTCCAGCATTTATCTTGTCTACACTTTACTTCAGTGTTTTCAAATGCAGTAAATCTGGAATGTGGGCCTGGTAACAGTCTAATATTTATGATCTCATTGAATAAGAACTCAGATGTACAATCCCAGGTTTTTCTTCAGTCTTATCTTAAGAGCTTCCTTTTACCATGTCATGAATAGTGCAAGACTAGAATTTTTCTTAGGAATAAGACCCTTAGTTTAGTCTGATTTTGAAAATTCCCCTCAGTCATCAAATTTCTCATTTGCAATGCTTGTGGTGAAGTCAACATGAGGAGTTCTGGGATTAATTTGAATTCAGCAGGCTGTCTGTAGTCAGCCGTCCCTGATCATGATGGTGCATAAACTCTGTAGGATTTTAGTACATAATTTTTATTGGAGGGGGTTTTAATTCTCAGATATATATATATATTTTTTTTTAAGAGCCTGTATACTACCAGATCAACCTATATGTTTACTAACATACAAATATTTTCTCATTCTGACATTTAAATATGTAAATATATCAAACTGGGAGAAAGCAGAAAACTTACAGATTTAAACACAGCCAGGCTGGTGAAAGAATTTTCACTAAAATTATAATTACAGTTCGTTTTTCTCTGTACAGGGATCTGTTTTTATTGGAAAGCTGTTGCTTTCTATTTATGAAACAAAAGTTTGAAAACTAAAGTTTGGCTGTCATTAGAGTTTTACTGTTCTCATGTCACCATCCTCTTCTGTCCTCATCAGGTAGTATCTCACATCAATCACCATTGCCTGGTGTTCCAAGGGTTAGTTGCCTCCTTTACAATTAGAAGAGGAAACTATGGTGTACGTAGGAAATCTAACAAAGTAGCAAAGTCATGACATGATGAATCTGTATAGCAACTCAAATCAAACACCAGGGGCATTCCCAAATTAAAACATTAAGGGTTATGGGCCCAATGATATGACCTTTTTGTTATTTCTATTCAAAGACTTAAACAGATAATTACTACAATAAAGAACTTCGGTTTTTGGTAAGATTTTCTCTGTGTGGGAATACACCTTTGTCTCCAGGGATTTATGAGACAGAAAGGGACTGGGATGGCTTCTGGATTGGATACCTAAGGACAGAAATCTGTTCACTATTATTGACCACTTCAAGAGCATGCCATCTTTACTCACAGTACCCTTAGAAGGGCCAAAATAAGCCACTTGGAAAAAAATAACTAGAGTTTTCTAGCTAGATCAGTTATATTCTCTTTGTTTGGTCATCTGGTTGGCTCTGCCAGTAGCGTGTTTGTTCACAAGATTAAGCCATATGGTTTTGTATTGTAGATGGATACATAAGATAAATAAGCACTAATTCTTACAGGTGCTTACTTTTTAGGCAAGCAGTGTCTAATGCAGTTGTTAACAACAGAAATAGACTCTAATCAATACCTATTTTAAAAGATTTATTTTCATTATTCATTCATGGCAAAAAATGTTACAAGGAGTAACTAATAAGAGTTTCCACAAATGCTAGGAATAGATATGTGTGTAACAAATAATCTCTTTTGAAAATGAAATCAAAAGTTAAAGTAAACCCTAGAGTTCTGTAAACTGAAGTGAAAATACATTCTAAAAATTAATTACAAAAATGTTATCTCTAAAAACTGCACAGTCTTCATATTTTTTGTTGAAGGCTGTTTTTAATTTTGTGGTTGTGTATCACTGTGGTTGCTTCATGCCTCTTAAGTAGTGCATACAAACTTTCACAACTGTGCAGTGAATTCCAAGTTCAGACTTTACGTGTCCTCTGACTGACAACTTTTTAGTAAATTGGTAAAACTTGACTGAAGGAGTCTGGCTTATTGCTGTATTTGTGGGTTTTGGGGTTTTTTACCACTGGATAAAAAAACACAGTTTGAACTTGAAAGTTTCTTCATTTTGCTTTGAATGATAGTAAGGTAATCCAGAATCAAACATGTGGGGCTAGGAGTGTTTGGGTGGTTTTTTTACATCCTGACTTGTCTCTCCATTCTAAAATCAGTTTGTAATAGTGTACATGTAGACATGATGGCACAAAATATAATGCATTGTAAAGCCATCCAGAAGCTGCCTGGTTTTATGCATTTTTAAGTCCACATGCCAGGCAGACTTAAAAACAATCCCTGTAGAGCCTTGCTTTCTGGACAGTTTAGATAAAAAGTCAGTTCCTGCATAGGTGATCCATGGGACCAGTGTGGTTATAGCATACAAAGGGCTGTGGGCAGTGACACACCAGTCCGTGATGCAGCTGACAGCCTGATGTTACACCCTTGTCTCTCAGCCTGCAGATGCTTACCCACCTGCAGCTTAAGTGAATGAAGGTGCCTTTCAGGCACAAGCAGGGCAAGACTCAAGCTTACGTCTCTCATTCCATTGCAACGTGCCTCAGCCACTCTGCTGTCAGCACACAGATGATTCAGCTTCAATCTCTATGTATTTTTAGTTTGATCAGTAGCCAAAATGTTCTTCTTATTTTTTGACCTGTGGAAGGGGAGTAGGTATTCCTTATTTTATTTACTACAGGATATAGACAGCTGGAAAGAATCACGCAGGTCCTTATAGCCTCTCTCTCACAGTAGCTAAAACCTGAAGATTAGAGATGAGTAAGAGAACAGAAAAAATTTACCCACCTGCACAGAGATGCATTCTCTGTGTACTCACCTAGCTTCTGGCAAGTTGCACTTTGAGTACTTCCTTTCCTAGGAGTAGTTTAATAATTTATTATTAAATGTATGTTAAAAAAGAATCTACAACATCCCTTGTCAAGCAGTTCTGCAGCTTAATTTCACATTTTATTAATAATCACGTCCTTTCAGCTTCACTTGATGCTGTATAGTTTTTGTGCTGAAAGAACCAATTATTGCTCCTTACATCCTCCACATCATTCATGATTTAACCTTCCATTGCACCCTCCTTTTCAGATTGGAAAGCCTAAATCTTTTCTGGAGTTGGGTATGGTCTCTTTTCTGGAGTCAGTCGGGAATGGTCTTCCAGGGGAACTGGTGGATTACCCCAGTTTGGGGAGTTTTAAGTCTCAGCTCAATGGGCTGAGACATCATATAAACAACAGTATTAAAAGGGTTGGACCAGATGATCCTTGTGGTCTCTTCCAGCCTGACATTCTTTGGTTCTGTGATTCTATGTGTATAAGTCATTCCGCAACTTTGATGTACTAATGATTGCAGCTGTTTTCTGAACCATATCCTGTTCTAATGTATAATTTTACAAAATTTAAAAAATGTGAATTTACCATAATTACAATATTCAAAATGTGTTTGACATGTGGACCTATACTGTGGCAGTATGAAGTTCTGCTTTGTTTTCTTTTCCTTACTTTGTAATCCCTAACATTTCATTTAATCTTTTTATTACTGTTGAGCACAGAGATGGCATTTTCATGTAAGTCATGAAGAATGCCTTTTATAAAAACACACATTTACTCATCTCCTGTAGAACCCAGGAATCTGGGAAGCCACTAGCTGAACACCAAGCAGGGTTCATGGGATTGCGAGTAGGAAGGATTAGAGCCTTAGAGCCAAGGTGGTGAGCAAGGGCTAAAGTCAGGGTCAGGGCACTCCACGTAGAGGGTGGCCCAGCCTTGGGGTATCCCCAGGTCTGGGAGATTCTACTGTCACTGAGGGACAGCCAACATTAAAGCCTTGCAGGCTTGCCCACCAGCAGAGGTGGGGGAAAGGGAGGCTGCAGGACTCATGCCCCTCAGGTCCTGCAAAACCCCAGAGGTCAGAGGGTGGGTTGGGAAGCTGGGGGGCAGCCCCACTGTGCTCAGCTTGCAGTGTCCTTCTCACACCAGAGGTGCTGCTTCTCTCAGTAACCTGCAGTACAGCTCAGAAGGGCTCTCCAGTTTACTGAACTGCTGTGTGTGTGCACAAGAAGTTCATTTCAGATTGTCTCCAAAGAATATTAGATTTCTGTCAGCTTCTCACAACAAGTTATGCAGGTCTTCAAACTCAAGGAATGGCTTGCCACTTTTATCTACTCATGTAAATAAAAACTTCAAGTACACTTCCTCTGATTTTTTTTTTCTCTTACTTTATAAAAAAAATTCTTCACAAAGCAAACTGCCAAACTGAACTGTGTTTATACAGGGTTACATTTTTGAAGTCCAGTAAAAAAGCAAACAACCAAACAAAAAACCAATCAGGAAAACCTAATTTAATTTTTTTATTGTAAGAATAGCTCAGATTTCATACTCTCATATTCTGAAATTAGTAAGGTGCATTTTGCTTTTTTGTTTGAAGTACAAAATGGAAAATATAACAATCTGACTGCTATTAAAATCTATTTTTTTTTCACAGTGATGCTTTATTTGTAGCTATGTATTTATTCACTGAGAAAAAATATTGCATTCACTTATTACCTTAATGAGACAAGTTTAGAAAGCTTGGTAACAACACAGGTATGAAAAGTCTTTAAACTCTGCAGATGATTATATAGAATATTAACATGTTTTAGGCACTGAGAATGGTATATATGTGACACTGAAATAGAATTATGGTAACTGAGTTTTACAAATACATCTTTATCATAATAGCAATTATATTTACAAATTATTAGTCTAGATCACAAACTATCTACAAATCATTCTTAAAGATTAACAAAATATATCATATATCAAACCCAAAGCCATTAACAAAATATAAATCATATAGTATACAATCTGTAGTTTATAGTATATAATTTTGATTGTAACATCACTGGGAGAATTAATTTATGAAGGCCTATTTATTAACATCATTGCAATTATAAAATGCTTTGTCAAAATGAATATTTGTGGGGAAGTTGCTTGAAAACACGTATTTCAAGTCAGGGTCAGATGTGTCCCCATGCATTTACAGATATTCCCTGCAAATGTTGAAGTACAGTAGCTCTGACATTTTCTGCACATGCACATATTTTAGAGAAGGTTTACAGAAGATGTTGAGATAAAATATTCATGATTTTCTTGGTAAAAGAAAAATTCTTTCCGACCTCTAAAGTACTGTTTGACATAAAATTACCTGCAGTCTGATATAATCTCATATTTTTATATAAACAAGAGCCAGAAAGATCTGCTGAAATGAGGGTGCATTTTAGGTTTGTTTTGTTACACCACAGGATGAGTAGCAATTAATGAAGTGAAAAGTTTGCAGATTTCCTAGTGCTTTTTAACCTGCTTATTTCATTTTCAAACTTCTGAGATCAATTTAGCAGCAGGAAGTTCTGCAGAGCAATTTGGTTTTAGTTGACCCTGGAGGAGTTGTTGCTGAATGAGACTTACTTACACCTCTGTTTCCATAGTGACACCTTGCTGCAATAAATGACACCTTCTTCACCCCAGGTTGTATTTCTAGTAAATTTATAACATTTCTCAGGACAAATTAGCAGGCTGAAAACAAAGTTCTCTGGAGCAATGTGTCACCACAGGTTGTCTCTACTTGAGAGGGCACCTGGCAGTGGTAGCATGATATTTATAATTTACATAATACATTGGCTGGAACACATCTTTCTTTATGCTGATTAACATCATTATAGGAGAAATCTGACTGATGATAAACTGCTTTCTCCCACCTCCTTTTCTTTTAGCATGGGTTTCCTAAAAAGGAAACCCTCTAAGCCACTCTGCCTCCATTTTTAAGAGGAATCCTGAATGCCAGGAGTAATTCCCCAGAAGAGGGTGCACACCAGTCTCAAACAGTATGTGCCGTCGGCCAACACTTAGTGCTGCCACAATGTCTGAGTCAGGAGGAACAGTAAACACAGCACATAAAATTTCATCTGGTGAAAGCAGCAAATCTGCTGGTTAAGAACATAGTATTGTGTTACCTCTGCTGTAGGTACCACAACAGGGTTGATAACAATTAGGAAGGGAAGTGATTTGTCTGGGAGGGGTGCCCTTCCCTGTGCCATCAAATAGTTTGTCACCTCATCCAGAACAATATGCCTGGAAGAAACAAATGGAATGAAGGGCATTTTTTTTACCTCAGTTACTATGTTCTTGCTATGCCATTCAGCCACATAGTTGTTGCTTGCTACCTGATGTGGGCTGATATGCTCAAGAGCCATACAAACATAGCGTCGTCTTCTGCCAAACAAGGACAGAGAAGCTCTGATTTTTGGAGAGCTGGTCCCACTGGAATAGGAATTCCAGTGACCTATTAGATCATCAAGCAGTGGAAGCAAGCCAAAAATCTGCTTATTCGAATACTGTAGAGGCAGCCAGATGAACACAATCAGGTGTTACCAGTTAGGAGGAGGAAGGCATGAGCTCCTGTTAAGCCCACCTGTGCCCAATTAGGGCTGGGCCCAACTGTGCATGAGCAGAACTGGGGGACCAATAAAAGGTGGGCTTTGAGAAGCCAGCAGGGTAGAGTGAGCTCTTGTTAGCACAGTGGCAGCGACTCTGACTGCACATCAGAAGGCTGTGGGTGGGTTCAAATTCCCTCAGAGCACCACCAAGAATGAGAGGAGGTGGGAGCTCGTGGCGCAATAGTAGTGCATCTGACTGGGAGCTCGTGTCACAACAGTAGCACGTCTGACCCCAGATCAGAAGATTAAGTGTTCGAATCAGCCTCAGACCGGTCAAGAGCTCACCCTACCCTGCTGGCTTCTCAAGGCCCACCTTTTATTGGTCCCCCAGTTCTGCTCATGTGCAGTTGGGCCCAGCCCTAATTGGGCACAGGTGGGCTGAACAGGAGCTCACCCCTTCCTCCTCCTAACTGGCAACACCTGGTTGTGCTCACCTGGTTGCCTCTACAGAATACAAATGCCTTCAGTTGTCAGAGAGCATTGATTTGACACGATTCCCATTTTAATGACAGGTGACCCTTTTCAGTTTTTGCAGATTTTTTTGTTGTTATCTGCATGTGATTCCCTTCCACTAAGCTTGCTTGAAGCCAAGTTTATTCTGCTTGCTTCAGAAATACAGATCATATAAAGTAACTCCTTGAAACCTACGTCTATGTAAAACATGTATGATTTTTTTAAGCTACTCTTATTTCAAAAAAGTTATAAAATATATTAAATTGTTCATTGTATTATAAATTATGACAAATATCTCATAGCACTTTTTAACTTTGAGGGTTTTGCACATAGACCTCATCAAAGAGAAGAGGTTCACTGAGCGTGATAAGGCTTTATTTTATATAATTACTCATAAGTATCTTCTACTATAATTTATTTTTCAAGAATCAGGGACTGAGCAGATCCTATTATAAGTAAAGACCTATCAATGATTCTATCTCAAGCTTGCAAAATAATGAATCACAGCACATTCTGTAAGTGAAAGAAAATCTGTAGTACTGCAAAATCATATGGGTGAATAATTACTGTCTTCGTGCATAAAATTAACAATAGGAAAGAGAAATTAAACAGTAAAGAAAAAAGAATTGCATTAGGGAATAAAGTAAGATGAAAAATTATGTTTAATCTACATATGAAATTGAGGAAATTTGGGCTTTACATGGACCTTTAGCCCACAATACTATAGCAGAATGCATTTTTTTATAATGTTAGATTTTCTTGGCTTCCACCCACCATTTCTGAACAAGCAAAGAAAATCTACAAGAGGAAATAATATAAAATGGATGGACAGATGATAATTATAGCTTGCTGGAGGCCTATTTTTCTTTAAATGAAGTGCTTCAAAAGAAGTACTGTTATGCTGTGTTTTGTATGCAAGCCTCTACGGAACTAGTGTAAGAATAAAGTAAAATCATTATTTTTCACCCCAAACTTGTTAATTTACTAGTTTTCTACTGCCTTGTCTGTGCTCAACTTTGAACTCCAAGGTTAGTGCCAATATTAGTATCCCCTCTAAGCATTCTAACTCTGAATTACCACTGAATTGATTAGGAAGATAAGAAATTCTGTTATGTGAGGACTCAGATAACTTGTTGTACTAATTGGAAGCAGCATGGTATGTTAAGAAAAAGAATTCTTACTGAATTCAGCATAAATCCAAAGATGTTTCACCATGCAGACATCTTAAAAATACAGAGAGATGAGTTATGAACTCTGGTGTTTTTATAGTAGTTCAACGTATGTTTATATTCCCATTATTTTTCCCATATAAGTTTGTTGTTAGTTTTTAATCCTCTATATAGACACACACTTCTAACATGAAAGTGCTTGCGTCTTGGAAATAATGGAAGGTGCTGACATTCACATTGTATGTAAGGAGAGACTGATCAAAAGATTAAAGAAAATCTCTACATGCAGAACCAGAAAAGAATGTAACTGCAGGTCTCCTGAATCCATGTCACATACCTCACTCATAAAGATGTCTGTCTTCCCTTGTCCTACAGAGATCACAACAGAAAGATTAACAACCAAACACAAAAGAAAAAAAGGATGAAAAGGATCTCTGCTGAAGGACTAATAATCACATTGCAAAAATTAATACCTCTGGAGATGATAGGCAGCATGACTCCATCCTTGTCAGCTGACCAATAATGTGTTATGTGTGGTGTTTAGCAAAGAAAGCTGAAGGCGTTTGGCCTCCTACCTTCTCTGATAAATCCTTCCTTCTTAAATAGCTCACATGCTAATAATACTGGAGGCTGGAAATATACTATGTAAATATAATGGCGTCTTCTGATGCAGAAAAAGGTGCAAAAGTTGTTCTTTTTTTTTTACCGTGCAGAAAACCACTTGAAAATTGGATCTTATTACATATCAATAATTCACAATTAAAAATACTACCTATGTATTGTTTGAAAAAAAGTGTGACAGTGATTTTTTAACTGTAGCTGTATTTGTAAATTAAAACAAATTTAGACCACTGTTTCCTTTTCATTCTAACATTATCATTAGTTTACAAAGTAACTTTGTAATATTATATTCAAGCAAAAGGAAAAAAACATTTGAAATTAAACATACTTATAGTATATTCTTTTTCATTGATTTCCCAAAAATTTTGGTGATTGCATTTTGGATGAATAGATAACCATAGCATTCATAGTGGAATCATAGTTTACTGTGTGATTTAATTTATTCCATTAACCTGTAATATGATCTTAAAAAAGGCTTTTTAATGAACAGGAAAACCTCATCTTTCGTTGTCTGACTGACACAGACCTGAAACCCAAGTCAACCTAAATTAGTCCTCACAGAATTGATATTTCTTCCACCCTCAACTGTCCTTCACTTAATGAAAGAAATTGTTCCCCAACAAGAGGCATGCAGGCTCCCTACAGGATGTTAAGACATGTCTCCTCCTCTGTCTATATCATATGAAGCTACAGGGGATCAATTAATGGGTTTTCTAAGGGAAGCAAGGTTGCTGACTTGGTTCCTAGTCAGTATTTTCCCCCAGCTGCAGCTGGGAAGCGACTGAGGTTAAGGAGAGAGACAGGGACAAGACTGAATTCCCTCTTCAAGGGAGAAACCAGTACTTAGAAAACATGTAATAAAGGCCTCTGTTTTGCTAAGTATGGTTACAGAGGCAATCAGGTAAAGACAATCAGGTGTTGCCAATCACGAGGAGGAAGGGGTGAGCTCCTGTTAAGCCCACCTGTGCCCACTCAGGGTTGGTCCCCCAGTTCTGCTCATGTGCAGTTGGGGCCAGCCCTAATAGGGCACAGGTGGGCTTAACAGGAGCTCATCCCTTCCTCCTCCTAACTGGCAACACCTGATTGTGTTCACCTGGTTGCCTCTGCATATGGTCTTCCATGTGTCTTGAAGGAGAGGCGTCAAGAAAAGAGTAAGATATATTTATGGAATTAAGATTATCAGTTATGGGAGAGGTACAGGAATGTCTACATTAGACATTAATAACAATAATATTACTAATACAATAACTAAATATAACAACTAAATTAAACTAGGTTATCCCAAATCACAGTAAGAAATAAGAAGTTTGGATCACCCCTCTACTCCCTCCCCTCCAAATTTATATGGGCTGGCACTTCATTGGCCTTGGCCAAAACAGACCTAAGAATGGGAGAGGGAGGAAGAGAAGAAGACAGTGGTGATGCAGATGTCTGTTAAATGGTAGATTTATCAAGAAAGTGTTTGTTCATATCTGGCAGGGCCTGTTCTGCCAGCCAGGAAAGGACAATTTGATCTATCATGGTTTCTCTTCAGCAAAGAAATACGGCTTGAAATGAGATATCAGAGGGGTAGGCTGCTCCATGTTCAGACAGACATCAGGCAAGATTTTGAGTCATCTGCTGTTGAGTCTGAAGCCTCTTTGTAGCAAATGGGCACCATATGAAAGTTCAATCCTAACTAAATGACTCTCTCTATATACGGACTAAACGAAATAAAGAATCAGAAAACCTGCAGATCACTTATTTTGAAATCAGACAGATTACAGATAACGGAATTCAACTTCAGAAGAAGGGACATCTCTAGAAAAGTGATACTAGAATCTAATAATTAAAAATACACATTTTCTGTTCTTTGTGTAGCATATGAAAAATGGGATTCTGAAATTAGAAGCTGAGGAGATTTAGAATAAAATAAGATCACTCTAAATTAAGGAATGAACTTTAATTATTTAATACAAATTTGAAAAGACAAAGAAACTTATCAGACTAAATTAGATGAGGAGCTCACAGCATTGTAGTTGACACATCACACTTCAAGAAATTTATAACAGTGTAGAGGAAAACATAAAGAGCAGATGGTGCAAAAAATCCTCAGTACAAAACAGAGATCGGAACTGAGCTCAAGATTCAGAAACCATCCTTCAGTCTAGTACCAATGGCAGGAAAATGCTACCATTAAAGTGATTAAAAGCCATGCTGTGCTTCTGAGCATTGTTTTTCCAAATGGTTTCATTGGTAACCAAATTAGAGCTCTCCTGCAGCTATTGGATTTGAAACAACTAATTAAAAGAACTTCCCATTGATTCATCATAGGAATATTAGAGCAGTCTTTATAAATGGCCAAATAAAATTTACCTATCTTAAAAATTTCAAGTTAAAAAAAGCTTTAACAATAAATGGAAACTGTTAGCAGAAGCTGAAATTTCTCTGTAGAAAGTATTCCTTTCAGTATTTCTTCACAATAACTGAAGAAATAGAAACTGAGACAGCTGCAGCTTTTAATTATTTGAGTTTATTTGTCTGTTTCTATGTACAATCTATTTCTGTCTGGAATCCTTGTCTTAAAAGACCCTGAATTTATGAATGCTTTTTATTTATTTATATTTTTTCTTATTTACTTGGTCACATTACACTGTTTAAGGAGTTCATGAAAAATAGGTTGATCCTTTATACAGGATGGCAGGAATTCTGTTTTCTCTCTTGTTCCCTTACATCAGATCCATGGTTAAAATGGCGTAAGTACATCTGTAGGACGTTTCCTGTGTTAGCTCTTTTTTGTCCACTTACTACTTCTGGTAGTTGTTTTTTTTTCATTTAGTGTTACATGTTGGGTTGTGGTTTTTTCACATCGGAGAGGGCTGGACCACAGAGTGGTTGTCCACAGGGAAGATTGGCAGTGGAGGGAAGTTTATTTTGTCTCTTGGATAAATGTTCTATCAGAGAAAAAAATGGTTGTGTGCATGTCTGTGTGCAGAGTTTCCCTTTTGGTCAAAGGAAAAGAACTGATTTTGCTTTATTTACTGTTTGCAGTCTAGAATGTATTATTTTAGTTTCTTAAGCTTCCTGAAATATTTACAGTAAAGAAAACTGATACCTGAAATTTTGTGACTAGAAGCAGATTCTTATTTCATTTTCCTAGAGAGACTCTTTCATTCAAAAGATAAAAACAGAAATCATAAAAATATATTTTTAGGAGACACCTCCTTGGAAGATTAGTAATAGTAGAGGGGAGTGGGGGAGGGTATGTAATAAACTGGTATTGTTAGTGGAAAGACAAATAGCAAAAATCTGTGAACAATGGAAAGGACTTTTGTGGCTTTTTGGTTGCTGGTTTGTTCAGCTTACTTAATTGTCTTCAAGGCTGGTGAAAAATATGACTGGTTTTGTTGTAACATTTGAGAAAGCTGCATATTGATATTATTAACACAGCATTAGTTTTAGAGAGGATAGTAGACCTCCCTTGGTATTCTTGACCAGATTAATAAAATAGGGAAAGTGTCTTCTAGGATGTGGTTTTTGCAACATTTGAAATTATTGCAGAGATAACAGTTCACCTTCTTTTCCAAAAGGTGAGAAAATCCAATTCTTGACATTAATTAACCCCGTAGTGAGATAACTTGGCTCTTAAGTGTATGCCCCGATGTTGGGCCCCTTCCAAAAGCTGCTGGAAGCAGGTCTTACTCACTGTGCTGCTGCAGACCTGAAGTATCAATTACAGGAGGTAGATATGGAGGCACTTTTGCCACACCTTTTGCCTGCAACCCATTCCCTGGCACTGGCCTCCTCTAAGAAGCTGGCTATTCCATGCACGTATCTACCTCACTGATGGGCTAAAATGTCTTTGCTGCCATCAGCCCAGCTAGCAGAAATGGGATTCATTGCATCTGTTTTAAACTGCGTCACTTTATTTTACCCCAAAGAGCAAACTGCATGAAAATTAACACAGCTGAACTATGACATTTAATGCAGATTGTCCTGAATGTAGAATTTACTGTCTCTGAAATATGGTTCTGCTCTGCAGGCAGTGTTCTTGGAGCCAGGTTGCAACCTGGTTGCGCACAGCTGGCAAGGGGGACTGGCACAGGTGCTTTCTTTCTGTGTTTTTTCATGTAGCCATTTTTCAGAAGCTGGTCTGCACTTTAACAAAGGAGTTACTGTTATGTACTTAAGACATTAATTCCAGGTTATATGGTTTCCCTGAGAATTGCCATCTGTCATGCTTTTCTGCCTGGAGGTCACTCAAAGTTACCTCGGGTTGGTATCCTGAGACAGTAGGTTGGAAGGATAAACCGTGTGCTTCGTCTTTAACCCTTAGTTATCCTTTTCCCTTTCAGCACCCTCCTTGATAGGTATGGTAAGGAAGGACTGGGCTTCCCAAAACAGCATTGCCCTCTCCTGGCAAGAGCCGGACTCTCCCCATGGAGCCATTCTGGACTACGAGATCAAGTACTATGAGAAAGTAGGTCTCACAGCATCACCCAAACTCAGATATTAAAGAGCATTATGTTTCATGTTTTTTGTAGTTAAAAACATATATATATGCTTTAAAAGTTTCACTTGATCCCACATAAAATGCTATTTATAAATAGACATTTTATTTTGTAATGATTTTTTGTTGGTTTGCTTCTGACTTGATAATGACTGTATTGTTTAACACTGAAATTGAGTACACCAGCAGGCAGGCAGTATATATACCTGTCTCGTAGTAAATACATTTATGAACATGGCTAAGTAGATCATATACTTGAGCATATTTTGATTTATGGACTGTAAAACTTTACATTAGAGTGACACTGAAACAATACAATTAAGGTGAATGTCAAAGTAATTTAATTCTGTGACATTATTTAGTCATAACCTGTGCTTAAATGAGAGTGCATCGGCCTTGTTTAAAGGGTTACAAAAGATTAGATGAGAGAGAAACTGAATGGCATTCATGTCAAGCTTCTGGCATTCCATCAAAATTATGTGATTTCACACAGAAGTGGGTAACAATGTGCATTATTCGTAAAGGTACAAGGTGCACACACAGCACATCTTGTGAAAGGCATAATTTGAATCCTGCTTCTCCCAAAGCACAAAATGCATTTCATCATTTCCAGTTGGCTACAGAGCCTTGCACTTGCAGTGTAAAAATGTAGTGCTAATCAGTGCCATTCGTAGAGACATAGGGTTTTTTTTAAGTCCATACCTTAACGAGGTATGTAAGTCAGTTATTGCTGTTCCTCTGCTCCCATCTGAAAGTCACAATGGAACTACTGGGTATGTGAGAAGACCACAAAGATTTAGGGATATTATGTTCTGTAAATACCTGAGAATCTTCATCTTGGCTGCACTTCTCTGTTCCAATTATGCAACTTTAATGATGCAGAAAAAAAAGGGTAAACTGGGAAAAAATCCAAGCAATTTAAATATCAGAGCTAGAGGGATAAGATTGCTAATAATATTTCATAGCCAAAGCAAGGAAATCTTGCTTTCCTACACTAATGGAAATCCTCCAGGTTTTGACCTATTACCACAGTAAATCACATTATGACTTGCCCTGCCCTTGTTTTATTTGTTGATATTAAAATAATAACCACCTGAATTAAACAATAGTGAGATTTTGTTCAATTGAATAGGAGCTATTTCAAATATTCAAAACCCTTCATTTGGATGTTAATTTGTAAAGCTTGTATTTACAAAAATTTTTTATCAATAGATCTGCTGTCTTTCAAAACTGAGTGACACAGCAGATAGCTCTCTTTAGAAGCCAACATACTGCTCAGTCTTATCAACAGGACTACATAGACAGGCTTCCCAGCCATTTCCTACATTTCCTCCAGTTTGAACCCCTCTAATATATTTTCCTCTTTTAAAATGCATCTTTTATAGGAGTATCTTTTAACTTTAAAATTCTCTTCCCTCTTACGTGTGGGAACATAAATGAACTGCTGGCATCTTCTAGTACTGTTGCACAGGGGTTATTTTCTCCTTAAGTCACTAAATGAACTCCATGTGTAGCTCTTGACTCCACCTCTTATTAGTAAGCTAGAACAGGCAAGCTGTCTGGCAATGTCATATCATAGGCAGAATGAGAGACAAACAAAGCAGCTAGAGCAAGGACAAAGGGCAATGGGCACAAGCTGGAACACAGAAGTGTTTAACATGAGGAAAAACTTCTTTACTGTGGGGGTGACAGGGCACTGGCACAGGCTGCCCAGAGAGGTTGTGGAGTCGCCTTCCCTGGAGACATTCAAAACCCACCTGGATGCAGTTCTCTGAAATGTACTCTAGGCAACCCTGCCTTAGCAGGAGGGTTGGACTAGGTTATCTCTAGAGGTCTATTCCAACTTGGAAAATTCTGTTTCTGTGATAGTAGCAAGATAATTTATTTGAGCAGAGGAATAGATAGGCATGTGACAGATTTTTACAGACTCTCTTGGAGACCAGACTCTAGAGCAGGGAAATGAATAATCTAGTCCTGGAAGGCAGTATGCTGATTTGCAGCATTAAATTAAAAAATTATACAGTGCTGAAGAACTGTCTGTTGTAACTTCAATACTGCATAAGTACAGAGGCCAAATGCAAATGGGATTTGAATATTAGAAAAAAGGAGGGTGTCAGGGGTAGATACAGCAAGTAAAAGTGTAATCTCTCAGCCTTCCCATAATGCTCAAAGAGGGAAATGTCAGCACTTATATTCTCAGCAGCAGTGACAAAATAGAGGTGGTGTTGCACACCCAGAAGAAAAGTGATAAAAGTGAAATAATTTTTACTGGATTTAGTATGAATTTACCACAAAGACATTCCTCTTCCGGAGAGTAAAAAGAAAATCAGCTAAAATTCAAGGATAAGTTCAGTATGAAAAGCTCAGAAATTTTATTAGTGTCTTTGGTCAATGAAAATGCAGAGAATGGTATCCTTAGATCCTAATAGACACACCAATTCATAAAATAGAACTTTGCAGTCCTATCTTTCCCTTTTTACCTGTCATTTGTATTTAAAAAAAGAAAAGAGGCTTTGATATAGTAAGCAATACAAGAAATTGCATGTCTCCATCAAATACCAACACTAAATATGCCAGTTTCCAAAGGTTGTATCACTTTGTGAAACTCTGAAGTACTTGGCAGGGTTTTAAAATTTCACAAGTATGAACTGCTCTTTCTTATAAGATGCCTTTTTGACATTACCAAAATTATCAAGATGACATTGTGGACCATGCTAGGGGAGTATGGTTGCTTTTAATTATAACCAGCAGGAACTCTGCGTCTCATAAAATGGAAGCCATATCTTGTCATGGGCTCCCAAGGTTTCAGGAAAGATATCTAAATTTAAAAAATTATCCACAGAAAGGGGCAGTTTTCAACAGTTTCATAGGTACAAAAAATTAGTGGCAGTGAACCCAGAACATAGATACACATCTTTCTATGCATATCCATAACAAGCAGGACAAGGGAAGGAGGCTAGACTGTGCTAAATATGCAGGAAATTTATATTTGCAGTTCACTCTGAAAAATATTCACGTTTTCTGAGACCCTAAAAAATAAGGGAATAAAATACAGAAGGGAAGTTATACTAACAGTAAGCTGCAAGTATGGAAAACATTTATTAAATGAAAAACACAATAAAGCAGCTCAGTAATTTGCTTTAAAGCACCTTCTTCAGTATGACCTTCATTTCTTCAGTGAATTGCTGCAAAATGCTCAGAATCATAACTTAACAGATGTTGTTTGGTTTTCTAGCCATCTCTAAAAATGAAAATATTGAGGAAGTAATAAATATTTATTGTGAACCAATTCTATATGGATTGTACAGATTTTTACATTTTTATTTAGCAATATACTGATATGTATTTATGTGGGTGGCTGACAAGAGGTCACTTTGTTCTGCAGCTTTTCAGCCAAAAATGCAGGGAGCATAGCTGGCCTCAGACATAATTGGAGAGCTGGCTTGGCCTGTGAGGAGAGCAAAAATTGCTAGACATTTAGTCCAAGATGCTATGAATAAGAGAAAAAGTTTTCCATTACTTTTAATAGTTATGTGACATAACCATACTATGATCATGAAATAACACTGTATGTTGAGGTGTAGTAGTTGAAATATCTTATTTTTGTTAGATTAGGAATAATTCTGAAAACTATATGATTATCAGCTTTTGTCATCTTAGGTAATGTCTTTACAGCAAAACACAAAAAATTTAATATGGGACCGTAGAGATCTAAGTTGAATTCTTGAAAACATTTGTTCATATACCTTTTTTTTTTTTTTTTTTTTTCCCCCTTCAAAGATACTGAATGTTTGCAAATTATCTCTGTTGATACAGGATGTGTGCCTTATTCTGCAATCTGTTATCTGTTTTATAGTCCTTTAATAACTTTCACAAACAGCCCAGTACTTTTAAAAGAAAAAAAAGTCTCACAGGCACTACTGTCTTTCCCTTTAAAAAATCAAGCCCCAGATGTTTATATAATCTCAGTTTATTTCCTAATTGTAAACAAATTTTCTTTTATACTTTATTACTCAGATAATGTCCAAAGCTTTTACTTTTTGAAGGATCCAGGACATCGTAATCTGTTCACCTCTTGCCCATATTTGAGTCAGATGGAGGAGTATGATAAGAAATGGCCTTGGTACAGCCTGAGTCCTTCTGGAGGAATTCCCTCACAGTATGCAGTGGATATGAACCAAATCAGCTGCACTTCAGGTTGTGCAGCTGAACTGGAAAATGGTTATTCCTCCACTTTTCCACACTTAGAGTTAACCTTAAAGAATCCCTGAGAAGTGTATTAAGCATACCAAGCTGTATACATATCACCAGCTGAATTAAGTTCTCCAGTTTGGCTCAAATGCACCAGCTGGATTGTATTTACAGTTATTCACAAGATCATATATAATTATCTGAGGAAGCTGGTTTACAGAGAAGAGATTTCAATGGGATCTACCCAAGCAATATCCCAAGGCATTGCAATGACATCTTCAAATAGAGAATATCTTTTAGAGCAGGATACAAGATGGAGAGAGTGGTTTCTAGTTCTTTGCTTTCTTGTTTCTTGATGAAATCCACACAAAAGCCAAATCCCTTTGAAAAAATATTTCATTTTGTTGGCAGACTCAATTTGCAACTCACAGGGAGTTTTCACATAAAAAATTTAACCTACCTCCATATGACAGTGAGTGGACAGGATATTTAGGGTGCGAGATATGACTTTTCCTCCATTCCATCCAGTATTATTTAGAAGTGAATTAATAAATAAAAGAGAGAAAATTGCCAAGCAGTAGAGGCAAGGGGGCAAATTAGAATCAGATTTTTAAAAAAGATGAAGAGCCAATGAAGCAGAGATAGAAAAATACCAGCTTTAAAGAATTGGAAAGCAATATGACCTTGATAATTTTCCTACCACTCTACGTTTGAATTTTCTTAACTTGCATGAGAAACAAAGCTCCTTCTTGAAATCAAATGTTAAAACAAACACTGCTATTTCTTTGAATAGTCATTAAATTTTAAAAAGCCATCCTAGATTGGAGTAGTAAAATACATAATATAGCTTGAGGTGAATGACTTGATAGAAATAATGTGAGGACTTTAAGATTATCTTTGTATAATGATTTTAATGACAGAAATGTACAGCTAAAAAAAGTACATGGATAATTATAAAAAAGGAAATTTTGTGTTTCGGAGTTGATTACTTGCAATACTATTCTTTAGTTTAAAACAAATCTATCTTTGTAGAAATACATGCACCTTATTATTTCAAATCCATAGAAGTGTATATGAACGATAGATTCTGTACTCTGCACTGTGACAGAGAGATGTGGCACTCAGTGCATGTACAGAGGTATGAACTGGTAGCCTTGCCATTTTTTCCACACTTTTTGAGGAATAGGAAGCCTGGTTCCATGATCACTTCCACACCGATGACTGCACAATAATAGCAGAGTCGTGTGACTCCTAGAAATGCATCAATGTGTCCAGGTTATTTCATTCCATCTTTTTTCCCCATGTGAACTGCCATTACAGGTTATGTGATTCATCCTGGCTTATGACAATAAATTTTCTCTGGGTCTTCTCCACCTGAGGAGACATTTCACTATGATCTTACCAAATTTATTCAGGTAGAACCTGACCCTACTTGAGTATCAATGGGAATATAATTTCAATGATTTCTTTTCTCATTAGAAAAGATCTAAACTTTTTTAATAAGAAGCTATTTTATGTAAATCAGATAATCCTCAGAATTTATGGGTCACAGTTTGGAAAGAGGAAGTAAAATGAGTCACTTCTACAGCCCTCTGCCTTCCTGTGAAGTCAGTATGACATACGAGGTGCATTTACCTTCAACTTCCCTATTACTTAAATAGCTGAACCACTCCAGTCTCTCTACCTTTTATCATAATTTTGCATAATGTTTAACTGAGCTAGGAGGATCATATTTTTTCAGACGCAACAATATTACAACTTCCCTATTTCCCTTAAGTACCAGCTATTACATTATTGGTTCAGATTTTGATTTTCTGTTAGATTTTTAATAATGAAGAGTAATATATGCACCAGCTCCAACCCACATGAGGCTCCAGGGAGCCTTCAGACTGGGTTAATGAGCAGGTGTAGGTCATTTGGTACTGTTGTGGCTGGATCATCAGCAGGTACTGGTTCTTTCTCTGGGAATTTTCTTCTATTGATGCTATACCTGCCATAGCATGCTTCACACCCTTGCAAGCTTCCTGACTAAATTTTAAAGTCAAATCAGTGACAAGTTTGGGGAACAGGAAAAGGCATATAACAAAAAGGATGAGCAGATAAGCACTTCATCTGCCTGGCCAGTGAGATAGTCCATATAAAATAGCAAGGACTATGCTATTAGCATTGAATGATGAGCTGAACAGTTTTTACCCTCATGCTAACCATTCTCTTTTAAAACACTGCTTCTGTAATATTTTTCAATCATGTGAGGTGTAAGAAGCAACCTGCTCCCTACAAGTAAAATGATTCTGATGTGAGCAGAAGGAAAAAATGTAGGGCTCATTCAAGAATACATTTTCATTACATTTTCAGCACATTCTCATAAAAACAAGAGCACTGAGTAATTCTAATGTATAAGAGCTTTTGGATAGTCGTATTAAGCAAACCTTCATTTTTGACCATAGCTGCAGGACCCGATCAGCGTGTCATAATGAGGCACCAGGACTCCAAGGAGTGCCTCTGGCAGTCTTGGTTTTCTGAGCTCCTGGGAAATGAACCATGTCTGGCGAGTGTTTTTTCAAAAATAATCACTGAAATGCACTTTGGGAGATAATAATTAAAAGGAAATATCCTGGCTTATTTTACCGTAGTAAGTGATGTTAAACTAGCTTCTCAGTTTTTCTGTTCTGCTGTTCCCAAGGGAAGAACTGTAAAGGCCTTAGATTCTAAAAAGGGGGGGAAAAGATCTCAAAATTGTTGAAAAAGCAAGTGAATAATTATGAGACTCTCTGAACAGATATAATTTCTGCCTTAAGGAAAGAACCTAAGAACCTTGCAGCAGCTATTATTAATGATACTGATATAATTACTATTAGGAGAAAAAGAAATCTGGCCTCTAAATATCAATTACATGCAGCAAAGGGTTTATCAAATGAGTTCTGAGTTAGGTCTTCTCCATTAGGTGCCTGTCTTGGGCAGACTCCTAATCATTGCCGTCAGTTATTTAGAGCTAGCTTCTAAACATTTGTGTTCAATAATACAGCAGCCTACAGAGCTATTACTATTATCATTCCTGCCAAAGCAAAATATCTTCATGAGAAATAAAATGCTTTTTAAGCAAGCTGAGTGGATTTGATTAAAAAACAAAATAACACACAAACAAAGCCAAGAGCCAGTTTGGTCTCTGCTGATCTTGTATTCTTGTCTGCAGATGATACCATTTTCCCCATGGAAAATGGCAAGAGCAATGCTTATTTCATAAACTACTAGAAGAGATGCAGAAATGGAGTGAAGTGGTTTTGAATAAATGGTTTGCACACTTCTTATGTCTGTGTCTTACAGACATAGGAAGTATGCACACGATTACAAAGCAACAAACTTAGCACCACCCAGGTAGTTTACTTCAAAGTAAGCTAAGAAACATAAATCTGCTCATAGCAGAGGTTGGGTCCTAAGAAAACTATTTTTCTAGCCATTCAGTACTTGAACTTCAGAAAAAAATAATTTAAAAAATAGTTTATTGTCACAACAAGAATACTAAGGTTAACCACAGGAATCAGCTGCTTACTTTAAGCTTGTGACTAGGTAGAGTCAAAAATCAGAAACAGCTATTTTTTGAGACAGTAAGTTTCAGTTCATAAGTTTAAACTCCAGATGATTTTGATGAACATGCTGTAAAAAAGAAATGTCTCTTCAGACCCAGTATAGCAATTGCACAAGAGGAAGTGGTAAAAAGTTTAAAATTTAATCCTGAACTAACAAAATAGAGAATGTATTCTCAATTTAGAACATTGGATAGTTGTTTTAGTTATTGTTGTTCCTGTTATAGTTAACTTGTATCAGTGTGTTTATCTTTGAGTGAAGTTTTAGTAACATCTGTAGTTAAAGTTGCAATTCTCTCAGGTACCTCTAATACACATTCAGGTGTCAAACTTTGTGTGTTTGAAAGTTTGACATATTTTTACAAAATGAATCGTGACTTTCACAAGCAATGATCTAAATATAACTAGCACATCTGCAAAAAGATGGCCATCTGAGCAAAAATAATTTCCTTATTTCTAAGTAAAATACAAATTAAAGGTCTCCATTTCTCTAAAATCTGTCAGAATATTGTTTCTTTTAGACCTCCTTAAAATAAGAACTAGCTTAAAAGTTCCCAAATGTCTTCATCTGTGAACCCGAACTATTTTAAAAAATGAAGCTTGGGTGGTTTTTTCATGATACATAAACTACTTCCTGGTTTCAGGTAGTTCTTTATAAAGGTGGATTCACAGATTAAATCAAGAAGACGACTTTGAGACGTTAAGTGAGATTATAGCTTTGTCTAAATGAAGGAATGTTCCAATACGAGGTATCATTTCACTTGCAGATTTTTCCTGCAATTCTTGATGTGTTCAGGTGATATTTGGGTACATACACTGTGCTACTCCACCCTGCCCACAAGGAGGGACAGATTGTTATTAGATTTCCACTTGTAATGTAGGCATGGAGACTAAGCCAATGACTGCATAATATGGGCAACCTGGTTTTTGTGAAGTAAGGATGTCTTCAAAGCAGTCATTGATGGAGAAGAGAGAAAAATCCAAAGGGATAGAGGAAGCTCTTTTAAGCTCCTTCACGCAATAAAAACTACTATTTCCATGTTTAATATTACTATGAACATACTAGCATGTATTAAATATGTAGGTTTAATGGTAATATAATGCTAATGGTTTAATGTAAGGGCATGGTTGTTGGAATGAAAAATGCGCATTAGAGGAGCTTCTCATTTAAATGCATTATTTCATTAGCCAACTTCAGTTCGTAGAAAGGGTATGTGATTCAGTAACTCCCATGTAGTTTTGTTAGGTTTGTACCCTAATTAATGTTTGTTTTGTTGATTTAATGAAACAATGTGATTTTTTTTTTTTATTAAATGTGTTAGTATTAATTGTTTCAAAGTGCCCTTCTTGATGTTCTTGTCAAGGAGGCTGAGTTAACAACCTATTATGTATTCCTTACTGAGCTGTTAATAGCTCAAGAGTTTTTTGCAGGAATTCATCTGCTGCTCATAAAAACATTTATGTTACTGTAGGAGCTTCGCCAGGTTGATGCATGTTGTGTATGAAATGACCTTGCACAAACTATATGGCTTTCTTGCATACACTGCCAAAGTATTAACTTGTTGTATTAACACAGAGCTGATTCTTTAGTGACAGACAGACAGACACAGCTCTTCCTTTTTAAAAAGGTATTGGCACCTGTCAGAAAATTTCTTTTCGTTTTTTTCAGATTTTTTTTCTTTGTTTTTACCAATTCCAAGTATTATTTCTGCTCAAGTTAATTATATTAGAACTTGCCACTTCCCTGACAGGGAACAGAACTTGCTTTGTCAGTTTTAAAAATGTAAAATTAGCAGTTTATCTTACTAAGTTTAGCCTGTGTAATTTTTTTAGATTGTTTACTGGAGAAGAGACAGACCCCCCACTTACTTATCTCTACAGCCTCCTTTCAGGTAGCTGTAGAGAGCAACTTAAACTCTTAACGTAGAGAGCATTAAGCTCTCCCCTCCTCTTCTACAGACTAAGCAATCCCACTTCCCTCAGCTGCTCCTCATAAGACTTGTGCTCCATACCCTTCACCAGCTTCACTGCCCTTCTCTGGACTCACTCCAGCATTTCAATCTCCTTTTTGTCCTTCTTGGCACAAAACTGAACACCGAATTTGAGGTGTGACCTCACCAGCACTGAGTACAGAGTAATCACTTCCCTAGTCCTGCTGGCCACACTTTTTCTGATGCAGCCAGGATGCTGTTGGCCTTCTTGGCCACCTGGGCACACTGCTGGCTTATACTCAGTGGCTGTTGACCATCATCCCCAGGTCCTTTTCCTCCAGGCAGCTTTCCAACCACTCTTCCCCAAGCCAGTAGCATTTCATGGGGTTTTTGTGGCCCAAGTGAAGGACTCATCACTTTTCTGTATTTCCCAGCTAGAAAATACTCAGCAGCAAAGGAAACGAGAAAAGTGTACTCTTCTAAGAATAAAACGTATTTGTGTTGAAGATTCAACTTAGGGTCAGACCAATCTTAAAATCAGCCCACTTCCTCTAGCTGTCTTAGCACCCTGAAAGGCTGAAACACAGGCTAAAAAGTAGTTGGAAAGGCTTGTTGCCTCAAGACTTTTTGCAAGGGCATTTCTAAAAATGCATGCATAACACAAAGGAGTTAAAATTTTCCTTCAAAGTGTTACAAATCTGACAAAATGTCCATGCACAGAGCCCTAATAAAAATCCTGGACCTAACTGCCTATGGATAGTATATAGGGATTCCAAAATAAGGTAGTTTAAGCAGTTTTTGCCATCAGCATCATTAAATCTGAGTTCTGAGTAGCTGACTCAGTGCTGTGCCACATTTTTTTAGGATTCTGGATTCACTTGCATTTCACAGCTTTGAAAATATGTTGTTCTTATTTTTGTCAAAATATAGCATTGGCTACCTTATACCATCCTGAGTTACCATCACTGCAGAAGTCTTCTGAAAATGGAATCATTGCTGTTCTATTGACATTCCACTTCATTATTAAGATCCTTCCTTATATTAAGAATAAGTTCACATTTCAATGTGAAATAGAGGATCCACAGTTTTGGGTTCTTCCATGAGAGAATGCAGCAGTTTTATATGTACAGCATAACTGTGATTTTACCAACACTGATAATGTTAGATGTGATATTACCTGCCGTGTGTCTCAGCAAATTAGAGACCTTCAGATGTGTGGACTATGGATTTTTTCATTAGAGGTTTTTTAAGATCATGTGAATTGAGTCCTTTTTCTTGTTACCTTTCCTCCAGGGTCTTGCATTTCCAATTTTACAATTTCATTATCCAATGACCTATTTCCATCTTTAACTAGAAGTAATGTTCCTGTGATATACAGAGATGTGTTGAGTTTGACTGAACAGATCACAGATATTCAGGGTTATTCACTGCTTCTTATAAACAAGGAACTAGAGTATATTCAATGAAATAATCAGGAAGCACATTAAATCACAGAAAGCCAGTATTTTTAAAAAACAGTTTGTAATTAAATCTGTTACCTAGGGAGGGAGGGATATTTTGGCAACCACAAGCAAAATTGGTTCAAAATATAAGTAAATCCATGGAAGAAAAATCCGTAAGTTGTAAAATGTAATAAAGCAAGTTTAGCTAATTCTGAAACACACTAACATGCAGATTGCTGAACTCTGGAGATGTGTTAAAGGTGAGTATCAGGAGATGAAACTTGTATTTATGTAGAGTCTCCAGTTTGCAGTGGGTATATAGGACCTGATTTAGACATTTGAACTTATTTACATCTTTTATACCAAATTAATGACTTGAGAATTAGCCTACTGACTGTATGTGTGTAGTTCTCTGGGCTTGATTCACAATAAAAAAGTAACAGGAGACTTCCAATCTTTAAATTTTTCAGGACTGCATCTATTTCCTGTTGATCTATATTTTTCAGTGGGCTAATAATCTCAGTAGTATTAGGTATCTTGGAGGAAAATGTGCTCTACTGTCCAAAGATGACAGCAATAGTATTGAGTATTGGTTCAGTGGAGGAAGTTAGTTCATGGTTGCAGTAGCTCCTTCCTCCTTCCCAACAGGAGAAGACAGTGCAGAGGAAAATAAAATCAAAATCAGTGAAAAAAAAAGAAAAAGCCTCAGGGACAACAGAAGAAACTGGCATTTTAATATGATGAAGTTAGAAAGACTCCTGTAGATACTGCTGTAGAGGTTTTCACTCAAAAATATTTTTAATTAGAAAAAATATATATATTATCAGAGTAGCATATAACTTCCAGAAAGATGAAATGTAATATCTGCATGTATTTGATGATTCAAGTCATGTTCCCCCACTCCCCTTATTATATTCTGAATTACACCCTATTCCATCATCAACTTAAGGCACAGACCTGTTTTAATTCCTTTCCATTTAATCTCCTTGTTGGTATAATCAGTATCTGCCCTGGTGTTCCGATTTGGCCCACCATGTTAAGCACAAGCTTTTGGTCTGCTCACCTCTCACCTCATTGTATTGGCAAGTGTGTTGACACTGTTTTAGAGTCACCCTCTCCTCATCTCTTCTCATTTAATTTTCTCTTTTTCATGGTTCACCTCACATCAATTTATTTCTGCCTTTCCAGGTATATAATCCAATTAAAATTAGGTTTTGCTGAGTCTTGACCTTTTTGTAGTTTTGGTATGATTGGTTATCTGTTCTTCCCCATTTCTTGTTGACAGCTTCACTTTATGTATGGGGAAAGTGATGAGCTGGCTGACAAGCAATCAAAATATAAAATATTGAAAGGCCAAACAGGTAAAGCATACTTTAGTATTCTAGCTCCCTGAACTGTTACATCTCAGATTAATCCAAGGGTGGTCAGGAAAGTAAGGGAGAAGAATCCAACCTAAAGTGGCTGATCCCTTAAAATGCTGCAGGTTTCTTCTTTAAAGCAAATAGTAAAGCCATTGGCAATTTTCTCTATGGCCGAACTTTTTCCTGTCAGTTTTCATCTTAGTTCAGAATGGACCTAAGATTTTTGCAATCACTTTTCTAAATTTACTTTAAGTTTGTTGGACAGCTGGAAACCACAAGTCCAAAAACCAAAAGTGTATTTTTAAGAATATGAATGGCATCTTTGACTATTATTTCTATTGTTGTAATTTTTGTCAGTCTATATAGCAATGAGAATTTCCCTAATCCTATTGATCAAACTGTAATCAGATAGTACTTATAGTGAGATGAACACTTTAGGATCTATGAGTTTTTTCTCTATACCATCCAAATACTACTGATGGCATTTGTGTGAATAGATATGCCATAGGTCTTCTAAGAGAAAATTAGGCACAGAATTAGGAAAGATATAGTGCCTTTCAAAGACAGACTTTGAGTTTCCCAAGTGTAGTTACTTTTACTTATTTGAGTGTAATTACTCCTCATCTTTGTAAAATAAGAAGCAAAATATGACTGGGAAGAAAAGCCATTCAGAAAGTGCTATGAAAATACTTTATTACAAAGAAAGAAAATAATTTTTGATAATTATTTGGGACAAGTTAGTTATGAGAGGAATATAGGCAGTATAAATCAAAGGTAATTTTCATACTGAGAGCTTTTTTTTTTTTTTGAAAAAGATTCACAGTAGGTATAAACTCCACGGTTAGATGTTATTTGTCTTTAATAGATTCTGTTTTAATTGATTAATCACATATTGGCTATACCTAGTACTTACCTACTGTTGTATTCTGAAGTGTATTGCAACATTAAAGTTAAACTGACTCTGGAGGTAGTTAAGTGCCATCATAGCTGATTCCATGAGAAAAGTAAGGAAAAGGTTGAAGATCTCATTTTATATTGGACCAGAGCTATGATTTTAAAAAAAATCCTATCTTACAGAATTCTAGACAATCCTTTAAAATAATATTTCCTCTTTATGTCACATTTTTATATCTTTCAAATTGATGTATTTAGAAAAGAGGAAAATTTTGATCAAATAGTCTGCAAAAAGATTCTTTTTTGTTATTGGTGCTTTCATTTAAACACTGATAATGTCGGAAACATGGAGCTCCAAACCTTCTTTACTTCAGTGTGGTACTTATTCAGCTTTGACATTATGCTGTATTGCACAGGAGAAAGACCTGGTCCCCATGGTATAGATCCAATCTCTATGACTATTGCTTTCTGTTAAGTGATAGTGCTTTGAAAAGGCTAAGCTTAAGTACAAAGTTTTCATGTTGGAGGACAATGGATATAAACTGGAAAATGTATGTGCAAGCAGACAGTAAATTCAGTTGCCATTTCACTGGATTCTTTGGTGTACATACACATTGGAAGTTGTAGGTTTTCATCTGGCAGAAGCCTTTGAAAACAGTGTTAGTGTAGGAAGCCATTTTAGTTGCCCATGGGATTCTGTGGACTCAATAACTTGCCTGTCATTCATAAATAAACTAGAGACAGGGAAACTGCAAAATAGTGGTAATTTCTGGAGCTCCATTTTATATTCTAAATGATAGAAAATTACATTTAGTTATCTTTTTCAATTGCTAAAATAAGGTCTGATATCGTTTTAATTAGAGCCATGTTTCACCCTCCCACTCAAATATTAACAGTGACAAATCTTATGCACCTGACAGTGCCTGGATTTTTATCAGTGCTTTACTGGTAAAGTTAATCTTTTAACAGTTATTTGAGGACTATAAGTACAATTCTGAATTTCAGTTTTATTTTCATTAATCTATTTTTTGTTCTGAATATTTTTAATTATATATACTTTTTCTCACATGTACTATCAGAGTGTAAACTCTTTGATTGCAGTATGTGTCTACATTGATGGAAGGTCATCACATTTTGGTAGTTCTATCAATATTTTATTTCATGTATGTGCACAAAAGTCTGTGTTCTTTCCCTCTGAAGTAAGGTGAGGATAAAATTAGCAGCATGTTCACATAGGCATGGCATGTAGAGGTTATCTATTTGTTTACAAGTGTTAATGTCATCAGAGGGAATCACTTTTCTTCTGAGCATATGGGAAAATAGTAATACTCATCGCTATAATATAACATCTGGATATTGAATGGATATGACATTCATTAATAAACTAACTACTTTGAGTGAAGCATAATGAAGAACTGTCATTTAATCTGATTATGTTATGGAGTAGAAATGTCTCATTATAGCATATGGTGAGGGGACTGATCCAGCTATTCCAGTGCATTGAGATAGCAGAAAGCTAATTGTTATTTTTATACTCTAATCCTGCTACTCCATTAAATCAGTTTGTCTGGTCTTAGGTCATTAGCACAGCTGTAACTTCCATTCAGTCAGTCTGTTTTTTTAGATATGAAAAAATATCTTGACTATAAAGCCAAGTATAAAATTAGGATACATTCAGATTCATCCACTCAAACAGAGGTGGCTGCAGTAAAGAGTTTGATTCTGAAAGGTTCTTGTGTTCATCCGCAGGCCAAATTGTCCTAGATTTGTGAACACTGAATCCATGGACAAGAAAAATCACACGAACAACAAGAAAAACACAATTTCAGTAGAAATAAAGCTAGCATTTTCAAAGTTCATAATATTCTGTTTAACTGGGATATCTAGTCATAGATTCTGTATTGAATGGTGGAATGACATTGACATCACTTGTCATTTGGATTATATTTATGTTTTGAGGTCTTATTAATTTCCTTGTATCAGATTCTGATGAGTCATTATGAGTACATTATACTAGATAAACTCCTTTAACCTAAGTTTAAACCCTCAGCCCCTATATTCTCAGAACTGCATCTTGTGAGACCTATACTACATCAAAAATGCTGCTCTGATACTGATGTGAAGGATCGGAACATTTCTTTTACTTCTCCTTTTATGTGAACCATATATAGTGGACAGCAGTTGACTTACTTGGTTACATGCAGTGGGAAATACAGCCATATCAGTGGTATTTTTCTTCTATTTTGCAGATTTTTTAGTAGGCCTCTGTAGCTGCCAAGAAATACAGAACATCATAGTCCTTGACATTTCCCCTTTATCATGGTCCCATAGCTGTCCACATCAGAGATCTATCACAGGGCATATTGTGGCTCTTTATAACCCACAAAACCAAACCATTCTTCCTTCCAATAGAAAATAGGGTGCATGGCAGAAGGGCTGATACATGTCTAAATTTAAACTAAATAAGACCCCTTAATTAAATATTTAATATTTAATTAAATAATACCCTTAATTAAATTAATAAGACCCTTTAAATAAGGGTCTGGTAAAAGCATGCACTAACATGCAGGAGGTGGATCCAAGTCCTACATGTAAAATTCACTTTTTGAACCCAAATCTGTTCAAAAGTCAGTGCATATTGTCAAGAAAAAGACAAAGCATACCATACTTCTCTACAGGCCTGAATTGTTCTGAGACCACCTTCAGCCTTCCTGGGAAAGATCATGGCAGAATGAGTGGCTTACCTTGAGAGCCACCCCCATCAACCTCAAGTTGTGTCTCCCTGTGAAAAGCTCTGGCTTTCCAGCTAGGCTGCAGATGTAGTCATTGTTGCAAGCAGGGATAAATGCCAAAGCATCTACTTTTGGAGAAAGGTATTATGTGTGAATACAGTCCAAAAAAACTGATTTCTCTGTGTGAAACATTCACATAAAACAATGTGAAGTTTCCAGCTATTAATCATTTCATTTTGAGTTTAAGCAACTGTCTCCTCAAGTACATGCTTCTGAAGCTTCTTCCTCTCAAGCACTAAGGTGACAGGTTCCCTTTCCCTGATTTCACTTGCAATAGCAAATCCTACTCCCTTTCAAATATGACAGCAGTATTACTTTCATGATCATGTAGTCCTAGACATCGTTTTTCAGGTTTTGTGATGGATGGCATAAGAGGCTGCAGAAAGAAAAGAAGAAAGGAGATGGGAGGGCAAAGTGATGGAACTATCCAGGGCCTCTTGCTGGCAGCCCCAGGCAGGTGGGGAGGGGACAGCAAGCCATATTAGTCCTTGGAGGTGACCAAATACCTGCCACTCCCTAGAAGGAACAGGCAGACTAACCCTCAGGAGCTCCTGTTAGCCACATGCTGACAGAGGGACCCATTTTGTTGATTTAAATGTTACCATCACTGTCCTTGTCACACTTATTATCTCAGAACAACTAAAAATAATGAATTATGCTGTATAACTGTCTGTTCTTATGCCTGGCTAGGGACCCACTATAGTCCAAATGCAAGACAAGCAGTAATTAGCCTGTAATAACCAATATACCATGACACACAGAACAGATTTTTTTTTCAGAAATTACTCCCAGTTCTTTGCTGCCAGTGCCCTTGTTCTGTGGGCTTCAGGGAGTAAGTCTGATCATTGAATCTTGGGCAGTCTTCACCAATTTTTGGCAAAATTTCTGTTTCCATCCTCTTCGGAAGGAACTTATTTCTTTTTACAATTCCATCAAATTATTCTGAAACTTTATTACTGCAATTTCAGGGAGATCAGAAAAACAAAAAACAAACAACAAAAAAACCAAACCAAAACAAAAAACCCACAGCAAATTGTTGAATGCTTAGAACTTGATTTCAAGCAGCAAGGGTGGGCTGGGAATTAAATTGTCTTGCCACTATTACATTGTACAGTGAAAACCTTAGGTTCTAGTTTCCTCCTGATGTTACAGGTTGCAGAGCCTGAATAAAAATTTCCAGAGTATTCCAAAGTGTAAAGTCTTTGTCTACTTTTGTCTCAGCTATGACAGATGGAGCACATAGTTCTCACTAAATCTTGGAACTGAAGCATACTAATACTTGTAAACAAACATTTTTTTGTTTACCTCGATTATAATTAACATATCCAGAATCTTTCATTCATTCATTGAATGTCATGTCTTTACCTGGACTGAAGTGCAGAAACAGACTAGTATTGCTATTGTATTTAACAGGCTAGAACACAAACACTGGGCCTTTCCGATGATTCAGTGTCATCTTAGGATTGTATATAATCAGGTGGTTTTGGGGTTTTTTTCCTGATTTTTGATTTTGAGCTAGTTTCTAGATGATTTTGAAAGACTTGGTATCTTTGGGCAGAAACGCACACTTGAGTCAGTAGCTTCATTGCTAAATAAATTAAAGTCATGTTCTCCAAGTTGGCATACCCTAGCCAAGTCACATGTAAAGTTATATGAACCCTTTATACATGGAAACCCCTGGGTGTTTATAGAAGAAGGCTATAGAATAGAAATTAGCTATTTGTGACACACTAACTGTTGTGAAATGTCCATAAAGTAGTATGAAAACTCCTCTGTATTTGTAAGAGTTCTCCATTTACTTACAAATCTGGGCATTCGCCTATTACACTTTTTTTTTTCTTTTTCTTTTTCTTTTTTCTTGTTTGTTTGTTTCTCACATACATGTTTTTTTTTTCAAGTTAAAGCAATCTTAATCTCAAAAAAAAAACAAAAACCAAACCCATCTTTTTAACAGACTGGCCTTCTGTCAGAAGAAAATAGATATTTTCTGAAATTCCTAAAAGAAGTCTAATATCCACCAACATCTTCAAAGGGAATTTATAACATTTTAAGTAAATCTGATAGTTGCAGAAGCTATTAGATAGTATACTAATTGTATTCTCCATCCATAAAATTACGTGTAAACTGTGTTTTACTATTTCAACTTAAATACATGCTTCTTGCATGTATTTGGTGCAGAATTTGGGAACAGACTGTAGAACAAATCAACACTTCCTCTTACTATAGTTTCTCAAATTATTTCCACAGTTTGAAGTGAGATCATTAGATTATTTTTGTGTGTTTGGTTGTTAATTTGGTTTTCTTAGCCATGTCCTTGGATGCTTGCTGGGGGGAATACTGCTTCACCTGCTGCCCTACACTAATGTCACTGTTACACCATGACTGTAGTTGGCTCCGCATGTTTCATATCCAACTGCTTAGTTTATGTAAACAATATATGTATGTTGCTGGGAAGAGTTGGAGGCTCAAACAGAATCTAACTGAAACCTATTCTTCTGGTTATACCTATTCTGTGAAACAATTTTTTTCCTTCTTAAGAGGTGGGAAGCACACTTTGAATAACCTACACAGACTCTAATATTACTACATGGTATAATAAATGTATATGGTGCCCTATGGGTACCACAGTTGGATTGTTAAACATATTTCAAGGACATTTCTGCTCAGATGCCTTTTTGGAGACAAATCCTGCTGCAACAAAGTAAAGCTAGCCTTAAGGAACCATATAAAATATTATAGATTACTGATTTATCAGGTGACAGTAACTAATGGCAGGGAATAAACTCTTTTTTAAAGTCATGCCCTCATATAGAAGCATAGTCAATGACCTGTCTGGCAAGAAATACTTAGATTTTACACAGCAATTGACATCGTCTCCATATTCCAGCAGCTTGTCTGCAGCAGTAATTCACAATGATCTCTGTGCATCATAATTCTGAATCATCTCTGCGAGAGTCAGGGATTCTCAGCAGATGCCCAGGATCAGCTGCTAGGAGATAAGTGGGGGCTTTTGCAGAGTGCTTCTCCGTATAGAGTGTGAAAGGGAATTTCGTGTCTGACTGCATTGCAGCCACCTGGAAAGAGACATCAAGTTCAGCAGCAGTGAGGCAGTTGAACCATGCTAGAAGTTTTACAGACTTTAAAGAAAAAGTTAATTTTTATTTTCTTTTACCCACAGGTCTACCCACGGATAGCGCCGGCATTTTGGCACTACCTGCGGGTAGAAGTGAGTAGCGGGTATTTGAATACTCCCACACCCTTGCTTTACAACTAGCTAGTATTTACTGGCCCCCTAGTTTGTCCATTGTGCAAAAATAATAAGCTACCATTCTAGCTACCATTTTCTGTGAATGTACTCTTGTACTAATTCCATATTGGTTTTGCCACATTGTAATTACTAACCTAAGCCACAAATATGTGATGTGTTTTTATGTAAGATTAAAGACAAAAAAATAGAAATCTGAGTCAAGGCATATCATGCATTATGACTATAGCACAAAATCAAAGTACAGAAACCCATACTTGCACATGCTTTAATGAATACATTTTACATTCATGGGAAGAATGTGGAGCTTCAGTTCTGCTGTATCATTTTTACAAAGTTTGTAGAACTCAACTTGATACCATTTCTCCCCTCTTTTGTCCCCCAGGAGCATGAGCAGCTCAGCTATTCCTCCACAAGGTCCAAGGCTCCAAGTGTTATCATCACAGGTCTCAAGCCAGCCACCAAGTATGTATTTCATATCAGAGTCAGGACGGCAGCAGGATACAGCGGCTATAGCCAGAAGTTTGAATTTGAAACTGGAGATGAAAGTAAGTTTCGCTGAAGTAAAAAAAAAAAAAAAAAGCACAAATACAGTAGAAGTAGCATCTAATTGTAAAACAGCGAGACACTGGGAGTTTTGATGGTTGAATCTATACAATTTGCTTATCCCAGAATGGCCACTGATGTACAATAGCAAACAAATAAGCCTCAGCCTCACACTTCTGGATTTATAACAACAAATAGAAATTTTAGGCCAAAACTGCAGCTGAAGGAATGTTTTCTTCTGTGAAATTTCCTTATGGGTCCCTTCCAATTTGATATATTCTATGGTTCTATGATCCTTTCTTTGCTTAAAGAAGGCCTTCTTTGTGACATTTAGAAATACTTTTAGTCAGGCTTGACATAAGTCCGCCAGCTTCATGCAAGCTCCCAGAACACAGGGATGGAGTCTCTTCTCTGTAGTTTTTACTGCTTTGCAGTACTGCTCTACTCTTACTCTACAGATTAAAAAGAAAATGAAGCATCAAACAAAAAGCCAGCTAAATTTGCCAGTAAGATGCAAAAAGCCTATATATTGCTATGCAATATGCAAAAATCTTGATATTATGCATGGTGTTCATGCTCTGAACAATTCTATATTTATGTCATGTATTGCCGTCCTTGTTCTAAGAAACTGCAAACAAGGTATTTACAAGCATTTGAAAAAAAATCTGTGTTGTAGGTACAACACTAAAACACGCATTAATGAAATTACTTTAATTAACCAATTATGTATACCATGTTTTTCATTAGTGTTTTAGAATTCAAGTTGCTTAAGCTAAAGTGCAGACTGAAAACTATATAAGTGTTTTCAAGAGCACCCATGGGCTGGCATTCTATTTTCACTGCTTCTTAACTTCTATTTGAAAAATGTTAGAGAGGTAGATTTCCAAGTGCTTAATGCCTAATTGTATTTTCTAAAATTTTCTGGGTGCTTAAGCCAATTGCTTAAGGAGTTGAGCACTTGGGTGCTTTCAAGAATTCCAGTATATGCTCTATGCATATTCTGATGCAATAAATACTAGGCTTTAGGCAGCTAGGGACATAACTGTTATCAAAAGTAAATGTTATTTAACCTCTGTAAGCCAACACCATGTTTGTGAAAATGTGACTTACCCATCTAAATCCACAGAAAGACTGTGGTTCAAGTGACATTTCTGTCCTTGTACTGCTGATGGAAACATTTCCACTCTTTCCCAGCCCCACATCTTCCTGGTTGCACTAAAGCAACTTGCTCTTGGGCTGCATGTTGATCACAATGCTCTTAAACATTTATTATCTATATTACTTCTAAACATTCAGTGTGACTCTTGATAGTGAAACGTAAATACATATTATGTATTTGCTTTTTACCAACATTTTTTGCTTAATCTTCTGCTTGACTAGAAGTATTTAATTTGTTATAAATATAAATCATAGTGTAATTGAAAGGAGGTGTAGACAGAAGAGGTTTTGTTTATGATCTGTTAAAATGGAGGTCAGGAGAAATTCTGCCTCTGTTGCAAATGGTACCTAGAGGTATATAAAATCTTCAGTTTAATTAAAAGTGGTTCAAAGGAGTGTGGTCTTATTCAAATATTTATACTGTACTACTTTAGATTTAAAAGGGGGGGGGGAGAACAAAAGTAAGTGCCTGCTGCTGAATATTACTTATTTCAAATTGAAGCAGTACTCAGTGAGCAATCAAATGCTTTGTTACTCTCCAAATACCTTACTTCTTCACAGCAGTATTTTGAAAACTGACCTACTCTAAATTTTAAACCAATAGCAGGTGCTTACGATCATTGATTTCTACCCCTTTCTTGACATGGACCAAATGCCTGTGACACTGTAACTTTTCTAGACACCCTATAATAATAGATTGAAAAGTAACCTCTACTATATACAACCGCAATTTAAAAGCCTCATAATTTAAAATTTGCACCTCATTTTCAGTCTGATTTTTTTAATTTACCTTGCACTTTGTAAAGTTTTTCTGCCAAATTAGAAAGCCAAATGATAGAAATCTCTTCCTTATCTAAATGTCTGCATGCCATTTTTAAGAATTCTCGTCTTTCATGTAAATTACATACATTCTCTCTCTCACTTTAATTAAAAAAAAAAAAAAGCAAACCAGTTTTTCCAAATCGTGAATTCTTCTGTAGCTCTCAAAAATTTTTTTCATCCTTTTGGAGGTCTAATATCAGAGCTGAACGTGATACTGAATTAAACTGGGAAACAGTCCGTTTATGATGCAATAATGAGACTGAACACCACTTCCCTCCTTATCATTCCATTGTTTGTTTTACTTATAGGTCTAAGCGCTTGCTTTCTGAACTAGAACATTGTCTTACACAATTGAAAAACTAGAACATAGCATCATTTTTGTCAGTAGCATTGTATTCCAAGGTACTGGACTACATTTAGATGGGAAAATTGGGGTGGGTTTTGTTAAGGCTTGGAGTGCATAGTTGTATCAGTATTCGTGAATGGTAGTTTACCTTTGCTAGCGTGCATCTAACTTACAGACTGATCCAAGTAAAGCTATGTAGGAATCAAGCCAAAGAAAGCTGGTAAATATTCAAGGATCATCTGTGCAAGCCCAGAAGCAATGCATCCCAACAAAGAGAAAGGCAGGCAAGAGTGTCAGAAGGCCTGCATGGATGAACAAGGAGCTTTTGAACCCAGATGTAAGAAGAAGGATGGAAGCAAGGATACATAGCCTGGAAAGGAGTACAAAGGAGTAGTCCAAGCAACCAGGGATCAGGGTAGGAAAGCTAATGCCCAGATAGAATTTAATCTGACTAGAGACATATAGGGTAACAAGAAAAGCTTATACAGGTTCATCAGTGAGAAAAGGAAAACTGCAGTTAATATGGGTCTTTTCCAGAAGGAAATGGGAGACCTGGGCATGTGCAATATGGACAAGGATGAGGTACTCAATGACTTTTATGCCTCTGTCTTAACTGCAAGGACCACACCACCCAAGCTGCAGAAGGCAAAGTCAGGGACTGCAAGAAGGAACATCCACCCATTATACAAATAGAGCAGGTTCAAGACCATCAAAGGAACCTGAAAGTGCAAAGTCTATGGGAACTAACAAGATCCATCCACAGCACCTGAGAGAACTTGTGGATGAAGTTGCAAAGATGCTTTCCTTCGCATTTGAAAAGTCATGGCAGACAAGATACAGATTTGATGGAGAGACCACTCGGTGGATAAGAAATGGTCTGACTGCTCATACTCAGAGGAGTTGTGGTCAGTGGCTTGATGCCCACATGGAGACCAGTGACAAGTGATGTTTTTAAGGATTGTTACTGGGACTGGTGCTGTTTAACATATTTGTTGGAGACATGGACTGTGTAATTGAGTTTCCTGATGACACCAGCCTGTGTGGTGAAGTCAACATGCTGGAGGTAAGAGATGCCATGCAGAGGAACCTTGACAGGCTTGAGAACTGGGCCCATACTAACTTCATGAAGTCCAAAATGACCAACTGCAAGGTCCTGCACTTACATTGGGGCAATCACAAGCAACATAGATGTTGGGTGGACAATGGGTTGAGAACAGCCCTAAGGAAAAAGACTTGGGGATGTTGAGTGACGAGAAGCTAAATGTGAGCCAGCAATATGTGCTTGCATCCCAGAAAGCCAACCACATCCTGGGCTGCATCAAAAGAAATGTGCCCAGAAGATCAAGGGAGGGGACTCTTCCCCTCTGCTCCCCTCTGGTGAGGCCCCACCTGGAGCAGTGAGCCCAGTTCTGGAGCCTCCAACACAGGAAGGACATGGAGCTGCTGGAGAAAGTCCAAAGGAAGGCCATGAGGGCTGGAGCACCTCTTTTATGAAGACAGGCTGAGAGAGCTGAGATTGTTCATCCTGGAGAAAAGAAGGCTCTGGGGACAACATACAGCAGCCTTCCAGTATCTGAAGGGGGCCTACAAGGAAGCTGGTGAGGGACTTTTCACAAGGGTTTGTAGTGACAGTAATGATTATAAGATGAAAGAGGATAGATTTAGATACTAGGAAGAAATTCTTCAGTGTGAGGGTGGAGAGACTGGCACAAGTTGCTCATGGAAGTTGCGGATGGCCCCTCCCTGGAAGTGTTCATAGGCCAGGTTGGATGGGGCTTGGAGCAAACTGATCTAGTTGGAGGTGTCCCTGCCCATGCAGAGGAGTTTGAACTAGATGATCTTTAAGGTCCCTTCCAACCCAAACCGTTCCATGGTTTATTATGGGAGTATGGATTATGGGAGTATGCAGCTCAGCTGAAAATTTTCTAATTTTTAAAATTGATATTCTTCTAAATTGTTCTGAAACAATAAGGCAGTCTACTGCAGCTCCTTCCATCTCTACCCATTAGAAGCAAGTTACCCTGTGAAAATTCATCATTTACAATTACTTTTTGTAGTCTTTAATTTATCCAGATTTTAATTAATTTAATGTGAGCTATACTGATTTTATGTAAAGTTAATGTTTCATTAGCAGAATAATATTTTAAAAGTCTGTATTGTCAACGGAAAATTTAACAACCAACAACCTCATGAAAATGAAAAAAAAATTTCAAATCATGTGTTTGATAAAAATTCTTCTCTGTTGGCATTAGCTTGTAACATCCTTTAGCTCTACCAGCTGTATAACTTATAGTCTTAGCATCTAGAGAATTATTCGAGGACCAGTTGCAGGTGAACATCCAAGATTATTCCATTCACCCTGCTTGATTATTGATATAATTCTTAAATAAATAGTGGTGAAGTGAGCAGTCAAAAATTAGGATTTTTCTTTAAAGTGATAGACAAATTCTAAAAAAAGTAGTGATTTCTCATTTCTGAGACATGCATATCAGTGTTCTGAAACATACTGTCCTTGGTAGGACAGTCCTGTCATGCCTTCTCCTGTTTAGTGATTGAAACACTTCAAATAGCTGAGCCACTTAGGTTTTATAGCATAAAATTTCATACATACAACATTTTGATATAATTATTAATGGTGCTGCATGAGGCAGAAATAAGACCAACTTTTTAGCAGCAATGAAAAAACAGTAAGTTAATCATGGAATGTTGATTTAGTTTTAGGAAGCACCTTCATTTTCTGACCAGGCAGCCATTCCTTGGGGAGCATTTTCTTGCTGAACTGTTCTCCCTGCTGCAGATAACAATAAATGGAACATCCAGAAGAGTAAAATTTGTATTAAAAAAGCATAGTAACTGCTGCTTTTGACTCGGTTCCTTATTGCCATTTTATTCAGTTCTCCCTGTTTCAGCACCTGTTACACACAGTTAAGGCAAAACATTTACAGCAAAGCTGACAGGGTTTTATACACTTGAGCACACACATGTGTACCACTTCTGTGACTATAAATTGAAGCATAACTTCACTCAGAGTTCCTTTTATGTATAGAATCATAGAATCACAGGATAGTTTGGATTAGACAGGACCTTTAAAGGTCATCTAGTCTACCCCACTGCAATAACCAGGTACATCTTCAATGAGATCAAGTTGCTCAGAGCCCTGTCTAACCTCACCTGGAACAATTTCAAGAGTGGAGCATCTAAAACCTCTCTGGGAAACCTGTACACCAGTCTCATTGTAAAAAATTCCTTCCTTTTGCCTCGTCTGAATCTACTGTTTTTTAGTTTAAAGCCATTACCCCTTGTAGAGATAACTCCTGGTTGCATCAGGAGTACCGAGTATCAGGAATACCAACTATTTAAGTCATAAAAAACTCTGGTCCTTCCTAGGATAGAATACAATATATTCTAAGAATAAAAATCAATTTGTCCCAATGCTTTATTCTCTTAACTGTTTTGTCTCTTCCTCTTTTCTCTCTCCTTCTCTAACTAGCTGTTTAAGGATGACTTTTTAATTTGGTTGTTTGTTGTTGGCTTTTTTTTCTTTTAATCAGTGATTCAAAACAGTCTTTTTTTCCTGGAGGAATATCTCCATTCTTTCCAGAACTCCAAAGCTCAAGGGAGGGATCCAGTACTGTTTCAAACACGTGCTCTGATTCCTGCCACAAGAGTGAAGCTGTGCATAGGATTTTTAGAAGCCTATTGCATTGCCAGTGCAAAATGGAGATTTAAAAAAAATTTTTTTAGAATGTTTGGTGTTTTGACAAAAGTAAATTAAATTTCTGCTTGAACAGAGCAAATAAGACAGTGCATATCTCATATTTAGAAACTGTCTTGCTGAATCTCTCCCCATGTCTGCCTAATCCTACTGTTTATTCAAGAGTAGTCAGCACTGGATGCCTCAGAATGCCACATTTTAATCTTGAAGTGTTTCCTTACTCTGTTTTATATTTTCATCCATTTGTTCTTCAAATAGACTTTGGTTTACCTAATTTCTCTGCTGTATGTTCCCAGAAGCCCCAGAGACTTTACCTTTCTTCTGCATTTCTTAAAGAAGAGCAACACCCTTTCTCAGATCTCAAACTGTTTGCACAGGCTTTCCATTCATCCACTGGTCAGGAGGCTAGCATTAGGGGAAATACTTAGAAGGCTGCCAGTGAATATATATCAAGAAGTTTTACTTTCTTGTGCTAGTGCTGGCATTTTTTTTTCTCTTTTTAAACTCCTTTTCGAAATTTCCTTTCCATGGCCTCCTCACTTTCCTGCATTCCCTCTTAGGCTGGAACCCATCAGCTCACTGCTGCAGGAACTGTAGCACTTCTGAAAATTTAAAGATTATTCTAGTAAAGTCTAACTTTATACTTTTCTTTCTTATTATTCTTAAGTACCATTTTTTTACGTAAATCCACCTGACAGCCAGTTCCTCTATTACAGCTCTGCTTCTTGCTGTCCATACATATCTTACAGCCACTCACTGTTATCTGTCGAGCTGTCTTCTGTGACTTTTTTATCTTTTACTCTGCTGGAAGGTCCACTGCCTGATAAGTGTCAAACTGAAATCACTAAATGATGTAGCTAGGAAACAGAAGTGAGCTGTCATTAGGACTTCCATCCCTTTTATACAAAACACACAACCTTTTAGAAGATTTTGGCAAAATTTGCTGAAAGAAAATGAAGGAGAACAGAGCTGGAAGATTCACTCCATCCTTCATCCTCTTGCACTGTGACTGAAGAGTCTGCACCATTTCTTCCAGTCTGCCCAGTGAGTAACTGAAGAAGCCTTGGGACATTTCCCTTCAGCCCACAAAGGAGGTAAAACACAGCTCTTCCTCCACGCACTTGCATGAAGAGCCCAGAGAGGAGCTGAGGTAGGAGATAGGGCATGGATGTGAAGAGTAGATGCTGGGAACAGAACAGACACCAGGCTGGATTCAGAAGAGATTTCTGGGCATGGTGTTAAGTAAGGAAGCTGAAACTATGCAATTAAACACTTAAAATGTAATTTTTGGTATATAACCTGAGTTAAGCATAAAGAGCAACGGGGGTAAAGACTTAGGATATGTATTTCTGGGTACATGTGTGATACATGCTTCAGTTTTGTATGATATATGCTGCAGTTTTAAAATCAAAACACTACAAATCCTCCCTTTTCTTTGTCTTATGTTACTGATTTTTTCAAGTATATTTTTGCCAACAATAGTTTATTGAGCAGATAGGCAGAGAGAACGAAACATATTGCCAGACAAAACAGACAGCCAGATCAGTGGGTGCTAAGTTCCTTATGCAACTGCACACTGCTAGTGGTTAATATGTTCCTGTTGCAAGAGCACTTCCTCACCCCTGTGCCTATCAGCTTCAAAAGGTCAAATGGAATATGGCCCATATATGATACAGCCACATTCTTTCCTGTGATCACAGATATAGTAATCATTCTTGTGCTGGATGGATTTAGATGGTACATAGGCTATATGAAATTGTACACTGGCCATTGTAGAGACAACAAAATACTGATTTTAGCTATGTGAGTACTGGCAATGTTGTCTAATATATGAGATTCTGAAAAAAAAATTTCTATTTACTTCTCATGATTAAATGCAGTACTCAATAATATGTACGCAAAGAGATGAAATAGCATTGCAGGAACTTACTTGGCTTTTGTTGTAATTGTTTTTTAAACTGACTTTTTCTGTCTTGCATAATGAGGAATAGTCCTGGGGAGAAACACAGGGTGACATACTAATATGCATAGCTGATGGAGGGGAAAAATTAAGGAAGAAAAAGCAGGAAGCAGTAACAAAGAATCAAGAAGATGCACAAAGGAAATAATACATGTTAAATCTCTTGTTATTTACAACTTCACCTCAGGAGAAAACTGTAGAAATAAGAAAAGGACAGAGATATTAAGGGACATGATGAATTTAATTAAGAATGGCAAAATACTTAAACATTTTCGTTATTGAGTGTCCCTAATTACCATCTTCTCACTGCTTAGATAATGTTTTGTGGAACCTTTTGCCTGCATGTGAGGAGTCTGTGTATGCACATACAGGTGTTAATATATATACGTTGTTCACTTCACCATGCCTTTATTGATTTCTAGAAGGATAACTCCAAGCAAAAATAATTATTTCCTTCATTTTGCCTTACCTGCTTCTCTGTCAGTTTTAACAAATCCCCATTTTCCAAATATACTTGTCTGTCATTTGACATTTTTATCTGACAAGTAAATTAAGGTCATAAGGATGTTTCAGGCTTGAAAGCCCCTTATAGTTATTTGGCTACTTGAAAAAAAAAAATCCTAATATACTGGACTTTGGCATCTCTGCCAAAAAAGTAAAGCACAAGATAAATAAAATGATCACTCATTAAATACATACAGTCTCAGCTAAAAGTTGTATTGCTGAGAGGGGTGACTTTTCGACTAAGTCAGTCTAAAATTTCTCTCCTTCATGATTTTGACTCTTATTCCTGCAAGAAAGAAAAAAATAAATCATTAAATTGATAGATTGCATTCTGTTTTAGCTGAAACACTAAAAAGAAAAAGCTCCATTCACCAGAAATGATCCAGGGCATGTGACTTGCTTCACTTCAATAGCTGCAGAGTGCTTTTTTGGACCGTGGAAAAAGTTCCTACATTTGCACCTATAGTTCTCATGAAGAAAGGCCCTGGGTTGTCTCCTTGGAAATGAATATTTGTTGCAGAGAACCACAGCTTGTTTATGCAAGCCTGTGGACTGCTGTTCTCCTGCTGAATTCACTGCTTTTGCATGCCTCTCTCCTCCCTATTAAACAAAAAAGAAAAAAAAGAAAAAAAAAAAGTGGACTGCAGTTTGTCCTCTCACTTCTGTTGGAGAGATGGGCAAGACAGTCTCATCTATAAACTTTTCCTCCTCCATTTAGAGCTTTGGACTGTGCCTGGCTGAAACAATCTTTGCAACATTTAGCACAACCCCTGCTGGTCTGAAAATAGTATTTACCGTTTGATTTGGAGAGCCTATTATTACTTGCATTGTTACTTGTGTGGCATGATATTTGTTATGTTGTATTTTTCTAACTAAATCTGACCCTGTGGAACATAAAACAATGCAGAGCTAGAATCCCATAATATCACTAGGTACCATTTTGGAGATTGGCTATTCACTGGGTGTTTGCTACATTCTTTATTGGAACATGTATGTATTTAATTTGTCGATGGTGAGTTTATGACCACAGATACTGAATGCCTTGTAATTAAATGCCTTTGCATATTTCTATTAATCTATATGGGCAGAAATTTAAGTGGCTGGTTTTGCTGAAAATTTGACATAAACTACTATTGTTTTTATTTGCTTTACTACTATTACAAAGACAGGTTACACTGCCAATTTCTAATCCACTCTTAAGAATTATTTCGAAGCCAATTTTTTTTCCTGGAATGTGCATTTTATGAGGCTTTGTGAAGCAGTGTGTACATTGTATTGGGCTTTATTAATGAAGAGATCATTACCTGCTAATCTTACTCTTCTAGCAAGCTAGGTGATATCCCTAAAGTTTAATCATCTGGTGCCTAAGAAAAGGTGAAGATTTTGCTTATGAAACAGCTTGGAAGTTTAAAAAATCAAAGTTTCTTTCATTATAAATCTAAAATTTATTTTATTTTCTATGTTCTATACTGCTGACAGAGATTATTTAATAGAATTATGTATTCTCCTTTCAGAACATTGTTGTTTCTTTTGGAAATAGAAAGTAAGAATTAGTTAAATTGAAGGTGGTAAAAATGTCCAAGTGTAACTGAATTTAAGAAATAAAATTTTAAGAAATAAAACTGTCACAAGACAGGAGATAGAGAAAGAATTCAGCTTAATTATTTTTCTGCTCAGGTAGTACTTGGACAGTGAGGACCAACTGTACTGTAAGTAAGTACTTTGTCAATGTCAAGATTTAATATTATACAGAATAAATTAATAAAAAGAGCAAGTGCCTAGAGACCAGATAATTTAAGGTGAAATTTTTAAACTCCTAAATGTCCTACAAAAAGCAGAGAGAAAAATATGAGGCATTAGAAGATCAGTACTTTTTTTTTTCTATTGCAGTGTTGCCAATCTCCAGAGCGTGTTATAGCTGTTACTGTATACATGTTGTGACAATAAAAATAAACACCAGACATACACACATAGTGTATGTCTGTGTAAACATCAGACATATGGAATATGTAAAGCATATTAAGTGCTTTTTCTGCTTTGCCTTCTCCTGAACCCAGTTTAGTACCTCTTACAGACATAGAACTGCTGCTGATTTCAGTGAATGAGATGGATAGACAGAAGGTCTGAATGAGATGCAGAATTAAGCTACATAAAGCAAAAGAAAATATATATTCTAGTTTGGTGTCCAAAATCCCATCATATTCAAACTTTAGTAAATCATGTTTGATAATGCCACCTCCTCATTTTAAAATCCTGGAAACCTCTTCTCCCCTTCATCATAGTTACTACATGGATTACGGTATCTTACCTCACAGGCACAGACATCTGATGTCCTTGCTAAGCTCCAAGGAAACTATTACATTGTAATTGAAGCATTTGACCAGTGAAATATTATCATCCATTCTGCAAGAGCCCTGGCCAATTGAGCTTTAACCTCTTTTCTTTGGGCTTCTCTTTCAGCTTCTGATATGGCTGCGGAGCAGGGACAGATTCTTGTAATAGCCACGGCTGCTGTTGGTGGATTCACTCTCCTGGTCATCCTCACTTTGTTCTTCCTGATCACTGGGAGGTAATTAACACTACAGTGTTCTCATTTACTCAGGGGCTGACTCATCCAAAACTAAGAATTTAATAATAATGGTTAGGTCATTCACCACATTTTAAGTCTACAGTAAGGGCTGGGCATAGCAGAGTCGATGTTCTCTTTGTTCAGCACTGCTCATACCCAGAGTTCTATTGTGAGTGTTGTATTTTGTAAAAACCTGGTTTGGGCAGGTAAGGTATTGGTAATGAAATCAGGAAATAGCTTACCTGCTTTTACAATGCATTTATGGACATCTTGCCTGCAGAGCAAGAATTTAAAAATACAATGTGCCATCATGCTCGAAGCTCTGACATTAGAATACAATACATCAAAACAAAAAAAAAATCCCACAGTATTTTTTAGAAAATCTCATAACTGCCAATTGCAAAGCTTTGGAGTGTATAACCTTAGGATTTTTGATGTCTTGGAGTTGGCAGTGTAGCTTGCTAAAGCTAAAGAGGCTTGAGTGGACATTTTTAGATTAATTTTACTATATTAAGTTTGTAGGGAAAATTGTGTACAACTATGCATATATTTTATATACACACATTTCTGCATCTAGTAAAAGAAAATATAGGAATTTTACTCAAAAATACTGGAATTATTCTAGAGGTCCTTTTTTATTGCTTTTTGGATTTTTTTAAGAATTGGATTGAAGATGTCCCAGTTAAATCTACATGACAGCAGTACCATTGTACTGGCAGGAAAATTTACCAGTCCGGATATTGATTATTTTTCTATCTACCCTGATTCTTTTACTTACAATTCTTTTAGTACAGAGCTGATTGCCCACCATCCTTCAGTTTGATGAGGATCAAATAATGAAATTATGGAAGCTGGATGAGAAAACACTTTCATTTGAGTGGCCAGGTACCATGCTTGGTTACACATGTGTCAATTTAGGCCCAACCAGTACCAGCTGAGCCTTCATTCACTCACACACACACAAAACCCTGTGGAACGGGGAGGAGAAAATCCACCTAAAGGCTCATTAACTGAGACAAGGACAGGGAGATTTTTGCTCCCCACTTACAGTAATGGGCAAAATGAGGCAGACACAACTTGGAAAGAAAAATAATTAACTTAGTGTATCAGGATAAAGAGAAAACACGGTCAGACCTTGATACCTTCCACCCACCCCTCCCATGGACTGCAGGGGTACAGGGAGTGGGTTTCAGGGTCAGTTCCCCACACAGTGTTTCTGCCACTCCTTCCTCTTCAGGGGGAGGACTCCAAGCAGCTTTTCCCTGCTCCAAAGCAGGGTCCCTCTCATAGGAGAGTCCTTCATGAATCCTTCCGACATGAGTCCCACCCATGAGGTAAAAGAGCTGTGACATTACAGAAGGATTTGAGGGAACTCACAAATTCTAAAAATTGCTAAAAAAATGCACATAGAGGTCAAAACTCCTTGCTGGAGCACAGATTCTGACAGAGGTGGCTACTTCCATGGTGCCTTGTTTCCTTTTTCACTGAGCCTCCATATGTTTCCTGTGTGATTTCAGGACTTCACCTGCTTCCACCAGGAAGCAAAGCAGAATTTTAAGAACAATCCTATTTAAAAGAGCAGTACTATGTCTCTGTCTGCTCTTTGAGACATCAGTAGCACTGCAGTGCTGCCATGGATCAGGAAGGCCTAAAGCCAGACTGGTGTTCTGTAGAGATATGGACCCTCAAGCAGAGGATACAGGCTCATAGCTCCTGCAGTGAGCTCTGCAGAAGGGTTGCATGGGCTCCAGGCCCTGGATGCTTTTCCCCTCTCCCTCCTTCAAAGGCATAAAACAGTCAAAGAGCCTCTGTGTGAGGAGGGTTCTCTGTGGAGTTTTCTTCTTACCTGCCCTGAGGACAAAAAAATTCAGAGCTGGGACAGAATTCTGCACCTCTTCTGGTTTAGAGCTTGTGTGAACATTAGAGAAAAGGCAGGACACCGACTCCTCTTATTGTGATAATGGTCATCGCAGATGAGGCTGCGCTTGCAAATTTGTAATCAAGTATCTGGAATGTTGGTATAGCATTCCCTCTAATTTGAAAAGAAAGAGAAGTGTGCAGGACAGAGGGGTTTTTTGCAGTACCCCAGCAACGAAATATGTCATTACAGTAGTTATCACTGTGTGAATTTATGGTGTCTCTACTAAATAATCAGTTAAGTCTAACATTATGTTGGAGTTAATGGGAGCACCCATTGGAACATATTGTAACCTTAGGTAATCTTAGAAGCTAAGTAAATATTCATACAATTACTATAAACACTGACAAAGAGTAGGGTATTTCAGAAGAGAGGAAATATTCAAAGACAAAATTCAGAGAAAATGATTGTGTTAAATCCTCACATGGAATCCTGAAACATAACTCATTTCCTTTAAAAAAAACTCACTAAACTCAGGACTGAAAAAAAATTATGCAAATTAGTTTCTTTCTGTGTTTATTCCTCCTGTTCACTAATGTTAAGGATATCAGAGATTCTCTTAGCTTTCTAACATGTTACTCAATGGGACCATTTCAATTATGTGAGATATGGATTCATTTTGAAGCGCTGTTTAAATGCAGTGATAAGTGTATTCTGCAGAAGACAGAGCAAGAAAATTTTGAATAAATACTCAATTTACTAGGACTGGAGGCAAATTTCTGCATGAAAAATGGGATCGGTACCCTACAGATGTGCTCTGCTCCACTATTTAGAATTAGCAATTTGATGAGCTGTCAAGTCACAGGGCTGCTGATGAGTCTATTCATAGTGGAGAGGCTGGGTTAAATGAGCACCTGCCTCTGCACTTCACCGAGTGATTATCCACCAAGAGCAAGCAGGAAGCAGGGCTGTCAATTGCAGAGAGAAAAATGAAAGCGACAGCGACTTCGTGGCACGGGATATGCAGTGAGACAGGGGGGCTTGGCTAAACTCCAGAAGTTAAAGCTCAGTGTGATTTATTCTTATTGTTACAGAAATTCTTCCTCTCTGATTGTTCTTTAGCCAACAGTAACAGGGAACAGGGAGATGAAGACTCCTGTGCTGGTCATTACTCCCTGGCTTTTGTGGTCAAACTTTGGGACCACATGCCTACTTAGGAGGCCTGGACAGGGTTAAAGCTTTGTTTCTTCGACTGGTCCCTTGGGCAGACACTTAAAATACTCATGTTCAGTGATCTTGGCAGCTGACACACTACAGACAAGTTATTCAAATCCTAAAAATGACACTGGCATGCTTAGTGATTCCAGCAATTGGTGTATAATCTAAAGATTGTTACAGAAGCTGAGGATCTGCTGGTTGCTGTTTCCCTGCATAAGGGTGCAGAATCATGACAGCTTCCAAAGTTTCTGTTCTTCAGGTGTTCATAATCTCGCCTCTGTAGCAATGAATGAATTTTTGTCTCTGTTTCAGCAGTTAAAATGAACCATTGAAATGAGGTGATGTATTCACAGTCATAGAATCATACAATGATTTGGGTTGGAGTGGACCTTTAAGATCATCTAGTTCCAACCTCCTGCCATGGATAGGGACACTTTCCACTAGACTAGGTTGCTGTCCTGTCCTGTCCAACCTTGCCTTCAACACTTCCAGGAAAGAGGCTCCACACCTTCTCTGTTCAACTTGTTCCTGTGTCTCACAATCATCACATTGAAGAATTTCTTCCTAATATCTAATCTAAATCTAGCCTCCTTCAGATATGATCTAGCCTCCTTTTCCTATCACTATATACCCTTGCAAAAAGTTCCTCCCAGCTTTCCTGTAGGCCCCCTTTAGGTACTAGACATCTGCTATAAATTGTCTCTGGCTCCTTCTCTTGTCCAGGCTGAACAACCCCAACTCTCAGCCTGTTTTCATAGCAGAGGTGCTTCAGCCCTCTGCTCGTCTTCATGGTCCTCCCTTGGACTTGCTCCAACAGCTCCATGTCCTTCTTGTTTTGATGGCCCCAGAACTGGACACAGTACTGCAGGTAGGATCTCACCAGAGCAGAGTGGAGGATCAAGTTACCTCCTTTCAATCACCTCCCTTGACATGCTGGCCACCCTTTTACTGCTGAATCTCAGGATACAGTTGGCTTTCTGACCACTGAGCTTTGATCGACCAACACCCCCTAGTACTTCTCCTCAGGGCTTCTCCTCATGGAGTTATTTCTCATTACTCCATTTTTTTACTGGATATGCTAGCTACGTTTATGGCTTATTTTATTTTATAAGGGTGATAATGAACATGCAGAGGCCAGTAATTTCTTTCAAGCTGAATGTCTGGGACTGAATGTCTGTACACCAAAGTAACATGTCCCCATGCAACGTGATTCTCCAGGTCAATGCCCCAGCAGCCCTTAGCCCTTAGCATCACAGAATCAGCCAATTATTAGCCTATAGAACAAAAGATTTTCCTCTGAATCATGCTACTTAGGTTGTTCAGTGAGTGAGAAAGAACTTTAAGACCATGAGCAAATATTTTGTGTTTTTTATGACTGAAACAGTTGCTTGCATCATGTAAGCCTCTAAATCAGCATTAACAGCCCTGCAGGTAGGCAGCATTCAGGCTGGGAGAAATTCCATTACAGGGAACCTGCTATCTTAGAAAAAATAAGAGCTAGTTTTTGGTTTGTTTGTTTTTTAAAAAAAAACAAAACAAAACAAAAAAAACCTAACAAAAAAACAAACCAAACATAAATTGTCCTGATATGAAAAAATATCTTCTTTTTTCACAAAACATGGAGGAGTCTTATAACCTATTATGTTATGGAGAAACTGTGAGGTTTTTTGTCCCACTGGATATGAAGGTTAATAGGATGAAGTTTAATTAGTTCAAACTAATGTATGCAAACAAGAATGTAGGGAACTCATAATTTATTAAAGTGTCATGATTCTTTGGAGGAGTCAAACTTGGAAATAAAATTGCGTCAAACTTGTGAACTTAAATAGAAATTTTCATACCAATCATTTAACTGTTATTTCTTTTTACTTGCATCTAATTTGGTCGTAGTTGCATATATCTCTTTAGATTTATAACTAAATATATATTCCAAAACCAAAGATTATGACTTTCATAAAAGTGCAGATAAAACTTAAAGTTCATTTGTTTTATGCATTACAAGAGTTTTAATTAAAACCTTACTTGTTTTTCTTAAAAGATGCCAGTGGTATATAAAGGCCAAAATGAAATCTGAAGAGAAAAGAAGGGCTCATTTGCAAAATGGAGATTGTAAGTAGATCAACACTGTGTTACATAATATCTATATTGTGTTTTAAATTAAGTATTTTCATTGTTATCTATACTGCCTTTGATTTTTTAATCTGGCCATTTGAATTATTCCTTATTGTCTGCACCATCAAGGATGTGGGGGTTTTTTTAATAAATTTCACTGGATTCACTCTAGTTAAAAACATTTTTTAGTATTGTATTAAGAATATTTATCACATTTTCAGGTATATTTTTAGAATTTTCAGCTAGTCTGGACTATATGGTATTTCTGCCTCAAAATTCCTCTCTTTGTGACCATGTACCTCATTTGTATCCAGCTTTCTTTGGCTTTAGGGATCTACACTTCCAGCCACCCAAGAAATAATAAGTGGAATGGGTTGCCTTCTCTCATGTTACTTCTCACTGATCAGTACAGTGAGAGAAAATCCTGTCAGTCTCTCATGGGTGGTATACCAGTTTATTTAGTTTAATTTATCTACTTAGTTTAAATTACTACCCTCACTGTAATTTTAAATTACCTATTTCAAGTTTTTGTTTATTCAAAGGGTATTATACAAAGGGGTTTGTGCGTTTTTTTGTCATTTTGTATAATATCCCTGGAAATTATATGATCAAGACAGAAGCTAAGTCACCAGTAAAATCTTTTTTAGGTGATGACACTATATCCAGCTAAATGGCTCTTTCTGTCAAGGAAAAGGCCACATTTCCCCATAAAAGATACTTCCTAGGAAGATTTGTTTGTCATGTGTTTCTAAACATGGCCAGTAAGGAGAGAAGACAAAAACCTTCCTTCTGGAGAGCTTGATATATGCCTCTGAGATCATGTCTGAATATGAGAAAAGCCCCACTCAGTGTCTTTCAGGCCAGGGTAGGTGCTGACTGAATCTCATGCTGACACAAAGCATCATCTCAGAGGCTTCTCATTTATTTGCAGTTATCTCAGTATCAGAGTTGAGGGGGAAAGTCTCTACTCATGTATGTGCTCCATAGACCTAAGGACAAAGAGTGTGATTTACCCCAGCAGCTAAGACTGTTTTTCCAGCAATACTCTCTTTACACTGAGCTCTCAGCACTCCTTCATGCTAGCAGCAATCCTTATATGACTGCCAACTACTATAGATTTGGTATCCAGCATCTCCCCTTGAAACAGTACGTAGGGCTGCACAGTCTTCTGGTATCAGGATAAGGGTGATCTCTTCTGAGATCAGGTGAAGCTGTTTTGAAAGAAAAGTTTAAAAACCCCAGAGCATCACATTTCTTTCCCCAGATTTGTCACATACACACTTTTCATCCTATGGTTCTGCTGTGTGTAGAAAAAAAACAACCAAAAAAACAAAAACCAAAACATCTCCTGCTCATCTGTCTTGTCCCTTGGGAGCTCTGTGTGAGTCAGAAAAAGGTTTCAGAATTCAGAATAAACCCTTTCAAGGGAGCTAGAAAGGAATCTGTGATCTTGCAGATAACATGACATCCCAAGATGTCTGGTGTCCTCTCCATTTCTGTGTGATGTAGGAACTCTATTTGCAGTGGTCCAAATTGCTGTTGCACACTACTTAATGAAGCCTGGCCACTTCTATGTATCCTGAAGATGTGTTCTTCACCTAAGGCATTTAGGCTCATCAAATAATGAGCTGCTTTAGACTCAGCTACTATGTGATAAGAAGAAGAAGGGTGAAAGGTTTTTAGTTCTTTTAAAAGAGCTTCTCTGGACCCAGCTGCAGTAGCCTCCTCCTATCCTGATAAGAGGAGATGCATTATCTACATCAACTTCTGTTAATGAATTGAAAGGTTTCCAGAACTTAACCACCACATGGCAGCAGCCTAAAAAAAATCCTATCCAGATAGTCCAAGACAATCAACATAAGTTCTTGGACATGCCATACTCAAGATCACAAGGGACATTAGCTATGCCAGAAAATGATGGGTTGCTGGAGCCTGCCAAAGCAATCTGGCACCACCCCACGATCACCACAGCCATCTCGAAGGAAGCAGACAGAAATTATTGAAACCTTGTCAATGGATTTGGATATTTTTGCTCTTGTCTTGCACCTGGCTCTCTCACTGTTCAAGCTGATCAGAAGAGAACAAAGTAGCACAGTCTTCCAGGCCCCTTCCTCAGAGAAAAGGATCTTAAAGATTGGACCTGTTTGACAAAAGGAATGTTCAGCCATCTACCAGTAAACGAAGAGGGTGAATTAGAAAGCACTGTTTTTGAAGTAAAGGACAGATTGCCTAAATATCCCAAGGAGCAGCAAAGGGGAATATAATCTGCTTTGTCAGTAATCACTGTTAGTCTTTAGAATCTGCTTTTCCTTGTGTCTTGGAGTCCTTACTTGGTGTCTCTGTAGACACTCTTTCAAGTGGCCAACTCAGAGCTGATGTTTTCTCTCATGACTTGCTGCATTTTCCAGATTTAACAACGGTACTTGAAGCATTCCTCAAAGGCTATATAAGCTAAGTGCAGAGACTCCAAAGAGCCTCTTCAGACTAAAATATTAAACAGAATTTGGATAGGAAATTCTTAGAATAAAAAAATAATCTAATGTGCTTTATCTTACCCAAAATAGCATCTCCCTTTGAATGTAGCTGTACTTTTTTTCTAAGGAAAAAATTGCAAAAGCTTTATTTCCTGCCTGAAATGCTGAACATGAGATGCTTGTGTTCAGTTGGGACAGAGACAAAACACCATAAGAGTTTGACATTATCTTAACCAGTTGAATACCGAAGAATTGAGTTTTATAAAGGCCTTTGACAGAAAACATGTTTGAAACATGCATCACAGAAACCCTGAAGCATGGACCTGAAGTCCACGCTTTTGGTAACACAGAACATCTCAGGAGACTTAAGCAGGGTCCAGGGGGACCCTGTTCACAGTTTCAGCAGTACTTTATGAGTACTATATGAGTACTATAGTATAGTACTTTATGAGTACTATAGCTTTTGATAGTGTCAGGTTGGCAGAAGCTAATCCTCTGCCTGTGGAGTTGTAACACCCAGTTGTTTTATCTCAGAAGCCTCACCTAAAAAAGCCACTTGAAGGATAAGAGGAAATACTTAAGTCTGCATTAATTTAATCTTTGAAGGCCCTTGTGCTTCCAGCAAATGTAGACTACTCATGTCCATTCTCCAGTTGGCTTCTGTGAAATCAGTATCAAACATTAGTAATTTTGGGTCACTATTCTCTTTTGTTGCATTCTGAAACTTTGAATGTGGAAGATATAATATATTATTTCCAATCATTTCTACTGTCTAGTCAATGTGAAGAAAAAATAAAAAATAAAAGGAAATACCGTATTGTTAAAGTGCCTGAATGTAAAAGAGTGCTCAGTTACTATTATTCTGTCTTTTTTGCAGTACATTTCCCAGGAATTAAAACATACATTGATCCAGACACGTATGAAGACCCATCTCTTGCTGTCCATGAGTTCGCAAAGGAGATAGATCCTTCAAGAATTCGCATTGAGAGAGTTATTGGGGCAGGTAAAAGTACAGCCACTTTAAAAAATGTCTCAGCAGGGATAGGTTGCTTTTCTTAAGTCATCATGATAATGCAAGTGGTCAAGTACAAGAAAAAATGTGGGCATATTTCTCTGATATGAGTGATTTCTTACTCTCAAGTGAGGTATTGTATTTGGTCAATATTCAAAAAGCAGGCATAGACAAATAAGGAGTTCTTGAGGCATATTCTCCAGAGTGATAGGTTTACCCCAATGTTTTTGAGGCTTTCTCAGTTTTTTGGGTAGGGTTGGTTTTGGAGGTTGTTTTTTCGGTTGGATTTTGAGTTTGGTTTGGTTTTGTATTTGATTTGTTTCAAATTTACTCAAAACAATGCATTACTCATTATTTGCCATATTAACTGACAAATATTCTCTGGGACTGAGTGGGAGATTAGATGAGAATCTCTTTCTGAGGGGGTGAAAGGATCACTATTGATATGTTTGTCCACTTCTACTCAACACCACTGTCTTATCTTCTTACAAATACTGCTCCTTGTCATATTTTTCTGGTTTTTGGAAGTGGGCAATGCAACCAACTCAGCAGGATGCTATCTTACCAAATGCTAACATTAGATGACCATCTTTGTTATTTTTGCAAGTCTTATAGAATTTTACAACTGAAATCCACATAACTAAAACTCCTAATCAAACGTCAGAGGATAGCAGTTCTATGGGCAATGCACAATTTCCTTCCTATATTGGAGACTGATAAAACCAGTCAGATTTATTTTCTTGGTACAGAAGAATATAGAGAATATTACTGAGAAAAAAGTATTCTGAAAGAGAAAATAGGAGGATTACAAGGGGGGAAAGGTGAGGCTGGCCTGGGACAGACTTTCCTGTATCTATTAAGAGCTCACTGTTGCTCTTAGAAGCATCATTGGCAGAAAGAGATAAGAGAAAGCTCTGATGAGAAAGTGTAGACAGTACAAAAGGTGACCAAGAGCTGTGAAGCAAGACAAATGGGGAAAACAGTTCCAGGTTCTCCACTTACATCCCTGTTTATCCAAGTGTGTAGTGGGGACAGAAAAGAATTACATGTATACATTTGTTTTAGATCCTGTTCTTATCTATGAGGTATTTATCTTCTGTTAAGAACAACTCCTTGGATCTGTAAGCCATTTCCTAGCTGTTTGACTATAAGTTTTGGAAGCTCTTTAATCCTGCATGGATATTGGCCTTTTTTTCTGAGGGTGATAATATTCCCCTTTTGCTTTCAGGGATCATATCCCTTGCTCATGTGCTATGTTTATAGGTATGTTGCTCTGTGCGTTGTTATCCCCTTGTCTTAGCTTTGCTTTAGTTGTTATTTTTTGCTACTCATGAAAGTGCTGTGCAAGTGTTCCCACACATTAACTTTTGAAAGCCTTCATAGGGATAAAGGCTCGTGGCTGCTGTCTAGAGCTCATTGAAAGTCCTGGTGGCAGGTCAATGGTTATAGAAAACGCACTTGTGTGGTTAACAAAAGTGAAATATTTGAAAAGATTAGCCTTATAAAGCCTTATAAGACATATAAAGCCTTATAAAGCCATTTCTTGTGACTTATTCTGACCAGTTCCTCTGGTGCACTACATCCTCTGTATTGTTACCCACACATTGTCAATATCTGGGGAACATTAATCATTTCTCAGCCCCAATGGAAAGAGAAAGCCCCAATGGAAAGAGAAGGTGAGAGAACTAAGGGTCTGTGTCAGAAAATTTGGTCAATATAGGAACAGAGTCCTGAGCACTACTTCCAGCTCTAAAATTTAGTCTCTTTCCATGAAATGCTAACACAATACCTGTCTTCAGTTTACACAATATAGTTATTTCTCTATGCCCTTAAGATGGCTGGGTCTGGAAATTTGCAGTCTTATAGGTACTTACTTGTCTTGAAGATACTTAAAAAATGCTGACTACACAGACATTTTGTCTTCACCTCACTGTTTTTTTATTTCAGTATCAATAATTACTATGTTTCATACTCCAGTGCCCATTTTGGGCTATCCATTCTGGACTTTCTTTAACAATGCTGTTTTATTACTTATTAAGTAAATGCCACCATACAAACGTGCTTTTTTAAAATCTTATTTACTGCCTCTAACTTTACGCCATCAAGAAAAAAATGCAATAATTCACAGTACAACAGACGTCAAAAATTATAGTTACATCTTGTAGATGGAGGCTAGTGGAAAAAATTTTCTTTAATTTGCTTTTACTGAGCCCACCAAAAACTCATCCTAGCAAGTATTGTCATGAAGATTACTATCAGAAGACATAATGCACCGTGATCCTTCTTTCTTATCTCTATTTCATACATCTTAGTCCCTTGAGAAAGGAGAGGTATTTTTAAGTTGTGCTCCCTCATTTAATGATCTGTTACTACACTGATAGTAGTGGAAATGTCTCCAGTTTCGCTAAAAATTATTTTGTGCATTAAAAAATGTTGTGCAAATAATAAAACAGAAATAAAACTTGGTCTGTTAACAAGCTGGGGAAACAAAGTATTGATCTGAAAGGAAGAGAGAAAATTCTGTTTCACACTGCAGTCCATATTGTTCGAGTGCTTTAGAGTTTACCTGATTGTTTAAGCTAGATAACATGTGGCTGGCACTGTGCACCACTGGAATTATGAGCCTGAGAGAGGCCCCAGAGGACTGAATTCTGCAGAAAACATTCTACCTGATTTCTTTTATTTCTTCCTTTTTGTCAGACATGCTATAGATATTGATGTCTTCGGTTATAAAGCATATTGAACTACATTCAGCACTAGTATACATGCTGATTTCACAGGAGTTGAATACGACAGGGAAAAAATTGAGCTCATTGATTTTAGTTCAGATGAAAATTGTGTCCTTATTCTCAACTTAATTCATTTATGCTAATTCTTTAATCAGCTTCTTTCCCTTTTCTTGTAGGCATAGGAGTGAATTTTTGCCCGCTTTGACATATTTTATTTTTATGTTTTTTATCTTCTAAAATTACTTGGGTAACCTTCCAACTTCAAAGTTTTTTGCCTATTGCAACTTCCTATTGCAATGAAATTTAACCCCATTTCCATGCAGGCAAGATACAGGGTAAATATCATGCCTGAGGCAAAGAGTGTACAAATTCTCACAAAGTACTTTAATAGCTGCTGGGGGACATAAAATATCATTCTAATTCACAGCAGTCTTAAAACTATGCCTTCTCTCTAATACTATACTAAACATTGTAGCCAGGCATAAAAATATATTTCTTATAATAGAAGAAATACTTGATTACAATTTACAAAAAACCTGATTACAATTTTCACCTAAATGAAACAAAAAATTTAAATCTTTTACAAAATTAAGCTAAGTATTTAGGCAGTTGATTAATGAATACACTTCTTAAATTTATCTTGATCAATTATTTTAATTTTGAATTTCTGTAACTTTAAGTTTTCAAGACAAAACTTATTTCCATTCAAGATCTAAAAGTTTTCATTTAAAAAATATCAAAGTGGAACACTACAAATATTCAAAATTTAGTTGGGTTTTTTTTAGCATTACCATTCAAGTCATTTTTGAGATTGTTCTTTTCCTGGAAGCAGTTTCCAATTTGTTTTTGCCATGGAAACATTCGTGTCCAAAAGATCTTGACAGTTCACTAGTTGCCATGAATATGATACTCAAGGCAAGTATTTTTTCTAATTTATTTTTTCAACTTACCTAAATCTGTACCCAATTATCTTTTGAAGTATTTGGTAATTATAATCTTGGATGTTGTGATTTGGAAATGTACATTATACTATCTGCTTCTGAGTAATCTATCTGAGGAGGTTCCCATCAAATCAGAAGTAGAATGTTCAACTAAAGCTACAGATCCCCTCATTTCTTATTACAGCACTGTTAAAAGTTAAAATCTGATGACCCCACTTACCTCAGATGCACACACACTATAGACTTGAAAACCAAAGACTTCCCATTTATTATTTTGTCCTATATTTCTGTCTCTGCTTCTAAGTGCAAAATGTAATAGTCCCTGAGTGTATTTATTTATTTACACTCTGTTGTACAGGTGCATCTGAATACTTTGTAAGACACTGGGATTTCTCTGCAGTTATTTATTACAGCCATCTTATAGAGACCATTTGATCTGCTCCTTTGGTGCCAATTACAAGTATCATAAGGGTAGTACTACACAGTGTAAAAACAGAGCAAATATATAAAATTGATAAAATTGTTGCTTACAACACTAATCGGTCCACATAATGATGTTTTTTTCCATCAGATACTAAAAATACATTCAGAGGTGGCAACAAATGGTCAAAATTAAAAAGTAGCAAGATATTCAAACAGTAACAGCAAACTGGAAAATATGCTTTAGTAGATGCAAAGTTCAAGATGACTCTTGGCCTGCAACAGTCAAAGATGTCATAGCCAAAATGAAAAGAGAATGTCTATACATTTAGTTGTAGATTTAATAAACATTCATATTTTAAGATCATACTGTGAGGCTTGTAATAATAAGAAATGCAACGCAGTAACAACTTAAGAAAGAATGCTAAATTAATGAGATTAGTAGGAAAAAAAAAAAAAAAGTAATGCAATGTCTGTTAAAATCCTTTTCAAAGTCCTCCTAGTGAACATTTACTGAGCTGATGTTTTTGAAGGCAATAACTATATTGTATGGAGCCAGTTAATTGAAACTTGGATCTCAGCTCTCCCAGTCTTAGCCTCTGGAATGTTTTTGGTGTTCCAGTACATCTGCATACTCTCTGAATTACTAGTCTTCCTTCTGGTGCTTTGGTGAAAATAAAGCAATTAAAATACAGACTTTGCTAAATCCTTACTAAATTATTCATGCTTTACTTACTCCATGTGTACATGCAACAGATCTTTTTTTAAGTAACAATATCTGCACATAAATCCAGAATCATATGGGTATGTAGTCAGGTTACTTCCCTCAGTGGCTTCCAATTGTCTCCTACCTTGCATCTGTTTCATCTGAGAAAAAAATAATGTTTTGTATACTTTTTGACTGAGTGAAAGGTTATCCATGTTAATAGTTGTTAATGGTTTCTTTTGTTAGTCTTCAAACAACTTCTGATGATATCTTGGTTTAAACTGGAGGGTAAAGGCAGTAGGGAGAGCAGTTTACAACCAAAACAGAAATCGCAGTTTGATCAAATAACAACAAGCAGATCACAATACTAAAGGCAAAACAGAACAAATTTGTAGCTGTTTAGTTCATGATTCTTATGGTAACATCAAAAAAATAAACATATTAATGACATTCACTTCCTAGCAATAGTTACTGTTTAAATAGTGAAAAAGATTAGTCTTTTCCCTTTTATTTTATCATGTACTTATGACAAACTTTTAATATTGTTGAATTTGATATTGTGTATTCTTGAACTGAAAACTCTTGGCTGAGGTTTGAGGATTTTTATCATTAGTATTCAATATTACATGACATCTCCCACTGATTCATTACTAAGATCACTAGGAGCCTTTTTGCCAGTTCCCACAACATGCCACATATTCATTGCCGTAGATCTTCTTCAGATGGTCCCTTTCACCCACTCTTCATATCAAGCTTCCTGCACCTAATGACATCATTGTATCATTTGGTTTTCTCCTATCTGTGACACTATTTTCTGCCCCATCTCTTCTCTTTTGTTCAAGGCTTCATCACCCCTTCATGGAAGGAATTCACAGAGGTATTTTGTCAAGTCGGTCTTGAAAGTTACAATTATCCTCTTATTTTCTTTGTTAAAATGTTGAAAGCCAACTCTTCTTTTTTTCAGAGGGATTACACTATACACTATATTCTTTTTATAATCTAAATCTTCTGCCAGTTCTCTGAAAGGTCTCATGACTAAAACTAGAGAAAATGAGTTGAGCTGTATTTGGTGTTGTGACCTTTCAGTTCTACCAACACTGACTGTGTTGTAAAACACTTATTTTGATCCCATGTAGTAACACTAGACTGTATATCAGACTTTCAAATGACTATTCCTATTTCATTTTAAATAACATATGCTGTGACTGAATGACAAGAGGGATGTATGGTTTGCTCAGAGTAAGTTTCTAGACTTCTCAATTAACTTTTTTTTTTTTTTTTTTTTTTTTCCCCGCAACATACAATAAGATGTGTGGGGTCATCAAACCAGGGCTTATTCACACTTTATTAAAACTAAACAGACACTGAACAGACAATGAATTTTTTTCTAGCTATCCCCAGCTTTATTCCTGTAGTGAGGAAATATGTCAGCTTCTGTGACATCTGGCTCTTAGTTTGTACCTATTACACATCCAATCATGAACCTTAACTGCTGCAAGGTCAACATTTGTCTTGTTTATCTTCAAACCTCAGCAATGACACTTAGAATCTTAGATTTTTAAAAAATCCCTTTTGTTGGATGTATTTCCTTTTGACTTTAAACATTAAAAACTCTTTATTTGAACAAAAGCGTAGAAAAATACTCTGGGATGAAACTTTGTTAAACTCTAAGTATAGATAGTTCAGTATTTTAAATTATATCATTGATCTCCATCCAAACTAAACTAGAACAAGTTATTGCACATACCTTAGATTTCTAAATGTAGTAATTGCCAGTTCTGTGACCTGATGATCTATCTGTTTGACATCATGCCACAAAAAAATGCTGTTAGTCTTTATGCTCATCATTTTATCAATCTGAATGCCCACAGGAAGTGAAATTTCTTTCTACCTGTGCAAATCATGTATCCAAGAAAAAAATGGAAAATAAACAGGTCAGGTAGAACACACAATGTTCCTTCCCTGCTTTCGATGTAGTACAGGCAATAAATCTTGGGACTATAAGTCCTTCAAGCACCTCTTTCAGTTTAATTCATTTCAAAACACTTGATGAACAGCCCTTTACAGTCCCTGAGGTATGGATGCCATTATTCTGAAGTTGTAGTATTCTTGTGTAATCTTATAATAGCAAAACAATTTATTCTTTAGTCTGTGCTTTCCAAATTATTCTAAAACTTGAGATTCTGCAGTTCTGCAGATTTATTGATCACAAAATCTTTTTTAATCTGGATATTAAGGCTCTAGTATTTTTAATTTTCACTGTTTTGTCACAAGGAAGAAATGGGGAAAAATTCTCATCTGGGGTATATAAGTCTGAAAAAACAGTGAGATGCAAAAAGGTCATAGCTTTAGAGATGCTTTCTATCATGGCTGGTGTATCACAGAACATAAGACTCATATACAATGTCTCCTTCAAAAAAATCCTGTTTCATGACTATTTTACGGTAGGACTTTAGAAGTCCTAATTATCTACTACTTTTTCAATGGTAGTAGTCAGGCAAACAAACTTTTAAGGTGAGGCTTCTCAGAGATAAATGGGCAAAATCATATAGGAAAATCCCTACCCAGCTTCCCCTTTTGCCAAAAGATTCACAGAGCATTAGCATGTTGACACGTTTTCACACGTGTACTTACATTTTAAGGGAAGAATGTGCTTTGATTTATTTGTAAAAAATGGGTAGGAATAAAATAAATTTGGGATTGTTTTTGGTAGAAAGAAGACATAAAGTGCTTGATTTTTCTTAGATGTTTATGAAGCTGCTAATTTATTCAGAGCTTATGTTCAGCATCTGTTAATTGCACTCTTGCACTTGATGATATCTCTTTTAAAATGAAGGGCAAGCTATGAAATACGTTTTTTAATCCCTCCACTCTTCCAGGATCTTACTGACTAATAAAACCTTCTTTTATTTTACTGGAAGTGACAGAATCTAATAAAATAAAATCTGTATGACAATATCCATTCTAAACCTATTAACATCAGGGATGTATAATTTTTTGAAGCAAAGCTTCTGTCCTTAAGACCTCTAGATTCAGTTCATATCTGAAGACATATTGTTACAGCAGGGAGCTCTATTATTTTATTTTCTTTTGTTCTGTTCTTAAAGTTTAAGGAAACTAATTCAGGACTTGAAAGGGTAAAAAATTATCTCCTTCAGTTAAATATGTATCTGTTTATGACACACTGTTTTTCAACAATCCTGCTTCCAAAATGACTGGACCAGAGAATTTAGTTTTGCTATGAGAAGTGCTTTGAAATATTTTTGTGAACACTGTTTTTCATTTACTGAATTATGACCTACTAAAAACTGGCCTGCAGGCACCCAGAGTGTATTTGACAGGGGCTTTAAATAACTTCCATGTGACATCAAGATCAAAGGAATGTTGTGACTTCCATATGAACTTAAGAAGTAAATGTGAAAAGGGAGTGCAGGGAGACATGCATTCTTCGAAGGCCAAAGCACACACATGAAAGCATCAGGTGAAGCAAGCTTTGCTGTTTCTCATTATGAAACTCAGTCCTGATTTGCTGAAGATGTTGGCCTTTGGCTGTCTGAATAATGAAATACAGAATTAGGTTTGAGTATGTGTGTAAGTTCACTTAAATAAATCCCATGCAAGGGTTTTTCTGGGGCATAATAGGCTTAATTTAAAATGCTTTCTACAATTGGAGGTATTCTGATATTCTCACAGGATTTCTTTTCATATAGGTCTTAGTGCATGACACATCTAGAGATAGATATTGCTATAAACAGATATCTTTGATGTTTTGTCATCATTAGAATTAAATCTAAGTGTCAGTACATTCCTTCCTCATAGCATGCTTGGTTATATCAATAGCAGATTGATATCAAAGTTCAGTCTCAACGTATTGGTAAAACAAGATGAATCACACAGTGGAAGGCAGATAGTTTGTTGCAGTCAAAGTACAAGTCCTCATGATCTTGTGGTCTGGAACAAAGGAAAGGTGATGATTTGTTGTGAAGTAATGCTCATTATTTTGCTTTGTTGAGATGTGATGAATCTCAGGAACTTAAATATCCCATCTTTTATTTCTCCACACACATCTATGTTTCTTTAATATTTTTTTATCTTGTTTAACTGACAACTACAAGTAATTCTGAGCAATTAAAGAAGACATTTTACGACAGCTATTGATGGTTATTTTGAAAAGTAAGTTGTTAAAGGTCAGCATTGCTGTAATTCTTCAGGCTCTGTGAATGAACTTACATATATTTTATCTATTTAAGGTGAATTTGGAGAAGTATGCAGTGGACGTCTGAAGACACCAGGAAAAAGAGAAATACCTGTTGCAATTAAAACTCTAAAAGGTGGCTATTTGGACAGGCAGAGAAGAGATTTCCTGAGAGAGGCTAGTATCATGGGACAATTTGATCACCCAAATATAATTCGCCTTGAAGGAGTTGTTACAAAAAGTAAGTTGCTATTAATAGCTTTTTCTTTTTTTTGACATTCTATGTCATCTCACGTCAAATTAAGCATTCCTTCCACATTCAATATGGATTGCAGTTCTCAGAAATTATCCAAATCTTAAAGTGAAGCAGAAATTGAAGAGTTAGATACCATAATAGGAAAGCATAAGTAAAAATCATCCTCATTCAGATGAAATCTTTACAGAATTTTATGAAATAGCAGTGTACAGTTTGCTTACAGGGAAGTAGAATACTGTAGAGAAACCCATAAATGTATCTGACTTTACAATGAAGTCACATTCTCATGTCAGGGAGCTGCTGCCATCTTCTTTTTCCTCAATCGCTCACGCTTCATTTTGTTGTATTTTACTGATGTTGGTAACAGAAGAGATCCATTTCCTATTTTAAAGAAATAAAATATAAACTCTTCTGCATTTGTAGTATATATTCACTGATATTTCAGAGTAATCTGTGAAATGTCTTACACTTTATTCCTATTGCAGCTGCCAAGAGATATTCCTTGCCTCTAATATCTAGCTTTTGTAGCGAGGTTATGAACTTTTCTGAAATGTCTAGCTATCATTTAAGTATTAAGTAAATTTTTCTTATTAAACGTAATTTCTTTAATGCCAACTTTTTTCAGTAATTACTTTAAAAAACTCAAGGTATACTTCTCTCAAAATTAATTTTTGCCCTTTCTGGTTTGCAGTCCTTAGGGTTGTTTTTTTTTAAAGATCAAGTGTTGTGTAAAGGAAACAATTATGTTGTTCTGTGATAGTAAATTCAAGGAAGATGTTATGGATATTTCCTGTTTTCACCTTGTTACAGTATAAAAAAATATGCCTGGGAAACACAATGTACTAGATCAAAGCAGAAGTTATAGCTCCTGAATTCGTGTAGTTGGAATGGAATTTCAATAGGCTTATGTGATCACCTTGTTCAAATCTGTCTCTCTGTAGTTCTAAATTGACATGAAAAGTAATTTCTTTCTTCCCCCAGCATTGCAAAGATAAATTCATTATTATTTAGGAATGTTTGGTTACTAGACTAACAGAAGCCATTACATTGCAGACTTCTGGAAAGATTGAGCTTAGTGTCCTTCATTGCTCTCCTATCAGCAACTGCTCTGCTGAAAGCAAACAAGAAGATGAGTTAATTCTGGCTGAGCAGCTTTGGAGATCTTTGTCAAGAGATGTAAACATGTAAGAAGTTAATTAAATTTAGCTCATTGTTCATATTAAGCAGTATGGCAGCAATAAATTTCAGTAACATGGGCAGTTTAGGAACCAGTATCACAGGTATAACTATGATCCACATGGTAGATCTAGTAATGTATGTCTCATTGCTGAAAAAGGCCAAAGGCTGTGATGTACAAACATTGTTTAAATCCAATTAAATGGTGCACATGGAATACAGTATAATGTACTTGGCAATAGCATAATTGTTTAATCTTTTCCACATTTATAAATTTTCTTTCTGTAATGTCTTATCATCAGTCTAGACAGAAATTAAGATTGCATTAAGAAAACAGAAACAGATAAATCAGTACTTCAACATTAGGGTATTTGTTCCTGTTCAACAGGAGAAGTGATTATAGACAACCTTAAGTCATCATTAGCAGTTCTGCTTTTCTCCAGGAGTCAACAAACTTAATTATGGCTTTTGGAATGTTTGCTTTGAGGTAATATAAAAATAATAGGTGTTACTGTTATAGTCTCACTGTCATACAAAAATATGGTTCTCTCTAAGATATAAACTAGAAGCTTTGAAATAAAATTTTTTGGCATCAGGCAAGTTTTAAATAAATAGAGCAATCATACAGAAATTGTTATAGAATGAAAAAAAAAACCATGAGTTATGAACAGATTTCACCTTAAGGCATGGGAAGTGCAAGTTATATAAAGGACAAAATTGTGCAGTATTACTCTGCTGCAGGGAAGAAGCTAGGAGGCAGTAGCTAGAAGGCAGACTGAGCGATGGACACATGCTCTGTGTTATGCTTCTCCTCTGCCAGTTTACCTGCAGGATGTTGCCTTGAACTTACACTATCCTGTCTGTGGTATTTACAGAATAACAGGGCTTTTGCTGGGAGCTGTGCAGTTTTTGTATTTCACTAAATCCTGCGAGAGAACATGGGACAGAAATTTTCTGTAACTGAAAAGTGTGCTGTAAAAGTGAGACAGAGCCTTGTCCCAGGCAAGTTATTTATGTAATTACAGTATGATTAAAAGGTGTTTTGTGTTAAAACTTAGATCAATAACAGCAGAAACTATTTATCTGATATGCATTACAGTTCCACTAACATATAAAGGCACATTGGATGCAGTAAATTTGATTAATAGATGTGTAATACTGTTCTTAGCACATGCTTTCTTCTTTCTAACAATTATTCATTAACTTCCAGCAGTTGATGATATATTGCATCAGTTTGTAAGCAGAGCCTTCCATTACAGTGTCACTGACTATTGAACAAAAAAGAAAAAGGATTTCATTGTAATAAGCAGAAATGCTCTACCAAGCAATACGAAGTCAATAGCTATTGATTGGGGCAATAACAAATTTGCCTATTCATTACAGATGAGTGCTTTTATTTGGTAGTAACAGCTAAGCAGACGGTAACTTTTAAATTATACACTTTTCAAAATTGCTATGGAGTATGTACTGTACAGGATGGAAAAATGTTATAATAAGGCTGCGCAGAAGTAGGTCTGAAGAATTTGAATCCCCATTTGATTGCTTCATTCCTCATTTGTCCTAACAACGATCCCTAATCCCAGAGAGAGCAGGCAGAACAGGTGCTATAGCACAGGCTTTCTCTTAGCAGGGAGTCCAAGTCAAGGGTAGTTTGCCAGGCCAAGGCAAGTACACTGCAGTGCAGAATTTGGATTCAGTAGTTTGCTTGTCCTGCTCAGCAGAGGTCACACAGGAAACTTGATTCCTGTTCAGTTTGTTTTATCAACACCATTTCTTACATGGTGTGCCCCAAAAGACTGCTTATGGCCTTGCAAATTGAGGAGAGATGCTTAGGCATCCCCTTCTAGTCATATTATCAAGGTAATAATTTTTGGACCTCTTCTTGGATGTGTCCGGGCATGCTAAGCTGACTCATATGTCATTGTCCAAGCTTCTGCTATTACATAAACAGGTACAAGAAAAATGTAACTTCCTGCCCCAGAATGCATATATGAAACCAACACTGAGAATATGAACTAGATAAAAGCTGTGTCTTCACTTCTACATCAAATTCAAGCCCATGTTACAGACTTTCCATGAAAATATAAAGTAAACTAAAGTTAGGCTTATAGCAAACACCGACAAACATAACTATACCTAGAAGAGACATAAGAAGTTTATCTTTGACTATTGTAACGATACTGGAAAAAAACATGGGTGTTACACAAGGCAAACTGGAACCTCTAGTGGGTTTTGCTTGATGCTGTCTTACACAATTGTTTAAACCATGGCCTTGTCAGTATTGTGTAATAGTGTATCAGTACAAATTATCAATACATTGAAGAGATACACTGTAGTAGTAATTGTAATAATAAAAGTAAGACCCCCCCTTATCCTAAATATTTTTTAATAGTTAAAATTAATTTCCTAATAACATTCTTGAACTTTGACTACTGGAGTATTTTTATCTGTCACATTTACAAGAGGAATCTTTTTAAGGAATTTTTTTAAGGAATTCATTTTCTGAAACAACTTTCTTTATATGGAAGTATTTTCAAACTAATCCATTCACAAAAGGAGCATGAATGAAGACAGCATCTAGATTTTTTGTTCTTTGTAAGCTCAGATCCCTGTAACATCGAGTCTCAGTTTGGAATGACACCTTCAACTCCCTTGTTGTCTCCTCACTGTTTTGCTTTAGTGACTTGAAAACTGTGAATTCTATTGAAGTTCTGAAGTCTCTAGTCAGTCATCTAGCAGATTAAATTCAATGCTTTAATCATTGAGTTTCTTTTAAAATATTGTATATAATCAATTCAGTGCAAGAAGATTCTTGATGTTACTGTGCCAAACCTTGTCCATGAGGAGGGCAAAGCAGCATCCTAGTGCTCTTTCACTACAGTTTTCAATAGGTAGCTCTTCATAATTGCTCCATTTTTCATTTTTCAAAAATGCAGGAGATAGCCTTGAATTATTTTTTTTCAGACGAGACATTAAGTTCTAGGCCTTTTAGACCTTGGTGTGATGAATGTGATCTTCACCTTTTCTCCAAACTCTCCACAGGTCGAGATTGTTTAACAGAATTCAGAATTCTTTTTGGAAGGAGATGTATTTTGTAGTGTAAGTCTTTATAGGCTACACCATGATAGCTTATAAAATATGATTATTCAGCAAAAATACCGTGATCTTCATTGTGATCTTCAATTTATCTTTGATTTCTGAAAAGTAAAACCTTTTGGGCCAACATACTGTTTATAACCAAAAAGGTAACCAATTTCAAATCTTGACATTTACTTCTGTCAGTAATCTCAGTACTTCCCTGGAGACATCACTGTCATCTCCAGGCACAGATGTACTTGTTGGAGGCCAGAATGGCTTCAGAATCACCACTTGCACTGTCAGGCATTCACACCTGCCTTATCTGGACCACATCAGGAGTACTGTGTCTAGTTCTTGGCTTCCCAGTTCAAGGCTGATGGAAATACATATTAGAGACAGTCCAAGGGAGGGCTACAAGGATGACCAAGGGACTGGGACATCTGTCAAATGAGAAAAGGCTGAGAGCCCTGGGGCTGTTCAGTCTGGAGAAGAGAAAACTGAGAGGGGTGATTCTGAAGCTATTCTGGCCTCCATCTGAGAGGGGATCTTACTCATTTTTATAAACATTGGAAGGGTGCGTGTCAACAAGGGGGCAGTCTCTTTTCAGTGGTGCGCTGTGATAAGGCGAGGGACAACAGAAATTAACTGGAACACAGAAGTTCTACCTCAGTATGAGGAAAAACGTTACTATAAGGTGGTGGATCACTGGGACAGGCTGTCCAGAGAGGCTGTGGAGTCTCCTTCTCTAGAGACTTTCAAGACCCGTCTGATCACCCCTCGGAGATTCTGCTTTAGCAGGAGGGTTGGACTCAATGATCTCCAGAGTTCCCTTCCAACCCCAACTATTCTATGATTATGCAACACAGATACACATCAGGGTATGAAGATACTATTCATCCCCCAGTATCTTCTGTTCTTCTTATGGGCAATCCACTGTGATACAGAGAAGTGGTGAGACCATATGTGTCATATTAGCCAGGGGGCTTTACATGAATATAGACATAAAGCTAAAACTGTCTGATTAAGCATATTGAAGCTGTGCATATAATGATATGCAGAACAGCAGGCTTTCAGTTGTGTTATAAATTGTTCAGTAAGTGGAGCTGTGAATTTAAATTTGGCTAGTTTTATTTTTCTTTGAATTATGTCCCATATATCACATTACTGAGTTCAGTGTTTCTGTGGCCACCAAATTAACACAAAATCCACAACCATCACATGCACTGTTAGCCAAATTTACTAGATCAGTTTATTAATATCACCCAAAGTAAGGAGCTGAAAGTTAGAGGTGTGGACATGAGTGCGTGTCACAGTTTAGGAGTTAGGGTGGATCAAATCCTGAGGACAGGATTGTTCTCTGTTATCCACTCTCCCAAAGGAAAGGGAAATAAGGATGAGAGACTTAGAAGTTGGAAATTAAAAGTCAAACAGAATTACTAGAGCAGGGGAAAGACATGGGGATAAATAAATATATACAAATATATACCTATATATATATGCGCTATATATATATATATGCTATATATATATATATCCCGATCTTGATGGCATGAGGGATAGATGCCTGAGAGCCCCTTTCAGCGGGGCCAACTCAAGAGAAGGCTCCAGGGCTCTTCCCAGCACCTGATGGATGTGGGTTCTGAAGAGCTGGTGTCGAGCTGGGGGTAAAGGAGTGCAGGGAACAGCAGCGGAGCAAAGAGTGGGTGAAAGAGAGGAGGGAGGGGCTGCTGGTCTGAGGGACCTTCATAGAGTATGGGCAGGGAATGGGAGGGAATATTGACCTCTCTGTGTTCCCCCCCTCTCAGAGTCTGAAAACAATCCTTCTTTAGTTCCTTGTATCTGCGTTAGAGCAGTGTTGTATTTTGAGTACAAGTCAACATCTGTAGCCTTCCTGCAAAATGGGTTACACTTCATGAACTGGTATTTGAAGAACATAATTAACCTTGATACTACTGAGTTATTTTTACAAATTACAGGCATGCTTGTGTATATTTCAGGTAACACATACAAAATACAGTGCATTTCATTTATGGAAGGTTGATGCCAAAAATACTGAAAATATAATACTTGATTCTCCTGACTGACACATACTTGCAAAAATTAGCTCTGGAAAAAGATTAAATTCCATTCATTACTATCTGAATTTATTTTTTTTTTCCAAAAAGTAAAGATGTTTGTTATGGTTTCCTGAACTTCAAATCAGTCATGTATCTGCGTTCTGCTTTTCTGTTTTGCAGCTAGCAAGCTATACATTATAGCTGTCAACTCTATTGTAACATCTTTCACAGGATGATAAGCAATGAAGAAAAAGCATTGTGTCAGACAGTCAAAGAGCTAACATCTTGTTAGCAGCAGCTTAATATGACCATGATACAGTATCTAAGATAGCTAAGCTTACATGATTCTACATTAGAAGTTACGTCTGAGAAACAGGATTTCACTTTCTTCAGGATCCTTTGCCTTCACATGTTTGTATTTAGATGTATAGGACCTGCCTTTCAGAAATACTTTGGTGTTTTGATGTGTGATTTGCTTCTAGCAGAAAAATAGGTGACAAATATTCTTACCGACAGCCATACAAAGATAAAGTCTTGTAGATAAGAAATGGCCAGATTTTTTTCTTTTTAAGCAAAAGTGTGGTTGTCAGCAAAATAATTGCAAATGATTGCATTTCCTTATATCTTCTGAATAAAGCATGGAATTTCTCCTTTCGCTAGTAAGTAGAGAAGAATATGGTACAATAAATTAAAGGGCAACATAGTAATGGTGTGTATGTGATATGTGAAGGGTTGGGGATTATTTAACATCTGTAGCCAGAAGATTTCATGAATAACAGAGGGAGACAAGACGGAAGTGTGCTGACAAGTTTGCTGCAACATGGCTCATCTCTTTTCTGTATGGGAAAACCATAGGAGCAATGAGAAGAACAATTATAAATGACAATTGCAAGTGCAGTTGGCAGGTAAAGGAGTGAGAGGGTTAGAGAGTGTATCTAAAGCAATCAATAATCCTGATTCACAAACTGTGTTTGGGTGGTTTATTTTTATAACTGTAAATTCATTTCTTATTCTTTCTACACGTATTGGTGAGGTTCTGATGCAGCTTTGTTGTTGCTAAATCTTTGTTGAGAAGTGAGTTGCTCTCACTGAAATTAATATCAAGACATATTGAATTTGAGTATATTTTATCATGATAGCTGAGAGAGATTCTGCTGTGTTTTAGAACCTAGCAAAGTCAGATTATATCAGAAGCATTATTTGGTAAACTTCAACCTAATTGTTAAATATGTTAAATATGTAATTTCAGAACTGTAGTGGGGTTATGTCATTACATATGAAAAATATGTAATATTTTTCAACTGTAAGTCATCCTCTTGTAATTCACAGAATATACAGCATTGAGCTGTGAAGGCCATTGAAAGGTCATCTTTTCCATCTTCCTGCCCCAAGGCAGAAGCAATTGTATTTAAACTAGTCTAGATAGATGGTTGCCTACTCTATTCTGTTCTCAGAAACCTCTCCTGGTGAAGATTCCACAGTCTCCATGGGCAGTCTGTTGAGTGTTTAACTATCCTCATACTTAACCTTTCTGCTGTTAAACTGGACTTATTTTTTTAATGCGCCTTAAAGCCATTAACTCTTTTTCTCTCTGTGGTGGAACGGTTTGTGCCTTTCCACTTTGCAGCAGTATTTTACATTTGTAGCCCATTATAGTGTCTTTACTGTTTTCAGTAAATTACCCAAGTTCTTTTGAGTCTTTCTTCATGATATATGTTTGCTAGATTTTGGTCATTCTTAATGCTTTCGTTTGGAATCTCTTCAGCCAATTCATTCTAAAATATGGTTTCCAAAAGTGGATACAGTGAATGCTGAGCCTTACCTTCCTCTAGTAATCAGGAAATAATTATTTTAAATGTAAAGTGTGCTACTCATCTTTAAATATGCATGCTTTTTGATAGCAACCATTGTTGGCTTTGATTTATTATTACCCATAGAGCCTTCTCGGTGAAGCAGCTGGCTGTCTCATCTTTCTTCCAGGATATATTTATGTGATTGTTTACTGCCTTCATTGATCCACTTTGTCTGCACAAGGTTTCGTTCTGTATTTTCTCACACCTTCACCTAGCATGCAAAGTCATCTTGCCTTCTGAAACTAATCTCCCAAGAGCTCTTTCCACTCTGGTATCTTTCACAGGTTTAGAAATGCACTCTCAATTCCAGCATCCCATCCACTGAGGAGAAAACAGAAAGTCCCAAACCATATTATTTGTAACTTTCCAGGTTGACAGTGAACCACTGAGGATGGTTTCCCAGCTGCTATTACCCAGGCTGTGTAACAGTTACATCAGAACAGTAAAAGATAGTTCTCTGTCTTGACTGTGACCAATCTGGGATATGCACCAATAACATTACTGTAATTCTTCTATGTGTGAGACCTGTTTTTCACAAGCAGGAAGTAGGCTGGAGTGATATTTGTTCTTGAAAAATGTGTGCAGGTTGTTACTTACCACACGGTCATCTTCTAAGTAATTGTAAATGCTTTGATTATTTGTTCTGGCTTTAAGAAATTAAGTTAGTCTGACTGAGTACTCTTCCCTTTTTAATGTGTTGAGTTATGTTAAGCTTCATGAGGCGTAACTTGATCAAGTAAAATGGAAACTGCAGTAAATCTAGATATTTGCGCATCTTATAAAACTGTATTTTTGTTATTATAAAAGCACATGTGGATCAGCAGTAGAGGAATTAACTAAAAAAAAAATGGCCATTACTACATGCAAAAGTTATTTGTGTGCTCTGTTTCATCTTTTCAGCTCATTCCATATACAGAATTTTGTTATATGGTTCATAGATCGTCACGACTGTCATATGCAGGCATGTCCATCAACCTATAGTGCCTAGTACTTTGCTTATGAAATAGCTCCACTGTAGCAGGACTGGCATATTGCAGTTTTAGGGAGATGCAGCTTAGTTAAAAGACAGTGGACATGACTTAATTCAGGTGTTACCATGTCTGGTCAATTAGAAAACAAGAAAAGCCAAAACACTTCAAAAATAATACACCTATATTTGTTGCAATAGCTGATTAAAATTAACCTGGAAAACTCTTCTGATTTAATAACTTCAATTTTTCAAATTCAGTCAAGACCATTAAGTGATGGTATAAATTTCTGACAAATACAGATTTCTTTGAAAGTTCCATAATGGAGCCATGGACCATGAGGTTGCAAACCATGTAAAAATCAGGTATGAACTGTAAGAATCTCAGAAAATGAAATGGGTAATGTATTTGAATTGCCAAGAGAGAATAAATAGACTTAGCAGCGAGACCAGCAAGTATGTTGATAGAGTTAGAAAATAGCAAAGAAATGAGTCATTGTATAGACGCAAGGAATTTAGTAGTTGTTCCTTTGGGGCATGCTAGCTGTGAAGTGGGGAAGATAAGGCAACTGAATTACTACAGACAACAATAATAAAACCAAATCAAATTTAAAAGAATTTCTGGTTTCTTCACTGCCAAGAGAAAATAATTTTATTTAATTTTGCCATGATACAGAAACACAGATGGACAGTTTGCTGATACAGAGCAGCCTAAGAACTAAGGGAGAAGCCTTATCACACCAGGTTTTACCATCATGTTTCATGTTATTTTCAGTTGTGCTAAGACTTCACTTTTAGGGGAGAAATCTAGATGAGATCCCAAAATAACAGATAATTCAATGTTTCTGTCCCATGGTGGCTGTTGGGTCTAGATCCATGTCTAGATCCTTGATATACCAAGGAATACAGCTGCTTCATGGTGAAAGATGGGAGACATAATCTTGGTGACTACAGCCCACCATGTTACTAAGAAAAACAACTGCCATTTTCACTGAGTTAACTAAACTCAAATTTACATTCATGCACCAAATTATTTATCCGTGGTGCTTTCAATGTGATACAAAGTTATTTGCAGTGTATTTTTTATTTTAATGTTGCCTGGAGTTTACTTGTGGCAGAAGAGTTCTTGTTCACCCACGGAGTTCTGTTTGTATTTCTTTGATTCTTTGGATAAGCTTTGCATGTATGAAAGGGTTCTTATAGAGACTTACAAGTTCATTTCTGTAGTGTTTGGAGACCAAGGGGGCAGACTGCTACTCAAGCCATAAGCATTATAACTAAATAATTAAAGGCTGGAACGTTATTACAGAAGAATTGTCAAATGTAGTGAATATCATAAATAATATGTCTTCTCTAGCCCAGTGGATTTTAGGTATCTTAAGAATGGAGGTATGTGTTTCAGTACTTCTGCAAACCACAGAAAATGGCCAAGTCTTGTCAAAATAAACAGATAAAGGGAAAAACTAGATTTTTTTATTTTTTTTTTTGTAAGTTGTGATCTTAGTCTAGATCTAATAGTCTAGGTTGGAAGGGGCCCTTAAAAGTCAATGTAGTCCACTACCACTGCAGTGAGCAGAGACATAAATCAGGTTGCTCAGAACTCTTTTCAATCTGATCTTGAATGATTCCACAGAAGGGGCATCTCCAACCTCTCTGAGCCACCTGTGCCAATGTTTCACTACCCTCATACTAAAGAATTGCTTCCTAATATCTAATCTAAAGCTACCCTGTTTTATTTTGAAACCTTTTTTCTGTTGCAATGGACCCTGCTAGGAAGCCTGTCCTCATCTTTCCTGTAGGCCCCCTTTAGATACTGAAAGAGTCCAATAAGGTCTCCCTGGAGCCTCTTCTTCAGGCTGCACAACACCAGCTCTCCCAGCCTGTCTTCATAGAAGTGCTCCAGCTCTCTGATAATTTTCATGACCTTCCTCTGGACTTGCTCCAACATCACCGTGTTTTCCTTTTGTTGGGGGCCCCAGAACTGGGCACAGTACTCCAGGTGGGATCTCATGAGTTCCCACGACCCACTGGCCACACTCCGTTTGAGATTCTTAAATAACTTTTTAAAACTGATGAGCGCGTCAGTGTCACTGCTAAAAATAGAGCACAGTTATCTGTGCTTTCTCCTATGGGATATACTGACAGTCTTTATGGACCAATAGGATTAGTGCTAGCACTTTCAACCATGTTATGCTGGCAGGTTGTATTTACCAATGTGAAGTAGTAGTTACCATTTAAAGTCTTCACAGAAGAAACAAGAGGATGCATTGCATAAACATGCCCTAATTCACTTAATATGCAGTTAAATTGATCAGCTTGTATGCTTGAATTTTGATTGGCTGATCAATGTTTGAGTCATTAAAATTATTCTAGAAAGGCTGAACCCCTTCTCTGGTTCAAATCTCTTTGAATTTATATTCATTTGCAACTGTGTAAATAAGAAATGAAATAATAAGGTTTTCTTATGCTATGTTGCTTAGGCCTACCAGTCACTTTGCCAGAGTTGTGATGAAACAGAACATGCAAGACCAATATCAGTGATTAGTTGAAGGGGAATGCCAGCAACATGCTGCAGGTCAATAAGTACAGACAAGTCATCATCCTTAGCTTTACCTGAACTAGACTAAGAAAAAGTTCTGTTACCAATCTCCTGTCACCCCAAAATAATGAGATCATCAGACCTAGGAAACTGCTACTTCAGCAGGTAGTTACAGTAGTGGTTGTTTGGATGCTATACACGCTTTATGGTATAAAGTATAATACAACCTCTGACTCAAGAGGTTGAAATGTGGCATTTACCACAACCTAAAGGCTCACACCTAAATTTTTAGTAGAAGGCAACATGACTGAGATGTCTGTAACAGCATATTCATGTGAAGAAGTTTTAAAATATGGATTGTTAATTTTCTTGTATAAGTAACCTGATATTGTATTTTATGGAAACTTGAGAGTAGGATGCAAGGAAATGAAATCTTTGGTTATTTAAAATATCTTCTTTCTAATGCAAGGATTGCTACAAACAGCTATAGCTGTAATGCTTTGGATGGGACAGAAAGAGTCTAGAAGATAAAATAGATTAACTTCTTGAAAAGGAATTAATACCAGTTCGTTTTAGCAAGTTGCATATGGGCTTGTCTGAATAAGGAAGAGTTTCTCTTCATCTCAAACCAGACGCGTCCTCCTCACACAGGAATCAAATAACTTGTTAGAGTGTTGCCAGTTGGGACACACTTCCCACTTTAAGATTAATTTTCCAGTGTACAGCAGTAAAAGCTGCTGAAAATAACCATTTTCAGTGACGAGCATGAAAAGTTCAAAATTTGGAAGTGAAACAGTCATTTTATGCAATGAAAATCTGTTCAGACCTGTTTGAGTAACAGTCTGCTGAAAAGTGCTGTTTTCTGTGTTCTGCTCCAGAGAGCAATTGAGAACTTTAATGGCAGAGGTTCATGGTGAGCACACACCTGCACATTTTGCTTCCTGGTCTTACTCTGCATTGCAACTCTAGCCTGGGCAGACAATTTCTCCTTTCTCCATTCTTTTAGCACTATCACCAACATCCACACAAAATAATGCCATCATTTTAATATAGTTTTCATCTGTAAACTGTTTACAGAATCTATTCTCTCAGCCCCTCACTGTGTTCTTTGTGTATTCCTGACCTCCAGATTAATTTAATTCCTGTCTACTGTGAGACTTGCTGGGTCCATTTCACAGACTATAATAATCTTTCTGATTCTTAATACATACATACTTCTGGTTCCAGATGAGTAAATAATTTATATGCAAACTATCTGGGATCTGTTCCAGACTCTAGATGTTTTATTTGGAAATACAGTTTGCAAAATGTACTGCTTCTTAAATTTTTACAGTTCTGCACAGATATATTGTCTTGGCATTGCTTATAAATTAGGAATAGATGCTAAAACTGCTAGGGGGACACAAGTAAAAGGGGGAAGCAATGCAGAGAAAATATATACATTTTTTAAAACACCATAAGAAGATGCTGTGAGTTTAGAGTATTCAGTTTATAAGCATGAAACACGACAATCCTGTAAGCACATATTAAGAAGCAATGTATTCAGTCTGACATTCCAGAATAGCTTAATGACTACATCAGTTGTTAAATATTGTCATTTTTCTACTAAATCTTAACAAGATAATTTCTACTGAATAAAATTTGAGAGTAAATAACTCCTAATGACTTTCATTTCAGTATTTTATCTAGAGAAGGACAGTACAGAATTTTCATAATAGTAGAAATCTGAAACAAGCTACTGTAGATAGTACATTCCACATCATTTACTTCCTTTCTTCCTGAAACAACAGAAACTTGTTGGTTTCTCCCTGGACTGATAATAACTTAACCACTTTGGAAACAATTCTCCACTCTTTAATTTTTCATCTTTTTTTCCTCTTAGTGTAGTTCTTCAGCATACAAACACTGTTTTGCTGTTTTAGATAAGTTTGAGAATTTATTTCCATTTTTTCAGTTAATGCCTTGGAAACATGACTTTGCTATTTAGACACTGAGTACCCAGTGTTTATCTCACCAGAATCACTGTTGCCAAACCTAGCACATGGAAGATCAGATAAGAGTTTTACCTCATGGCATTCATCAAGTCGTCTTTGAGCTTGAGAGGTGGTCTTTGAGCTTGAGAGTAAATCCTCTCAGTACACTCAGAGAGCTAATTCTCTTTGGTCATTAGCATTTTAAAAGAAAAAATTAAAAATAAAATAAATAAATAAACTTCTGTGCATTTGACAAAACCCATCAGATAGCTACAGGAGCTGCCTGAAGCCTGGCTTCTAACATGAGTTGTCAGGGCTGGGACTTCTTCGCTGAGCCTAGGCATAGAGGTTTTTTAATCTAGATTTGTATATATTTAACATTTATACTTATATATATAAAAATATGTATATAATATATATAAACCAATATATAATACATTTCTAATCAAAGAGTTAATCTGAGGTTATGATAATGATAGCAGTCTTCCTACTTCTAGTCTTGGCATCGCTTACTTGAAGGAGTTATTTACTGCTTAGAAAAAAAGAAAAAAAGAAAAAAAAAAACCTTATTAATTTCATTTCCTTGATATTAGTGACATGTGAATTGTGAGTGGTCTGAATATGAATATTGAAAGGAATCCTCACCTGGAATTTATACTCTACACTTGTTTGACAGAAAAATCACTTTTTGTCAATTAACTCTGTGGAATTTTAGCCCCAAGTGGTTTTCTTAACTGAAAATGGTGAGGTTTTTTTAGTGATACTAATTGCTGTCTAAAAGTAGAGAACAGTAATATCTCCTGCTCCTTGTTCATCCTGTTACAGACTAGCAAGGCTAAGTAGATAATCAGAGCTCTAATTGCAGAACTGCAGAATTTACAGCAGGCTGCATGGTTACATTCATCTTCAAATGTCAGCCTTGAAAAGCTATTTCACTCATTAAATTAAAACTCACTGTAAATTTTGAATTTGAAATACAAAATTAAAACCTATTACATGTTTTTAATGGAAATACCATGAAAAAGAAAATCTGAAAATTTAAAAGTCCCTGGAATTTCTTAACCATCCCATTTTTAAGGCCTCATCAATATTTCATATGAGACGTTCCTGTCTTAAATTATGAAGAATTCCATATGAAAGGAATGCTCAGATTTTACTCAGGATCTTGCCATCCAAAAAATCACAAAAACTGTGTGGCCAAAAGATGACTGAAATTAAATTCATACTGTTAATTATTAATGGAGTAAGAGTACCCCAGAATCATTAGGTGTACAAAATTAATCACAGAGGTTTGGGCCAATATTGCAGTTTTACTTTTTTCTATTCTGAATGAAAACAATAATTTTAAGTATTTTGTTTCCAGCTAATGTGATAATACAGGCATGATCATAAAATCCAAATGTACAGCATGCAGTGCTTGGTGCAGCATTCTGGGTATCATGCATAACTATAAATACATGAAGGTTTCAAAGTTCTTGTTTACCACTGTGCTTTCAGTAAAAAAATACTTATTTAATAGGCAGCTTAAACATAAGCAGATTGTTTTATCCTGTAAGAAAAGCACAGTATTTCCAATTACTATTCCATTAAGAGTACAAAGATGGTTCAACACAACAGTTGTTGCTTTTAAAAATCTTAATCTTATTAACGTTGTCACACCAGTCTTCTCAGCAACCAGAACTTCAGTGTACATTATTTAACACATCACAGTATAAATTGCTATTGTGCTTGTAGAATTCTTTTCAAGCAGTTCCCTCATTTTTTTGTCCCAAACTGCCTGTTTGTCTAGAAGCAGCAAGAGAAATCAAATTAGATGTTAATATTCTACCCAAATACTGTGTAACTTCCATCAGTTCCTCCTTAGGAATTGTAAGCTTCTTTCAGCATTTGCTTTTTCTCTCAGAGAAGTCATAAGTAAAGCCAAAACTTGCTATAACTGGGATTTGCTAAAAGAGTCTCATTCTATGTAAATATTCCTCAGTCTGGATTTATTCCCATCCACCAGTCAAGAAATAAGAGAACTTCAGCACTTCACGTTCATACGAAAGCATTGTCTTTCACAAGGATGTCAAGGTTAAACTTCTCAGAGACCTGAAAAGCAGCTTTGCCCTTCCTCATGTTTCTGGATAGACCCTGTAAATTTAAGTCTGGAGCAGAGATTAGGGGACTTGATATAGAAAATCAGGCCTTTTAAAATATTTTGATTAAGAATTTTGATATAGTGGTCTTTGCAGAAATAAGGCCAAAATTTGTGTGTGCTTTATGGTTCTCAAACCAATAGCATTAAGGAAATTCAGTTTACATCAAACTGAAAAGTAAATGAACCAAAGCATGGATAGTTCAGACACCTGAACTACTCATAGTGGTATCATGCAAAAACCTCACAGTGAAAATAAGCAGGGCAGCATTTGTAGAAAAAGGTCCTTTATTATTATTGTTGTTGTTATTGTTATTTTTACTGGGGTTTTTTTGTTGTTATTGTTATTTTTGTTGAGTTGTTGTTGGTTTTACTTTTGTTACTGGAGGAGAAAACATAAATGTGTTCAGACATTCAAACCCTTCTTCAGATCATCCTGATGAGCCTGGTTGCCAGAACGTTTCCCTGCTCTTCCCAAAAATATTACTTGGATACTGAAGGAGGCAAACCTCTGGGTTTCTATAACATTACTATGATCCCATCACATTCAGTCAGGGCGTTTCCTCTGTCCCTGCAGTAGAGCAAACAAAAGTCTCCCTTAACCTACTGGCAGAGGCAGAAGAGGAACAAGGGTTAACATTAAGGTTGCCTCATATATTTCATAATGTTTCCAGGCTCAGGTTTGCCTGAAGTACAACAGTACACTTCACCATAGATAGCTGGGTAAACATTAAGTCTGTTTGAAGATGATATTCCCATTATTATTTAAATGCTATATATGATTTAAAAAGACAGGTTAAAAAAAACTTCAGAGTAATTATACTTTAAATGTAGGTTGTTGCTGAATACTAAAAGTCACAGATTGAGCACAGTCCTAGAATAACAAAATACTGAAAATTATTCTAGCTTTACTAATCTTTTTTCTTTATACACATCATAAAGCATGTTCACATTGTATTTCCTGCATTTCTGGTGAATTTATTAAGGCTCTTTTTTTAAGAAAAAAGCAGATTACGGGCCAGACAGAAGGTATGGATTGGTTAAATTAAATATACATTTGGCACAGCTAGGCTAATAGAAGGCCAGTAAGTGTACATCCAAATCTCTTCCAAACCTTTGTGTTAAGTTCTTTCACCAATCTTTCTGTCCTCTCTTTTGCTTGCCCTTTTATTTACTACAAAGCACATGTATCTCCATATACATTTTGACACCATCTAGGTTTCTATTGTAGTATTTCTTGTGTTCACCTGTCTTCTACTTTTTTCTAATAATTATATCAAATCTAAAGCTTTTAAAACGAGCTCCTTAGGAATTCCTGCTCTGTTTTTGCCATCTTTGTTAACTGAAAAGTGTTTCATCAACAAAGGTGCAATCTCCCAGAATTTCTTAGACTTGTACTCTACATGTGTTTTATTTCCTGTTTTTCTTAGGGCGCATCTGCACCACCATAATTTTGGTTACATAATTTTCTTATAAGAGGCTACAACATTCTGCTGTTTCCAGTGATCTAATGACTTTCCTAAAGAGCAGTATCTGAATCTGGGGTCATTGAATACTTTGAAAGGCTTCTGCACTTCTCAGAATAGTCAATTAACTGTAGGCAAAACACAGCTTCAGTCCTATTGAGAATAATGGCAAATGACTTTTGGAAAAGTGTAGTCCTGATAGGGATGTGGTCCCTCTAATCATAACATTAGGATGTTACTCTTCAACCCTTTCTGAAAGAGAAACTTTCTTATGCTGAATAATGGGAAAAATTTGCACTTTTGTTCCAAAAATGTTCAAGTGCACACAAGCTCGCTAAGATATAGCAGAAAGAGAAATTTTAACTATCTGGTATTCCATTTTTAAGAGTATTAAGGAGAAATACATGACACAGTTTGCTCAGTTTCTTAGAGATCTTTTATTATAGTGGGTTTTGATTGAAGATGAATAACTTGCTCACACATACTCAGAAGCCCCATTTAGTTTTCATGAGTCATGTTCATAATTTGGGATGAGCTTAATTCTTGTTTTAAATGCACAGCAGAGTTTATTCTTAGATCAGATCACCAACAGTGCCTATATAACAGCACCCAAAAAACCCGAGGTAACCGTGATGCATCTCTTGCAGTTATGTTCCTATTGATCTTTCTTCTTCAAGGCACTATCCTGACAGAACTAAAGTTAAATCTGGGTCATCTTTTGGAGCAAGATTCTGAAAACCTGTGAAGTGAGATAATTACTCAAAAGCAGACGAAAGAAGCTCTGTATTATTCCAGATATATGGACAGAAGCATCACAAACTAAGAATATGACTGAAGCTCACTGCAGCTCCCTTCTAAACTGGATATACAATATTCCTTTCCATGCAATTTCCTTCACATGTCAAGGTGATGGTATATATGCATGCCACATGCTGTGGCAAAAGTGATGCCTCACTATTAGTATATCTCTAATCATAAGAACTAGCAAGACCACCCATTTTTTGTCACAGGAACCTCACTTGGGTGACTATTTCCCAACAGAGATTCCTTTGAACTTCAATATTTAGACATTGCATTGCAGTTGCAAGCGTGAAAATATATTGTCTAAAGAGAGTGAAGCAGAACAGGTTCAAAGATCTTTTGCTGATTTAGATGTTGACATGACTTCTTTCAGGAGGAATTCCAGTTTCACTGGTTAAAAATACCCCCGTGGGCAGTCCTCAGCTGCATTCCCCCAACAGTAGTTTATATTTTGTTTTCTTGTTTCTTCTGTTCCTACACATTGGCATCCTGCTAAATCTACTAACATAAATTATATAATTTATATAACCGTTGTTCCTTTAGAGATATTGTCAGGAAATGTCTTTTTCTAACTGAACTGGTCAAAGTCTAAGTGGACTACTACATCAAGGTGACATTCTAAGTCTTACTATAGTTAGTATTCTAATAGAACTTTCTACTTTGATTTAGGATTCCAAGCTTTCTTTTTTAAAACAGATTAAGAATTCAGGCTGCTTTAAAAATAGCTCAGACAAAGACAGTTAAACACCTAGAGTTACTAGAAGTGTATTCAGGAATGGCAGGTATTTGTGTGTGATGTGGGACAATGTCATTTACTGAAGTGGAATCTGGAGAAACAAAATTAGACCACCCTTTGAAAATTTGTTGATGAACATTAGGATACAAAATTCCCTCTGGACAGCAACATGCATTTTGTGCAGGTTTTGGCTTAACTAGCTTAGGTACCAAATAATAGAATTTAGCCTTTAAAAGTTTTCACTGTAGTATTTGCAAAGTAATGGAAATTTCCCCATGATTTGGTTGGACCAGATAACCTCCACAGGTCCCTGTCAACCTCAATCATTCTGTGATTCTGTGATTTCAATAGGTATAAGTAGACTCATTTTTGTTAATTGCTGTTGTGCTCTATTATTTTATAGTATGTAATGCAAAATATTGTCTAGTGATCTTAAAGATTAGATTTTCCTAAGAGACGTAAGTTATGAGGGTAGCAATTTAAACATGCCACCCTGTAGCCTACCACCTTCACTTGCATGTGTCAAAAAGCTCTAAAATAAATTATGCAAAGCATGTTCCAAATCTCCAGATTAGTACATTCAAAATAGTTAAACTTAATTGTATAGATCCATGCTGTCTAAATGTACTGAAAATGTCATCCAAGAAATTAATCAGTGGTAAATTTTAGTCCTGTGTCTGATCTGGGTTTTTTTTTTCATTCCAAGTCAAGCCTTTTGAATTCCTTACAAAAAATGTCATCATAACTTCAAAGTTTTATAAAGCCATTCCTTATTAAGACCTTCCCTATTTTCCCTCGTAAAACTATGAAGTAATGTACAATTCCTGGTGGTCTAGGAAGAGAAAAGTTGACTGATTTTCAGTACTTTCTAAATAGATATATTACAAATAATTTTGTCAAAAGGGCTCTAATCCTCCTTCTAGTTTCTCTGAAGGAACACTAATAACAATACAGAAGAGGTTTTCTTTTAGAATGGAAGGTGCTCATAACCAAAGCCAGCCTTCTCCCAGACACTGAGTGGTCTGTCCATCCCCCATCCCCACTTCAAACAGAAATAATGTATTTCACTCTGCTTCAGTGTGTTCCACCACTGCTGTAGTGTGCTTACTGCCATTCTCTTCATCCATCCGTTCATTCATCAGTCAAGCACTTCTGTTGATCCACATGGCAGAACTTTCTCTTTGTAGATGGAGGGCTGTTGAACACTCTTCCATTGCTCCTACCCCCAGGCAGCAGGTTGCACCTTTGCTGTGGGGAGGCTGTTCCCTCTGGCTGGCTATGCACATTTCCTTTAACTAGATGTCTGCTTTTGCCTTTCTGTTCTGTGTGATGATATGTGACTAAGGCCATGCCTGTTTAGGATGCTATAACAGCGATTTCCTTATCAATTCTACTATTTCACAGCCAAGTGCTGGGTCCTGCACTTTGGCCACAACAACCCCATGGGGAGCTCCAGGCTGGGCACAGAGTGGCTGGAGAGCAGCCAGACAGAGAGGGACCTGGGAGCCTGGATTGACAGGAAGCTGAACGTGAGCCAGCAGTGTGCCCAGGTAGCCAAGAAGGCCAATGGCATCCTGGCCTGTATCAGGAACAGCGTGGCCAGCAGGTCCAAGGAGGTGATTCTGCCCCTGTACTCAGCGCTGGTGAGGCCACACCTCGAGTACTGTGTCCAGTTCTGGGCCCCTCAGTTCAGGAAGGAGATTGAGGTACTGGAGCAGGTCCAAAGGAGGGCAACCAGGCTGGTGAAGGGACTCGAGCACAGATCCTATGAGGAGAGGCTGAGGGAGCTGGGGATGTTCAGCCTGGAGAAGAAGAGGCTCAGGGGAGACCTCATCACTCTCTACAACTCCCTGAAAGGAGGGTGTAGCCAGGGGGGGGTTGGTCTCTTTTCCCAGACACCTCTCAGCAAGACAAGAGGACACGGTCTTAAGTTGTGCTGGAGGAAGTTTAGGTTGGATATTAGAAAGAATTTCTTCACCAAGAGGGTGATCAGACATTGGAATGGGCTGCCCTGGGAAGTAGTGGATTCTCCGTCCCTGGAGATATTTAAAAAGAGACTGGATGTGGCACTCAGTGCCATGGTCTGGTAACCGCAGCGGTAGTGGGTCAAGGGTTGGACTTGATGATCTCTGAGGTCCCTTCCAACCCAGACAATTCTATGATTCTATGATTCTATTGGTGGGATGATATTCCCCTTGGAACAGCAGCTGAGGGAGGAAGGCTGGCTAATTGTCTGAGCACAGGCACTTAGCTGTGATAATTGTGAAACAGAAGAATTTATGCTGTTATAAACTAGTCAGAACTAAGTAAATGGTGGATACTTCATGAACTGTCTGCTGTACAGAGTATTGCTATAAAGTTTTACTGTTTCAATGCACTTTTCCAACTTGTATCTGTAACTAAGTAGTTTCCCATGTTCAGATGACATGACGATTGTAGTGCTTAGCTATGGAAGGCAGAAAGGCTGGGTTTTTTTCTTAGTAAAACCATAAGTGTAAGCTGCTAAATAACAGACGTATTTCAGTGCATTCAGGAATCATGACTTAATATTCATGTCTCCTTTTCACAGTTTAGAAGCAGTTTAGAACCTTATATTAAAAGATATTTTAATATAAAAGTAAGACCTTATATTAAAAACTTGTCCCATTAGTGTAATGGCACCCACTTGCAGATCTGGTCTGTCTGCCACTCAGATGCGAATGTTTCAGATTTTCTGGTGTTTCAAATGACACAAAGCGTTTGTGATTAAATAACTGAATCCTGCCTTTTTCAGTGAGAGAAAAAACATTATTAACTTGCATTCCTTTAGTTATTTGCTGCTTATATAGTCTCAATAATTTTAGCACTCAAGCTGTCTTATTAGTATTCACAGGTTGTATTGCTCTAAAATTTGCTGCTCCCTTGTTTTATTTCTGAATATATACAATAAGAGAAATAAAACTGGCTTTATCTCCTTTACTTTCTATAACAAATTATCTTCTTTTAATACTGCTAGGAAATTTGAGTTGTTTGCCATTTAACACCATTTTAACGTAGGAAAATGTCAGTGGTGAAGCTCAAGCTGTTTTGCTTTCCTGAAGGTTTCTACATATGGCGTATGACTCACACTTGAAGTGCCTTATGGTTGGCATGTATTATATTTTGAAACAGACAAGCAAAGTTTTATTTGGGAAGTCTTCCTATGTGCATTATTTAGCATTCAGATTTTAAGATGCTGGTTAGTATCAAACATCTTAGAGTCTATGGAACAATTTTCCATTTTAAAATCTATTTCTTTGTGTTACATTCTGGACTCTTTATCTATGGTCACTTCTGAAATTATTTTATAGTGAAACCCATATTTGTTTGGAAACACTTTAAAATACTGCCAAAGTTTGGCTTTTCTGGAGCAGCCAGAAGGAAAATTTTTGTGCCTTATCTTTAACCATCAGATATAAAAATACTGCATTCAGAACACTAGTTAAATTAATTCTTGTCCCACAGACTTCAGCAGGTCTAAAGGGCAAGTAAGGAATGTATTGAGGTGAAACTATAGAGCTTTTTGTTTAAAAATACAAGAGAAAAACTCAAAGCTCTGTTAGGCTACTTGAGTTCAGCAAATAAGTATTTGTGTTTTAAGGCCAAAGTTTCCTCATTACAATTTTATTAGTTAAAAAAAATCCTGTCTAGTGCATAAATTTAAGGGAGGCCATTCGTTTTTCTCATTGTATTTAAATATTTAGGTGTTTGCTATCTCTTAAAGAACAATTTTTTGTTGGATGCTTGCTTGATGTGATTGCAGAAATACAGAAATTATTCTGATTGTCATTTTAAATTTATTGCAAGATGGGAGAATCACAACTGTGCTTTTAAGTGCAATAGGTAGAGCTCTCATTTCAGATCAATCTTTGATGCTTGCATTCACTGAGCACTATCATGAGCTAGCTGATATGATGCCTCTACATCTCTGTACATATATGCTGAAAGCTGAAATCATGGATCAAATGATAAAGAGTCCTTATTTATCATCACTATAATAGATATGTCACGAGCCTTATTTTTAAAGTGCTGGATGAGATAATCTCAGTTTCCAGAAATAAAACTGTACATTTAGGCAATGAAGAGAACACAGAGTTTGTTCTATTGAAAGTATAAAATGTGTCAAACTTCAAATGAAAGCAAAGCAGAAAGGGGCCATGTCTGTACACCTGGCTTTCATCTGAATCAACATATTGACAGGTTCTGGGAGATGCAATAGAAATTCTGACTGATGTAGCTGCCCTGGCACAGAAGTTGAATATGTAGCTGCAAATTCTGTATCTCTTTTCCCACTAACTGACATGACTTTTGTCAGGTGGCTCTAAAATATTAGTATAAAATGAACCTTGCTGTTATAGCTTTGCCTCCACTGTTCTCTTTTTGATTTGTATGTAAAACTATAGGATGGCTGTATGGTAGAGTCGTTTGGAATGTGTTATGAATATCCATTTTGCCTTTAAAATATCAAAATTTTCCATTCCTCCTAGAAGTGCTGGAATTCTCCATTTGCAAAGTATGCAGAAAACATATTTTTCATCAAAACTGTGTATTGTATGACGTACAAAAAATATACTTTTAACTGCTCTTTTATAAGATCTGTTCCAGTGAAACCACTGTTAACTTTGCAGAGATTTGATTATTCTTTCTGTAAACAGTCAACTTCTTTTATCAGCCAAAGAACAAGTCAGTTGATTAATGATCATTTTTATCTCTTTGAAAGGATCCTTTCCGACCATTGGGGTGAAGTCTCTTTCGAGATTCCTGAGGGCGGGATTTTTAAATAGCATCCTGGCCTCACATCCAGTGTCAGGGGGTGGATCTTTACCCCCCAGCATTTCGTCTGGTAGGTATTCCAGCCTATTGCCTCACATCAATTTTCCTCTTCACCTTTTGCCCCACCTCTCCACACATCTTAAGGAAACAAACTTTGGTATAGGTCAGACAGGGAGATAAGATGTCCCCCTCCAATAAAAAGCCAAACTGAAAGGAAATGGAAAAGATTAACTACTTTTCAGGAACTTAGTTACTTTTCATTCATTTTCGTGAATCCATCTATAGGAGAAATCGTGAGGGAAAGCAATCTGTAGTTAAGTGATCAACCCAAATGTTGGGACAGAAGGCCAAGTATCCTCTAATCATGCACTTCATGAAGCATGCCCATGTGCACCAGGGAAACATAACTTTAAAAATGCCTCTATAAAATCCCAGATTTTAAGTGTCTTTGGGACTCTTCCCTAAACATTTACTTTCCCTCACTAAAATCTGGAAGCAAAAGACATTTGGAAAGGCAAAATTTAATTATGTACTGATACATTGTTTAAATCCTCTGTATGCTTCTGTAGTTACAACTTACATCTCATTAAAACCACTTCAATTTTTTTTTAATAACTTTTATCACAATCTGAACTTTTATAATCCTCTTAAAATGAGTCAGAAAACCCCATTGCTTGTAGTGCCAGCAAAGTATTTTTCACTAATTCTGGCAAGGTCCCCAGCAGAGGCACAGCTGTATGATGACACAAGGGACCTCAGGGTAGGCATAAGGTTTAGCATAGGCTGACTGAGAACACCGTGTCAGGTGAATGGACTGCTCTAAGATACTGTGCTGAAACAGGGAAGAAGGACAAGTTTGAGACATCCTTTCCCAGAAAGGCTATACATACTATCCATTCTCTTCTGAAGCCATTAAACACCATCTTCCATTTAATCTAACAAAGAATAAATACATGTATCTTAATAATACTTCACACTGAATCAAAGTCCAGTTCTGTTCCTTTCCAAACTTCATATTTCTATGTAAAATTAATCTGAATGTGGGTTAATGTCACACTTGTATCCTTTCAGGACATCTTATCTGTGATGTTGGAGTTTTTCTGAAAGAGCAAAAATCTCTTATGGTAAAAGTAGGAAGAAAATTGAAAAATTACATAGTGACATTGATTTGCTATACAAAAGAAGCTCTTCCACTCCTCTCTGCCCCATTTTACCTATTGTAGTAATCGTAGAGCTCATTGATACAAGATGATTCTTACGTTTTTATTTAAGTGCTATGATTTCTTTGTTTACTTTCTTTCTTCAAACAGAAGCTTCCTTGGGATACCTCAGAGTGTTTAATAGCCCTTAGGCTATTTTAGCAGTCAGCATCACTGTAGCATTGATATCTACAGCCAAACAACTGTGGAAAAGGAAATACTCCACGCCCCATAAAAATCTCTTTTGAACATAGTGTTATTTGTAGCATATCACTGATTCTATTAGATTACAAAGAGCCTAAATGCACAAGTTTATTTTATAAGATCCCCAGGCCTGTTGTTTTCCTAGTGCTTATAAAGCTCTCTGACACTTTTTTTGGACTTAAATCAAAACTCTTAAATGTGGTTTGTTTTATAGAATTGGTTCATAATTTATTGCTGTTAAATGTGTGATACTAAGAATTCTAATTAAATCTGATGAAAAAATTGAAATACAGGTACATGATGTGCAACATATAACCCTAGCAGGGTAAGGAAATTAAGTGTTCCTGTTTCATCATGTCAACAAGAGCAACAAAAAATGAGCCAAGCAGCAACCCCACAGAAGGGGAGAGACTGCCCACCTTCTGAAAAGTGAGGATTGTCAGGTAGTTGAAAGCCAATGCTGTGATAAATCCAAAGAATGAGGTGTGTTCCTTTGAGAAAGATGCCTGTGGGGTCCAGGATGCATGCAGCACCTCAGTACAAATCAGAAATTGCTGTTAACAAACATACCCTAACAATCTTAACTGTAGTGCTGATATTAAACTTTTCCTTCTTTACGTGGTCATATTTGTGTTTACATTAAGCACAATCATAATTCTGAATTGCCTCTCTTTGTTACAGAGATGAGCAAAGGATGACATTTCCATTTCATGATAACTTTCTATAGTGCTAAAACCACTTTTTTTTGCTGAAAAAAACAAGCATTTACTACATTTTTTACCAAAACAAGTCAACAACAAAAAAAATTTGTTAAAAGGAGTACTGACCTGGGGTGTGAGAGACTACGCACTGAATCTCTTACTGTGCATGATTAAGTAGAAAATACTAGTACATCCATGAATCCTTAATCACTTTAGTACAGAGAAAAAATGTACCCTTCATTCCATCGAAAAACACGGCACTAAACACCTGATCTTTTTATGAGTATTTCTTTACCAAGGAGCAAAGACATCCAAGGCAATGATGCCCCAAGAAGGCATTTAAACAGTGATATCTGTGTTACCCTGGTAGCCTATGGCTGTTGGAACAGCAATAGGCAGGCAAAAACAACTGCCCATTGCAGTCCTGATGCTGTCTCCAAGTCTTACACTCTCATTAACAGTGAGAAAATTGCTTTTTATGTATTGGCACTGGCGGGAAGCATCCTTGATTGCTGCCTTTGATAGCACAGTGACCCCACCTCCATCATCTGAGTTGTTGGGCTCATATTGGACAGTAGTGTTCAAAAGCCTAACAGAAGCATGTAGCATATAATAACTTTGCTGAATTATAACATAATTGCTTCACACATAGCTTATGTGTAAGATTTCAGTGAATTTAACTACACAGAAAGCTTAAAATGCCTGCATTATTCTGCTATTAGGGTCATTGGGATCAAAGATAATGAGATGGTTTTTGTTTACTGAAACCTTTAGCTCAAGCTAAGTGGCAGATTTACTTCAAAAGAGTCAGAAAATTTATTCCTTACGAAAGGCAAAATGCTTTTACATCTTTTTTCTACAAAATTCCCCTCCATCTACAGATGTTCTAAACTGAATCACAGAACTGGGAAGTCTGCTATGAATAACTATCTGGAAAACAGCTTGGAAGATCATTGCAGTTGGTTTCCTTTTTTTCCCTGTCTATTTTTCACTCAATAGCTGGGGGGGAGTGCATTTTGTTTACTGACAGCTGATGTTCAGTTTTGTGTAATTTGGTGTCTGCTTTTGCACTGTTCAGAGGTTCATTTAGCTGTTTTAAAGATTAATTTGTGCTGCTGGAATGGGGCATTGCATCTTTCTGCGAAAACAGATTTCCTCAAACTTCGGTGTTTTTTAAGCCTGTACATAGCTATGCTAATGCCGTAGTGCACACATTTAATAGTTACATTAAAAGTCTGTCACTGATATACAGCCACTTCACTAGGAGCAAAGCTTTCAGCCTGCCACCAAATATCTATCCTAGAATTCTGCAAAAACAAGTATATTTTCCGACAATACTTTCTTTTTTATTTGACTGTAGTTTGTCACAAATTGCTTAGTTTCTAGTTATCCCACCTGTTAGCACTACAAATTTATGTGGCTTAGTTGATGTAGTTTAATAATGTCAGATGGATTCACATAATCATTAAGTACTTTTTTTCAAGTGATATCCTTGAATATTTTAAATAGAATTCTAAAACCACTTAGCAACTTAGACTCATGTGACTGCTTACTGCTTCCTTCATAATTACACATACACACCCCAAAACATACATGTAAATACACATGTTGTGAAAAAAACAATAACTAAATTGCCAGTGCTGCATTTTTTTCTTAAAATTCTAGCTCTTCCATACTACGTGCAGTGTTGTTTGTTCCATTTGGGAAAATTCTTAGCTTACTACTCTTGCTGCATATTGGCAGGCTCTTGACTTCAGTCATGTGTAAAGGGTTTGTTACATAAATGCATATTGTCTAGTAGAAGTTACAGACAGAAAATTTATGGTATGCTTCTGTCTTTGAAGAGTGCCAGGTTGTTCAGTTTTCTGAGTTGGAAGGAAAGGTAGGGAAAGCAAATATATTTCCTACTCTTTGTTTCAAGCTAAACCCCTTCCCTCATTTTTTTCTGTTGACAAGAACGAGATGGGTGTCAAGCTATGAGAAAATATGGAAAAGTTCCTGCTAAGTGAATCTCCCAGATGTCTTTTATTCTGTTCAGCATTCAAACTGCATTAGCAGAAGAGGGGAAGAAAAGTCAAAATTATTCTCTCCATACATACTTTTCTGTGAACATCAGTGTTGTGATTTGCTTGTGAATCCTCTGATCTCCCCATATAGTCAGCATCTGGATCATTGCCCCCTGTCATTTACAGAACACCTCTTCGAAACTTCTGTGAAAGTATTTGGATGTGACTTTGTAGTGAAATATAAGCATCATTTGTTTTCTACCCTTATTTTACAAGGGTTAATTATCCAGCTCTTTTAAATTTTAGGAAAATGGAAACAAAGAAATTAACAAAGAAATTAGGCTTGGTAAAGCAATCCACCCCTGTGAACCTGAAAAAATATATGCAAGAAGTGAGGATATGCTTTGTTTCTGGAAACGTAGAAGTGATATAGGACAGTTTACTCGCTGCTGTCTTGGACTAGATAATGACAGGACTCCTCCACAAAAAATACATATTACAGAAGATTTCTTCTTTTCAGCGTTTTACTGCCTGGTTGTCAATAATTTTTTGTCTAACGTACACTTTGATGTTCACTTTTATTACAGGGAGCTTATCAAAAACTTCACACATAATTGTAGAATACTAAGCCAAATGATTATCAGTTTCCTTGTACCCAAAATTAATATTTTATTACAATTTCCAAGTGCACCTGAGTGAGCCCATTATTCTTGCTATTCTATAAACTGACAATTGAAAGCAAATTGTATTGGCAGAACCTTAATGAACAAAATTACTCAACAAGAACCATCAAGGAGCAATTGTTCATAGTGAAACTCAACTATAATTATGGTACTCCAATAATGAGAAAAGTAACTTCTTCTTTTTTACTGTTAATGCATTTCTCCCTACTCTGGATTCCAGCACCTGAACTGCTTTTAATAAATGACAATCGCTAATGCTTTCCTGCTTACTAACAAATTGATTCTTTCATTGCACAAGCATTTTCTAGGATGGCTCTTCCAGTTTATTCTTTCAAGCTTCGGTTCTGCTTCACTGGCATGTCTGGACTTTAATTCTTACAACTAATACACAACGGAATGTGTTTTCTGAGAGAAGTTTAAATGTATATGGATTTCTCCATTAGGCAGGTACGAAGTAGTTCAGAAGCAAACTATGGGTAAGCTCTATGTAAGGTGAATAGCAAGAGAAGCTTGTTTTGAGCTGGTCCAGTAGGGCTGAGCTTGAACTGTAGAACTGTGATTAAGCTCTGAGTGTAGGACATAAAGGGATGCCTTCATTCTCCACCCTTGCTAAATCACTGCATGCTCAGATGGTGAGGGTAAACAGTTCTACTTTATCCCTAGAAGTTCAAGAACATTTATTTGCATAAGGAGTCTTGTTTACATAACATACACTATTGCATATTTGCTGACTACAGAAAATGTGATAATTTCTTGTAGCAAGCATATGAAAGTTACTATTCATAACTAACAGGAGTAGAAAGGAAGAGAAGAGCTGGAGGAGACTGATAGATACACATAGAAAAATGTTTGTAAATAAGCTACAAAAAAAAAAAAAAAAAAAAAAAAAAAAAAAGATCTGAACTCCCTTTCTAGCCTAGAAGTAAAGCATTGGACATGAAAGCAGATTCAGAATTGTTTGACTGTTTGTGAGGTGGGAGACAGAGGGAATAGTTCTCTTGAATAATGTTTAGGGGTTTGGGACCTCTTTTAGATAAGAAGCCAGTATACTTTTACCAAATTCAGCTTTCTGGAGTATCATTCCTAAGCCCACATATGGGAAGTAATCTCTAATTTTGGATTTTACACACTGGTATTGAACAAGCCTGTTTAAGTGCCTTATGCAGTCAGTGAAGACTGAACAGTTCTGGACTGACTCATATGACCTGTTTGTGACTCATAGTTACGAAAATTTGACTCCTTTCCTTGAAACATGTTTCTTTCTCGGAAAAAAAATCTAGATATTGCTAGCTATGGAGATGCCTCCACAGTTCTGGGAGCTGAGTTATGGGAGATGAATGCTTTTCGTTTTCTTATTCACGTGTCAATAAGTTTGCATTGTCTTACTTCTTCAAGCTTGTCTAAATCCTCTGCATCTAAAATTTGCCACTTGGTCCACCTTCATTGTAACTCTTGGCTTTTGCTCATTGTCAAAATCAGAGTTGAATGGAGAAGCTTGAGAATGTGTGCCTTCATGTCCTGAAGACACAAAACATGAAAGAGAAGTAAGGAAAAAAAAAAATCAGATCACCAAAATATCACAGTGTTAGTTGCAGTGCATCATTTATTTGTTTGAGCCTTGACTCCTGATATTTTGCTTTCGTAATTTTGATTTAGTAACTCACACATTACAACCAAAGCATTTTCTGCAGATTTCAGAAACTTCAGTAGTATTGATATGTGGCCCCTGCTTCTTCTTGAAAGAAACAATGATACTTTTCTTATGTTAAGAAAGCAGCAAGACAGTAATAAACAATTGAGGAGGTGGTGGCTCGTCCGTTTTGTGTAGCTCAGAAATTTAAAGTTTATGTATTAGAAAACATGCTCAACTAGTAAATGGAAAATATACATAAAGGATATTCTAAAGTGCAAGATGTGTTAGAATCTTATAAAGATCACAATCAGGCATGGTAATGAATACTCAAAAAAAGCTGTGACATTTCAGAATAGGATTAAAAGAATGCCTTAACCATGTCATTATACTTAAGAAATCACATAACCGTGTTTTTCTGTAACCTTATGTAGGCAATTTTTAAATTTTGCTCGTTTTCAAATTTCTGGTGTAGCTTACAGCTTCTAAATATAATACACCTATGAAAATGGGCAAAATCACAATAGAGAATAAATAAGCTTGTTTCTTATGTCTCATAAGTACCTGTTATATATCATAATGAATATTGATGAACTGCAGAAGCCCCTAATACACAGACTTAATTTTATTTAAATAACTTTACATGCCCTGATGTAAGTAGGGCAGGTGTTCCGTGATGCAGTCCAGCTCTGAAATGATTTTGAACCAAAGAGCAAGACTTGTTCTTTCTACAAGAAGATACAGAGTGGTATGAACACTGAAAATGTTAAGAGTCACTTAAGGGTGAAATGTTATTAGATTAAGCAAAATATGTTGCAATTCAGTATAAAAAAGTCAGGTTAATTGTTTCAGTTAATCTAACTGGACAAAACTCTCTCTCTTAGTATCTCTGAATTTGAACAGAATTTGTTGTTTATTATGTAATTTTTTTAATTGATGTTTGTTTCAGTGCTAAAGTGAGAGTGTTGAAAATTTTTAGAGTTCTAAGTAATCTCTGAAACAATATAAAACTAATGCCACAATCAATTCCATTGAAAACTGACTTTTTTTCTCTGTGTTTCTGCACTCCATTTGCTTCTCTCATGGGAAGACAAGAATAAGAAAGCAAATCATGGAAGCGGTGTAATTGCTTCCTTGTTACAGTTCCACTTTTCTTTCCTCAAAACCCTCCAGAATATCTTTTGTAGGCACACTGTAGGGCTGATGTGAATTAGGGGTTGCATAAGCTGTATGCTACAGACTGGTAAATCTGTTGTCCAAAGTATTCTCCCTTTGACATGTGAGAAACCAGGATTGTTTCCAGTGTTTGCTGTAAGGGCAGCTGGCCAGAGGACTTGAGAAGGTATTTTAGAAGTATACATGCTTCAAAGCATACAAACTTTCCCATAAGTACAAAGCTTCCAAAACATACCAACAGGTATAAATTCTTGCCAGTGAGTAATAGGGTGGTGAGTGAAAAGTTATTTAATATAAAATTTCAGAAAAACAACTCAGAGAACAATGTTTACACTTTGTGCTATTTCAAGAAATCTTCATCTAGCAGTGACAGCTGTATCACCATAGTTTACTAAAAATAGACAGTAACTTATTCTTGTATTTTTATTATTTGATTTTTCAAAGGTATCTTCCCTTGACTAAACTTAACTAATGTCAAATGGTATAGGGATACAGAAAAAAAAAGAATGAGCACTAACAGCAAGACAAGTGGGTTATACCTATGTGATTTCCTTTAGCAGCAGGGTGTATGTATCCTGTTTGCAAAATCTGTCTTCTGAAGTCTCAAGAAGGAGGCTGGAACTGAAGCTTCCATGTTTTGAGGCTGCTTGGAACACAGGTCTTAACTGGTGACCTTCTGTAATGTAAGTCATTAAAGGCAGTGGGATGTCTTGCAGCAAAATTTCCATTCCCTTCATGTGTGCACTGATGTGCGCTGAAAGTGTGAAACCCAGCAGAATTTTTTCCAGTTGCTTTTTGCAAAATCATTAGTTTTTGTTTATTTATTTATTCTTCCACTGGTTTTTCTGTTATAGAAAAAGACAATTTTTTCTTCACTGAAATTTGTTCTCTTCTGATGCATACAAATGCATTATTAGTAGTAGGACTAAAAAAGCTGGAGTTCTGTGGCAAGTGCTTCTCCTTTTTGAAGCAGTATGTAACGAATGGAACTAGTGTGAAATCCAGGAATGCCTTCCAAGCCCTGGGCATTGGAAGATGGCATTGGGCACTGGGATGCAGAGTTTTTCCATGGGTGGTTTCCATGCTACTGCAGAGCTGAAAGGCCAAGCACTGCCCAAGGGAATACCTGTGCCTTTTGCTCTGATTAGTCTGACCTCTCTAGCTTGAGCAGGAGGCAGGTTAGCGGGGAACCAGAAGCAGAACGTGGCTTTGGAGTGGAAAAATACTTCATAAGAAGTTGATTTTCTAAGACATTAGTTCTGACCCACAGAAGTGATAGAGCAGTATTTTCTTACGTGAACTGGAGAAGACATTCCAACCTTTTCTGTTTTAACTGGAAGAATAAGTAACCTGTGTTTATGTAAGAGATCTATTGCTATAATGGGGGTGAAACAGTTCAATATACAACAGTTATTATTAATAATTATTATTAATTGTTATTAATAATAACTGTTATTAACAAGTGCTGCTAATTAATATGTACTAGCAGTGTTCTTTTTGGAAGATTAATCTTACATTAAAAATCATTAAAATGGACTTTGCTGCACTATTTAAAATGACAAGACAACAAGCTGAATATTTTGTCATTCATGTCACTTCAAATTCTTCTTATTCATCACTTAACACTCAAATAAATTACACACAATCAAAATCGTGTAGAAAAAAAATAAGATCACTAAAAATGTATGTGATGTGAGTTTTATTTTTTTTTATTATTATTTATTTATTTAATTTTAAAAAATTTTTTATTAATGTGAAATTGGTATTTCACATTAATCTGAAACATATGGCTTTCTTTTTTCATTTTTGCATTTCTGCTTAATAAAATTAAGTCAAGCAGATTGACCAATAGGAAATACAAACTTGTAACATAAGTCTGACATGGCATAACATCACTATGTTTGTCATTTACACTAGTTCTATTTCAGTAGCATTGCAGTACGTCTGAGCGTGAAGAACTTTCTTGGGGAAGAAAACCCACCTTATCAAAACCAGTCAGCCTCTTGTCACAAGGTAGTAGTTTCATCAAAGCAATGAATAACCACTGCATCGTCTGCAGATTGATTTAATTAGTGAAATCCATGTCCTTTTTCTGATGGCATGGCTGTCTCTCTGCTGCAACTTGTGCTGTCCTGCTGAGCCCAGAGTGCTTTCCTGACTTCCATCTGCATCACTGCCCACTGCTGTTTATCCTTAAACTTGTTTCTTCAAGTAGAGATGTGCATGTTTCATATGTTTAGGCAATCATAAATATAGGAAAATACTTCAATGCCTTACAGAATTGCATTAGCCCTCCCCATGATAAAATTACCATAGATTGCTTCACTCTCTCAAAGACTTCTTTGCCCCCTGTCCTTTTTTCATTCCTGTCCTTGTTTTAAGGATGATGAATTCATCTTTCTTATTACCATGAGAGCAATGTGGACCATAGAATGGTAGAATTTCAGGGTTGGAAGGGACCTTTAAAATCATCTGGCTCCAACCAAGGGCGGGGAGACACCTCTCACTTGATCAGGTTGCTCAGAGCCCTGTCCAGCATGGCCTTAAACTACCAGGGATGGGGCTTCCACCACCTCTCTGGGCAACCTGTTCCAGTATCTCACCACCCTCATGGGTGGAACTTCTTCCTAATATCTAACCTAGACATCCCTTCCTCTAGTTTGAATCCTTCCCCCTGGTCCTATCACTACCTGACCTCCTAAAAAGTCCTTCACCAGCTTTCTTGTAGGCCCCCTCCAGATACTGGAAGGCTATAATAAGGTCTCCTCAGAGCCTTCTCCTCTCCAGATTATTTTCATAAAGTAGATCTGTGCTTTTAGAGTTTGCTTCCCAGATCTGGAACTGCTGGAGTTCAGTCAGGGTCTGTGTTTTTCATAGGGCACAGTCCATTTTCTCCCATTGCCCACCCTTGGGACTAGTGACTCAGTCTCTGGACTGAGATGCCCAATGTTGGATTCTCCTGTTGGATGTGCCAGAATCAGCTGCTCATTTTCATGTTTCAACCAGCTTCTCCAGAGCCAGCTGCTAGTCCCATTCCTTCAACCATCTGTCAACTGGAGAGTCTGTTTGTCCAGCACAAACACACAGTTGAATCTCCTAAGTGCTGCTACAAGGGTCCTGAGCTAGGGAAGAAAATACAATGTTGTGTATTGGTAAGCAAACAAAGCCTTGTTGGGTATGCTCTACTGACTAGTGGGAGAGGGCCATTTGATTTTCTGAATCTGTTTTTCCTACCACACCTTTGAAATCAATTTGTATCCTAACTTACATTTCCTTGCTGTCCTTACACACTTGCTGTCCTTACATTTGTAAAATGTTTGGAGACCCTTGTATGAAATTTTTAAGCCTATAAAATTATTAGAAAATAATTGTTTGCTGATGATAGAACCTGTGTGTTACTGCTTTGATGATAAATGTAACTGCTGGAATCTATGTAGATTTTTTTTACTATATCTTCAAGTAGTAGGAACAATAGCTGAGAGATTTTTGATCTACAGGTACTCCAAAGATAAATACTGTTCTGACTAGAATTCTCACTGCTTAGTCTGTCACAGTCCAGCTTAAAATACATTCAGTGATACACTAAACTTGCAGACAAAAGAAGATGGCTTTTATGAAGTGCTGGCACACTAGGACATTATTTGAGAAGTTAATGTTGGGACACAGATTTAAGATTTTTGCTTAAGATAGTCATGCAATGGAGCTGGGTTCAGTTTTGTGGCATCTTTAAACAATCTTTCATCAAGTTCACTTGATGTTCAGGTGTCTCAGGATAGAGAGGGACATAGACTTGAGACTGTGGGAAGTTATCAGCATAAAAGTGACTAAATTTGTTGGTCGCCAGAATTTCTGGAAACTTAAGGGTATGCCAATCTCCCAATGTACAGTGAGCTGTTTGAAGACAAATGTTACTTATTTTGATGTATTTACCAGATCATGCCATTCCTTTGCTATCATGTGCAACAGCTGGTTTTGCGTTAAGGCATATCATTTAAAGTGATTAGCGGAAAAAAATCAGAACAGTTTAAAAACTGATAAACCTCATCCAGTAAAAAAATACTGAAATATCTTCTTTAAATCTGTAGGTAGATGCATATAGCTAAATTTCATAGTTACTTTAGCTTAGTCTGAGCAAAATCAAGTACAGTTTGTGGGAGGCATTTTGGAAGGAGGAACATTTAGTGAATGAACACAGAAGAACTAAAAGTTGCTTTTATAAAATTAGCGTGTAAATAATCTGTGTTGAAGGATATGAATCTAAGGAGCATAAAAAATGAGAGCCTACAAACGTCTAGATAGCTAGATAATATTCCAAAATATCTTCTGGAAAGCACAGGGAGTGAGAGGATCACTAACAGGAAACTAGAGGGGCACTTTCGAATCTCCATAGCTCCATTTGTCATTCCCTTCAAATGCAAATGTTCCATAAAGGTGTTTTAGTTGTTGATTTACTCAAAAAGACAAATTTCTGGGTAACTTGTGCCTGACCAAAAATACCATCCGAAAGCTAGCCTTGCATCCCTATTTGCTGCAAGATGTTGTTGTCTGAAACAATTTAGAAATTACTACTTTCTTGAGAGAGTTCTGAATAACGTAAGGTCCTACAGTATCAGGCTGCCATTTGTTTAGATTACAGAACATTCCTGTCACATGGAGATGTATGCCTCTTGATGGTAAGCAAATGGTAAAGGCAATGGAATCTAGGTCATTCATGTGCTTGAAACAAAAGAATCTAGGCTATAAAACTAGGCATCATTAGCAAGCTGAAGTAAAGAAAAGATTAATTTTTAGAATGCTGTAATCTCTGAGAGCTTAAAAGTGATGTATCATTTAAGCTTGCAATGCAAAACCGATGAATAAAAATTAGTTTGGTGGCAAATGCACATCTGCAGCTGTGCTCAAACACTCCATTAAAAAAAAAAGAAGCTGGTAATTTTTCACACTTTAGAAAGACTATTCAAAAGGACTGTTAAGACATCTGTTAAAACAGAAAAAAAGATTAATTGCTGTTCCAACACTATGAAGCACTGTTTTATTCATTGAGGACCTAAACATGACAGTGAATAAATAATAATAATAAAAAAAACCTAAACCAACAAACAAACAAAAAAAAACCAACCAAAACCCCACCCTAACTTTATTAGAAGAGATGATGTAATATTGTGACGAACTCCTGAAGAACCAGACTGAAATCTGTCCATGAGCATCACCAAGGTACCTGGAACTTGAAGTTGACATGATGAGAAATGGCTCATTCACTTCTTTAAATTCAAGCTTAGGTGTAACAGCTCAGGACAAGTACCTGCTTGGGTCTTACTGTATGTTGTGGACAGTTTAATAAACACTTTCACTGTTAGCCAAACTGAGCAGAAAGTCAGCATGTACAAAAATGGACAGTTGTGCTGAAACAATCGTAACATCCTTCCATGCTTTCCCACCCTGACTACAGTGTTTGATCCTCATTCCCTTGTCCAAATAAACCAGAAAAATAATTTGAGAGGCAGAGAAAAAAAGTAATGGAAGAGGCTTCCTTTGGATTTGAGAAACGTGGGAACTGCCAGTGTTGTATTGAGAAAGGAATGGGCAGGCTGGTGGCGTCACCACTTGGTACACCGCAGTTCCACACAATCCCTGACAGAGTCAGGCATTCTCAGGGAAAGAAAAGATTACCACTTTTAAGACTTCTTACTTCCTTCCCAATCTTACTAAGTTACTTATTCATTACATTAGTTTTGCATACATTAGCATGTCTCCTTTGTAATATTAACCATTCTGAAAAACTCCTGGCTGCGTAGCCTCATGGGCATGCTATCTGGGGCTCTCCTGTCAAGCAATTCTAGAGCGGTGGGTTATTCCTGGTATGAGCAGTGAAATGGTAATTAGGTAAGTACCCAGTTTAAAAGTTTATCTTCAGATTTGGATATTCTTTTAAGAAGTAATTGTAACATGTTATTCTGCTTCAATTTGGATATCATACACCCTGGAACCATACAGGAAAACTGTGCTAGTTGAGCAAAACTTTTAATTCAATAACTGTGTATGTGTTACATGTATAAAAACATGGATTCAGAGCTTTGCTGGGTTATACACACCCAATACACACACCCAGTCCAGGAGACCTTTTTTTTTTTTGTGACATCCCCTTCAATCTGTCTATCTGTGTGCTACAAAATCATTGAGCTGTTTGTCTTTGAAAGAAACAACAGCGATGAGTTTATAATTGTTTGGACATGGTTTATGATTTTTTTTTTCTTTAACTCAAATCTATTCCAAAATGTTACCCAGCAGTTTTTGCTCTTGCAAATAGCAGGATCTTCCATTTTAAGGAGACAGTACAGGAATGACGCACATTCAGCTAATACAATATCACACCCCCCCAAAAAGAAAAAAATTCTTAAAGCATAGCCCAGGGAATTGTGTTTGTGATACAAATGAGGATTTGAGGATTTTGCAAATGGGTAACATATTTAACTGCTGTGAATAATCTGCACATAACAGTTGGAATTATAAAAGCCCCATAATATGTCTATAATCCTAATGTGTTTCTTTGCTGTTTTGCAGGCAGACCAGTAATGATTGTAGTTGAATACATGGAGAATGGATCTCTTGACTCCTTTCTGCGGGTGAGGTGCCATTTTCTGATGACATTTGAATAAGACACCATTCTAGGTTAAGATTTTAAATCATTTTTCATGAATTAATTTCTACATAATGTTATTCATGAATTTTTAGTGAAGAATAGAAGCATATTCCCCAGGGTACATTTTGAAGATACAGTGATACATTAGAGCATAGCTGGAAAAAAAGATTTAAACTTAAGAATATAATTGATTTCTTCTACAAAAGTAGTTCCCATATTTAGCAAAATGTATTTCTAGTAGTGTTTTTGTGGAGGAAAATATAAATTAAGGTACAAATTATTAGACTTATGCAAGTGTTCCATTCTTCTCAATCACTCTCAAAAATACTTTTTTAAGATTTTTTTCTGTTGGTGAAGTGTAGAATAGACTTAATAACTGATTTATGATGATTTATGGTAACTTGCGTTTAACAAATTGAATTAGAAAACATTATATGAGTGAAATGTCCTGGCAATAATTAACTTCCAAAGGTCACTAATAAGCATTAAAGAAAATGTACAAAAAAAATGAACAATATGTTGATGCAATTGAATTTAATTTTTTTTAGAAAAGTAGAAGGAAAGAAAGACCCTCAATTAAACTTACCCTAAAATAATCTCTGTTAACAGACCCCTAGAGATGCTCTGGAGTCCCACTGACATCCTATGTGAATGATTTGATTGTCAGATTTATCTTAAAAAGTAAATGTCAAGCCTTACTAGCCCACTGCCCTGCCATTGCCATCTTCCAGAATGGTAAAGCTGTGACTGTTAGCAAGGATGGGATGGGTGGTCAGGGCAGTGTTTTCATGAACTTAATTTAAAGGGTATCCCAAGTACAAAGAAGAGGTGTTCAACAGGGAGCTGAGAAAATATTTGCAAGAAAAACTGTATGATGATGACTGAGGATGTTATGGTGGCAGGAAGAAGGAACTGCTAAGAGAAAAGAGTAAGTAAACAGGAGGGAAAGAGTAGCCAATTTAGAAGGAGAGCTAAATCAGAGGGACAGTAAGTCATACTGAAGGTACTAGTTTGACAGCAGGTTGAGAGAACTTCTTAGAAACTGTGTGGGTTTTAAAAATCAACCCCCTTGCCTTTCTGGCTCACCTCTCCATCTGCAGCAGACAGACTTCCACTGATCTGAGTACCTGGGCTTCTCTGTTCTGTAATTTTTCAGCAGTGCCCAAAGAAGACTTGCCTGGGCCTGAAACTCAGTTCTCTGCATGTCTGTGCACTGAATTTCAGAGGAGAAAAAACCCAAATACTGAAATAATTCCTAAGAGATAATTACCTTTGTCTGCATTACTCTAGCATGATATCTATAGTCCAATTATTCTCCACATTCGTTTCTTTATCAGAATAATTACTACTTGCTAGGATACTTTAATAGAAACTGACATTAGCAAAATTATGATGTTATTTTGAAGCAATACTTCTCACATTGCATTGATACATTTGTAGGCAAAACTGATGAAGGGAAATGTGAGCTAATCATTTCTGCAGCTGGTTTCCTTGTATATCATTTTACAGTTTCAATTCACACTTCAGATATGGCTTATTCTTTTAAAGTGCTTCTTAAAAGGACTAATATTCAGCATACCAAAGCAGTGTAGATATATCATCAGCATTTCTGTAAATAATTTGTGGATCAAATGGTTGCAAAGCAACCCATTTTTTAAAAATCCAGCTGCTTCATTAATAATAGTTGCTTTATGTAGATAAAAATTCAGTAAATATAACAATTCTTACGTGGTGAGATTTGGAAGGGCTTATAAGGTATTTGCTTATTACTGCTCAAAGCAAGCACTAGTTACAGTGCCAAGCTTTTCTCACCAGAAAAAAATATTTCTGTATATTTTCCCCTATATTTGCAACCTGCAAAAATTAACCAGCACATCTCTCCAACCTGCCCTTCTCCAAAAGCCTGGAAAAATGGGTGAATCTTACCATTTCAAAATGAAACACTGTGATGAAACACATGAGAACATCCAACCTGGCCTTGAACACCTCCAGTCCCTCATTTAATGCTGTATTTTAGTTGCAGTTATGTGGTCAGGTCCCCAGATCACTGCCTTACTTTCTGCTATTTGTAGTAATTAATCAACAAGCTCAGCTACATTATGGCTTCCCCACCCTACAAAATATCCCATATGCTTGCTGGTAACCTTGAGCTTTTGGGAAAAAAAAAATGGTGTTCACTTGCAATATGAAGGTGCTTCAGATAGAATTCTTAGTGAAAAGCACCAGCTAATGAGAAACAATTCAGTAAACTGATGGTAATTAATTACAGCAGTTACACACTACCAGACAACCTAAATTGCTGGAGAAACTTCACACTAAGTTTTCCTCCAAAATCCTGCCATTTTTTTGCAGTTATATAAATCTAATTTCTATCAGATGAAATTCTTTTTTCCTCATTGAGTCATATAACTTTAATCATCCCACAAAAGCATACCTGAAATTTGTTGTCAAATAAATGCTCATTTGAACAGAAATAAAAAGCATGACTCCACTTCTGGTAATGCTTGAAGAGAATTCTCTTAAAAAGGATGAGAGTTTCCAGCTTAGTGTTTCCCCAGGGAGTAGGGGTTCATTGTTGTGGTTTAACCCCAACCAGCGATTAAACCCATCTGCTTTCTCACTCCACCCCTCAACCCCCCTTGTGGGATGGGGGAGAGAAGCAGAAAAGGGTAAAAGTGAGAAGTCTCTTAGGTTGAGATAAAGGCAGTGTAGTAGGTAAAGCAAAAGCTGCACACACAAGCAAAGCAAAACGAGGAATTAATTCACTTTTTCCCCACCAGCGGGCAGCTGATACACCCTCCCTGTCTCAGCCCACTCCAAGCAGCTGCCTCACAGAGTCATGAGGCTATTAAGAGTTAAATCTCATCTACTGTTTTCATAGCTTCATCTTAAAGGGTTATTCATGGCTAAAGTAATTAGATTTAGCGTCACATTGACAGGAACAGTGTGGTTAGTAAGCTAGGTGCCTTTTGGGTTTTTTTTTTTTTTATGGGGAGGAGGTTGTAGTGCTGCTTAGGTTCAGTTGCAGAGAATGCTGCCTGGAGATTACCTTCTCGCTGTGGTCTGCACTCACCCTCCTCAGGTGTTGTTCAGTATGGGCATGGATTAGAGCCCCAGAAAAGCAACACAGCTACAAGTTAACTTCTGGAGATGTTTTTCTGTGATTGGCTACTTTGAATCGTGTAAAATAAACCAAAACACTATCCCCAGAGTACTTCCACTTCCTTAGGCATTTTTCTGCAGCTGCAGACTACAGACTACCCTCAGCTTTATTCCTGTTCAGTGCCCAAGGTGTGCTAACCCACAGTCAGCGTCAGCGAGGTAGGAACCAGGGAGATAGCAACATTAATCTGTTGAGAACTCATGTTATTGTGGCATGTTCTGTAGCAGGTCTGATACTAAAATGATCTGTCAGCTGTATCCACTGCACTGTGTTTGCTCACCTTTCTTGATTAGGAAGGGAAATGGCATTCACAAGGATCAATGTGAGAAAGAAAGCTCCTCAGGGTTTGCAGCATTTTCCCTTAACTGTACCCTGAAGAGACAGATGCTTAGGTTTAAATGATGTTCCAGGCTCGCCCAGTTTTGTGAATCTCTGAACTGTAGGAAAAAGGGATTAATTTACCTAGAGTAAGCACGGGGTGGTCTTCCTTTCCCCATAGTTACTATTCACACTAGTAATGCTGCTCTTCCTAATTAAAAAAAAACTTGGGACTGATACAATTCCCTTCACTTCAGAAAGAACACTTGGTAAAAATAGCTATATTATTTACAGGGATACATAGAAGGTAAAAAAGCTAAAAAATATATTTTGTTTTTCAAAATAAATTGTTTTCTAAAGATTCTATAAACATATGGTTAACTCCCTCAGAGCACTAACTGCAGCAGACTGTACAGCAAATGAAAGCCTGGAATTCATCACCAAATTTTAATCCCTTGAGGGCTGTCTAACGGAGGATAAGATAAACGTAAAACAGTGTGGAAAAATGTTAGCATAAGAAGGAAATACTATGATATATTACTCTGATGCACTACGCTTTGTCAAGTTTTTCTCACAGCAGCTTTGCTATCAGGCTCACCCTTTTTCCAACAAGTTGGGTGCTGTGGCAGACACCTACATTTAGTGAGTTTGGGGGAAAGGGAGAAAAAAGAAAAATGAAGACTTGTAGAAAGGTCTGGAAAATTATGTTGCAAAGTATGTCTTGTATATTCATCTACCATGGCCTCACTAGACAGTCAGCTTTGAGGAGAAGAGGCCAGATGGTCTTTCCCAATTTTAGTAGATTCCATTACTATTTATCTGCATCCAGAGAGGCAACAACATTCGAGCACATAACTAATACTCCTTTTTTTGGTTTCACATGCAGTATTCATGCTCTTTCATTTATTCAAGGCACACTCCTTTTCTGCTAGGATAAAGGTGACATTTTGCTTTCAAAAATGACTCAGTAAAGAAGAAAACCTGCTATGGAGGCTGCTGAGACCAATCTTTTTTTCTGACCTAAAAAACAAATTGAGCTATTAGAAACTGAGTTTGAATTATTGCAATACCTTAATAATGAAATTGTAAGCAGCATACATCTATGTGATCTAAGGTTACACTGAGAAGCTGTTGCTGATGCTACATGGCAACTTTTGTTCTCTAAAACAATGTTTTAGTCTCTTAAAATGAGGTAGAAAGCACTATTTCTGATATTGTTGTGATAAATTCATTTAGAAATGCTGAATATTTTTAATCACTGTAGATAATTTTCTTACTGAGTAACAAGGAACTTATTACAAACTGTCTTGTATTTGAAGCCAAAAAGAATTTAATACATAATATGGACACTTTCAGTGTGGTCTTTATGAATTTGTGGAGACTACGTAAGAAACCAGAAGATCAGAACAGAGACAATGTCATCCATGTCTTTAAAAAGAAGGGGAAAAGAAGCCAAGAAATTACAGGCCAGTCAGCTTAATGTCAACTGCTGTACCATTTCTGGGACAAATTATCAAGAAAGTATTTATAAGCACCTTAAAGATAACAGTGAGATAAGTATGAGCCAACATGGATTTGTCAAAACCAAATTATGTCAAGCAGACTGGCTTTCTTTTGTAACATGGCACAGGACTCTGTGGATATGGGGCAAATAGTTGATATCATAACAGACTTGTAGAATGGCTTGAGATGGAAGGGACCTTTAAGATCATCCACTTCTAACCCTCCTGCCATGGGCAGGGTCACCTTCCCCTCAATCAGGTTGCTCAAGACCCCATCCAGCCTACAGCTGAACACTCCCAGGGATCAAGAATCCACAACTTCTCTAGGCAGCCTGTTCCACTGTCTTACAACCCTCAGAGAAGAATTTCATCCTAATGTCTAATCTAAATCTACCCCCCTCCAGCTGGAAGTCATTACCCCCACTCCTCTCACTATATGCTCTTGCAAACCCTCCTCAGCTTTCCTGTAGGCTCCCTTTGGGTCCTGGATGGCCTCTGTAAGGTCTTCCCAAAGCCTTCTGCAGGCTGAACAACCCCAGCTCTCTGAGCCTGTCCTGGCAATGCAAAGCCAAGCAGAAACATTCGGCAGGCACAGGGCCAAGATAGAATGCACCATTATCATGTCAACAAATTTAAGAAATAATTTAGTAACTAATTAGTTTTTAAAACTAATGAGAAATAAGTGAGGACCAGGGCATGATACTCCACTGAGGCTGGAATAATCAGCTACAGAGTAGAGGACACAGAATAACTATTCAGAAAGAAGTCTGCTGGAGGATATAATTATACATGTTGCAGTAGATTAGGGGTGTCACGTTGCTGTGAAAATGGCAAATACTGCAGTGGACTTTAGAAAGAGGAATATCCCCTGCAAGGTCTGTGAAGGAACTTTTCCTGTCTTCTCCTGAGGGAAGGCCTCAGGGTACTGTGTCTTGTTTGAGCATTAACACTTCAGGAACTATATGAAGTAGCTGGGCAGAGTGTACAACAAAACCAACAAGAATAGTTCCCAAGCAAATTATTTATTTGGCATGAACTTGTGTTCAGCCCAAAGAATAGAGCAAGAGCAATATTTAATCTTCATGTATGCAAAAAGCAGTTACAAAGAGGAGCTGAAATCTGTGCCAGTGTAAGGGCCATGCTCAAGGGAGGCATCTTACTTAAGAGGGAATCTTTATTAAAATGTAGTGTTGCTCCTAATGGGCTTCAAGTGCAGCTCAGAAAAATGAGCCAGGAAAGAAACAGGGTGAGGAGATGATCTTGATCCACAGTCAATGTCCCTTCTCGGAGTGTAATTCCTTGAGAGCTATATTCCAGTGTACCAAAGTGGGCAGGAACACTTGGTTATGCCAGGGCACCCGGCTGTAGCTAAGGAAAACCAAGTCAACAGGTTGCCATGCTACTGCTGCTACTGGGTCCAGATTTTAGTGTGGCTGTTGCATGCTAAAATAAGCTTTGAAAGGCCTTCATTATGCAAGATTTTTTAAAATAATAAAGATATTGCCCATATCTTTTGGTGGTTGAAAGGGCAGTTAAGATTCTTATGTAGGATTACTCAGTAGAATTTAAAGTGGACTAAAGTAATTTCAGGTTTTTATGTATTACATTTAATGAAATTCAGTATTAGTAATTGTATGGGGTTCTGGTAACAGTTGATTAAAGAAGGAACTGACAGATGACCTAATTCAAAATCAGTAATATAAGTCTGAGTGCAATCCACATGGTAGTATGAAGCAGGAGTTATTCTTCCAGAAAATGCCAAGTTGCAAGTTGAATTTTGGAAGATTTATACTGCTGAAGTTCATCTTTACATTTACTTAGCAAAAACTACATCTTTCATATAGTGACCAGTGGAAACTGGTGAATATGATATAGGTTAGACATAGACACACCTTTTTCAATACTATTTTCCATGAAAAATAAGCTCTAAATAACTTGAAGTAAAATATTTAGACCTGTGCCTAATCCTGTACGCTTCTCAGGATATATGGGCACAAAAGTGCTCTGATTTATAGGGCAAACAAAGAAATGGATTTTAGAATAGGCGAGGTTCCTAAACAATGCAGAAAAAATGCAACTACTTAGTAAAGTGGAAAAAATCTTCTGAAGAAGAAAACTTCCATGGCCTTGTAAAAAAACACTGAACTAGCGCATGCTGGAGCTGGAAATTAAATAAATGAGGGAAACTTAGGATATCATGCTTCTGCCCCAGAAAACTAACCCTCTTCACTGGCCCAATATACTTCAGTGCTACTGAAAGGTCTGTAGCAAAAAATACAGAAGGGAATACTTCATCTACAAATTCTAGCAATATAAAAACAGGGTATTTGCAGGGTTGTGTTAGTGCAATGGCAACTAGTCAGATATTGCATCTATACTCGGCTGATGGTAAAAATTTATTTAGCAAAGCCATTAAAGCCAGATTAAAATTTGATGGGATAATAGGATAAACGTGGTAAGGTCTGAACTGCTGCCAGTATTGATTACACCTTTAACACCCCAGTGGGAATCCTATCAAAAACATATTTCACATCTAAATTCACATTCCCGTTCATATGGGAATCAGAATAAAGCCCTTGATAACAACAATGATATCATATATAAAAGTGTTTTATGTCCCTATATGTCAAGTGAATGAAACAAGATAATGGAAAGTTGCCAATGGATTGTTTTGGCTTCCAGATGTACATGGGGATTTACAAATACTGAAAATATGAGGCCAGTTTCATTCACTGTGTAATTTCATCAGTTTAGTTGAATTTTCCAAGAATTAAATATGTCCTGGTCAGCTTACCTCAGAGGAATATTTCAATATATTGGAAGATAACAGTTTATAGACTGTAAGAGAATACAACTGGTATGGAAACTGATGCAGAAATTATTACAGAGAGACTTAAGAGAGAAAAGACTGTTCTGGCAAAAAAGTTTAATTGTCCCAAGTGCAAGGTTGCAATAAAATGATATAAAAACAAGCATGGGAAGGGACAGAGGAGAACAGATGCAGAAGAGAATTCAGGTAAATATACAGAGGGAGGAGGAGGACACATGCAACTGGTATATTAGGAAATCTGTCATTCCTTTGAAGGTGGAGATAATAAGCTTGAACTTTTTGTGTCAAGGCAGAAGTCCAAAGAAATTTGAAAGAAGAAGGGAAAGAATGGCAAAAGCATGACATTGTTTTTAACTGGGGTGTTTCTGCTATACTCGGCAAATATGGAGATTTGGAAAGAGCAGAAAAAGGTTGTGCTTCATGAAAAATGAGTCAAGCATGGTCAAGATTTTAAAGAGTACAAATTAAAAAAGGAAGGAAGGAGTGCTTGTGACAGAAGGTTAAAAGAGGTGTTGCAGATGACTCTGATGTGTTGAATGATTATAATGATGAGGTAAAATCTAGAGGTCTGGGGGGAAGGTTTTAATCAGTGCTTTGTTGCAGGGGTAAGGGGGGCTTGGTTAGTTGTTTTGCAAAATAAGTCATAGGTGCTTTGTTCCGAACACTGTTTTTGCATTTAGCATTTTAAAAGTTACCCCTACAGAGTAAGTGTGACAATTTTAACTGCAAAGACATTAACAAATGTTAAGTCTATTGAATATTTAGAATTATTAAATAATAAGAGAAAACCCAAATCGCATGTGGCTTCATTACGTAAAATTCTGGGTAGGGTTCATGTCCTTCATTTATTGGAAGATGCTTAAATTGTCAAGTACATTCTCATCTGTCTCTCCTTGTTTAATTGCTAGATGAAAAGTTTTTATTCAAAATATCTGTCACTGGCATGTTTTGGACTCTGAGAGATTCCCCTTGTTCTTGGGTATGGGTCTGAGATAGGGAACATCATAAGCCTGTAATGGTGGTGGCATGGGGGGTGTAGACTTCTGTAAAATGGTTACCACACTTCAGCTGAATGTCATCTGCAGAACTTGCTGCTTACAGGTGGCTTTGATGGAGGCAAAAAAGAAAGAGGGTTTCTTATGGGTCTGACAGCATCACTTAGACAGATCTGTGTCCACTTTTGCATGGGGAAATTACAAACAAAAATGATCCAGAGCACTGTTGTAAGAGTAACAGTTCAGTCTGTCACTTTACTGAATATAATCAATTTACTGGATTTAATGTGAACTTCTCCCCTACAAAAATCATCTTGCTTGTATGTGTGAGCTAAGCAATAGAAATGTCCCGAATGCTGATTGGAACACTTCTACTTGAGTGTAGCCCAATGCTGAATGTTGAAAGAGAAAATAGAAATTTTACTTGCTTGCAGGGAAGAGCTGTTTGGTTTTATTTGGCTGTTCCTGCTAAAATAAAAGCCTGATTTACTGAATAATCCATGAGAAGCTAAATGCCAGCTAAGGTCACAAAAATACTGCTGTAAGCAGTCTTCTCTAACTGGTAGAAAGAGCAGATGTAAACCAGGCAAAGATCCCATAATCAGATTTCTGTACAGGTACCTACTTGGTCCTCCCTGCCACATAATTCAGGATCCTTCTTATGTGAACTGTTAACGTTAATATTGCAGATAGAAAACTGAGGCCTACCAAGATTGACCAGATGGCCAGGCATGATTAATAATATAATTCTTATTTGCATATGCAACTCAAATAGATTTCAGCAGGAGCTAAGCAGCTTAATGCTGTCATTGAGTTTAAAAGGCTTAGTCACCCAGAAAGACTTTGGAAAAGCTATGTGACCCCTGAATTTCAGCCCAGATCTCCATTTGAATCTAATGTTCAGAGATTTTATGGTGCTAGGTGCGAAACAGACATAACAGAGAGCAGGTAAGGGCCCGATTTTTTTCCAGATTAGTGGGCTTGTTGTTGTTTTTTTAACTCAAACACACACACACATGAAAAAGACAGTGAAGCAACACCCATAACTCATGCAGACAGTTGAGGCTGCAGAAGTATGATGAAAGGTTTTTGTTTCCTGAGGCCATAGATTTAGAGAAGCTTTTTCTGTGTGTTGTTCTTCCATTCAAAAATAGTGTTTTGGCGAAACTGATCTTAGTAACTGAAGATAAAAGACATTAAATGCCATCAGTAGAAAGAGTGTGCAGGGTGTGAAAATGTGGAAGGAGGATAAACTGCACAATGAGAAATGGGATAGCTTATCAACTGCTGAAAAAGTTAAATACTTGAGAAAATAAGCTTGCAGTGGGCAGATTGGCTGGATGGACTAGGAATGTGAGTTAAATATGAGCTGTGGTTTATAACACTATTACAAAATTAATGAAAAATAGCTGTGTTCTTTGAACTTGCATCTTTACTTGCAGAAGCATGATGGCCACTTCACAGTCATCCAGCTGGTTGGCATGCTGCGGGGCATTGCATCTGGCATGAAGTACCTCTCAGACATGGGCTATGTTCATCGCGATCTGGCAGCCCGTAATATCCTGGTCAACAGCAACCTCATGTGTAAAGTCTCCGATTTCGGTTTGTCACGAGTGTTGGAGGACGATCCTGAAGCTGCTTACACAACCAGCGTAAGTCTGTTTTATCTCATTTGAACAGCTGATTGCCTTGGGCCACTTTTATACTGGTTTCAGATTTGTTTATGCCATGAGAGTAGCAGTTTGTGTTGGCTTTGTTCCATTCTCTGTTTATGTGGCTTAATAGCACTGCCAGTATGCTTGAGGGAAGTTGTTTTGGGTTTTGCCAGTGTAAGGAACATAGAATACATTTGGGCAAAAGTTGGTTGCTTTTTTCTCATTTAACAAATGTGTGAACTTTTCCATTCTTGTTTGTGTTTGGGGTTTCTGCTAGGTTTTGTTGTTTGTTTTCCACATGCTTTTCCCTTCTGCTAACTTGAATTCATTTACACAGATATGTCCTTAAAAGGCAGGCCGGAGAGGAAAAATATCTTACTAGCTTTGCTGTTGGAAGCAAGGTGTCAACTCTTGCATTTATAAATTCAAATTTTCACTTTGTTTTACTTAAGTTTACTTTCTAACAGGATACACAGGACCTTTCTCTCAAGTTTTAAGTCTTGTTTCATTGATACTTCAATTCCTTATGTCATGCAAGCAAATTGTTATATTAGGAAGTGGCTTTGAGGTGGGGTTTTTTTCTTTTTGCTTTGTTTGGTTTGGTTTATGGTGTTGGGGGGCAGTTTCCACTGAAGTGACAAATTCTAGAACATGGAGAAGCTTGTTCAAATTTGACTTGGAAGAAAAAAGTGAATTTTACCTGCAGTATGAAGTAAGTAGGGAAAGGAGTATGTTGGTGCTAATAAAATTACAAGTTCAGATATGGCATTTTTCCACCGTACCATAATATTCAATTATATTCCTCTTCTGATTATTACCACAACATTAAGAATATTAGCTAATTATAAACTGACTTCAAGTAACTTTCATATCTAAATATAAAAACATAAAATTATTTTGGAATGCATTCTTATTAGTACTCTCACAAACGGTATATAAGTTATGTTCCCAGGGTAAGTCACAGTGACAGAATTCTAATTGAGATAATAAATTATCGTTAGATAATTTATTTTGACCTATTTAATTTTTTTTCCTATTTCACTTAAAAAAGTAATGTATGATCAAAATTAGAAACTCATCTAATTTATCTGTTTTATAGTAAGTAATCTGTGGTATCTTTCAGCACTGGTGAAGCCACACCTTTAATACTGTGTTCAGTTCTGGGCCCCTCACTATAAGAAGGACACAGAGGTTCTGGAGCATGTCCACAGAGGGGCAACAAAGCTGGTTGGAGGAGTGGCTGAGGGAATTGGGGTTGTTTGACCTGAAGAAGAAGAGGCTGAGAGCAGACCTTATCACTCTCTACAACTCCCTGAAAGGAGGTTGTATGAAGTGGGGGTGGGGATGGGGGTGTCAGTCTCTTCTCACTAGTAACTAGCGAGAGGACAAGGGGAAAGGGCTTCAAGTTTTGCAGGGGAGGTTTAGATTGGATGTTAGGAAAAACTTCTTTACTGAAAAGGTTATTAAATACTGGAATGTGCCGCCCTTGGAAGTGGATGAATCAACACCCCTGAACGTGTTTAAAAATCTTTTAGATATGGTGCTTAGGGACATGGTTTAGCAGTGGGCTGGTAGTGTGAAGTTAGTAGAGTTAGGTTAAAGGTTGGGCTGGATGATCTTGCAGGTCTTTTCCAACCTAAACAGTTCTATCTATTGAATTAAATGTAGCTATTGTTAATGGGATCACAGATCTTTTATATACATGTTTTTCAGGGTTTTTTGTTTGATTTTTTATTTAGTTGAAGCCTAAAGCAGGGGTGTTCTGATAAATTCACTTGAAATTCTACTTCTTGGAAAAAGAATTATACAGAACTCAAATCCAGCTAGAGAAAAACAAGCCACTTTGCAAGGCTTTCTGCCAGTGTTAATATGCAAGCCTGGGAAAAAAAAAGTAGTAGGTTTTTTCCTTTGTAGGGGAAATTTCTCTCATTTAGTTCTCAAAACCTCTTTTGCTTCACACTGCTTCTTAGTGTGAGGCTTGAAAGGAAAAATAAACATTACTGCAGCTTAACAAGTTATCATATTATGTCTGAGCCTTGCTAATTGTCTATATGAGTGTGCTCAGCTGGCAGCAAATGCCCCCAGTGACAGACAAGTTAACTCACATTGTTCAGCACTGATCATGGGCTAATCAGCTCAGCTGGTGGAAGGCACTGGAAATGGCCAAGTGGCCTCTCCCAGTTCAGGAAAAAACACTTAATGATAATTTTAGGCTTTCCACTATTATTCATCATGGATGAATAATAGATGCCAATACCAAACAATTATCCAGAATAATTAGTGCCTGCCTTTTCATCATAGCTAGACCTACTCTTAATCAGGAGATGCTATGTTGTATTGTGTGTTGGTTTTTGTTTGTTTTTTTTTAAAAAAAATATATCTGTGTTGAAGGACTTTCTTGAAAAATAGGACAGGTTTTGATTAAATGCTCACTATTTTCCTATTGGTTCACCTAAGCTGGTTAACATGAGGGTCTGCCAGAGTCCTTGCAAGTCGGTCTTCACATCCAGACTTTCAGTCACTGTGGCTGGATCTGCACAATTCTCTTCTGTCTTCTTTGGGAAATGTCTTTCCTTTATCCCTGAGGGTAGACTGTCTGCTCCAGTCCTTGTTCTATGTTGCAGTCATTGTGTACAATCTGGTGACAGATAAGTTTTCTTTGGGGTGCTCTTGCCCTCTGTATGCTTTATCTTCTAGGTCTTGCACTGTTTGAGCTGGTTCAATAAATGTTTCCTGTAGGGAGTTCAATAATCCTGTTGCTTTTTGAAAGGAAACAGCACAATCAGGGCCAAAAGAGGGGGGGAAAGAAATTTTTGTTACCGTGGCTGCGGAAGACTCAGTGAAGACTTTCACACTTCAAGCAGTCTTTCATGGCAACAGAAAAGAACAGAAGCCCACACTGGATCTCATGTCTTCTTGCAGCTTTCAGTGACTGTCATTATGTCATTGACCTGTCTCTTCATCTTTCCAACAGCAGGCCACATTTATTACTGGAGGTTTTTACAGAATCTATTTAGTTTCACACTGTGTTTTTGCCATATAAAGGTTAAATACTCAGTGCTTTCAAAAAGGATCTGGATCTAAAAAGGATTCTTTTTAGAATTCATGTTTCCTCTTCACAGGTATTGTTCCTGATAACAGTCCCGTACCTGTAGCTAAAAGAAATCCAGAGTTTGCCTATTGAGTAGCATTATTTTTAGGAGCACATCTACTAGTACAGCACTGTCTGTCGGTGCGCAGAGGAAAGGGTGATTATTTTTTACTCTCCTTTTTGTCTTAGTTTTGGTGCCAGAAATGGAATGGTATAATTTGATGTCTCCTTTGGAAACAAGAGCTATGAGGCAAACTAAGCCAATCAGAAGCAAAAATTTAGAATTTTATATCCGCACTTCTGTGATGCTGTGGTCAGTACCATGTGAATGTGTTCCCAGATAGAAAAAAAATATATACATTGATGCAAATGACAAATCAAAATTTATAAAGCTGTTATACTATGTGGCAAAACAGGTTGTATCCTCAAAAAAATTAGCCTCAAGACCTTCTTACCTTGTAAATTTACTATGTCTGAGCAGATACAGCTTTGACTCAGATGACCAGCATATTTTGCTTTGTCTTCCTGTTGTCATTCAATATACATATCTTCCTCTTTTGTTGCTGGTTTAGAACTTGTCTTGTGTCCTTTCTATTGGCACATACTCCATGTGCCTTGGCAAAAATCAGGAATCGAAATTTAGGAGAAACAGTAACACTGAGAGGGAAAATAGGGAAAGGAAGCCACTTAGAAAATGGCTCCATTCAGAGCTCAGACAGAAGCACTGCTTGAGAGACTACATTCAACTGAGCTGTGATGGGAAGACTGACCAATGCCCCAAAATAGCAGTTAAATGTCTTTGTGTTTCCCAAGAATTTTGGATTCACACTACTTTCCAGAGAGCTGTTGCATGCTCTGAACAGTACATGAAAAGATTTCAATCTCAGAAATCAGCTTCCTGGCTTCTGTGAAGGTTTGGGGCTTTTTCTTTTCTGTCTGCCGTATTGAGACAAAAAATGTAAATATGCTTTCAATAAGGGGGTTGATAGGAAAAGAGATAATGCCTCTGTTCGTTTATCAGGAATCACAAAATTTATAACAAGATATAATTTTAGAATAGGAAAGAGGAATTAAAAGCTAAGAACATCCACCTGCCAATATTTGAGTTTCAGATTGATCAGGAAAAGATAAGGTAAATTTTAGGATAACTGAATAGCATTTTTTTTTTCCATGGAGAAAAAAAAATTCATTTTTAGTAGTGGTTTCCAAGGTGACAGTAGCTCATAAAAACCCACTTCTAGTATATAAAAGAGCATGCCTGCCAATACAGAAGAAATACAGGCACTTGCCTCTTTGCTTTTAGATAGACTGTGTTATATGATGTAAAACCATTTAGTTTAAAACATAGTCAAGGTTCACGTGTATTTAAAAAAGAACCATGAGCCTCCAGGAAAACTTTGCATGTAGCAAAATATGTACATAAATATATAAATAAAAACAATATGGGATCTGCAGCATTACTGCAAAAAGGACTAAACTGGTATATCTGTTATAGCATATATAAGTATTCTGTGTTAAATTTGATTTTTAGTGAGACAAAAATCTGCTACTAACTGAATTATATGATACATAGATAAACATATCCTAGATTTCTCTCTCTTATCAGCTGTATTTCTGAATTCAATCTTGATATGTAAATTATTTTCTTACTCTGGAATACTAGTTAGAAAACTGATTTATTGAATTGTGTCTAGTGAATCATTTGATGAACCTAAAAGGTCTGACTCTTCTTAAGCCAGTGGATAAAATACTCCATCCATGGATGCTTTGAGCTTATTAGATTCAGTGGAGGAGCAAAGTAGATTGATGCCACTAATCTATATAACTGCTGGTAAGTAGCAAAACTTTGGGTGGAACCAGGATGAGGATTTAATAATATTTACTTTTTTACATAATTTCCATACATCAAGGCATTTTTCATACTTGCACACAAATAACGGGTATGACAGGGAGGAGGTTTAACTTACTAAGAAGTGAAACAAGATGGAAATATTTTCTAGCTAATTTGGAATGTCAAACAATAGTTTCTGAATGACCTGACTGTTATGGTGAACATATTGCCTGGACATTTAAGAATTCACTTAATTAGAGTCAATGAAGTAAGCTGATTTTTTTGACTGTGATTCAGAGAAGAAAGAGGAAAAAGAGATTTTATATTGTAAAGTTCTGTATTAACCTATTTTCTTAAAAAATATGTTGACATAAGATTGATCACCTTTTTTGTCAACTAGTTAATTCTGTATGTAATGTGGTAACAGCACATTTTGTCATCACCAAACTGATGAAGCATTCTGAGGGGCAGGATACATCATGGCCATGTTTATTTCTCGGCCTGAAACTAGGCACATGATGTGGAATCCCACCAAGCCTTTCCATTATCTAGAGGCTGTTTCTTTTTTACATTTGATTTCACTAGAGTCTGGCTAAAATCGAGGGGGCTAATATTGTTCATAACAGGCTAATTGCTGCCATTTTGGAGATTTGTAGGCTTTGCCTTTCCATTAACTTTCTTTCACCTTCTTGACTCTCCAGTTCCTCCCGGTTTCATATTAACAAGTTGCAGTATTAAACTCTACATATATGTGCCTTGCTATTTCTCAGATTGGGTTCTCTGGTCATCTGTATGTTTATGAAAAATAGAGGCATGCATTTACAAATGACTTAGAGTAGGACTGAGAATTAACTTCTTATAGACGCACAGCATCAGTCTCATTGAAGGAGCATCTAGGAGATAAATGATGAATCTGCTAGTGAAATGTAATGCTGATTGTGATTGCATTGATTATTCTTTGGTATATTATTGTCTGGGAATAGTAAAGCATATTTTCATGCAGTGGCTGTCAACCTTTCTCAGTAAATGAATTTCTGAAATTTATCCAGGGGAGATGCAAATTTTATTAGGAACTTTTAATCTGTGGAGCTTTGTATAGCTCACTCCACTTTCTTTCACAGATTTCTTAAAGAATTCCACAGACTCTCAGGGGTCCATGTACCTCAGACTGAAAACCCATTCCACTACTGGAGTTTTGGCTGTTGATTCCCTGCATCCAGATTTTTACTGAACTAGTGATAGCTGCTATAGTAAGAAAAGACATAGGGTATATGGTTATAAGGTATCTCAACACTCGAAGGTGGTCTGCTTGGTTCTGACTGTGAATGCCATTTTAAATGGCCACAATTCCAAAGAATTGACAGGAATATGTACCTGATTACGGCAAAAATGGCAACGGCAATGCAGGATATTCATGTCATGGAGCCTCATATTTAGGCTAAAAAAATTGACACAAATGGTCACTGGAGACATTATGTTGAATAGTGAATGTTCGGTGTCAGAAATGTACACTCCTGTTTCATGAATTACAAACATAAAGGTATGTGCAAGTAAGTTAAATTATGGCAAATTCAAAACTCCTGTAAACATGGGAAGTACTTTTATCATACAGTGTGTATTAAACCATGGAGCTGATTGTAATAGAAAACCATTTGAGCCAAGATTTCAACAAGATTTATTTACCAAAAAAATAAGGGGAGGGAGTGGGTAAGCAGATGGGCAGTATTGAATATTCTTAGGAAGAAATAGTATCTAGTTTTGACAGTCAATAACAGTTATAAAGAGATAAGAAACCTGGTATTTCAGCCCAGGAGGAAAGGTGGACAAAAGAAAACAAACATGAAAGAGAAGAGTAGCAGAGTGTATTATTTCAGGTTTTCACACCTTTCTCTGAAATATCTGATCTGGCTACTGCAGTAGGTTAAAGGATTAAAGAGCTTTGGGGTTGATTCGCTATGGCAATTCTTGCTTCAAACAGTAGGACTAACTCTAACCAATACAGTAAACCATGGATATGCAGGATGTCTGTAAAAATCCTTGCATCAGACTAACAGACATTCCCTAACTCATACAGGAGGGGCTGTGCAGGGTTCACATGGTGAAATTCTGTGCCACAGGCTGCACAGTTGAAAAATAAATCATTGCAATTCCAAGATTTTTCCAGTAAGACATTGCTTTTAGGTAGTTTAACTATACCAAATGGTTTTGTTAGTGAAAAAGAGAACAAAATGTGACTGCAGGAATCACAGTCCAATAGAAAAGCTCTAGGAATAATTTTGAGAAGTTTTTGCAGTAGTAAAAACATTTTGTGTGGCACCACTGAAACTTAGTATAGATTATCAAATGTAACTAAAATCTCTGTTATGGGGAAAACTGAGATCAAAAAGGGTGAGAGAACATAAGGACACAGAGAATATAATTTTGTATTCTAGCAGTGCTAATAGTGACAAAAATTAGCAAAGGTAACTTGTAGATAAAATGGTGCAAAACCTTATTCTAAGATAATCATAAGAAAAAGGCACTGGAGTGCATCTTAATGATTAGCTCAAATAACAGCTAGCAAAATAGAAGATCGTGGAACACAGCTGAGAACAAAAAACAGCCTACAAAATTGCATCTGTAATCTCACTATAGTTTGGCTATGATCAAAATAGAGCAGCTCAAAAGCACCGAGTCAAGAGCTTTTCTAAGCGAACAGAGGAAAGAATATAATAGGTTCTTTGGATAGATCTTGATTGTTAGGATGGTGATCTGTAAATGTATTCAAATTTAACTAATTAATGTTTTGTCACCTGACTTTAGAGTGCAGTGATATGATTTGCCTTTTCAAATGAAATTGATCCCTAGTTTGCTTGCAAAACTAATAAGAGCATTTTTCGTTGTTACATTTTTATGCAGTGCTGAGTTTCTGATTTTGCTTTGTAGTTGTCACACACTGCTAGGGGAATATCACCTGTCTTTATTTTTAATTCAGATATGAAGAAAGGCTGTATAAAATATGAATCATCAAAGGGTAGGGGAGGGTTTATGTGACCATTCTTTTGTTGTTGTTGTTGTTGGCAAGTTCAAGGCAGATTTCAGAAAGCAATTTATATAAATTAGTGTTTCCTGTATCTATGTTTAAAAATCTATTTTCTGATTTGTAGTTTGATCCTGTAAGATACAACTGTCTTCTTTGGGAAATTCACATTTCACTAGCAGGAGATACTTATTTGTTTAATGGTTTTGAAGTGTACCTGTCTGCTGGAGAGTACATGGGCAGCCAAAGACATGAAGCAGCTGTACAACATGCTACCTGTGCCAAGGGAGACTTTTAGCAGACCAGTGCTGTTAAACATCCCTCTTCATAGCTGATCATAGCACAATTCAGTTCCTGCTGGGAGGGAACACAAAAGAAATATAAGTACAAAGAGAGATTGCCATTTAGAATAGAAATGAGGAGCCTCTAGAGTTGTCATCCTTCAAAACCTGGCTGGTTTTGACCATACCACTGTCCTAAGGGCATTTAATAGACTGCTGATTGTCTTTCTTTATCTCTTAAATATCTGCATAAAGCTGCAAAGGGATTTTGGAGTTTTGTTTTTCTCCAGACAGCATATATTTTGAGAAGTTTAAGTGTAACAAATATCCTCTTATTTTCAGAACTACAATTGCCACTGTTTCTGGTGACCTAAAGATCTGATTGGTACTTTGGATAAGGCAGAAACAGGGTCAGTTTCCCTGCAGGGCTTAAATAATACCTTCCATTGCCTAAGAACGGGATTATAAATATGTTTTACTTCTGCTATAGCCTTGAATGAACAATGTCAAAACACTGACTGGTTTTAACACTATCAAGGCTGGTGTTATATAATTAACTTGTAGAACATACTTAAATTTATTTAGGGGGAAATGATTATTCCTTACTTGTTTGTTATATAGTTAGTGGGAGGAATTAAGGGCTTGCTTTTTCCCCTCCACAGGCAGTGCTATCTCATAATCATGAATGTTGAGTCTGGCTTTGATATAATATTCAAAACTTACTTGTATTGAACCCATATAAATAGGCAATGTGGCTTCTCTGAGAAAAAATTAACTAGCTATACAAGGGTGGAGGAGGGACAAAAATACTAATGCACTTTGAAATTATTTCAGAAATAATAGTTAAATGAGGACTATGAATTTCAGAAAACTACAATTTTTATGAAAACTACAATCTGACCAAGGCAGCAAAGTTATTGACATCTCAGCTGGATCTGAGAACCCTGGAAACTTTTGCCTGTGCCCACTGTGTAGAGGCAACCAGGTAAAGACAATCAGGTGTTGCCAGTTAGGAGGAGGAAGGGATGAGCTCCTGTTAAGCCCACCTGTGCCCAATTAGGGCTGGGCCCAGCTGCACATGAGCAGAACTGGGGGACCAATAAAAGGTGGGCTGCCAGAGGTCAGCTTGGTTCACTCCTGAGCAGTCTGAGGAGGAGGCTAGTCAGGTCTGGAGTGTTAGCACCGAGCTGGGCTAACTGAATCTAAAGGCAACTGTTGGAGTGCTGTTCTTACACCTTGGCAAGAACACCTACTGGACCTCAAAACACTGTGCCCCAGGAAAGGATTGTCTGCAACACCCACTGCTCTTCACCCTTCTAGCTTGGTTTCTGGAAACCAAGTCCAATAAAGCTAAGCAGTATACTAATGCATATATATGTGCTATATGCTTTATTCTCTCTATGATCCTGTAGTACAAGCAGTCATGCTGTTTTATTGTTAATTCCTCATGTTGCTAGGAAATCTCTTAATATTTTAAGGTATTTTTAAAGCTAACAATTATCAGAATATTACTCTCATTTTAAAAACAGACAGTGCATAGATGTATGGAACCTGATGGGGTCCATCCACAGGTCCTGAGGGAGCTGGTGGATGGAGTTGCAAAGCTTCTGTCCATCATATATTGAGAGGTCATGGCAGTCTGGTGAGATTTCTGCTGTTTGGAAAAAATTAAACATAGCCCCTGTTTTTAAAAAGGGCAAAAAGGAAGACCTGGGGAACTGTAGGAAGGTCAGTTTCACCTCTATGCCTGGGAACAACATAGAACAGATTCTGATGGGACACATTCTTCTGTTCTCCATAGAACAGAATCTGCTGGGACACAAGGAGAATAAGGAGATGATTGGTGACAGCCAGCATGGCTTCACTAAGGGCAAACTATGTCTGACCTTCTATGACAAGGCTACAGAGATGGTGGATAGTAGCAGGCCAGCTGACATCATCTACCTGGGTTTTGTGCAAGTTATTTGACAGTGTCCCTCATGCCATCCTGGTCTCCAAACTGACAAGACGTGGATTTGACAGTTGGAGAACACGGTGGATAAGAAATTGGCTGGATGGCCACACCCAGAGAGTTGTGGTCAATGGTTCAGTGATCAAGAGGAGATGAGTGGCAGGTGGTGTTCCTCAAGGTCAGTACTGTGATCAGTGCTGTTTAACATCTTTGTCAGAGACATGGACAGTAGGATAGAGTGTATTCTCAGCAGGTCTGGTGGCAATCCCAAGCTGTGTGGTGTGGTTGGCACCTTAGAGGGAAGGGAGGCCACCTAGAGGGACCTTGACAAGCTAGAGAGGTGGGTCTATGCCAACCTAATGAAGTTCAACATGGCCAAGTACAAGGTCCTGCACTTGGGTTGGTGCAATGCCAGACACTAATACAGGCTGGGGGGAAGAACAGATAGGGAGCAATCCTGAGGAAAAGGACTTGGGGGTGGTAACAGATAAGAAGCTCAACATGAGCCACCAATGTGTGCTTGCAGCCCAGAAGGTCGATAGCATCCTGGGCTTTATCAAAAGAAGTATGGCCAGCAGGGTGAGGGAGGTTATTCTGCCCCTCTGCTCTTGTGAGACTGTACCTGGAATACTGTGCACAACTGTGGAGCTCTCAGCACAGGAAAGATACAGACCTGTTGGAGAGGGTCCAGAGAAGGGCCACAAAGATGATCAAAGGGCTAGAGCACTTCTGATAGGAAGACAGGCTGAGAGAGATGGGGCTGCTCAGCCTGGAGAAGAGAAGGCTCCAGGAGACCTTGTAGAAGCCTTCCACTACCTGAAGGGGACTGCAGGAAGTCTGAGGAAGGGCTCTTCACCAGAGAAGGTAATGGTAGGACAAGGGGTGATGATTTTAAAAATGGAAGAGGGTAGATTTATGTTAAATATAAGGAAGACATTTCTCACCATGAAGGTAGTAAGATACTGGAATAGGCTGTCTAGGAGTGTTGTTGTTGCCTCCTCCCTGGAGATATTTAAGGGCAGGTTGGATCAGGCCTCTGCAACCTGGTCTAGTGGGACGTGCCCCTGCCCATGCAAGGGGGTTGGATCTTGATTATATTTAAGGTCCCTTCCAACTCAAACTGTTCCATGATTCTGTAGTTGCATGTATTTATAATTGTTTCATTTTCAAACTATAATTGAAGAAGCTATTGTAAACATGCAGAAGGTACTTACGCATTTTGAGCAGTACCTTCATTAACTTAGAATGATACTATCCATAGTTAACATTAAAAATGTAGAATGCTGACATAAAATCAGTCATTGTTTTGTTGCTAATTATGTGAATTAATATAAAACTGAACACCTGTTTTGCTAGGCTTTTTCTAATATGGACCAAAGTTTACGTGGTATTTTAATATTCAAAGTATTGATCAAGGTATACTGTATCATAAATATTATTACTGTGTTAAATAAATTGGAACATGCCTATAGTACACACAGCTCCTGATATACTGTTTAATGAGTTTAAAGTCAGTAAGTTAAGGTCAGAGCTGTTATTTCATCAGCATGTCTGCTAACACTAATTATTACAGGTTATACTATTCATATATATTTATATATATATATGTATCTCCAATATAGAACAAGTGGAAAAAGCCCTTGAAAGATTTGAAAAAGCATGTAGCTTAGTCATGTGCTGGGTTTTTTTTTAATCATTCAAAATTATCAGTACCTTTTAAAAATAGATTAAGAAGTTATTTCTTTTTTTTTTTACTGTGTGATATTGAAGTCAGAAGAGGTATGTAATTCATTGTGAAAGGAAAACCATTCACCTCCAGTGATCCAAACAGCTCAGCTTCAGCGCCTATTATTTAGCTGTTGGTAAGTGGAAGGAAATAAGGTCTGGATGATTTTTTCTTTTAATTTGTTGAACCACTCTCCATGGGAATTCATGATCCATATTAAACACTGCTGTAAAAAGTAACTTCTATGCAGATATCCATATAAAACTTCTGAGAACAAAATTTGAAGCAGTTGGCTTTACTAGGCTTTTGGAAAGCTTCATAATTAAATCCTGACACATTCCACAGCAGGACATAATTTCTCTGTCTTATGTCCTTGACTACAGTCAAATGAATTCCTAACTCTGGTCCCATATTAGAGTAATTTAAAACAAAAAAAACCCCACACCTCTTAGACTTGGTTATTTAAAAGCAGTCAGTTGTCAGGCTCAGCCAGATTCATATTTTAAACATTGCAGGGAAGGAACCTTGAGTGAAGGAGCGTCATGCTGTGTCTTTAGGTGCTACAAGAGATCATTTCTATTCCTGTCTTGGCTCTCCCCTGCTTTCATTGTGTTTTGCATTGAGCTTGCTGCATCAACTGGACAGTAAACAATTATGGTGCTGGAAGAGAATAAAAATTCTCAGTAACACTGAAAGACAATGTGTCTAATTTATTTTCTTTTAGAACTGGAAATTCCTGTGTGCTAATGACTTGAATGCACCTGTTTGGGGTTTTTTTGTTTCATTTTGTTTTGTTGGTTTTGGGGGACTTTGGGTGTGGCTCCTGAGGAACTATCCTACATTGCATTTTCATGTAACTGACTAGTCCTGTGTTACCTAATAATGTTTATCTATTTCAGATTTATCGAATTAGAAAGAGACATTTATGCTTTAAAGACGTTATTTATGTTTCTGTTTAATAGAAATAAATTGTAATATAGAAAATAGAAATTCTGTTAACTTAGCAAGGACTTGACCCTAACTGCTACTTAGCCTGGAATTCTGACATCCGATCTTCGAGGCAGAGATCCAGGAAAAACCAAGATTCCTTTTCTTCCTTTACTCATGGAGGACTTTAGGGATGCTTTGGTTTGTTGTTTTGGAGGTTTCGTTTGGATGAGGATCAGTGTTAATAATAATGTCACCAAAAGGAGGCAATTAAGAAATGGGGGAGAGGAGGAAGCGCAGTGCTTGCAGGAAATACAGACGAGGAAAGAAAGGCTGACACTTATGAAAGTAAGGAGAGTTTGTATTAACTTTGCTTTGATTTTATTATTACCTAACATTTCCTTAAGATAGTCATTCACAAAAAGAGCCAGTAGGATCTTTTGTGGGAAACATCAGTGTCATGGACATGCTGAAGTCCAGTCTATATAACTTTATGAAAATGGGTGAGGAGAACAGGTTTGGATGCAGAACACTGAGAAAAATCTCAGGTAGTTGTCTGAGCTCTCATTTTCTGTAGTATAAGTCACCTTCTCCAAAGCTGCATTCACCAAGGGGAATCAGTTGTATTTGTTATTCCTATGGCACCTCACTGCCTCACCTGCAAATGTAACAGAGAGTGGTACTTCGCTTTCATATCTGGTGGCAAAATCTGAGTAGGCCCAACTTTTACTGTAGGTTTTAGCATTACTTTGTAAGATGACAATGTACTAGACTGGCACATGATAGAAGTTTTAGGCTTTTAGTTTTCAAGGACCTGCTCCTTAAGGATCTTAAGTTTAATTCCATAGTCAAAAATGGTATCCAACTACTGTCTGGCTGAATAGTATAACTATTCACTTATATGGATAATATTGCTGGTTCAGAAGGTTTAGGACACATAAATAATGGAAGAGCTTTCGCATAAAAACCAAGTATCTTTCACATAATTTAACTACTGCTATTTATAAAAAGGAAACTTGCAAAGGCTAGACCCAACTGTGAGAAAATGGGGTTTTATCTTGATACGATTTTAGCATTTTGTTCTGATGTGCAGGACTCGTGTTCCACCATCTCCCCCTTGTCCTTCAGGGAAATTCTCAGGTCTGACCGCTATTGGGTTTTGACATCTACTTCAGCTAGAAGAAGGAAGCCAAAAACATGCACATCTTGCATGCTTGTGATTTATTTTTTTTCTGCTTACTCTGATACTAGTTCCAATATTGCTGGTATACACGATATCACATTTGTTGTAAATGGGATTCTGTAATTGCAGCACGAAGTTTCCAAAAAAAAAAGACGTGCACATGTGGTAAACGTAATCTACTTTTGTATTTCTGCAGCAGAAATGTTAACTTAGGAGCAAGACTGGCTAGTAATTTGCCTAAAGTAATCCCCGTTGAAATAAAGTAGATGAATTTCTGCTGACCTTGTAGGAATTTCGGTTTGCCTAAATGAGAAGGGTAACTATAGGAAGAAATTATTGTTGCCTGCTTGCACACAAGAATGAAAACCAAATAATTTTCAGTAACACTCAAGTCCTTGAGAATCTCTCTTCCATGCTTTTCTGTATTTATCAGATTTCCAAAACTTTGCAATGGTAAATTGAGTCTTTTTAGCCTTATTCTTTGGCAGACTATCTAGCAGCTCCTTGCCTGGCTGTGAGTTCTTCCCTTCATATACAAGGGGTGCAGGGGATGAGTTGCAGTTTACTGCTACTGTGTTTTCCTTTAAACAGTGCCACAGGAATATTTCAGCACAGTGTTTGTCCTAAAAACGTGTTAGACCTAGATTTGTTTCACTGATAAATCTAGGTCAAACATCATGTCTTTGCTTAGTACTTTTTCAGGCAAAATTCCCATTGGCTTCAACAGGAGTTTTGCCTGACTAAGCACTGTGGGATTTTGCCCTTAGTATCTAAAATATTTGATCTGTTCCTTGCACATAGGAAGTGTTCTAGAAGCAAATTTATGTCTTATCCTTGACTGCCCCGCTGTGGCTGTATCATCATCAGCTTAAAAGGTGATAGAATCTTATGTCTCCTGATATTAAGTGTACCTTCATTGTCAGATTAACTTTTTAAAAACAACTTCCTTAATTTTTATTATATTTAAAGTAATTCCAAAATCTTTGTATATGAACTCTTTGTATTCCTGCATGAAAAGGAAATGTGTTATTTTATATTCTAGATTCCTTGTTTTCCTTTTTTCTAGTCTAAAGCTCTAGGTTTTTGTTTTCAGTTACAGGGGTTTTGAGGAAAAAGAATTTTCTTCCAAGAAATTGCATGGCTTCTTATTCTCTCCTATAGAGTGTTTCACAGGTTCATATCTTCCTATTTCATACAAGGCTTTTGGTTAACAGTTCAAATGTCAGAGATCCATTCAATGCAGTTAGAGCCAGTTTTGAGGAATAATAATGAGGAAAATTAAGTAATTAATAACCTCAGAAATTTAATTGCTTTCTAAAATAATTTTTGCAAGGAAATCATTAGATGACCATGCTTGATTGACTTCACCAAGACATGTGCAGTGTTTGGAAATAAAGAAGGGCAGATAAGGACTTGAAACCACATGGAAGAAATAGTTTTTTTCTTAGTCATGTTACCATGCTTACTGCCTTGATTTTTGCATTCATTTTGTAAAATGAGCTGAAGTGCATTTTGAGATGAGACTTGTCACCCTCTTCCATAAAACTGTATTGCTAACTGTGCTTTCATTTCTACTCGAATTTGTGACTGCTTCTATCTTCACTGTCAGTGCATTACCTATTATCACTCCATCTATTTTCTCTTTTCATTGTACCTTGTTTTGTGTTGGACCCTCTGACTGGAACTATCACACTTTTTTCATCAGGTGCTTTGCTTTTCATTTAAATTCCCTCTTGAAGATCCACATCTGAGGTTTTAATGCAAATATTTAATAAAAATGCAGTCACCCTACTCTTTATTTTATGAAGAGCTCTAGGTAAATCTCACAATAAATGTGTTGCACATCCCCTTAGAAGCTTTCTTATCCTTACTTAGGTGGAATAGCTCCCAGATCTTCAGTGCTTCCACTGAAATAAATACTTCCAGTCATGGATAAGCTGTTATTCAACATGAACAATTAACTTGAGCCCATGGGCTCTTTCTCCCTCTCTAGCACTTATTGCCAGTGCAGAAGTATATTGGATAAAATCAATTGCAGCCTGAGAGAAACATACTCCACTTATTCTGCAAAATGAGGAAGTTGTAACAATATTGTGACAATTAAGAAATATTTACCTCTCTTTACTCAGATTCCCTTTAAATTCATCATGACACATACAGTGAGCTCTTAAGAAAAAAACATTTTATGCCCAAGTCTTGTAACTCAGCTACCCCACCTTACCATTCCTCTTTAGCAGTGTCATGCTTAATTTATTTTATTTTAAAACACAGAGAAGCTTTTCAGTGCAGATATACTTCCAGAATAACAGGAGCAGTACTATTGATTAAGCCCTTAGGCAGATACAGAATCATTTAGGTTGGAAAGCACCTTTAAGGTCATTTAGTTCAACCATTAGCCTAGCACTGCCAAGTGCACTACTCAGCCATCTCCCTAAGCACCACATCAATACTTCTTTTAAATGCCTCCATGGATGGTGACTCCTGTTCCAGTGCTTGACAACCCTTGCAGTGAAAAAAATTTTCAGAATACCCAATCTATATTCCCTCTGGTACAACTTGAGGCTGTTTCCTCTTGGTCTATCACTTGTTACTTTGAAGACCAACCCCAACCTCACTACAACCTCCTTCCAGGTAGTTGTAGAGAGGAATAAAGTCTTGCTTCAGCCTCTGCATCTCCAGATTAAACATCCCGACTCCCTCAGCTTCTCCTCATACGACTTGTACTCTATGCCCTTACCCAGCTTCATTGCTCTTCTCTGGATTTGCTCCAACACCCCAGTGCCCTTTTTATAGTGGGGGGGGGCAAAAACTGAACAAGGTATTTGAGATGCAGCCTCACCAGCACCAAGCACAGGGGCAGGATCACTTCCCTCATCCAGCTGGCCACACTATTTTTGATACAAGTTGGGATACCATTTGTCTTCTTGGCCACGTCAGCACACTGCTGGCTCATGTTCAGCCAGTTGTTGATTAACACTCCCAGGTCCTTTGACTCTGTGTGGCTTTCTGGCCACTCTTCCCTGAGCATGGCATGGGGTTGTGACCAAAATTGAGGACCTGGCACTTGGCCTTGTTGAATCTCATACAGCTGGCTTCAATTCATCGATCCAACGTGTCCAGGTCCTTTTGCAAAGACTTCCCTCCCTCAAGCAGATTGATGTGCCCTCTCTACCTAATGTCATTTGCAAGGTTACTGAAGCAGCACTCAATCCCATCATCCAGATCATTAAGACACTGAAATTCTCCATTCATACTCATTTTCTCCTGAAGAAGCGTGGCATCTGGTCCATATTTAATTGTGTATCAATTAATAAACATTGTACAATAATTTTAACTTCACTTTCATATTATGCTTCATGTACTTATTTAAAGTATATTTCTTCAAAATGAAAATTCAGTTTTTCAGCTAATTATTAATGACATCATTAGCTTCGTCAAACTATCTAACCTGGAAAGACTCTCCTTAGCTTTTTCTCTAACAAGCTAGCATAATTAATTTAAGTTGTTAAATACTGTATTCAAGTTCTGATTTAAGTAAACGTTCTCAATATAAAGTTGATTTTGATTGTTGTTTCTTTAGTCAAATTTTTGGTATAACTTTCTCAGGCATACCTCTCTGGATAATCTTTTTATAAGTTTAGTAGTTCATTACAGTAATCAAATTCAAATGTGTTTTTAAAATAAAAAGCTCCTGTGCTGGACATGTGATTTACTCAGGATATTTACTTTTCAAATTGGCAGATGTGAGTTATGAGTGGAAACATATTCCCAGAAGCTAAGAGATCCTGTGTGTATCTGTATTGAGTAACAACTGCTTCAGACTTACTATTCTAAATTAAAATACTATATCACATGCTGGTCTACATTTTACTAAGTTATTTAGTAATTTCTAAACATTTGCAGTTGTAAAATGGGGAGAAAGTCAGTGAGCCATCCTTCAAAGTATCTAGACATATCAAGGAAGCCTATTACAGCATTTATTATTAGCATTGTGTAACTGCCCATTTAATTCCAGCTTTTATTACTTTTTGAGTGCTTGACTGGGACTTTGTTCTATGCACTAAACTGAAAAGCTCTTGGCCCTCCTGTAGCTTGCACTAGACTAAGTTGACAGCATTTCTGTCTGTTTTTGTAGTATTGTCCCATCAACGAGGCATGCCACATGGACTAGCCTGCCTGCTTCTCCAGAGCTCATCTCTGCACGATGTTGCTTTGCACTGTAGACATCCTGATGCTGGGTATTTCCAGCTGAAACAGGAAGGCTGAAACATTTTTTACCATGTAAGTGGATTATTTGTTTTAAGCAACAAATTTCCTGGACTAGGTTTTTTATCAGAAAGATTCAAAAACTGTCTGGGATCCCGTTAGTCTCTTGATCAAATTGCCTTTTTTTGTGGCACAACATTGTCACAATAAGAGGAGGTATAGAAAGAATTAATAGAAAGCTATGTGTAACAGCTGTGACTAACAAAAAGAATGTATTCCATTGTATAGTATTGCTTGTGAAATTTGCTTAGTTCATAGAATAAAGGGGAGGAAAAAAACACACCACAGTACACTGTAAATTATTAAATGAAATTAATAGATGAAGGGTTTGTGGACCTTCCTTTCAAAGTCCTTTCTAGATGGGAACTGCCAAAGGTTCATGAAACTCATGCTCATAAATTAGGTACACTCTTGAAATTAATATTTTGGGATACATAGCTTTAGTAATTTGTTGAGTTTTTAGTATGTTTGCTTCTTTTTAATTGCATATACAACATTTAGCCTCCATCAGAAACAAAACAATAAGCAACAGCTGCTTCTTAAATAAGAAAGAATAATGGGTAGGTGTGTGTGTGCATTTTTTTTTTTTTTTTCATTAATTGTCCTTCACAGAATAGTAATATTGCATTACTATGTGTAGGTGAGAGAATCATCTACAGTGCAATTTGACATGCAGAGAATACCATTTTTCCCTGGTTAAATATTTTAATGACAGCAGGAGTTCGTTTGGAATTCCCCTCTCTCAGGGCTTTATCTTCAAGTCCCTAGCAGTAATCAGTAGAAAAAGTTTGTTACAGGACCCTGAGTCAACAAGAACTTTAAGTAAACATGTAGATCTTGCTTGCAGTTTAGGCTTAGTCAAGGACTAAGAATTGTACCAACCCCGTCTCATCTCTAGGAACTTCTTCCTTTCCTCTCTGAGGTTTTGCTGGCTGCCTGATCCTCTACACAAAACTTTCCAGCTTAGCATGAACTTCTTAAGTCTGTCTCTTTCCTGACACATCTGGCCTTCTCCCAACACATCTCTCCTGGATCAGTCAGTGGGACCCCAAGCCAAGGGATCTCTATCAGAATTAAAAGTATAGGTAACACAGTGCCTCTCCCAGGGTTTCACCTTACTTTTACACAAGAAACAATTAAAAACCAAAGTATCTGGCCTAAGTGTTTCTGGTTTGGTTTTTTTTCCTCTATATCATTCTAAAAAGACCTACTATTCCTCCTTCCTCTGACTGGTTGGCTAAGAAAAATATGCAGAGGGCACAATAGTGAAGCTCAGTGTTTTTCTTCAAGCACACTTTTTCTCAGGCTATACCTGAAGGTGGAGCCAAGTCCTAATTGAAAACATATTATAGGTTCTGTTATAGGAACTCATTTTAATACACTTTATTATATTTATTTGAGATAGAAAAAATTATATAACAAATTGCTTACTGCCTTACTTGACAAGATAGTTTTTTTTTCAAATGGGAAGTGTCACAATAGGAGTCTCAGAGAAGACATCAGGAGCCTGCTTGACTCTGGGTGGCGTGGTATCTTTTAGAGTCTGTTGATCTCTCCACCTGCCATTAACTGACGTATTGTTTCCACGTCGTACATACCTGGTCACATCCTGACCAGAAATCTTGTTTCAGTGCTGCAGATATTGAGTTTTGGTGAAAACTGCAGTCATCTATAGATGACGAACACAAATGAGAATACTTGATACATGGACACCTTCTTTCCAAGTGCATGATATATCCCCATGAAGTTCCTCAATTCCCACCAGTTTCCCAATTGTAAAAGGACAGAGTCTGTTGCTTGAGATAGCTTCTATCCTTTTGCATGTGATTTTATTTTTTTATTATTATTATTTATTTATTTTATTTACTATCTCTTCCAGTACCAGTGTGGAATATATTTTGGTAGATTTTGGGTGGGAAAGGGCTGTTTTTCATAGCTGATACACACAGCTGGGTAGGTGTGTGTGTATCTTCCAGGTAGCTGGAAAACATCAGCTTTATAGTCCATGCGAACAGCACCTCAAAGCTTTTGAGGGTTACTGTATGTTTCATAAGCATCACACATTTGCAATTGCTGCTCATGAAATGAGCATGTTTACTAGCTAGCTGTTTACGGCTCATGATATGTATGCACATATGTTCTTGTCTTTATGTTGGAGTGCTTCAAAATACCAAATCTCAGTTTTCTGTCCATTTAAGTTTTTACAAACCAGTATCTTTCATGAACATAGCAGAAACTGATAAAACCTCGTGAGGATTCCAGGTGGATTATTCACACACAAGCTATCATGATGATCTCTTTTCTTCCCAGCTACTAAATGTAATTTCAGTTTTTCCCACTTGTAAGTATAAATATTTCTACTTACCTCATTGTTTATAAGAAAATGTACATCTTGTCACAACAGGCAAAACTACAACAGAATCCTCAAACAGGAAAATCTTTCATGATGGGTCTGGAGATTGCAAGGATTTTTACTCTTTCCCTAATTTTGCCTTTTCTCACCTTTGCTTCCTGCCTTTGTGTCAGCTTATCCAAGGTGTTACAGACAGGATAGGTGAAGGGACTTTAATTATCCCATTGATTTCTTATAAAGGATCATGACACTGTAGATGAAGTAAACTATGATGTTTATCCTAGAAATGGACCAATTGCTGCATGTTCATTGGAACATCTGTGAATTTGGCTTGATTACAAGTCCCAGAGCAACACATTAAAGCCAACATTTTGTTCCTGCAGCTTAATAGTGGTGGTGTGAGTTTAAAGAAATTAATAATACAAATTAATAATAATAATAATAATAATAATAATAATAATAAACCCTGAATTTTCCTTATTAAAGTAAGCATGCAGGTTGAATAACAAAACAGAGGAGTTATTACTATCCTGCTTTTTTATCTTTTGAGCTAAAAAAGAAAATGAAACAGATTCTTTGTTCTCAGAGGTTAAGTATCTTTTTGCTGGTTTTGTAATGTTTACAAAATTCAGAGATACGAGAACAACCCAATTGCACTTTGGGAGATGCACCACAGTGTTTCACTGAAGAAAAGGTTTGATTTATTATAGTGAATATGATTCATTTTTTAACACTTACGGATTTATGTATGCTACTCTTGCTTAATAACTTTCTTAACATTTCTCCATTGTATATGAAATACAATGCTAGGACTGTTAAATATTACAAAGATTGCTAATAGGTTGAATTGTTAGTGATTATGTCTTTTCTTATTTCTCATATTTTGTCCTTTCCTGAGGTGAGGTGCAGACTGCGGGATTAAATATCATTTTTCTGTAGCAAAAGGCAACTGGTTCCTCTTTGTCTGCAGTTATTTCATTCTTAAAAAGCTACATGGTTTTTTTTACTTAAGTGAACAGACGGCAAAGGAGAAAGGTGTTTATACTCTATAAACATTCATAGCAGTTGACTGTTTATTTGTTCTTCCTTTTTTATAAGTACTAAACCCATCATAAAGTTCTCTCCACCGTGAGATGAAGGCACACCCCTGTAAACCAGCATCTGCATAAGCTGAAACTTTATCTCAGAGGTTCTTGCTCTTTTACCATGCAGTTTTACCCGTCATGAATTTTCAGCCCGTTATTAGTAACAGTGAGCATCTGTCATTCCGATTATTGGCAGTGGGAGCTGCAGGTATTTAACAGTCCTCAACCTCTGTCCCTGGTTTTCCTACTGCTAAGTGAAGACAGTACCTTCTTTAGAGGGTTACCATGAGAGCTGCCTTTAGTAGTTATGAACTGTAAAGGACACTGAAGAGCAAGATGGCTAAGCAGTGTTATTGCATCATTTTCATGTTTAGCAAATTTCACAAAATCGCTTCCTTTTTTTGGAAATAGTTATAAAATATTAAATGTGAAGAACAACTTTTCCTAATTTGGTAACAGTGCTTGTAAAAGCTATTACTGGTCAGCATTACTTCAAACAAATGTTTTATAGATGTTTATGTAATTGTGAACACGACTGGGGAACAATACAAAAACAAGCTTGTTTTGTTGTTCTGACTAAGAGGTTTTTTTATGGTACATTTGCTGTGATTACCATGAATCTAAAGAAGGCAGCTGCAACCCTGAGCTTTTTACTACTCAAAAGCCAAAATAAACAAAATAGTTTAAATATCCTCATGTTTATTTTTGGTAGATATTTCTAATGCAGCAGCAATTGCCCATATCTCATTGATGAAAATCTTAACTAATATATTTTGAAGCACTTTAAAAAGACCAAACGTGCAACAAAATATCATGGCTTTACCCCATGGGCATGCTGTTCGTGTATTTTGCAAAAAGCAACGCACATCAAAAAAATGGTCAGTCCCTTGTTTCTATTAATTCTATATAGCTGTGAGAATTTGAAAGCTCATTTTCCCCCTATTGTTGTCTTTTTGTTTGTTTATGTGAACTGCAAACTGTGGATGAAATGGGGAGGGCTAGAGAGACCACAAGTGTGCCATCAACAACCTCATTTAAACAGCTGAGATCACAATCACTCCAGTGTTCCAAGGGGAACCTGGAGTGGCAACTGAGTTTCAGAAAAAGAGAGTTTGGAGCAAAATGAGGGAACATCTATTCATGTGTGGATGACTAGAAAGCTAGCTGAAATTGCATGTTCTCTGTAAACAGAGAAAGCAAAAATAAAAGTGAGATAATGCCATTAAGTATAATGCCTAAAACCATGGAACATGAGATAAAGATGTTGAATTGAATCCTTTGATCCCAGATAGATTAAGACTGGAGATGTACTTATTTTTCAGCCAAGATAAACCAGCAGAAGCAGTAGTAGATACATTTAAAAGCCAAAGATCTCTGGCACCCAGTTATATTTTAGAATAGAAAAAGTTTCAGAAACAAAGATCTCTTGTAGCCCATTGTAACAAAACAGAGGAATGGATGTGAAGAGATTAATATTCAGTCCAGGCATTAAAATGTGAGAGCCCAGTGAACAACTTAAATTACACAGCATTGATGTGACAACCAAGAGAATGACCACATTCATGAGCAAGTATCTCATGTGTGAATATCCTGTGGGGTGTAGCACAGGAAGGCAAGGCAGAAAGAGCAATGCAGGGATAATTTTCTGAATGTTGCATCTTATCCTAGGAGGAAAACAGTGCATTTTTATATCTGTTTTTTCCTTTTAATTGGTTTTTTTGTTTTGTTATTTTTTGTTTGGTTGGGTTTTTTAATACTGTCTATGATTGTGTGATTGGGAATGGGGGACTTTGTTTTGTTTCATGTTAGGCTGTGTTCTGCCAAAATTGTGACCCAGTCTACTTTTCATTAGTCATAAGAACACATGCTGTGGAGAATAGTGATGTCCTAGCCATGGGAAAAGCTTCAGAGTATGCCAGAAGCTGTGGAAATCTGTTAGGGAAGATAGACAGCTCATCTATATCAGTTTCCCAGAGCGCATTCTTGAGGTTGTAATTAGTAGGCTCTCATACCTGAAATAAATCAAGTAGTGTTCTGGAAATTGCTGATAAGGGATAGTTGTTTCTTTGCAGTTTTGGTAATGATAAGTTACTGGACACTGATTTGACCTGACAAGTTGTTCATCATGATGCCACTGTTTTTACCCAGTGTAAGTATGGCACCCATCCTTTGCAAGATTCAAGTTCTTTCTACAGTTTCTTCATCAGAACTAAAGGGACTCTGTGGGCTGTCATGAATGACTGGGAATGATCACCAGTTCTACACTAAACAAAAAGATGGAGGGATGTATGTTCTATAAATACTCACTTTGTTGTGAGTATGAAAGTAGGTGGTGTTTTTATTAGATACTGGCTCTTGCAGTGATACAAATTTCCTTTTTTGAAGATAGGCTCTAACTTCAGAACTTTACTCATAAGATCTTAAAAGTAAGGAAACAAAACCATGGATTAGTATTTTTGAAGATAGGCTCTAACTTCAGAACTTTACTCATAAGATCTTAAAAGTAAGGAAACAAAACCATGGATTAGTATTCCGTAACTTCATATCCAATTGACATCAAAACCTTAATTTCTTTAAGTATATAAGGTCATAATCCAGCAGCCCAGGGAAGAAAATTTATAAGTCAAAGTGTAAATTGTCAGCTCTTTATAGACAAAGAAGAAAAAGTGTTTTCCTAAAATGTCATTAAGTTCTGCTGAATGCTTTTTATTTACTCTTTCTTCCCATTTCCTTTGTATATGAATATATTTATATATTAGTTTTCCAGTACATAGATGTAATGGAGATGACTGAAAAAAAAGGAAAAGTCAGTGCATGTGCTTTTTTTATAGCATAAAAAGGGTCTTCCTACAAAAGTTGCACCTGCATACTATTCATGTAAACACCACTAACATTTGTAAATTTAAAAAAATACCCAGAACTCCTCATTTTTCATTATTTTTCAGGTTGATTTTTTAGTGAAATAGACACACTGAATTTTTTGTCTCTTTAGATAAAATCTCTAAAAAAGTTTCAACTATTTTGAAGCTTTTTGGTGAACTCATGAAGGTAATGTAAAAGTCATCACTGCTTAGAGGATATATAGCCAATTTATTTAAATTTTTATTCCAAGATAAACCACAGCTGATCTAGCATCAGTGGCAAGCCTGATGTCAGAGAATAATCACATCTTCCCATTATGCCATGTATCTTCTTACCTTTGTATTATGCTGTTCCATTAAACAAAGTATCCCTGAGGGCTGTTTATCCCTAGATAATAGTCTCTACTATTAAGTACTACTTCATCAAAATGTTTCTTTCTGGTGAGGTCTTACTGTAATATATCATAGAAGTGACAACTAATACATTATATGATAAAGTAAAATATCCCCTGAGCAAGGTACAAGGATGATAAATTATGTTAATATATTATTCCCATTATATTATCATCAGTCAAATGATGATTTAGTATGATATATCATCAGAAAAAAAGATAATCTAATAGTGTATAACTCAAAACTTTATGTAATCTGAGGAATACAAAGAGTAAATTCAACTAACTTATAGGACAAAAGGTATCCCAGTGCCACAATTCATGAACAGCCTAAATTAAAATGTATAGTGAATATGGAAAAGCACTACAAAAGTCTGGGAAGTGCAGTACTAAGAAATGGCACTATTGTAAAGGTCAGAAGGAGATTCTCAGTATCTGGAAATGAACATTAGACTAGTATGGACTCTACATATATTAAATTGACATTGCCATTAGTATGACTGGAGCTACCATCATAAACACAAGACAGTCCTCTGGTAAGCTGGTGATCATACTTAGAAACCAACTTGACGTTCAGTGCCCTTTATTCAGATGGTTGACAGAGATTTAGTTGAACATGGATATCTGCAGGAAGGCTCAATGACATTTCTGTGCCAAATTATTCATTATCAAACAGATGATTATCTTATTATTCAACAATTTGCATGCTGCAGTCATTTATGGACAATACCACTATGCCACTAAACCAAAGAGAAATATAAGAGAGACTTTGCTGTGAAGCAGCCCGTAACTTGGACTGAAAACTATTCTCGTATGTTCATTTCTTTGCAATTTTTAGTAGTTTCATCCATGTGTGTGCAGCTATGTTACAATAAAACTGTGCTGTAACTTCTGCTGTAATAAGATATCTTAATCGGTCAGAGGATAGGAAAAAAATTATTTCACAAGAAGCAAAGAAATTGATGCCCTATGTCATAGGGCTCCATTATATATATCAACTGCATTTCATACACAGAATATACACACAGAATGTTTAGGTTAGAAGAGACCTCTAAGATGATCTAGTCTAACCTTTGACTAACACCACAGTCAACTACTAAACCATGTCCTTAAGGTCCAAATGCCTTTTAAAAGCCACCAGGGATGGTGACTCCACCACTGCCCTGGGCAGGACGTTTCAAAGCCTGACAACCCTCTCAGTGAAAAAATGTTTCCTAACATCCAGCCTAAACCTCCCCTGGTGCAGCTTCCATCCATTCCCTCTGGTCCTTTCACAGTCCACTAAGCAGAAGAGGCTGTTTCCCTCCTCTCTCCAACCTCCCTTGAGGCAGCTGAAGAGAGCCATGAGGTCTCCTCTCAGCCTCCTCTTCTCCAGACTGAACACCCCCAGCTCCCTCAGCCACTCCTCTCAGGACTTGAGTTCCAGGCCCTTCATGAGCTTCATCGCCCTTCTCTGGACACTCTCCAGCACTTCTGTGTCTCTCCTATAGTGAAGTGCCCAGAACTGAACACAGAACTCAAGATGTGGCCTCACCAGACCCGAGGACAGAGTGATGATCACCTCCCTGTTCCTGCTGGCCACTGAGTTCCTAATACAAGCCAGGATGCCATTGGCCTTCTTGGCCACCTGCGCATACTGCTGACTCATATTAAGTCGACTGTCAACCAATACCCCCATGTCCCTTTCCAAACTTACAGCTCTCTAACCACACTTCCCCAAGTTTGTAGCTCACCATGGGGGTGTTATGACCCATGTGAAAGACCTGGCACTTGGTCTTGTTAAACCTCACACAATTAACCTGTGCCCATTGGTCCAACCTGTACAGGTCCCGCTGTAAGGCTTCCCTACCCTCCAGCAGATCAACACAGCCACCTAGTTTGGTGTCATCTGCAAATTTACTGAGGGTACACTCAATCCCCTCATCCAGATCATTAATGAAGATATTAAAGAGAAGAGGCCCCAGTACTGAACCCTGGGGGACACCACTTGTGACTGGTTGCCAGTCAGATTTCCATTCACAACTACTCTTTCAGCCTGACCATCCAGCCAATGTTTTATCCAATGCAGATAATGGTACAGGTATCCTAATTCTCAGCCTTCTGCAGCCTCAATAGCAAAACTTCTGATCTTCTCAGAGGCTCCCTGTGGCACCTTCCAGCTTCTTGTTTCTTGCTATGCTTCACTGGTTTGGCTTCCTTCATAAATCTTAGATCCCTCCCATGTGCCTGTGGGTCTCCAATATCAAATTACTTGTAAGCCCCCTTCCACATCCCTATACCTATTTCCCCAGCAGGCCAAATGTAGACTTACTTTTCCAGCTGGTAAAGTGTCAGTGTGTTGCACCTGATGTCATGCAGTCTGACAGATCACTGAGCCATTGTATTCTAACTGTGGGCTGGTCCAGAAGAATGGCTGCATACTTCTGCCTTTCCATCCGGAAAAATACTATGATCTCTCTCCTTTGCTTAGATACTGGTTTTCATTCAATATGTGGAAAATCAGGAAGACATCATCTGCCTAAATGTAGAGATCCAGTGCCTTTCGAGATGTCATGGGGAACCTGCAGAGGACTGGCAGACAGTGGGAGACTTGAATTTTCCTAAAATGACATCTAGTGAGCAAGTAAGAGTGCCTGAAGGGACAGAAGACACCATGTTTAGGCAGTTTAGGCCGTTCATGTGTTTCGTGTCTCTACCTTTGTGTCATCTGCACTTCTTGACGTTGCCACTGGTTCAAGGCTCCTAGAAACAGAGAACCAAAGAGTCATTTTGGCTGGAAAAGACATTTAATATCATCAATTCCAACCATTAACTCAGCACTGCCAACTCCACCACTAAACCATGACCTAAGCACCACATCTACATGTCTTTTAAATATCTCCAGGGATGGTGACTCCTAGCCTGGAGGTTGGCTGACAGACAGACAGACATGCCAGCAGTGCATCTGTGGCTTGTACACTTCTTTTCTTCAGAAAACCATCAGGGTGGCACTGGAAATGCCTTGGTCTAGCGCAGAAGAAATGGCTGTTACTGTCCTCTGTTGAGCCTTTCTGCCAACCTTGGCCTCAGCAAGCTGTTCCTTGTCTTCAACCCTCCTGTAGTCAGATGGGGAGGCAGGAGATTGTGCCCAGCATTCAGCAGGTCCCTGGCCACTGTCGTACGTCTTGACCCATGGCCCTGGACTCAGGTGCTTCATCTTCATCAGCATTTGTTCTCCTCCTACAATATATAAAAAAATACTTTAATGCAGTTTGTGGACTCCCTTAGAGAAATGGAACTTGCATGCTTCCTGGCAGCCTGGGAATACTTTTATTACCTTTTTTTCCTATGTAACGTTATTTATTCATGATGAGAGATATGAGACTAAGATTTTTACAAAGGTAGTGTCATCCCTTTATGGAGCAAATAAAAGGCCTTCATGTACTCACACAGTAGCCAGCCCCCACTCTCCCAGGGCAGATAACAGCCTGCCAGTTTATTGAAAAACATACTAACAATAGAACTTACTAAAAAATTACTTAAAAAACCTTACTAACAATAGAACTATTTATTTCCTTTTGTCAAAGGGCTGAGTCATAAAGGATGTCTGTAAACATTGGGGTCCTATACAAAGACATAGAAATGTAGCCATTAACAAAAAGAAATGTCTTGTCATCCTTCAGATAGCGATCTACAATTACACTGCCTCACTCCAAAGAACACCTCTCTTCAGGTGCCTTTCTTTAGATTTAACTTTTTCATTTTCTTTAACTTTCTTTCCCCAAAAATGTTGGTAAAATGTTCATAGTCCACTTTTTTCCAGTTACCATATTATACCATGTGTTTATATTTTATCTGCAGGTGAATTGAAATCACAGTAAAGCAATAATGATCAAACCCATATCAAACAGCCACAATGCTTTTTGAGCTCAGTAGCATGTCTGTAAAATGCAAGCAAGTAGTGAAATCCAAGGAGGGCTATAATAAGAAAGTAAAATGTTGTATTCTTGGTTTTCGTTACTGAGCTTTTAGTGGTCTGTGTCTCAAAGACTTCTTTAAATGGAGGTAGGTTGTTATATGTAATATCTTTCACGAATATTTCTTTGCTAAGTTTTCCTAGTTGCTTTTTGGAGTCCATGACATCCCACAGGAATATTTCCCTTTAAATAAAAATAATAATAAATTGGGGGGGGTTATGTTATTAATCTGCTACTCTCCACTTATACTTGAATGCACCCTGGTTCTGTACGCTCCACCTATTATCCACTGCATTATATTCAAGGATATATTTTTAGTTTATTTTATACTGTACCTTTCAACACCCATCATAGCTTTTTCTACAGGTCTGTCAGTGTATTCTTTTGGGATGGGGGAGATCAAGACTTCAATCAGTAGGCAATATACAGGAACATAGTAGGTTTCAAGAGTGCTTTTTTCTTTACCTGATCATTTATATATTTTCTATAATTTCATTTCTTTCTCTTTAGTCTGCTTGTAAACATCAAGTCAATAACATTGTAGAGCCCTGACGTAGTTGAAATGTCTTGCCGTGGTCATGGTTTAGCAACAATTCAAAATTTATTAATAGAAGGACTGAATTTTAGGGCACTTAATCATTATACAATTTAAAAATTAACAATTGATTTAATAGAGTATGTTATGATTAAAACGGTGACCTAATTACAGATTCAAGAATAACAAGATTCCCACTAACTTACTAGAGGGTATCCTAAACTAAACTATATATGTACATAAACAGAAAGCAAACAGATATGTAGAGAGGTGGATGGAAGAGACTAGGCTATAGTTTAGATGTCCCCCTTCAAGTATGGAGTAAATACTTGCATCAGCATTTCTCAGTGGGTGATAATTGAGACACGAGGCGGATAAACTTTCCTCGGCCTTCTGTCAGCTTTGTCAGCAGACGTTCCTCAAGGAGTTGTATCTGAGAGATGTTTCAGCTCAGGAGGGAATTCTAGTCACATCATTCTGCAATCCAGAAGAGCCCAAAGGGTCTCCCTTAGAACTGCTGTTCAATGTCCAAGATCATTGACTGTTGTGAGGTACTCTTTCATTTTAGCCCAGCTCATATGGTGAACTATTACAGTAATTACTGCCAGGGGTGTAGGCCCAGAACTTGCTAAATTTTACAGTTCTTTTATCATCCCCTTTTGGGCTACAACCCAAGTGCAGGCATTTTAGGTAATAAGGATGTGATTGTTTGTCCTTAATTTTCCAGTTGATCAAAGGGAGAACAGGAGCCAGATGCATTAAGGAGGTGTCTCAGCACTCTGATACATGGCCTTTTCCTAGCTAGATCACTAGCACAATTCTACCCATCTGCTTTTCAGTCTGTATTGTAGATTCTTTCTACATAAACTGCCAGTGGGATGTGAGCACTGGTCCCTGGGGGATGCCGCTCTAAAAACTGACCCTTTCTTTCTGACTTTGTTTCCTATCTTTTGATGGGCAGTCTACCCATGAATTGACTGAATTATAAAGAACCAGCAAACTATCAGGATAAAATGAGAAGTCACCTCACAAAATTGGGAGCAGAACATTTAATTCATCAGTTACTAAGATATTAGTTCTCCTCTGCACTTCCTGATGCAGCTGGAATTAAAACTGAAGTAATGGTACTTGCAGAGTAGCTCAGCCTTATGATAATTATGATCCTCATCATCTGTGTATGTCACTGCAACCCTCAAAAAAGAAGCTTTATTTTTGTGATCTTTTTGATTCATTTCTAGAATAAAGTTTTGAAGAAGCTTTAGGTAAATAAAATTTAGTGTACCCCAGAGCAAGCTATATAGGAATTCAGTATTGAGGTTCCTATAGTCTCTCTAGTTTAGCGTCCCAGAGAACGGAATATGAAAAGATATACTGGAAGCAGTACTATAGCCTGTATGGTGTTACTTTTGCACTTACATCCATTTAGTATTGTCTCCAATTTTCAAATTTCTATATTCTTCTGAGTTTTTATTGGCCACTTCTAATTGCATGGTGTGGAAGAATTTATAGCAGGGGTTCAGAGACAGTAAAAAATTAAAGATTTGGGTATTATGGCAATGCAGAGAGAGGACACTTGATTACTGAAAGATAGGAATTTTTGCTGTGTATGTCAACTAGATATGTGCATGGAAATCACTATCTGTGAAATCGTTAAGGATAGTTAATGACAGGAAGTGTTCAAGCAGTGCCATGGTAACAGTTTGCTTTTGGTCCAATAATAAACATTTCATGAAGCCCTAGCCAAGTCAGGCACATCATTTTAGAGACAAGTCTTCATCGATGCTTTTAAGAAAGCATAGTTAGAAAGCATTTTTTTTAAGAAAGCATAATTTCTTTTTAAAATTCCAGTTACTTGATTTTAGAGAAATGTTTGTATTTGATAACTCAGTTCTGCTGTAAGAATGGACCTTGAAGCAAATTACTTTTTTATAGAGTTGTGCAATGTAATCCATCCTTCAAATAATAAGCATCTTGGAACAAATTCTTTTCACCTTTTCCATTGACTTTAGTAGAACTACTTGTGTAAGCAAAGCATATAGGCTCTGGATGTGCAGAGGGAAGGACTCTGTAGGAGTACCTATCAAGAAATTGGTTACAGCTGCAATGTGAGCTGTGCTGACACAGCTGGCAGACAGCTTGAAATTGATGCTCTTGAAAAGAGAGAGATCTTTGCCAGAAATATTAGTTTCCAGAGCAATTACATTTTTTCCTATCATTATTGTCAAGTAGTGCTGTAGTTTCTGAACTGGACTGGTAGGCATGCATGGTTCTGATACTTAGTTTCAGAACAGGAAATGATTTCTCTCACATCGAGGGCCAAACACTCAATACTCTGAAATCCACTTGCGCATTTGTAATTCTGAGTCCCACTTCCTAAAAGGTAATGAGATTCCTTGGCCACACCAGTCTCACCATTACCTTTTGAAGCACCAGTCTCAAAGAGGTTTTGTTTGTCTGTCTTTGTACAATTGTCTCGTTCTTAACCAGGGTTTTTATCAGTCCTAACTGGCCTGCCTGGCCTCCCCTGGGGCTTTCCCCTACCCTGCCCACAGGCCCAAGGCCTCATGTCAGCACAGCCTGGGGCTATTAATCAGGGACATTGCAGCTGGCCAGCCCCAGCTCTGTTGGACAGGGGTTGTTTGGATTTGCTTGGCACACTGTGGTCTTGGCTTGCTACCTTGCCTTCTCCTGATGCTCATGGGACTGTCAGTAGTGCCTGTTCCCATCACCATGCCATCTTGCTCATCCTCCCAGGCACTGTGGGGGGCACCTGGTCATCACAAGGGCATTGCCCAGCCTACATTGGGGGTGCTCCTGGCTCCACTGCCTTCAGAGAGCAGCCCTGCTCTTGCTGCCCACTGACAGCTCTAGGTGTCTGCAGTGATGTGTAAAGCACTTAAATACTGAAAGTTTAATTTCATTTTTTCTCTTTATTTTTTCCCTTCTTTATCCCCCCTTCCTCTTCTAAAAAAGAAATCCCACACTGAGCTTTCACCTGGAAAGGTGGGACCTCTGCCCATTTTCAACCATATACCCCTTCCGTTCAATCTCTGGAATGAACTACTTTGTTAGTTTACAACCTAAACAAACATGTTCTTAAAATAAGTGGGTAAAATACTTTTACATAAGAACCTTGCAGATAAAAGCACCATGGCTAACAAGAAAAGATGTCTGCAGTCTGCTTGCTTAGGTACACAAACAAGAGGCAATGGCATCAACCATCTGTATTTGCTATTTTGCTGTATCTTTGTCATTGGATAAAGTTCTTTGAATTGCACTGTCAAGAAAACATGAATGCAGGACAGATGTAAGTGGTCTGAAATACTCACTACCATTTCACTTATGTGGATTTTGAGGGCCAAAACCTATGCATTTTTATCAGACTTGTTATTATCTTTCAACTCAAGTGAAGATCAATACCTCAGAACAGGCAAGGGGCTGCATACTGAAGTGTTTTCTTTCAAAGGGAATGCTACTGCTCCTACTATTGAGAATCCTAGCTGTTTTAGACAACATTTCTGATTTCATAATTCTTCAATTTTTAGCACAGTAATATCTTCTGTAATTTTTGAACTAAAGTAAATGATAGGGTAGGATATATCTGCTTTTCTGGAGGTTTTGTGTATGTATAGTAACAATCAATTCATCTTACTGATGACCTTTAGGAGACAAAATAAACAATGGAGTATTTTGGATACGCATCCTGCTAATGCTAATGCCAGTTAGCATGGAGTATTTCTGGTGACCTGTGGACAAACATTTCATCTTGGCTCTTTTAGTGCTGCCAATATCTTAAGTTCTGATTTTTTCAATCCATCAACAACTTTCCCTTTTTTAAGACACAAATACATGTGTACCATAGGGGTTAATATTTACTAAAATAACACTGTCAGTATCATAACTAACTTGTCCTGAAAAACTGGATAACTAACCTAGAAGTAAAAAAATCAAGTCCATATGTTTAACTTCAGAAGTTTTAATCAGGATATTTGAAAGAAAAATATTTTTCCAGATAATAATGTTTTTCTGAAAAAAAAACAGGGGTTTTCTTCATTTCTGTTCTGGGGGAAATGAAAAACTGTTCAAACTGACTGGAATTTGGCATAATGAGAGCAAATTCTGAAATGTTTTTTCAGAGCAGTTTTGTTACCTTGCCATGTAGTTTCTCCAACATTCCAATAGACTCTGGAGAAGACAGTTAATAATACTGAATAGTTCTAAGTTATGATTTGGGGATGCTAAATTCTGACTACTTGTAACTTTTCACATGAAAAATTTGATTCATGTGCTTAAATAAAAGCAACACTCCAGTAATGTGACATAAGGTTTTTGTACAGGATGATGAATTATGTCTGATATGTAAAACTAATCTTTCTCATTACTTTTGTCTCTCCTCAGTCTGAAGATTTTTTTGATTTTTTTTTTCTCATTGCTGTCATTTGGGATGGAGAAAAAGATAGATACTACACTTGTGTTATGGAAAGTTATTGCACGATTCAGTGACACTGTATGTAATGGAATAGTAACTGACAGATGCACAGGAATTACTGTGGTAGAATAAGTGCCAGATCAGACTAATGGTGCACACAATAGGGTACCTTTTGTCCCAGAGATAGACAGTTCTAGGTGTCTGTGCGTCTGGAACTGCTGGGTTTCCACCTCAGCATTTAGCATAATGCAGCCACTCTGTGACAGTCCCTCAGCAGAATCTGTCATTCAAGGAATATACAGAACAGGCTTTTCAACAGGAACAGGCATTGTTTCACATCACTGCCAGTCCTGGCAAATTGTGAGTCTGATCCACTATGTTTGCTTCTGGCTGCTTATGTGTATCATCATTGCCAGTCCCCTAGGAGTTCCTAAGCTTTATATCTAAAAAGCTTATATCCTAAGCTTTATATCTATGATTCTCACCGGCATCACCCCTCACTTTACCTAGTTAGTGAAGCATGCCTGAAGTTCTGGGCATCTAACAGGCTTCCTCCTTTGCTTCTACGCCCTCTCTTTGTTTTTCACCTCACATTTTGAGCTTTCTGATACATCCTGACCATCATCTTGCTAGAAATACGGACCATAGCTGCTAGTTACATTGTTGTGATGGATTTTAAAAATATGTTTAAATATTTAATTAAAGAAACTGTTAATGTTTTATGAAATTATGTCTAACATATAATTTTTAAAAAAAGAATAATCAATAGGAGATAACAAAAACTAAAGCTGTGGCCTGTTGGACCAAATATAATGTCAGCGTCAGTTGCCTCCTCGGGATCTTTTCATGTAACAGATTATAAGCACTTTTTGTTGTAAGCTCAAAGAAGAGATGGCATTTTGGGAAGGCTGTCTCCCTCATGCATAGCATGAGGTGAGAACGAGGCATGCTGCAACGTGTAGTTCCAATTCTGTCTTTAAGTGTGTGGCAAACTCTGCTCTTGCCAACTCTGTAGGGGAAGCAAGCATGGGTGTAGGTGGGCGAGGAGGTGAATTTCATTTCAAGACCTGATCTCTAAACAGTTCTACAAGCTAAGCAGTGTGAGCCTAATATTCTAATTCCAAGGGGACTCTTGACAGTGCATAGAAAAATTGCCTATTAAATTATAATCAAGAAAAGAATCAGGAGATAGACACCTGGTAGCATTCAGCTGGCTGCATATGGGAAAAAAGGGCTGAATTCTAGCTATCTGAGTAGCAATGTTCTTTTACTATGTGAAAATAAAATTAGCTTATCACTGATATAATTATTAATGCATGAGATGAGGCAGAAATACCATGTGGTTCCTACCATCTCTTCTGCCCCTTCCCCCCACCCTCCAAAAAAGAGAATAACTTAAGAGCAAAACAGGCTTGCATGAGGTCTTTCTGATACAGGGATCTGTGACAGATTTCATTGCTACAGTGGTAAAATGCAGATGACATATAAATTATCTTCATTTAAAAGCGAAGCATTGTGTAAACAGGAACTGGAGCATTTATTATTTTCCCAGTTAGATCAAAATGTAAAAAGATGTGTCCAATAATAGTAACTGTTTATTACTCTCATCAGAAATGGAAATGTATTTTCAGCTACTCTGTGTGTTCTTTTATTATGCATGAGCAGCTATAACTACTGTTCAGTCAGAGACACCTCCTACAGTAGTCATATTGCAACCTCTGCCTTTGAATGGCTTTCAAATAAATAAAGCAACTTTTTTGCATGAAAAGATATTCTGCAAACATAAGTTTTGAATTTACATTTTTATGAATATAACATCTTCATAAGTAAGGTGAATCCACTGTAAAAAAGCTTAGAGGTTTTGCCTCCCTTTGTCATTAGAACTGGTAGAAAAGAATTCTCTATTGCATTAAAATATTGAACACAGTTCCCTTGAATGGGAACTGCCCTGATTTTTGCTAAGACACTGCTCTCCATTCTCATTTTTACATTCAACAGTCACTACTGTTTCAGTCTAAAAGGGATCAGTCAGTAAAGCTTTATCATGAAACTAGCTGTGGAGTCGAATCAGACTCTTTAAAGCTCATTTATATTTAGCTAATAGTCACAAGTTTGCCTGCAAATACTGCTTGATATGTGGCCTCTTTTTGAGTATAATTTGGGAATACATAATCAGATTTATGAAAATAATACACCCTTAAAATAATTTTCTTACTATGTTATCTATATTATGTTATAGACATTAAAATTAAAATCTATAAATATCTAAATGCCTTTTATTTGCATACATGGATTTGATTTGCTCTAAAAGTAGATAGTTAATTATTAACAGAATATATTTCATTGCAATTAAAAAAAATAATAAATTATTAATAAACTCTCAAAAATGAGAAATGTATGCTCATAGTAAATCTGTTGATTCATCAGTTTATCTTGAAAAACAAAGCCTTACAATAACAGAACCAGCTAAACTGGTATGCCTCTTTTCATGTTATTTCCTGAGATCTGAGGGAAAGAAATCGTGGAATTTTACCTTTTCCTTCCCTTCCCTTCCCTTTTCTCGTCTTCTCTTGTCGTTTTGTTTTGTTTTGCTTTTTTGTTTGTTGGTTTGGTTTGTTGTTTTTTTGGGTTTTTTGCATCCTTCCTTAAGTGCTGGTGTGGTACTTCAGAAACTATCTTGAGCGGACATAAAGCAAAAGGCATCAAAGGGGATTGCTTGGTAAGATGAGGTGTTGGAACAAGTGTCCCACCTTTTGCATCACCTGTCAGCCAGGACTGATGCGCTGCAGATGAGGAAGGACTTTGAGTGCTGTCTCTTGTGACATGGATCAGCGGGAAAATTATTTACCTTTTTAAAATGTGCAGGTGTCTGGGTCCAGAGAAGGAGTTTAATGTCTACGGGGAGCCTGTGACTTAATCCAGGAAAATATTGATTGTCCCTAACAATCTGCCAAAGCCAGGGATCTCAGGATGAAACTACATAAATTTGGCAATTAAATGATTGAAAATAAAGCACTAAACCTGATCCAGTAAAAAAGGATAAGGCCGATAACTCAGTGATGTTAGGAGATATTTAGAATTGTATTCAGAGAAGTTGGCCTACTGGGACATCACCACAGGCCCGGAGCTTTGCTATGCAACACTTGGTGGTAGAGCAAACATCTTCTCAGTCAGTTGAAGTCAAGCCTCAACAACTCACAATTTTTTAATATATTTAAAGCAAATTAACAGAGATTTGCATACTTGTTTTTAACTGTGACTTCTATTAAATTGCCAAACGGATGTTCTAGTTCATTTCTTCTTTTGTTTCTGTCAGAAATATAATTATAACGCTGAGCAGAATCTATTACTGCTTTTTGAAAGCAACTACTGCTGAGGGAGGTCAGCTCTACTGACTGCCTCCTTCTGCCATCTAGTGGCATATGAAGCATTATACTGCTCTCAAAGAGTTACATGGAGAATGCGAAAAACATTTATACTTTTGAAATGAGAAATGTAATTGGAGAAGAAATACTTTATTGTGAAAAGCAAAAATAGTTTTCATACATAAAATAATTATGGGAGAATAGACCAGGCTCAGTGGTATAAATTATGAAAGTCAGAGAAAAACTCTGCATACTGGGGTCTTGTAAAGAGTAAATCCAGTTTGTTTATTGAAGTCTTACATTTTTTTTTTTTGTCGATGCACTTGGATTTTAAGTTGAAAGTTGCAGAATGAAACTATTTAGCATCCCAAGGAACCATCTATTAGAAACACACTTGGTTTGCTAATTTACCTCTCTAAAGGACACAACAAAAAATTTGTTTGTAGTTTCTTTTCTGCTTACACAGTTTTATTGTATGCTTTTGATACTCCATTTTGCAATAGATGTTTCTATTTCATTTCAGGAAAAAGTTTAAATGTTATTGTATTAGGAATTTCAGGCTTGGGATATTTTTAATCAAAATGCATGTTCTGACTTGTCATATGACTGACAATCATGAATCACCTAAATGCTTTCTGGTATATTAACTGAGTTTGATTTTGTTTTTTGTTTTTTTTTTTTCATGTAGTGCTGTTTTTGGTGAACCAGGCTACAACTAAAACCAAGTTTTAATCAAATTCTGAAATAGGTATAGTTATTCCTTTCCAGTTGCAGCAAATTGTCAGATGGCAGAATGTAGAACTTCGTCATCCAGGATATCTGGTTTTTTTCTTTTCTTTTAAACACTTGCTGTTTTGCATTCTAGTCATATTAATAAGTTGCCAACATATTTTCCAGGGTGGAAAAATCCCAATAAGGTGGACTGCTCCTGAAGCTATAGCTTACAGGAAGTTTTCTTCAGCAAGCGATGCATGGAGCTACGGGATTGTTATGTGGGAGGTGATGTCCTATGGTGAGAGACCGTACTGGGAGATGTCCAACCAGGATGTAAGTACTGCCAAGGACTAACCTGCAGGTTGTTGAAATATTCTGTGAAGATGATTGTCACGCCCTGCCCTGGTTTGCTTTCTCATTTATTTTCTAGGCTGGAAATTCATCTAAACTGACTTATTCAGCATTACTTTATCAACTTCAATGGGATAATAATTTACAAAACCTGAAGATCTGTCCCTCTAAGCTAAAAAAAGGACCAGATTCCTCCTATGGATTAAAGACATATTACAAAGAGTCACAGACAGTTTGCCAGGTTCTGATGATGCCTACATGTGGCTTTCACCCAAATCCCTGGGAATCTGAATCAGATGGATTTGCAAGTTGATGAAGTTCTCAGTTGAGTTATAAATCTTAAGGGAATACTGGAACAATTCTGATTATGTAGTTGGCCCATTGTCTCCAGTACAGCCTAACAGTACCCTTTAGCCGGGCGCACGCGGCAAAATTCTAAAAGAGTTCAGCTGCCACAAGAAATGTATTTGCTAATTTTCCTTCCTAATAACCAAACGCATTCGGTTTTCTTAAAAACCAAGTATAGGCTTAACCACAGTGCAGGGCAATAGTCCTCCCTCATAACGAAGTTTTCCTCTGACTTTTGGGGATTTTTCAGTTGTGGCCAAGTAAGCCTTCCTGATTAAAAAAAAAAACACTTTTGCTTCCAGTAAAATTGAGGTCTTGTTCTAGAAAATGAAATATGGGGAAAGAGGAATGACTTTTTCTCCTCCACAATTTGAATCGCTTGTTTTATGGATCCCCATGACAGCTCAAAGTAATATAATCAGTCTTGACACCAGCCATCCAACTCTGTCATAATGAAGAGTATCAGCCAGCCTATCTTATCCTCTCTCATACATGTGTCTACAGTAGCTCTGTGTTTTTTCTGAAGAGTTGAGAAGACTTTTCCCAGTTGGCTGTTTTTGTATGTTGTTGCTAAGTTATTTGGCTGTTCAAGTCTGGTTGCTTGTTAAGGCTGATCAGTCATTTAGGGATAAAGAGCTGAGGGAGACTGTAATTAAAAAAACATCATTTCACAGTGTTTCAGGAAGAAGGAAAAAAAAAACAAACAAAAAACCCCCAAAAAAACCCCCCAAAAAACCAAACAAACCCACCTAAACCAGAAAAGACTAGCAAAACTAACCCTTATTTCCTTTAGATTTATCCTCTGCAGTCAGTACTCTAATCCTACTTCTCTCCAGCATTTCTCTTGCGAGTTTAGCTTTTGGAATTAGATCTCACCTGTATATCATTCTCTCCTGATAGTGTCTACAGCCTCCATCCCCCCTCCACTCACCTACCTGCCATCAGCCCAGCTCCCTGCTGTGCTCCTTGATTAACTGGGTATGGGGTGATGCAAGCTGTGCCTGGTTTTGAGCTATGCTCCTGTTGGTTGAACAGGCAGTGTTGGATGGTTGCCCATCTGAAGAGAACAAGCAGCCACTGAGCCAAGGTAGACCTTTTCCTTCAGTGGAAACCTTATTTTGGTACTATCTGCACTATAAACACATCATAGGTCTACTGTGAAATAAGCAGATAAGCCCAGTATGCTCAATTCTGTTTCCCACAGAAATCTTTTGGCATTTGAGGTGCCTGAGAGTAACTAAGATCTCTACATGCTGCTGACCAGGCTGTGCAGAGGTCTCAGTTCTTCTGAAACCATAAATGAAGGCTGGGCAGGATACCTTAGGGAGTCTAAAATTAGATACCTGTGCTTAGACAACTGAATTAAGGCTACTTTTTCCCCAGGGCACAGTGTGAAATCATCTGTGTACAGATTTCTCGTATATTTAAGTCTCTATGTCCTACAGCCAAGTCTATGCCTCTGTCAGCTGCTCATCCTTATACAACTTATTTAATATGATTCAAGTGGGCCAGTGGGTTAAAATTCAATAAAAAGGGATGAAAAGGCAGGCTTTGACTAAAAACATGAGTAGCCTAGCTATTATCTTGCCTGAACTGAGAATCATTTAGCTACTGAACTACCATGGCTTACAAACATCATTTTAAGGCAAAATGCCACTGTTTTCTTTGAGAAGCCCTTTTGTAAGATGTGGTGGTTTAGAAGCTGATTGTTAAGGAGTTGATACATCAATTCAGCCTTGCAATAGCAGAGGGTGCTACTTTGGAGCTGATCTTCCATTCAGAAGCACAGGCAAACATGGCCATGGCAGTATCAGCCATTTTTGCTGTTGCAAAACCTGATTGCTCTGTATAGCATGGAATGCATCTTGTACCAAAATCCATGTGTACATTCAAATTTTCTGCCTTCCCAAAGTAATAGATGCATTGGTTAGCTGTGAACTTTCTTTTACGGGGAGATTTAGCAGAAAAAGAAACTGGGAAAGAGGTGCTAGCAGCTCACAGAATCACACAACAGCCGAATTGAAGGACCTTTCAAGATTGTTTGTTCCAGTGCCCCAGCTCAAGCAGGGTCAGCTGAAACAGTTTACTTAGGACTTTCTCCCACCAGGTTTTTACTATCTCCAAGGATGGGCAGTCTACAACTCCTCTGGGCAACTTGTGCCAGTCATCAGAACAAAAGAGAAAAGTGTTTTCATAGGTAGTACTGATGGGATTCCGTGGTTTTCAGTTTGTGACCCAAGTACAACATGCCTATGCAACTATGCTTACTGGGCAGTAGCACTGCCTGGTTGAGGGACTGTGATAGTCATAAAAGTAGCAGTGGCTCACAGCCCTTCCTGCTGTTGCCTTTGCCAGTTGCCACTGGTACATGCTCTGAGCCTGTCACAGGCAGTAGTCATTTTCCTGGCTTTCCTCACCATACAATTAGTATTTGGTTTCTCCCTTCCCCCTGCACCACCCCATTCATGGCTGGTTTAGAGATTAAAGAAGCCCATGAAGCCAGAGATACTTCTGAACAAAGCTGATCCTGCCATGGTGCCTGGCTTCTGTGCTGTGCCAGTGTGTCCAGCTGCAGTGTCACCTCTCCATAACTCTGCCTCTGCTTCTCATCTTGCCGCTCTGCTTACCCGGCTGCAGGTGATGGGCAGCTGGTAGTGACTGCAGCTCTAGCTGCTCCTCTCGGAGGTGGGGGAAGGTGATGCTTCTTTGCTGTATCATTGTGTCTCACTGTCACACGATCTTGTTCTATCAATCTCTTCTAGTTGCGAGTCATTTCATCTGGCATTGGGTTAACTCTCTATGAAGAGCCCATCTGCTAACATCTCTTTTACTTCTGTAAACATAATTCTTCTCACACTGTCTCCATTACCAGCCCAGCTCTTGACTCTCCCACTTCTGTTACCACTAACTGGGAATAGGGATACAGACACTTGATATCAAGTCCATTCAGCCCACTATTCACCTCCTGGGAAGAGGCTTTGAAACACCTGTAGGACCCTCACATAGGCCCCAGAGTCACCAGGTGACAGCAGCCTGCAACACAGACCTTGACTCCAGCTGCCTCTCTCTTTCTCTGAGGCTGGCTTCAGCCTGTTCTCTTCCCTTCCATCACTACCTGCAATGTATCTATTCAAGGCCATGGCAGCAGTGAGCGTTGATAAAGCAAACCTTCCATTTAGAGTATGTTAAATATTCCCCTACAGCATGAGGATAATAGCATTTAATTACTCTTACATCCAAAATACAAGTATCTCTTAATGCAGATTAAGGATGCAGGCCCCATGGAAACTGCTTATGTTAACGATGCTGACTTCTGGGGGGTTTTCCCTGCAGTTCAGCAACACACAGGAGGACTCTTTCTCTGGAAACCCACTGGGTTTCAGTGCCAAAATCTTAACAATGAGTATCTGTGACCTTCTAATTGCATTTAGAAACTCTAAAGGGCATTGGGAAATTTCAAGTTATTAGACATATTTTAAAGCTTACTTTGCTGGATATTGAGACATATGTTTTAGTACAATAAACTACCCTGAATTCACATGAACTTATTTTTCAGAAATGATAGGATTTTCCCAACAGTCAGTAATAATGTACATATGGCAGGGAAAGCAGGAGAGAGGGGCATGTGCTAAACAGATTCATAAAAGACACATTATGCAAGCTGTTGATAAGGTCTTGCATAAGTATAATCTAAGGTTCTCCTTAGATTATAGGTTCTCCTTTTCTCCAAAAAAACATCTGGCAATGTTAGCATTAAAATGCTTCTGTGTTTTGTTATGATTAAAACTCTAATCTAGGTAGCAATAATACATTTATGGAATTAGGTGGCTTTTTGTAAAGCACAAAAAGTTTTCCAGGTATAAACTCCACAGAGCTGGGTCAGTGTTGTCTGCTGTGGTTCCCATTTGCCACATGAATGCATCTTCAGTCAGATGAACAGTAGGGCTGAGCTAAGTCTACCAAGGGTCTCTTGTTGAACCCCTCAGTCACAGCAATAAAATAACAAGGAGCCAGCACAGGTAGCATGGAGTCTGAGCTGACTGCAGAGCATTAAAGTGATACCTGTCACATAAATAAACTCAGTCTGACCTTCAGTGACTACAACTGTTTGCACATACTCATCAGATCAGTGCAAGCCAGAGAGACCCAACACCTCTAAAAACCAGAGTCTTCTATTTATATTCCTAAGTAGGGATTTGGAAGCTGAACTTTAGGTAACTTAGTTTGAAAATGTCTCACATAAATTTTTTAATACTGTACATGGGATAATATAGAGGCTTAAAAACGTTATTAACTTTGAGAAATGTTTTTGTTTAAGTAAATAATCATTTTATTATTGCAGTAAGTCACTCCAGACCTGTGTTTGTGCTGATTAATGCACTTCTTAGATGTGTGGCAGCCACCAGAGGTGTCCATTAATTAGGGCTGCTGCACAGTCTGTCATGTCTTATTGCTTAATTAATAAACATTACCTAAGATATTGAAATTTCCAAGGAAACTTGTGTACTGATGAACAGATTGTGCTAAGAGCCCGGCTTGCTAATGCTCATATGAGGAAAGGAAGATTTATATTCCATGCATTTGGTTTGTAGAACAGCTGTGAGTGAAGTCTACTGGGACACCTGTTAGAGGCTGCTGCATAAATCAGTGCATGCTGGAGAACTGCAGTATTAAAAAAAATATTTAACAGATTGTAATAAATATAAAATATGAAAACTTCTCTAGCAAACAGAATATAAGTCCTTACTGTTATGAAACTTTCTTGTAATAGAAAAAAGAACTTACCCTCAGTTCTTCATCCCATAGATACCAAAACAGCAGGCACTTGGGATTGGCTCCATACCACAAGGCATGAGCAGCTGCCTCTCCCCCCTTGGTAGATTTTTCAGATGTCAGGAGGACACAGGGACAACATCCCTCTGGACTTTCTTCTGTCTCAGTCTCATTAAAAAATCTGCCTGTTAACTTTCAAAAGCAGAAATCTGTTACTGTTAATAATGAAACTATCAGAAAGATTATAGCTTAATTTTCAGATGCCATTTTTGCCAACGTCAAATGATTTTGAAACTAGACATGCAGAACTCTTACGAAGAAGTCCAAAAAATACTTTTCATGTAATTTTGGTGTCATAATTAGTATTTATTGTTATTAACTCTGTTTACAACCTTTACAGATGCATCTAACATCAAGAACAAATGATAAAATGTATTTAACAGGCTCCAGTGTTTAATATCATCAGTGTACCAAAATACATAAAAAGAATGCCCCCCTTTATAAATTTTAAAGCCTAAGTATTAAAAAGCATGGCAATAATTAGCTCTGTTATCTGTACAAAATGTTGCCTTTCCCTTATAGTTTATATTCTCAACTGCTAAAAAGCGTTACTTGTAAAAATGCACCCTTCCCATTTAAGTCACCCTAATGCTGACCCACAAGACCTTCTAGTAAGTGTTAAACATTTTCATATCTGAAAAGAAACCTTCACAGTCTCTTTTTCAGTGTCTGATGGCAGCACAGAATATTTGCATTTCATCAAGTGCTTGTCACAAAACCAGAACTAGAGAGCAGTAATCAGACTTTGTGAGCAGAGTCAGGAGTTTGTATCTATAGAAAAATAAGCTAACGTTCCTATTCTTTCAGGTTGAAATATGTGGAACATGGATTTGCCATTTTGCTTATTCCTAGAGCTTTTGCTCTGTTCTTCTTGTAGATACAGATATTTAGACCCTGTCATAATGAATGTGGTGCTTCCTCACCCTTTAAACCAGCAAGGAAAAAGGCATTTAAAAGATGTTAACATTATAATCTTAACATGTTATATAATATAATACTTCTTCCCTTTCAGGTATGAGGATATCTAATTCCTCTGTTCAGAAAGAGGTGCTGTGCAAGTAGCAAAGTGGGAGCTTAAATAAATATTAAGGAACTAAAAAGCTCTAATTCCTCCTTTGAGATTTCATTCCCATTGCAATATTAGGCACTTATGATATCTTTACTCTTGCTTTTTAGACTCTAAAAATAATACTTGCTTCACAAGGGATACTAAAGAGGCAATATTTGTAGTTTATTTTTAAAATGTGCTGGTATTAATGAAGAATTATAATTATCCTAGTACCAGCTGGCATTTCTCTTCATGAAATGCTCCTTTTGAAAATGAGAAGAAACAAAATGTACTGTAAATTCCTTTCCAAAGATACGATAAAATAAAACATGTCAAAGAAGATATAATATCTGGAAAATTGTGGTTGCTTTTGGTTTTTTCTGAATATCTTACTTCAGAAAAGCCTCATCAGCTTTCTATTGTTGCCTTGAGCAAGTGCTATATGACTCATAAAAGTAGAGCAGCTTTCCCTTAGCCTTAAGAACATTTCAGAAATTCATCACTTGCAACAGCTACAGATAAATGTAAAGACTGTGGATGCATGTACTTCAAGGAGCAAGTTTTGAAAGCACAGGAGCAGGCTGTCTCAGTGTGCCAAAAGGCGAGCCGGCGGGGAAGACAACCGGTCTGGCTGAACAGGGAGATTTTGAACGAAGTTAGGGTTAAGAAGAGGGCCTACCGACTGTGGAAAAAAGGGCTAACTACTCAGGAAGCATTTAGGAATATAGTTAGGTTGTGTAGAAAGAAAATTAGAGAGAAAAAGGCACAACTTGAACTAAATCTCGCCACCTCTGTGAAGGATAACAAAAAGTCCTTCTACAGATACATCAATAGCAAAAGAAGGGGCAAGGAAAACATCCATTCTGTACTGGACCTGGGCGGGAATATAGTTGTCAAAGATGAACAAAAGGCTGAGGTATTTAACACCTTCTTTGCCTCAGTTTTCAACAGTAAGACAGGTTGTCCTGAGGACAGCTGGGTTCTGGATATTGTAGAAATAGACAAGAATCTGAACAGCCCCCTGTAATCCAGAAGGAAACAGTCAGTGACCTACTGAGTTGCATGGATCCCCACAAGTCTATGGGACCAGATGGGATTCACCCAAGGGTGATGAGGGAGCTGGCAGAAGAGCTCGCCAAGCCTCTCTATCATCTACCAACAGTCCTGGCTCACTGGGGACAGCCCAGATGATTGGAAGTTGGCAAATGTCACACCAATCCACAAAAAGGGCCGGAAAACCTATTAGCCTCACTTCAGTCCCTGGGAAAGTCATGGAGCAAATCCTCCTGGGGACTACCACAGGTCAGTTAAAACATGACTGGGAAAAGCCAACATGGATTCACTGGGGGCAAATCATACCTAACAAACCTGATTACCTTCTATGACAAAGTAACCTGCTCGGCTGATGCAGGGCAAGTGATGGACATTGTCTACCTCGACTTTTCCGAGGCCTTTGATACAGTACCCCACAGCCTCTTCCTGGAGAAACTGACTCAGAATGGCCTGGACAAGTGGTTTGTGCTAACTGGGATAATGGGAGCTTTATTAAGTTCAATGTAGATAAGTGCAAGGTCTTGTATGTCCTGGGAACCCAGGAATACAGCTCAGACTGGGATCCGCTTGGCTGGAGAGCAGCCTCATGGAAAGGGACCTGGGGCTTTTGGTGGACAACAGGCTCAACATGAGCAAACAGTGTGCTGCAGCTGCAAAGAAAGCCAACAGGATGCTGGGCTGCATCAACAAGGGAATCACCAGCACAGACAAAGAAGTCATCATCCTGCTCTACTCAGCACATATCAGAACAGACCTGGAATATTGAGTTCAGTTTTGGTCCCCACTGTACAAAAAGGATGTGGACAGGCTGGAGAAAGCCCAGAGAAGAGTCACAGGGATGATCACAGGACTGAAGCACCTGCCATATGAGGAGAGGCTGAGAAAACTGAGTCTGTTCAGCCTTGAGAAGAGAAGGCTTAGGGGAGACCCTATTACAATATTCCAGTACTTAAAGGGCAGCTACAAAGAGGATGGAGACTCCCTGTTTACAAGGAGTCACATGGACAAGATGAGGGGCAATGGACACAAGTTGCTCCTGGAGAGATTGCATTTGAATACAATAGGAAAATTTTTCACTATGTGGACAGTCAGACATTGGAATTGTCTCCCAGGGGAGGTGGTGGATTCCCCTACTTTGTAAAGTTTAAAGTCTCACCTCAGTGGGGTGCTGAGACATCTCATATTAACAATAATACTAGAAGGATAGACCAGATGATCCTTAAGGTCTCTTCCATCCTAACATTCTATGATTCTATTAGAGCATCCTGGTATGCAGTGGCAAAAAGAGGTTTAGGTTGCACTCTGCTCCATTTGATACATCTATCTGCAGGCAGATGAAAAAGATAGTGACACTGGCTAGTTCTTTCCTCTCCTCCTCCTTCCTTGGCTGTTTCAGTAGGATGGCTGGAGAGCCTGAAAATGTGCCTGCTGAGTTTCATATGCCCACAAAATATTTCACATCTCTTCTGGCCACACTCCTGCCAGTCCCCATTCCCTGACTGAAGCCCCAGCAAGTCATAAAGTGAGGCTGACTGTGCTATTAATTGCTACCACTGGTTTCTAATTGTCAACTTCACGCTGTCTTTTTAACTGTGAAGTCCAATGCCCAGTAATCATATGCAATGTATTTCTTTAGGTTATACTGTCTATTGAAGAAGGCTACAGGCTTCCAGCTCCCATGGGATGCCCAGCTTCTCTTCATCAACTAATGCTTCACTGCTGGCAAAAGGAGAGGAACCACCGTCCAAAATTTAGTGACATTGTCTGCTTCCTAGACAAACTGATCCGCAATCCCAGTGCCCTTCATACCCTGGTGGAGGACATACTTGTGTAAGACTTTTTGGTACTTTTTGTTTTATTATTATGCATAGAGGCTGTAATTAGATGTTTTAGGATATTAAGTAGGGGTGGGAAAGAGCTGCAATGCTCTGAACTTACAAAGTTAGGGAGGTTCAAATAAGTTTAAGTCCCTTTTAAGTTTTGCTTTACAGTTAATAAACTTGTGTAAGGACTTATTTTCTCAAGTCATGCAGATTATGTTAGGCATTTTTCTCTGTTTTGTTTGAGCTCTCTTTGTGCACTGTCGATCTTTAATCTTTGTGAATCTCTGTTAATTTTTTTGTGCTTCACCTAAGTGCTTGTTTTCTCTTTGTATGTTTTTTTTCTCTCTATTTAACAGCCTATCACTCCATCTGACAGTACTCAAGCAATTTCTGAACTGCTTGGAGCATTTCCTGCAGAAAGTAGTTGTCTTCATGTCTTAAATCTTTGTTTATCTACAGAAAAAAATGGCAACAGTTAATAAATAAGAGATTATGCTATTACTATTCCACAACATATTCTTAATGGTGTTGCCCAAAGTTTTTTATATTAATAATATTTGAGAACTGAATGCAACCACAGGAGAAGCAAGGTTTTGGTGGAAGGATTCATCAATTTTTGTAGGCTGATTGATCCAGGCTGCCTTTGGATATCAGCTGAAATCAGTGAAGGCCCAGGTGGCCTCACTCTATTCAATAGCTGAAATTCACCTTAAGATAAAGGTGTTTTCATAGGTAGCCCTTGGGCTTATAAGGGGTTCTCAAGGTCTGAGTGGGTCTTGCTGAGAACCTGTGAGTTAAGGGGTTTTTACATGGTTTGGAGATGGGCTGAGAAACAAGGCAATGATAGGTTGGTATCTTGCTGTGGGAAAGCTGAATGAGAAGTTTACTAGGAAAACCTGGAGTTGGGGCTAAAACCATTTTATCTACCACAAATGAGTGGGACTTAGGGCATTAATTGCTCATGCACTACAGTTAGTGGCCTCTGTGGATATATGTGCATGTAAGTATACACATGACTTGCTACCCATACAGGAGTCACTTTATTTACCATTAAAGTAATGCATTTTTACCTACTCATATTTTGAAACATTATTTAAGGTACAAATATTTGTCTTTTTTTTTTTTTTTTTTTTTTTTTTTTTTACTTTTGCAGTAGGGCTTATATTGCTCTTCTCCGCTTGGGAAAGTTTTTCCATTCATGTGGAAATGCTTGATGCAGTCAGTCTGAATTACTGTTGTGTTACTGCTAACTTACAAGGTCAGCAGTTATTGTATAGAATTGCATAATCATACAGGAATTGAGTTTAGAAGAGACCATGGTAGGTTTTTAATTGAGGTTTGGACTCAAGAGTGTCCTCCTGTCCTTCACTTTCTCTATCATTTTTATAACCTAAATGAACATCAGTGTGTTAAATGTATTAAAATATGAATGGTTGAAACGCTGTGTGTTGAGATACTAGGGTGTGTTTCTTCCTACCTTATATGTAAGTCATGTTCCATCAGTTAATGCTAGCTGACTTTTGCTGTCTGAATTTTCATTCTCAATAAATGTGATCTTTCTGCTAAGGCTATCATGAAGTTTATAAACAGCAGTGTGCTTTTTCTATATTCTGTTCCTATGGTTTCCTTACACAAAATGTATGAAGTCAGTGGAAGTTGTGAGCCCTTGCCAGTGTGATACACAACAGAAGACTAGAAATATATGCTGAAAAATTTGAATCTTTTATCTGTCTCAGTTGTGCTATTATTAGATGAAAGAACCGAAAGAAATGTCTAAACTAGTGCCTTCACTAGTTTTAGGTTTTGAACACTAATCAAAGTGTTTCCGTTGCATCATGATTAGCAACAAGGAGCCTTTTGAGTGGGTTTTTTTGTAGACAACTGTAAAAATCATTGTATCTCATTAAATTTTGTATTATTCTACTTTGATGACTGTATTTACAAATTATTATCATCCTGAACACCTATATTCTGTAAAGAAACACCCTGTGGGAACAGAAGAGCAGTGGGAGAGGTCTGTTCCTTGGTTTGTTACAAAGCTGCAGGGCTTTAAAAAAAAAATAAAAAATATTGTTTAAACAGTGCAACTTGGCAGACTGACATGACTTTCAAGTTTTAGACAAGAGAGATCCACAGTTAAGATCTGACTTTTTCAGTGCAGGCTCCCTTCTCATGCCTTCTGCCTTTTCAAAAAAATAAAGTCTATCAAAGTATTTGGAGTGCAGTGTTTTGTGTTGCTTCACTAACCTTTGCATTTTGTTTTAACAGAATGCCAGATTCACCTGGTGAAGTTCCAGAATATCCTTTGTTTGTTTCAGTCAGTGACTGGCTGGACTCCATAAAAATGGGTCAGTATAAAAATAACTTCATGGCAGCAGGTTTCACAACTTTGGATATGGTTTCAAGAATGAGTATTGAGTAAGTATGTAATCTCTTATCCCTACAGTGACTAATCAATCTGAATTTCTTTGGATGCTGCAGTGACACAATTATTGTGATGTCTAGAAGAGCTCTTTCAGTTCTTTTCATAACTAAGCTAATAAAAGGCATGGTTTTTTACCAAAATGATGCAGGAGAAAGATGTGAGTAAGAGACCCAGAACTGACAGTTTCATTCTGTCACCACACCAAATGTGGCCAAAGGTCAAGCAGAGAACATCCTTAAATGTTTCTTGGGGAAGTGTTTCTTGTCTAGACCACTGGCAAAAGTCTTTTTTTACTTTGCTGTGAAAATCATCAAGCCCATGTCAGTCCTAATGAAGAAGTTGTTCCACACCTTGCTGCTCTGGTTCAAACATCTCTGACTCCCCTCAATTATTTTTTTTAATGGAAACATTACACCCAGTATATAACTGTTTCGGAAAACTATGAACTAATATGGTATCGTAATGATGTGATCTATTTTATTATGTATTCCCTTGCCATTAATTCCTAATCTTTTATTTGATGAAGACACTATCTGCATTAATTGTAATGGTCAGTGAAGACTTGGTAATTTTACATGTGAAGTTACAACTGGTTTTCTTCCGTGTGTATGGCTTTACATTCACCTACATTGAATTTCATCTGCTGCTGTCTGGCATAGTCACTTTGTTTTATGAGATCCTTCTAAAGTTCTTCATAGGTAGCCCTTTCCCTTGCTGCCCCGAACAATTTAGTTTCAACAAGTGACTTTTTCATCTCTGTGTTCACCTGTTTTTTCCAGACCATTTACTCATTTGTCGAACAGTAATGTTTGACATCATCCCAGAGTAGGTTCTTATAGGTTTCCATCAATGAGTACATTGGAACACCTGACAACTTCTAATTTTCTGACTTTGAACCAGTGGCTTAGTTATGCAAAGGCCTTCTTATGCTGTACCTCCTTATTTTCCTTATAAAGCTTTGATGAGGAATCTTCAAAGCTTTTGGAAATCCAATTGCTTTCATCCATATATATGTTGAGTCCTCCATTTGAAGAAAAAAAAAAAAAAAAAATTATAAAATATGACTCCCCTTTGCAAAAGTCATAGTGATTTGAGCAGATCATTTATCTAAGCACTCAGTAATTCTGTACTTTACTGTAGTTTCTATTATGCCTTGTAATGATTTCAGGCTCACAGGCCTGTAGTTGCCCAGATCTTCCCTGGAAACTTTTTATTTTGCTTGGCACCACTCTCCATATGTCTCAGTACCAATGAATTCTTAAGCAAGAGGAACAGAGCTGAAACCTCCCTCTCTCACATTCCTGTTGCTAATTCCACCACTTCATCCTTGAACTCTTAAAACTCTTGGCTAAATACAGTCTTGTTCTAGAGAAGGACTGCTGCTTGGTTTTTCAGTTTGTCCTGTAACCTCTCCTGCAGTCACTTCAGACAGATCCTCTGGCAAGTAGTCCATTAAGCTTCTGGCATGGGAGTCATTTCAATTTCTCCCACAGCGAATATCAGTTCTAATAACTGGTTTAGTCATGTGCCATTGGCCTATCTTTCAGTGATGTTTTACACCTAAATCACCATTAGACTCTCTAGACTCTCTGTCCAGTATCTTGTACACCAGTGAGCTTGCAAAAAGCTTTTTAATGAGTTTTACTGTTAGGTATCTTTTTCCAGTTGCTCCTCAAGTTCTTTTTTTAGCCTGCCTTACTGTGCTTTTACATACAAGTTGCCTAAGGTTATAATCCTTTTTACTTCCTTTCTTTAGATACCATTTCAGCTTTTTGAAATATTCCTTTTTCAAATAATCCCTGTTCCTGTAGGCTTGCTTGCTTCCTTCTTGGTTTTATCAGACCATCCTTGATAAGTGCTATGCATTATTCCTGCATTTCTAATACTACTCACCACTGTAAAGGTTAATTCTTTTAGCCATCTCTTTTTAGCTTCTCAGATGCTCAGTATTTTTGCATAGTTCTTCAGTGTTGTGTATCAGCCCCCATGTGGATGTTAAGCCCAAGTATACAATAGTTGCTGCTACCCAGTGGTTCTTCATCTGGAGAATACAGTCAGGTATCTTAAACTGCAAATCAGAAATTCATAAAGGTCATGCTTCATCCCACAGGCTCCTTTAGTAGCTATATCAGCAAACAATATCTGGGAGTATCTAAACAGGCAATGCCTATCCTATGTCCTAGCATGGGATTTGCACGATTGACAGGGCGTACCTGAAGCTTCCTGCCCTCGCTGCCCCTGTGATCTTTCTCAGCACATTGCAGTTGGTGATATTTAGAGTACAACAAAAGCAGTGGAGTGTGCTGGATGCTAAGGGCTGTTGATTTCTTTCCAGCCAAAGAGTGAGGCTCTGTGGGTGAGTTACCCCCTCTGGGGTGTAGGTCTAGATGAAATGATGGGAAGCGGGGAGGTAAATTAGGGTCAAGCTGGAAGAATCACTGCTACTCTGATCTTTAGACCAGCTCTTGCCACCATTTCTTGAGTCATCAGAAGCACAGTCTCTGTTATTTCAGCCTCTGGACTGCAAAAGTGAATTTATCAGCTCTTTTCCTTTGCAAGTGCAAGTGGAAAACACCTGCTTACTAACACATTACTAAAACTGGACAAGTAGAGCCCACATCTTAAGTTCTTCATTGAGATTTGGAAAAAATTACTTTACCATTTGTATCCACTAACCACAAGATTATTTTTGATTTTTTTTTTTTTTTTTTTTTTTTTTTTTAAATTAAATGGCTGTCTTCAAATTAATTTGGAATTGACAGGTGCAGAAAACTTCAAGGCTTGCAGCATTCCTGTATGTCTCAGACAGGAAAGTAAACTGTCCTGAAGCAGAACCAGTTCATCAGATACTTATAGTCTTTTGTGTGCAGGAGGCTTTATTATGCTTGCATCCAGGATAAAACTTTTTATCTTGCAGTGATGTTAGAAGAATTGGAGTTGTGCTCATTGGACACCAGAGACGAATAGTCAGCAGTTTACAGACTTTGCGGTTACACATGATGCACATACAGGAGAAAGGATTTCATGTATGAAAGTACTAGAAGCAACTGTGTTTTGTGCCTCAACATTTCTAAAATGGAAAAAGATACCCATCCTTCCCTTCTGCTCTTCCCAACTTTGAGAAATGCAGTCTCCTGTTCTGATTATAAAAGTACTTCTATGTTAATGCTTCCAAACTGGAATTTTTAATAGCACTGCATAGCTCCTCCGCCAGTTATCTGCCAATAAAATCCTGGCCTACTGCAAGACTCTTCCTACACATTGATGAATAACTCAGCATGGATGTGTAACTTTGTATAACAGTATTTGGGAAACTTTTATGAACTCACTTGAAAGTAGTAATCTATTTGGCCTGGTGTGGCTTCTTTATTGATGTATTTAGAGTTTGCTGGTAGATCAAAAAGTATTTGACTTTTTTCATGTTCTGTGACCATGTAACTTCCAATACCAAATGTGCAATCAAGAAGTTTGACAAAAATATTTATTTTATCTCTTAACTAAATCCAAATGTATGGGTCTGTTATGTTACTTTATAATAGGTTGAATACTGGCAAGCCAGTGCCTCAAAACATTAGCATTGTTTGAAGAAATTACTGATGATTTTATGTTTTTAATGTGTGAATAACTGGGAAGAGAAATCTGTTTGAAATCTTAAGGTCCTTGGTTTTAAGTTATTTTAGCACTCGACACTTTTTATGCTTTCAGTTTAAGATTAGGTTGGAAAACTTGCTCATTCTTGGGATTCTGCATCACCCTAAACCTTCTTTTTGGTTTGCTTGTTTGTTTTTAATACTCAGCATTTGCTTCTACTGCGGGGCAAGTATTCACTAGAAAACTGATTGTAATGTTTCCATAACCACGTGTAAAACATGGTTGTCAGGTATTTCATGGCCACATAGACTTCAGAAGGCTTTCTGTTCCAAAAATGCAGGCCTCAGCTGCTTGAACTAAGCATAATTTCCACCAGTGGTAGTAGACCGTAGAGGGCCAGCCATCAATGGGATGATGTGCTTATTCCCATGGGAGCAGGCCAGCCATACCATCCTCCAGTTGAGGGCAGTGGTACAACCACCAACTACAGGTTACACTCTGTGGTATTCTGTTATCTTCTACAAAGGCAGAAAAGGAGATATATAGGAAAGCAGTGTAATAATAATATGTTGCCTTGAGTCTACTTCTAACTGCTTCTGGAAGTAAAAAGCAGACTCTGCTGAAATGGAGCTCTAGTTACTACGGGCTAGAGCTTCATTTAGTACAGGTATCTAAACAACATCAAAGACTTTCAATTACCTTTAGAACTCTTCAATAGCCATATTTACATGCAAGAAAACGGCTGCAAAGACCTAGCATAATATTTTTACCTCTCTAAGACATACAGCTCTCATGTTTTATTCAGACAATTTACACAGGGGTGCTGGGCTGCATTTCCAGACTTTTGCATGGGATATGCGCTACAGGGAACAAGGGCACGAGCGCGTGTCTGCATGCTGTAGGTGTCACGTGCATGTCCCACATAAACTGGGTGCAGATGCTTTTCATGATTTATACATAGTTTTGAGGATGCTTTTGAGTTGCTTAGCATTCCCGAATATTCAAGCATTACAGCTCTTCCATTAAAACTTGCATTTGGGTAATTACTGTAATATATGTGTATATCAGAATGAACTAACTACTTTAATCGTAATTATATTTACTGCTTAATTTACAGCTTGTACATCAAAATGTACAATGTTTCCTAACTCTTGGGAAAGGCTGCTATTGTATACTGGTGGTAAAGAAGGAAAAACAGATGGTAACTCAGAAAAGATGATGCTTCTAGCTAGTTCAGCAGAGTAAGACACGCTAGGCCTGATTCACTGTTGTGATTCACTTTATGCTGGAATAACAGCATTAATTTAAGTGGGATAACAGCAGTGAAATAAGTAAATTTTCCTTTCTTTCGTTAAAAAACAGATTTAACTGAGGAACAGATTTTCTAAAGCATCAGATTCACTGATGTTCTTCAATGCCAATTTGATGAGTTTGTTTAATGATAGGCAGTACCAGTCCTGTTCTAACTACAAAGGTAATTTTTCCAGTGTAAGTAGTCCAACTGAACTCAGTAGGGCTGTACAAGGATGTACATTTCACAGAAACACAGGCTTTTAGTGGGCAAAAAGCATTTGTTCTTTTTGTCACTGCCACTTGAAAAATTCTGCCCAAGTTCCATATCAGAATAATTTTTTGGTAAAGGTTCTCTTATGAAAAGAAAATCATACTTACCTGTAGCCTTTTAAAAAATATTATAATCACAGAATAATTTAAAAGTTGATTCTTTTCTTTGTCATTTTGTTATGCATTTTGCCTGTTATTGCTTTCATGGCCAACAATATGTCATCTAAGGAAGGAGCCTCTGTCAGAATTTAATACATTACCAAACGATGCATGTGCACTTTTGAATTCTCCTTTGCACATTTATTCATTTCTAGTGGTGTGTTACATGCCCACAAGCAGGATATACTTCATGGAAATTATTTTCCAAATTAATGACGCTACTGAAAATATATTTTAAATAGAAAAAATACAACAATATTAAAACATTTATTAACCAGATATTTTTTATAAAAACAAGAGTTTGGGTAACCAGAAAGGAAAGAACAAGGGATTCTTTTGAATGAGGAAATTTCTTTTAAAACATTGTAAACCAGTATTTTGTGGGTTTATATGGCTTCATTTGTTGTTGCTGTTGTGGTAAAATGTGACATTTTATAATAGTTATCTTGATCAAATTTACATTTTCCCATTTTGGAAATATTTTATTTGTTCTTGGTCTGATTCTAAGCCTATTCTTGTGGGCTGGGGTTTTTTTCCCCTGATTTTTTTAACTTAAAAACAACCAAAAAACCCACAGGTGTTATGTGTCAAATGGAAGCTTAATTCTGTACAGGCCACAAGCGCATATATGAAATTAGAATAACTTTCTTTGTTACGGGGATACTTTCTTCAGTAGCAAATTTAAGCAGATATAGAGTAGGCTGTTTTTGAGAATCTGGCCCCACATTGCAGAGGGCTTCTTGACTAAAAGTACTTATTGGAAGTTCACAAAAAAAAAAAAAAAAAAAAAAAAGCGTGCATGATGTGTAAGCCAAAAAAAAAAATCATATTTTTTTTCTTACAGACCTGACTATCACTAATCTAGAATAACATCCATCCGTGAATTATTACCATCACTTGTGTATCACCTAGGCCTCCAAAACATAGCTTAAGTGAGGGCCTTGAGCACTGAGCAGGAGTAGGTTACTGGGTCTTTGCTAACAAGTACGCTGCCCTAGCTGTCCCTCAGGTGCCAACCACAGTTGTTGCAGAAAATCCTTTCCTGGACCGCGGTGTTTTGAGGTCCAGTGGGTGTTCTTGCCAAGGTATAAGAACAGTACTCCGGGAGCTGCCTTAGATCCAATTAGTCTATCTCAGTGCTAACACTCCGGACTCAACCAACCTCTTCTCTGGCAGCTCCAGAGTGAGCTCCCCATGGGTTTGGGAGCCCACCTTTTATTGGTCCCCCAGTTCTGCTCATGCGCAGTTGGGGCCAGCCCTAATTGGGCACAGGTGGGCTTAACAGGAGCTCATCCCTTCCTCCTTGTGATTGGCAACACCTGATTGTCTTTACCTGATTGCCTCTGCATACAGTGCTTCTGGAACTGACTGACAAGCAACTTGGATGTCCATGCAGCCAAGTGGGGTGGCCATATAACACAGAAACCTTATCGATTATCCTTACTCAAGTTATCTCCACTTGTCAATCTGAGCCCTGAAACCTACTGGAAGGAATTCTTCTCACCTGATTTTGGCAGTCTGATTTTGAGCTAGTTATTTAAGAGCCCCTTTTAATAAATGAAAAGTGGGCCCTTGTATAGGATGTGAGTCATCTGACAAATTTAATTATTTACTTCTGCGATTGATTAATTTGGTTAAAGAAGCACCTGTCTCTCTGCATTCAGAGATCAAAATGACTGGCTTGTATCCAGACATCTGTGTTTAGTCAGATGAATCTCATGCATTGATGGTGTTCAGTCCTTCTGCTGAATCTGTGAAATAGACTGGCCATGATGCTGGTGTTAAAACTAAACAAGTAACAGCAGAAAGTTTAGTAGATTTTGCTCATGAGAAGTTTACACACTGGAATTACTGAGAAGCAGTGAGACTCCATAAGGTGAAAGGAAGAGAGCTGAGCTATGTAAAATTTTCTTAGGCAAAAGTTACCCTTTTCATTTCCCATGAACATGAATTCACTGTCTGTTCAATAAAAGCTTAGACACGTGCTATGCTTTAACACACTGGCAAAGGCTTTTCAGCATAAGGCAATCTAATTGCAAATAGCACATGCAACAATAATTTCAGATAATAGTTGCTCTGGAGAAAGCATTCTGTGCCCAAAATTATATGAGGTACCAGCTAGATTAGTCTGGCATGGAACTCATAGTGTGTCGTACTTTGATTTTTCTGTAATTTAAGACTGACTACCCGTTTTCCTTTTTTTTTTTTTTTTTAATGATGAGCCTAATACTGAGCTCCATTGATTTCTTTTTCAATGCAGATTCATACAGGATCCAAAAGTGGGTCATAAGTGATGTACAGATACCCTTGTTTCAAATGCATAGGAGATTTACTGTGTGGAATAGGTGGGACTGTGGAGGTGCCTAGTAAGACAGTATGAACTGCAGCAATTTCTGTTAGAATGACCCCATGGGACCATATCAACCACCAAGGTAAAGCAGCATAAAACATACTTTAACTTGTATTGAAGACCAATTGCTGAATTTCAGCTGACTACACTGCAAACTGGGGCGTGATGGAGTGGTTCTATGGGACACATTCTGGCAGCTGCAAATTTCTCTTGTGAACACAGGCTACCCCATCATGGGATGTCTGTCTTCTTGGAATATGCCCCACGGAGAGTGAAGAGAAGGACTCGCTTCTAGCACAGTCCTATGTATCATTTATAGTAACAGAAGTCAGAGTCATAATGAAAAGTATGTCTTCCACTGAGTTTCTAGGAAAAGTGTTAAAAATAGTTTCTTCACTTACGGCATTTGCACACGATTAACAGAACATAGTGCTCTTCAAACAGTTTTCTTCCAGGAATACCCATTTGCCAACTGTAATTGATCTTTCCTGAATAAATGGCAAAGATTTGTTTTCTTTTTATAATGGTACTATGATCATTTTTGAGAGTGAGGGAAAGATGTAGGGAGCTGAGCTAACACTTACTAGGACAGCAATCTTGAAATCTGCTGAAGAGACGAGTGAATCAGCACTGAAAATGAAAGAAAGAAATCCCTAAAGCCTGCTAGAAGGTGAAAAAGGAAGACCTGTCCATCTTGTGCTAAGGAGCTTTAACAAAAAACAAGAGTTGCATAAGACAGTTCCATGTACTTCCAGCTCACACATATCTTCTAGCATCATATACTGTATTTAGTAGTGCACACTACTCATCCATGAGTGCTACAGTTGTATATAGTTCCTTAGATTGTGGAGCAGGATATGTTGAGCACATTATGGATATTGAATATTTGTCTATATGTACATAAAGAATTGTAAGCATAATGTGTAACATAATGTCAGAGATTTTTCAAACCTACAGAATTAATTACCTAGGTCCCAATAATGCTAATGGGGTTGATCTGCTTCATTGGCTTTTAAAATTTTTAGCAGCATGCACTGTATGTGTAGAGTATTTCTCAAACTTCCTTGGCTTATCTGGAAGTGGACAGCCTCTTTTCCTCCACAGGCAGAAAAAAAACATTTCAAACTGCCTTACAGGAAGCTTCCTGGCCAACTAATGCTGACCCTTCCACCGACACCACATCCACCCCTTTCTACTGATTCTTTTTTGTACACCCAAGTATTGTAGACATCATCAGCAATCAAAAAAGGGGAAGCAAGGTGCCCATGAGCCAGCTTCTCTAGTGAGATGAGTCTGTGCTATAGACAGTTTGAGTCCCTTTACTGAAGTTACCAAAGATGTTTCAACAGTTGGTAAATTATTTTCTTTTAACCAGCCATTTATAGACATGCATGAGGCTAAAATGAGAGAAATTTTCAAGGGAATATAAGTAAGAATATGTCAGCATATAGTACAAACAGATGTGCAGAATTTTCAAAAGGGAAACAAACAATGTAACACCAGTTCACTGGGATCTATTTGTGTATATGTTTCTTTAAATATTTTACATGAGTATCTCTTACCTTTCTTTCTGCAAGAGATTTCCCAACTACATCTCTCATCCTGGAAAGTTTAGCATGTTATTTGGTTTTTCATACCTGTGTGATTAAACTGGAATGAAAAATGACAAGTCATAACACTGAAGATATGGGGGAAAAAAAATGTATTAAAAAGATCAGTCTCAAAATCTTTTGAAGTTTTCACACCTGTTCTTCTTTGTTCCTGTCCAAAGTTTTGAGCTATGCCTAAGCATCTGATGATTAGGACTACGTAACTACATGTGTGTCTCAATAATAATTTATCTACTGTGTCATGCTTAGAAACTCCTGAATCTGTAAACAGTTTCATGTTTTGCAGCTTAACTCGTGCAAGGAGGCTGATTAGAAATGGGACTATTGTCACAAGTGGAGTTGGGTGGAAAGGACTTGCAAATCCAAGTCCCTGTAAAATATTTGTAAGACAGTATGAGATAATGTATTTTAATTTTTTTTTTAATTTCTGTACCACATAGGGTTTCCTTGAGGAGTCCAGTATATTCATTGATATTATCACAGATTCTCCTGCACATATTATTATTGATATGTAAGGAGATATTGCTGACTTTTTTCTTCATTGGGGAAATACTACACATTTTGGGCAATATTAATCTCTGATGTGCACATCATAAAGCAGATTACAAATTTGTGAATAAATCATAATATTATACAAATGCTTCTCATTATTCACAATTCAGTGAAGAACTGCTAGGCAGCAGCCTGTATATTGAGTGGTAGGCAATAAGCCAAAACCTTGGGACTGCAAAATCACAAATCTCTCTGTATTATGAACTGTGGGATGCCTAGGGCCTTGGTTTTATAGAAAGCAACTTTGAAATTTGGATCTGGAAAATCAGATTTGGGAGAAATCTGCACTGAAATCCAAGTATTAATTTCTTAATCCAAAATTAAGTGCCCACTTAAGCAGCCAAGGGAGTATTTTCATAGGATCATCATAGTGTAATGCTCTGAGGCTCTTCTACAGCAAAAATATAGTTGCTGGATTTCCAGCATCCAGCTTATGCCAAAAAGCTGGTCAAATTTTAATGATTTAGATTAGAACCTCCAGTAGATGCAATTATATAACTGAAACACTAATCGTTCTCATTCTTCTTGTTACATATTGGTCTTTTTGAGAGGAACCTGAATAAACTAGGAGTACAGCTATCTGGTCAAGAGTGGCTTACAAACTGAATTTTCAGTTTTCTGTCATTCAGACTGCGCTCTACTTGAGAATGACTAAGAGGCAAAAAAGAAAAGCAAAATAGGTGTTTGGCTATTTTTTTTGGTGAGGTGAATGTTCTGAGCTGTATAACTTACCATCACTTACCAGGATTAGCTAAGAAGGACAAACTGCATGCAGCCAATGTTTCAAATCTGCAGGTTATTTTAGTTACTAAATGCCAGCTTTGGAAGTTCCCTTTTTGTCTTAGGAAGAGTCTGCTCTGAAACTCTTGGTATTCCCAAATCCTGCTGACAGACCTTAATAATATTCTTCATAAAGTAATTCCTGGGACAATGATGTAACTGTGAGGACTTAAATGTTTCAGTGTCAATAATGAAACCAAAAATTGCTTAGACCAAAATTCACAAGAATTTGTCACTCACTTCAGTGACAGTGGAATGAAGCCTCATGTTTTACATACAGTGTGGACTCAGCTTTCTGAGCAGATTCTCCTTTCTTGCATCTCATTACTGTTCATGACTGATTCCTTATTAGAGAACCAGCATTTCTTAGGACACATACTATCTTGTTATACAAATATATCTATTACTCAAACTTTTTTCTACTATTAATTTCATTGTTGAGAGTTTCAGGTTGAGAGGTAGGCTGGTATTTCAAGGAATGATCCAAAATCAGTTCAATCATTAAAAAGATGTCAATAAACTGAAACAGATTCTGGATCAAAGATTTGCATGGAATGCATGGCCTCATTTAACAGGGGAGAAGAGAGGGCACTAAGCATAAAAGACTGCTACTACCTCAGGGATGTGACAAAACAGTATGATTATCTTCAATGTGGCATTGCTGAACAAGGTACAAAAGGTGGTTGCTGCACTGCTGTTTTATCTGGAATGCGCTAGCATCACTGAGTTTGAAGAAGTATTAAAAATTACCTACACATCTAACTGAGTATCTAATGGAAATGGTTTTGGGTGTCCTTTTCCTCTAAAAAATTCCCTAAACTGTTGGTATTAAATTCAGGATAAAACCACCATTTCCATTAGACAAACAGGACTTAAAAAAAATAAATATTTGTCTATCTTTCTTTTTTCTTAAACATATGCTATTATGCAATATAATTCCCCCTTCATATTAACAGTTCTAGCTGATTATTTCCTCTTTGAACATGCTGCTTCATACTCCTAGCGCATTGTCGTTTAAATTTTGAGATTTACTAGTTGATGAAAGTCATAGTAGCAAATAAAATAACTAGTCATTCTGTTTACTGGACTCTTTCATTAATTCTCTATCTCAAGTAAACCATCCTACTCCAAAATTCCTACCATATGAACATGTATACATTTTAAATCTTCTGGCCATAATTCCCTTTCTGCCTCTCCCCCAGAAACAGACAGCTTTGAATTTGCAGTGTAGCATTTTTAATATCCTTTCTTTTGCAGCAATTTCTTCTGCCAACTTCTCTACATAGAGAGGGCTATCAGATTAGAAGTGTTAAAAAGTTGCTTCTTGATTAACTTTGGTGGAGAAACTGTATTCAGTCAGTACTTCAATGTATGTTGCTCTTACCTCTCAGCCTTGTGTCTGCTTCTGTTGAGGGCAATGTAGGAATTCTGTAATGCCATCAGGTATGTCTTGCACAGCAATGCCGTGACTGAAAACCCAGAGACTAACTCAAAGGGCTTGTTCGTTTTTGGTGCGGAACAACTGACATCAGTAAGAACAGCAGGTACTCTGCACTTCTCAGGATTGCATCTGCAGTTCAACAAGAAAAAAAAAAATAAAAAAAATCTGAAAGATCATGTGAAACCCTGTTTAATGAAAGGCAATAGTTTATTTTCTAGCAAAGCATTGCTTCATTGTTGTAATTTTCTCATTTGTTTCTCATTTTGTTTAAAAAACCAAACTACTTTCACTTGCAGAATAGATGCAAGAAAAATATTTGATTACCTTCAAAAAATTAGCTTTGATTTTCTCTTGGAAGATAACGTGGTTGGTATGTTTTCTCAGGATAGCCTCTATTTCTGTGTGTTGGTTTTGAACGTATCTGAATTAAAAGGGGTTTTAATCTGTCTCTTCTGTGAAATTAGATTGTACACAACTAAATATGACTGCTCTTCATAGTTTGCTGTTCTAGCATAGCCATAAAGTATATCAATGTATCTGTATATATGAATAATTATTTGATGACTGACACTTTAGATTATATATTCAATCAGCCATGTCAAAACTTTAAAGGTAGATGGCTTCAAAAGTAACAGTATGATCATAACACTCACAAACTATTTTGCAAAAACAAACCGTGGCCTCAGCACAGATCTCATATCCTTACCAGTAGTCTGAAAACTGCCTTTTCTTTAAAGACCCCTGATAGCATTTGTTTTACCATTGCTTCTTTTCCTCTTACCAAGATGTACTTGAGTGATGACAACTACCTGTGACTCAGTCTTCTCCATTCAGCTCACAGAAAAGCAGCCTTAGTACTGTACCTCTAAGTAATATTTTCATCAGTCTGAACTTGTGTGGCACTGCACACAGCAAGCATGCTCTGCTCATTCTGAGAGACTGAAAATTTCACAGCTGATATGGTTGGTTTCCCCCTGGGACTGCCTCACTAGTCAGAGTGACTTTTCTTCACATAATGTATCTCCCATTCATGTTCCCACCGCATTTCTCTTTCTGCTTTTTCACTAGTTTATAACAATGTTGTAGGAATAGCCATGAAATCAAAAGCTTAATGTACTCATTTGCAGTCCCAAGGGGAATTTACATTAGAAGTGGAGTTGTTATTATTTACTGAAAAGTGGTGTTATTTTTTTATTGTTATTCTATTCCTATGATAATCTATGTTCCATGTAAATTTTCATGTGCTGGCATGCCTACAAGTTAATAGTGTAATAGAATGCTCAGCTCTCAACATTAGGGTGTTTTTAAGGTGAATTGCATCACATATGCCATCTCTTTGCAGAAAGAATATGGGGTTTGGCAAAGCTACCTGCTGAGCAACATAATAAGATTTTTGTACAAAGTACAAGTTATGGATTATTATTGTATTTTATTTTTCTATGATTTCCTAAGAGGCATTATCAGGTCTTACAAATGGGGTAAGCCTGTTTATTAAGATATTTATTAGCAAATAAAAGTTACAGTACTGGTGGTTATTTTTGAGTTAATGGTGTGTGTTTGTTTTGCCTTAAGTTACGAATATAATGATACACAGTGAAGCCTGTCATACGTGACCATGCAAAAAAAAAAACCATCTGCTTAACACAGGGTGGTGTACTAATAAAGATGGACCGGCAATATGTTCTAACACTTGAGATGCTTCAGGGTGTTGTGTTTTTTTCAGCAAAACAATGCTTAATCAAAGTGGCCTCTTCTGTGCATACCACTTGAGTATTTATGCACTGATAAATGCCTTGTCTAAATGCACATAACTGCATTGTAAAAAAACTGTACACATTAGAAGTGCCAAACAAGAGTCCTCTCACCTTCTTGAGTAACGCTAGGAATCAGAATTTTAAATAGATTTTAATGTGCTGTTAAGATTCTGCAGTACTGTTAACCCTCCTTATGGTGGTTCACTGAGGCACACACAACTCCCTCTCTAGCGTTTTAAAACTCTCATTGACAAATGCGGTTTTAAAACTGTGTTACGTAAATAATGTCATGGCAATACACAGTGATGCACAAAGAAGTGGATGCCATACAAAATAATCAGACTCAAAAAAGTTTGATATTATAATTAGCCTTTCATTTCCTAACATCCTATGTGTGCAGTACAAAACTGATCAGAAGTATATGTTGAGTAATAGGAAATAAATGTCAGCTGCCCCAAATCCATTACCTCCTGCATATTTTACATGGGAAGAGCTTTCTCACTAAGGACTGTCAGGTTTAACATAGTGTGTATAATGAAGAATGAAAATTTCATTTTACTTTTGGTAACATAAATGCCTTTGCCATTCTTTAAGCTTTGCTGAGTTTAGAACTAGTTCTTAGTTATGGCCTGATTTTAATATAAAAGGTAGAAGACACCCTCTGTTGCCTAACATGCACCTCCTAATCTCATTAGCTGTTAAAAAGTGCTTCAACCCAGAATTTACACTACTTGCTTTTCCACTAATTGCCCATAATGTCCTCATAAAGGAATCTCATATCTTAGTCAAAAGCTTTCTGGGTGAAGGGAAACCATGAAATCATGATTGCAATTTACCTGAGAACTTTAATGAAAACAACACTAAAAAATATAAAGTCAAACAATAGACGTTTGTATTACAGATCTTTGAAGTTTAATGCAAAGCACATTATAACTGGAAGCTTCTGACTTAAAATTTTAAGCAAAAACAACTGTCCGCATCACTATCAAACAACTATTTCCACTGCTGTCACTCCCCAGGGCAGGAGCTGAGGCAATAGACTGAAAGCTGTGTTCAGCATAGATGAAACGAGGTAAGAGTTTTAATGATAGGTGGAGCTCTGTGAAGGAAAACTACTTCTTCAGGCCACGGGGCAGTACAGACTGTCTTTTGGGAAGCAGAGCCTAAACGGTGCAGTCCACCCCTCATTCACTGCTTATCTTAGTTCAAAAGTGAAGGACAACCCCCGAAACACACTTAAAATCTGTAATCACAGAAATACCAGGTTGTAGTGCATGGAGCACAACAGTTCCAGCTAGTTGGCTTGCACTGCCAGTGTGTGAGGGGTGCCCAGGGTTCAGCATGCTCTGCCCTTCCCTGCCTATACACCTGCTTGCCCACACAAGGGCATCCTTATGGGCTTTGGTGCAGGGTATGGGGCTGAACAGATTTTTAGGTCCATCTGCTCGACAGAGGTGAGACCGAGGAAAACTTGTGCTACTGTTCCCGTTAAGAACAGGAGGCATCTCGTTAGCTGCGTTTGGGAAGTGCGGCAGTCCAGAAGGCACAGCACACACTTTCACAAACTTGGGAACAATTTTGGCCGCTACCTATGTGCTAGAATATGGTAGAAGTTTGTGCTGCAGACCTAGAACCAGTATGACTGCACTGTGCTACACGGCAAAAAAAAATTACTGAGGTGTATTTCTAGGCTGTGTGCCACCTGTACATGGGGCTTTCTTCCCCAAACCCAGTATCTGCAATTACCTAAACTATGGATTTAAGATTTCCTCTGAACACTATAGTCTACCAACAGCCTCCTAGGAACAGGAGCTGCTGTGAACACCTTTTTTTTTTTTTTTTAAATTAGGCATTTCTTCCTACATTAACTGCAGTTCCCAAGAGGAGTTTTCTGTGAGTTTCTCCTCCAGCTGTGCGTGACAGAGGAGCTGGGGTCAGCGAAGTATTACACCGGCGTTGGACAGAGGATGAAACGGAGGAGATTCGGGGGTGCGACCAGTGCGCGACGCCATCCCGCCGCAAGTGACAGTCTGCCGGGCACACCCGTCAAGGCAACACGTAGAGCTCTCAGAGCTGATGAGGCCCCGCAAGGCGGCCTCGACCTGCAGCCAAATCAGGCCCTCAACCCCCTGCTACTCGGGGAACCCGTCAGGCCGGGTCGGTGGACGCAGCCGCGGGTGGAGCCGTGGGCGCAGCCGCGGTTGTGGCGGTGGCCGGGCCCGGCCGACGTCTCGGGGTCCGAGGTCTGTGCTGCGGCCGCGGGCGGAGGGAAGCGCGGGGGCCGCGGGACGCCGCCAGGGCTCCGGCAGGGTCCTGGCTTTCCGTGGCGGACTCGTGTCCCACCGCCACGGGGCACTCGGTCGGCAGCCGAGGGCGCCTCGGGGCAGGAGTGCCCGCTGCGAGGGGTGCTGCTGAGAGGGTCCGGCGGCGGGAAGGGAAGCCCTGTCCGCTGGGCAGCGGCGAGCAGCCCATCCGCCATCCCGGCTGCCCAGGGGCTTCTAGGTGCTGCTTGGGAAGTGTGGGCCCTGTTCCTCATCCTCCGAGTCCAGTGGGAACTGGGAGTCCTGCAAAAATAAACCAGAAGCTATAGGTAGCTTTTTAAATGGCACTAATGAGAAAGGGCCTCCAGTGGATGGGTTGGTGTCTCAGGGTTTACATTGAAGTAACCCACGTGAATTAAATGGACTTTTTAGCGTCATGTCGTTCTGAAAGGACCTCCTCAGGCCACCCGCTCTGACGGCCTCTGGAAACCACGATGTGTATGTAGCTCTCTGCGGACTGTGGCGTTCAGCGTACCGGGCTGGCAGTCGGAGCAGCGGTGGCGATGTCGGAGGGAGGTGGCGGTGCCCGCCCGCCCGGGCATCCCTCGGGGGAGGAGGCTCCTGTGCGAGCTGCTGCTTTACCTGACTGGTTTATCCTCAGGAGTTTCGCAGTCTGATGAGTCACAAGTGTTAATCAGTGATGCCTCAGACAGGCTTACAGTTCTTGGTAGCTGTTTGATACCAAGTGCCGGAATTAGAAAAAGAACAGGGGTGAAAGGGGCAGGGATTCCTAGTCAAAGGTGCATTTATCCGGCTGTATTCTTAAATAATGACTTTGCCAACGCTTATGAAAAACTGCTAGAAAAAATGGTTAAAATGCTGCTAGGAACTCTTGAAGAATGCATATTTAGGCTTTTTGGTTTCAAAGTGTAACTGTAGAAGTATCTTTTTAAGTGCTTTCTTTTTCTCCTTTTCCACTCCAAGAGTACCTGCAAGGTATGTTGTTGGATCTGATCAGCTATAGTTTATAGAGAAGGATCTTGATTGTACTAGCAAGTAACGTGTTTTGGAGCAGGGTTTTATCAGGCTACTTTGAAAATAAACAGTAAGCCTTAGTGTGCTTTCAGAGTTGTATGTATACTGAAAAAATGAGTAGAACATAAAGCAAAGAAAGTTGTAAGAAAAATCTTTTTTTTTCTTTGAGGGAATTGCTGTACTTAGTGTTGAGCTTGTATAATTTGGTGGCAGATGTGTGTAGCTGTTACATGTTTACCCACTCGGAAGATCACTACCAGTCTTGACTTAAAAGTAGAATTCCTCTGGCATTCATTGAATACTTTGTTATTGAGCATGTCAACAAGTGTTTCAGCTGTCTGCTAAAATTATTCATAGGGGAATTCTTTCAGGATAGACAAGTGTTATCCTCAGCAAAGTATGTTCAGCATAGTACTGCAAGGGAACATGCTTTGCCTGGGCCTTTGAATGTGCTACTAGGACATTCAAAGCTGGTGCCTGGGCAGGAGTAGGAGTTTGGTGTCTGTCTGGCGTGTGGGTGAATGTTAGGGTGCCTGGCTTCCTGTCAGTTGGATCTGTTATAATCCATTTCTATGTGTAGTGAACGAGTTCCTAGTTTATATGCATTAATATCCGCAAAACCTGTTACAATGAGACTTCAAGTTGAATTGATAGAGGGGACGTTACTTACTTCAGTGCCAGGTAAACTACATAGCAGGTGCTGAGGAAGGGAAATACTGTTTTGGTTAGTTATGTAAGCTATGAAAGTGGCTGGACTACCGAAGAAGTAAAATGTAATGGTCTTCTTTTTTCCAGTATGGTGGAAGGCAAGGAGGCACTGCAGTTGGGCTCTTACTTGGGCAGCTCAGAATGATGGTAATCAGTGAATCAAGGACATTGCATTATGTAGACAGGGATATAAACAGCCAATCTACTTTTGTATCAAGGCCTCTTCACTATAATCAGCTTACACTCCATTTGCTTAGTATACTAAGCAAACCTGCTGTGACAGTGTTTGCACAGTCTCTTATTCACACTGTCCTTTGAAAGTTTAAGGACTGCTTAGCCACATGCCCACCTAATGTGCTAATGCTGCTGTTCTCATAACCTTTTTCCACCAGCTATTTCCTTCTCTGATTTTTCCAAACAACAGGTGATCCCTGTGTATTTGAGCCAGAATTATGGGACTGTTTGACAAGCTAGCTGGATGGCTTGGGCTGAAGAAAAAGGAGGTTAACGTTTTGTGCCTTGGCTTGGACAATAGCGGCAAAACAACAATCATAAATAAACTTAAACCTTCAAATGTAAGTAGCCTGCTTAGTTCACAGTTGATGCTATTACTGCAGAGTTGATATTTGGTTAAACTGTTGTTATATTAAGTGTGACCATGGAAAAGGAGTGAAGAGCTTTTTTATTTCATACATCAGAACAAATACATTTTGAGAGTTTCCAGCTAACAAGAACTAAATGTAAGCATCCGTGTACCTATTATGAAAACATTTCCCAATGTTTCATACATCCAAAAAACCCTGCAGTTAATATGGCACTTTTTTTTTTTTTTTTTAAGGTCACCCAATAAGGAAGGGTTTACGATGGCTGAAATCAGGATCTGAAGTTTTTTAAAGTCACTTAAATAATTCCTACATGATTGCAGATGCAAGTGATATGTCAAATATTGGGCATTAATACAATTGTTTAACAGCTTGTGCTTGTTTCCAGTTATCATATTTATTTTAATCACTTCCTGAGAAATACAAGCATATAATAAAAATGGAATAATGTGAAGATGCACACTTAAATGTGACCAGCATTAAAATAAAAAAAAAGTAGCCTTTATTCTTGCAGCTCCTACACGCAATGAAAACTATTTCAGGCCACTAAGAGTGCATAGTATTCTGAGCAAAATTTAAAGGATTCCCATGTGTCTAGGTATGTCTCTGGAATAGAAATAGATTCATTCTGGTAAACATGTTCAGAGCCAGAGGCATGAGCATCTCAGACATATGCATCTGGGGAACCATGATTTATGGTGTTTACATCAGGACACAGCTTGTGTTTTCTACTTTATGTTTAACTTTTCTGAAGACTACCACTGGGCATTGTTGTAAAAAATGTAATATGGTTGAATCTGCTATTTTTCCATTACTAGCAGTTATTCTTCCACTTAAAATGTAATAAATTTATAAAAAAATAATATAAGCTGCTTACTGTCTGCTGCCAGCCATTTGGGTGAAATACTGCAATTTGTACCAGACAAATTATATATTAATTAAATTTTTGAGAGCTTTATTGTAGCAGGCTTTTACATCATGCCTTAAGCTGTGAAGGATTCCTAACTAGAGTTGGATGGTAACGACAAGACTTATCACAATAATACATATTAGAGAAGGGACTAAGGGAATTACACAAGTAGAATAAATAAAATTGTTTACTTTACTGTAAATCATATGAGAATTTGCTTCTGAGCATTTTCATCTAATGGGATGCTTTAGGAGGGTAGCTTTGCAGACAAGTCCTGTCCTTGCACGACGTGACAAATTCATTAATGTGTAGCAAAGACCATTAGATCAGACTTGATTAAACTATTTCATTTTATTAAATTCAATGGATAGATGATTTTGAGCTCTGGATCAACACAGTCTTCTTAAGAAAAACTGTTACTTCACTCAGGAGCAATATATAAGGTGTCTTGCAAATGAAAGTGTTTGTCTGTTTGAAGTTGTTTCTTCTGGGCCTGATAAGTACATTTTAAATAAATGTTAAAGAAATAACACCTCTTCTACTTAGCACAGAATTTCTCTTGGTGATGGGAACCCTTGACTAAACTGTTTATGATGGTAAAATGCCACTGTCATAATGATGCTGCAGGTGAACCAAGCTAAGCTTGCTTCAGTTGTCTTCAGTGAGTCAACTGCTTGTAGACTGTTTTTAATAAGAGGCTCTAGGAAGTCTGCAAAAGGATTGCATGTCACTTTCTCAGAGAGCTCTGTAATCAAAGGAATGTGACCTTTCTCCCTGCTCAATACTGATCCTTCTTAAAGGAACTATTCTGTTGTACTAACTTAGCTGATAGGTTCCTTGGCGAGTAAACCTGTTTTCCAGGCAGATCTATTAATAATGCTTTATGTTTTGGCCATTCCTTTGGTAAATGGTGACTTCTTGCCACAGTCTAGTAGTTTGACTAGAACTGTTGTTAGGCCATTGTGTAATGTCTCCTGTATAATTCCTAATAGACTTCTCCAGCCTGTAGATGAAATCTGGGAGTATGGCCAATCTCTTTTATCTAAGAGGCTTGGGGTATTGTGCAGAGTGGTTTGGGTTGACACTGTTATTCCCTGTGTTCTTTAGCATTATAACCTAGTTCCTATTTATTTCTTAGGTAATAAGTTTGTGCACATAAGTTTGTGCACAGACTAAGTAAAGAGTGGAATCGCATTCCTGAGGATAAAACGTCCTCAGTGTTCTTGTCCAATAGCACTTGCTGTATTTCCTAGAAAATAAAAGCCTTGATTTTTAATTACTGTACTTTCCTGGAAACTTTTTTAATTTGAAGTATCTGGATTTGTAAAGAGTTTCAAATATATTCCAATGTTTACATTGTTCTAACTTGACTGTAAAATTTGCTCTTTCTTTCCTTTAAGGCCCAAACTCAGGACATAGTTCCAACAATAGGATTCAGTATAGAGAAATTCAAGACATCAAGGTAGTAGTTTCTTCCATTTTCTCTGTTTAGTAGTAGTAATTAATATATGGTAATTGACCTAATTACCTCTTTCCGTGTAATAGAGTATAATGTGTGGTGATATAATGACAGAACATGCAGTTTGCTGAAATGTTGTAGGACCCAGGAGTTGTAATCATGGTCCAGGAATGACAGCATCAGAATATGCTGTATGTTTTCTGCTGCTATAGGAATATGTATGTGTAAAAAGAAAAAAAAAAAAAAGAAACAATTTTGCAATACTGAGTATAAGCATCTTACTCTATCTGTCAAGAATTTCAGAATAGGGCACTGGTACAGACTTGAGATGATTGCTTAGATGGTAACCTATATTCCATTAAGCACTCTCACTGCAGGGACTCGGAAGAGATTTTAGTCTAATCTCATTAAATGAAAAATGGTGGCTACAGCATTAGCCATGTAAGATGACAGGGGTGCAAAAGTCAGAAAAAGGGGGAAGAAATCATTAGTTGAACAAAGGCTGTTTAGAAAAGGAATGTTGTGAGAAAAAGATACTTCAAGGAGGTAACATTAAATATTATTTTATTATTCTGTAGCCTTCACAGTGTATTTTAATGGGTGCAGTTAGTCTTCAAACCAAGCAGCATCCCCCACTGGGTGAGAGATCTGCAAGAAAATGGTTTATTCCTTCAGACTGATGTGTGGGACTGATAGGTTTCATATCTTTATAGAAGGGTCAATAACTGTGTTCTGTCTCAGTAAAGCACGTAAGACGGGTTTGGAGTTTGGCTGTGTGAGATTGTAAATTGTTCTTTAGGATTCAAGTTGATCTGGCTTTTTTGTGTCAGGTGGCAAAAAAAATAGTTTGGGGTTTTGTTTTTTGTTTCTGAGCCTCATACACTACTTTTCTTTGCAGTTTATCTTTCACAGTGTTTGATATGTCTGGTCAAGGGAGATACAGAAACCTCTGGGAACATTACTACAAGTAAGCCTGTAAATTATTTTAAAGCATTGCTGTTCATATTAGCTGTTCTGCATGTTACTTTAACAGAAATGTGGTTAGGAATGATTCAGGGAAGACTTGCACCTGCTTTTTGACAGAAGGTCATTCTGGATAAATACTTTTCTGTCTGTTCTAACATGCAAATTTTTACATGCTGTTAATCAGTATGCTTTTGGGTTCATCTTGTTGACTTAAAGATTGGGGGAGCATACTAGATATGGGATTTAATTGTTGAAAGCTGAAAATCAATCCTGTAAGAAAGCACCGAGATGATTTAGGTTTCCTATTTTTCTGTTCTTCTCTGGGTAAGTGACTTAAGATTATGAAGATACTGGCTCATGGCTGAGATTTTTAGACTTAGAATTAAGTAACAAAGAACTTGACCAAGTATTCTTAGATGTTATTCATAAAGCAGCATAGTCACTTGTAACACTATAATACTGTCTTTTTATAGTAGACAGTATTTTCTGTTTTTCTAGCTTCTAATAAAACTTTAATCTTCATTTATGTTGTTGCATTGTTATTTTGTAATACCTGATGCTGATATAAATAAGGTGAACACTAGTAAACTGCACAGAAATAGCTTGGAGAAATAGAACAGAGAAATTCTGTAGATCATAGTATTGATTAAAAATTAATAGTTAATGTGATAGAGCTTTAAGTGTTCTTCAACTGAGGATTAGCACTTCATCTCCTTTCTGTGTAAAATGTGTTAGCAATTCGAAATTTAAAAACTTGTGTGGGGAGGAGATCTTAATTGTTCAAGAGTGTTAGATATATGTTTCTCAAGTCTTCTGGATTTCAATAACTGATGCCCCTAGGCTGCTCTCAAAATGCTATCTGAGTGCTTCACAAGCAATTAATTTTTCTTAGCGCTGTATTTAATGCAGTAACTTCTCCCTTGCGTAGCATGAAGAACTTTTTTCATCTTAACAAGTAAGGAAGTTACTTAAGAACTGCTGACAGTGAAATGTGCACTTTTCTCCACCTCTGTTCCTAATCAGTAGTCACATAATTAAGATTAACTTCTATGAATAATGTAAAAATAACAATGTTCTGTTCAGTGTATATAGTTAAACAGGATTTAATTTTGCAATAATTGCCAAATGGCAACGTGATCAAATCTGGAATTCTTGAAGCTTGTCCTTTTATTTGGCTTGAGACGATTTTCTAGCATGCCCTCAATGTGCACTTGTCTTAAATATGTGTGAACTCAGTTTCTGTGCCTATTGCTGTTATTTCTTTGTGAAGCTATTTTTTTGGTAGTAAATACATGCCAGGACTCTGATTCCTCTAGAAAAGTAGTGTATGCTCATACAAATGACTTAAACATTGTCAGCTAATACACAAAAACTTTATTTGCTGTTAAAGTTCTTCTGTACTCCAGAAAAGAGTAGATCTTTTCATACAGTCTTAGGTTGGTCAAGTTACTTCTTTTTTTTCAGGAGGTCTAAGCCATTGCTTATCAAAATATCCATCATGTTGTCTCAGAGAGTCATAAAAAGAAGTTAATATTACATGGAAAAGTAAATTAAAAATACTTTTTTGAGGTTCTTTATAACTGTTCAACTGAATTGGTTGTATGTTATTTTGCTTTCAAGCATATTTCAGTGAATGTAACAGCAGGTCATAAAGTGTCAGAATGATTACTGTAAAAATTAAATGAACAGTTGTATATATGTTGTGACTATGGGTATATTGCCACCAAAATAATGGTTTGAAAAAGTTGGGAGTTTTTACCTTTTATTCAAAAGCAAAGAAAGATCCTGTTTATGCAGACTTTTGTAAAAGTTAAATCAATGTACATATGCTTAATTGTTAAACAGCTGCGAGCACACAGGTTTTTCTTAAAAGGTAATTGACCTTTCTCTAAATAAAATTGTTTTACTGTAGGAAATAAAAATTTCTACAAAAAATTAGTCATGAGAAATTTTTTTTTTGGTATGTCTGACCACACTGTCAGAATAGCAGTGGTTCACATTTTCAGAGTTCATTTTTCAGCCTCAGTGGTGAAATCAAGCTTTTCTGAAGGGTCTGTGTAGACCGAATCTTGTATGAGTCATGTAGCTAACAACCTCATGCTTAAAAAAAAAATAAGCAGATTACTAAGAGATGAAATTTCAGAAGTTAAGACTGGATTCAAATGTTAATGGTAAATAACAACCACAAAAATTAGAGGGGAAAAAACAAATCTGGTTTGTTAAGGGCTTTTTTGGTGTTTTTTCTGAAGCCTTTTCTTAATCACAGCTTAAGAGAACCTATAATTTTGCCTATTTGCTCTTTTTATGTTATGCAGAGAAGGCCAGGCCATTATTTTTGTCATTGATAGCAGTGACAAATTAAGAATGGTTGTGGCCAAAGAAGAACTTGACACACTTCTGAATCATCCAGGTGAGGAGGCTTTTATCCCCTTTTGTCACAGTATTTGTTACATGTTCTTAAAAACAGCCCTTATCTAACACAATCTGCGATCTGAGTAGTTTGCAAATATTTTAGCTATTCATGAATACTAGAATACTAATAGTCTTCTATAGGTTTGGGGATTTTTTTAATATCCACATTTATAAACCGATCATATTTAAATTTGTTACACTGAGTTGGATTGGTCTCTTTTTGATGAATCAGAACTTGTTCTGAGGAAGAATGGACTTTGACCCTTTGGAAGCTGGAAAGCATGTATGTAATGATGAACATATACAACAAAAAATCTCCCTGTCTGGATTTTTCCATCAAGGCACCTGATTTTTTTAAATGTAACTCCTAATTTTTCAATCTTAATAGTGTGTTTTAATTATTATTTTGCTTTAGCTAGAAATCCAGGAGGGATAATTAGTCAGTTTCAAAGGCCTATAACAGGATAAAAAGGAGGGAAGAGGGTATGAGATGATTCACCATCCAGGGTTTGGTTTTAGGATTTTTGGTTGGTTGGTTTGTTGTTTTACATGAGGCTACCCTTAATTAAATAAGTTCTGTGATCAGTCAGTTCTTTGCTTCTTTGCCCTTCTTTGCCCAATGTTGGAATGTTTTTGTACGCAATATACAGTTTTGACTTCAAGTATGGTAGACACTTGCTCTGACTAACCAAATTAGAAAATTACATGCAGAAACTTTAGAAGTGAAGTAATAATGTAATTTTTTCTTTATTTATTAAGCTCATAGAGCCTTAATTTATGGGGTTACCATGCTGAAAGAAAGAAAAGAGAGACTTGCATTTCAATCCAAGAAGATCAATATTTGATAGGGACAGTCATGTTACTGTGATTTTATTTTCCATGCAAACTGCATATGGTACGTGAGTAGTTTATCAACAAAGATGCTGTTGCTGAGGCTGTCTGAGCGGTTTGGGCCCATTTAATTTAATGTTGAAGGCTATGGGCTGCTTCAAATGCAGATGCTGAAGAGAGAGACTTGTGAAGGTCAAAGGGGAGGGTGAGGCGAATCAGAGGCTGCCGGTGGATTACAGAGGGGTCAAAGAACTTTGTACCAAAGCAGGTATCAGTCATAGTGGTAAAAGGCAATTTTGTTGGTAAAATGCTAACCACATAGGATCAAGCATGGGAGTTAGACTGCTGTATTTTTGCATTGGAGCAACTCAGCTTAGATGCAGCAACAGTGTTTCAAAATGTTTTACCATTTTGCATTTTGAAAGGCCACGTCTAAGAGAACCAAAGAGAATAAAAAGTTTTTCTGGGGCAATGTTTGATAAAAGCAGCAGTTAAATGAATCAATATTTAACTGGTTTACTGTATCAGTATATTTATTTGCATTACTGTTCTGCTCTTCTTCCTGCATACCTGACTTTACCCCCATGTATGCTTCTGCCTTTGTGAACCTCCTGGAGTGTTTTAAGCTTTGCTGTTTCTTTAAACTTTAAATGGATGAATCAATTCCTATCTCTGAAAATCTGAGTAATCCTTCAGTAAAACAGTTCCCCCCTCTTTTTGTCAGACTTTGCCTGAGATCGTCAGGTGAAAGAGAATGTCTGCTGTGAAGCAGCAGGAATTGTATTAGAAGTTGTATTAGCTCAGACTGTTTCTGAATCAGAACTATAGATTATTTTTACTTACATAAGTGGAATGTGCACTCTACAAGCAACAGCTTGTGTAATGATCACTGTTAATGTTTTTTTTAATCAAACTTCATTCTTTAGCATTTTGCAAGATGGCAGTCTGTAACTTACTTGTTTTAGATACAGACTCTTGGGTCACTTGATCTCCAGCACATGCTTCTAAAAGAAACTTTGATTAAATTACACATTACACATATCTAGTGTTTGGAACTTTTAACCTGTGTTGATTCATAACTACTTGCAACTAGAAAATTTTTTATTTCCATTAATAACTGTAAAAAGTGTAGGGGGAAATAGTGCACAATAAAAACCAATATAGTAAGGTAGGAAATAACGTAAATTTTTGCAACCACCACTTCATTTAGCAAACATAAGTGTGTGGGTAGGTCGTATCTCCTTTTTAATTGCTGTAAAAAAATAATTAAAAACAAACAAAAAAACCACCCCACGCTACTGAAAAATTCCTTGATGAATTTGGCTGTTTGCCTAAGTGATATCACCTGATTATTTCTGTACGTTTAGTTTATACATAATCAGCAACCTGTAGGTACGAGATTTTGGTTAATTATACTATAGATTAATGCAGAAGTTTCAATGCAGAGACCAAAAGGCTGTTTAACTGCAGAATCAAACCAGATTTAATGATACTCTGTGCTTATGTTTTGAGGTCTTTGATTTCTTTTAGAAGATATCAGAGCAAAAATTAGCCCCAGATAAGTTAAATAGTTGTGAAAACTAAACATTTTGGTCAGCACTTGTGATCTTTACATGTGGGTAGACAGTGTAACCTCCACTGATTTTTGTGTAAAGGTTCAGTAGGGTGTTTGAAAAGAACATAATTAGGAATGTTCAAACCATTCCAGCGTTGACAGTTTATTGGGTTTTTTGATCCATCAGTCAAGTCATCCATCCCAGCCCCCAGCAGGCCCATCTGCCTTATGTTGAAGTTTTTAAGTAAATCCTTAGCCTGTTTCCTACGTGAAGATAACCTTTTCTTTTTACTGTTTTAAAAAGAGCCTGTATAGCAATTTTCATCATGGGATGAGGGGTAGTGGTAAGTTCTTTTCCCATCAAGAATAGATTGAAAGACTCAAATCTAGATTTTCTCTAATCCTGTAATTCATGCTTCAGTTAGATAATGTGAAAAATTCTTAGTCCTCTTGCTGTTAATTTTTTGGCAGTTTTAAATCTCTCAGGTTGAAGAGAATGTAATTTGTTTCTTTGCAATAACTCTCCAGTCTTTTGTGGTCATCAGCAAGGCTTATGCTTTTGAATGTGTAAGTATGCCAGAAGACTTGGTTTGGTCTGTAGTTCTCACTGTTAGCTGAGAATGCTTCTGGAAAAGAAGTCCTTCTTCAAGTGAAGGTGGGATAAGTGGTGTCCAAATGTGCATTTTTTTCCCCATTTTATGAAGTGATAGCTCTCAAGGACTGAAGAATAATTCAGACTACTCATACAACTGTCATTGTGAGGTTATACATGAACACAATTTTTCTGTTTATTTTACACATCAGTTCTCACTGAAAAGAGACATGTAGTATTACTTGGCAGTTGTTTGATCTCCTGTACCTCAGCTTCACCAGCAGTTTATACCTACCCTCCTAAGTATATCTGTAAGGTAGGGAGAGAGAAAGGGTGGAAGATCCCAAAGCCTGCCAGAAGGTTTATGAACATTCTTGAAGCATGCATCAGAGGCCATGTGACCCAACAGTGTGCATCTTGGTAGGATACAACCTTCCGAGAATTGCAGTTACAGGTGAGCAAAATATCTTCTTGTACTGTTTGTAGCTTATTGAATGTAGAGATTAATGAGTGTTGCATAATGTCATGATAGTTCTATTGCTACTTATGCCTAGATGTTAAGCACCGTCGGCTGCCTATTCTCTTCTTTGCTAACAAGATGGACCTCAGGGATGCAATATCATCTGTGAAAGTATCTCAGTTACTGTCACTAGAAAACATCAAAGACAAACCATGGCATATCTGGTAAATTTCCCTTTCTTACCCTTTTACTGGTATTACTTCTTACATTCATATTTTAGCTCTATCCTGCCACTCAGTATTATATAGCATAAATTAAATCAACCAGATAAAATGCTCTACTTACACATGTGGAAACAGTAGTAATATTACAGTTCTTGGTATGAAAATTGTTCTGAATTCACAGGGCATTTATGTAGACTGTGTATAGAAAATTTTCACAGCACAGCTATTGCCCAAATAATGAAATGGAGGACTTCTAGTGAAATCAGAAAGCAGTGTTCATATGAGAAGAATAGCTACTGCTATTTTTTGCTGGGAAATTGAGTAGAATTGTTACCAGAGTGTTGCTGCTAGTTTGTCTTGCAGGTTTCAGAATATCAAGAATAAAACCTAGAATTGTGATTTTGTTAATGTTGTATGATCTCTGCAGATCATAGAATCATAAAATTGTCTGGGTTGGAAGGGACCTCAGAGATCATCAAGTCCAACCCTTGATCCATTACCACTGAGGTCACCAGCCCATGGCACTGAGTGCCACATCCAGACTCTTTTTAAATATCTCCAGGGACGGAGAATCCACTACTTCCCGGGGCAGCCCATTCCAATGTCAGATCAATGCTGATGCTATAGTAAACTGCTGCTGAGAGGCAGTTTAGTAAACTGTTCTCATGTGAATCCAAAGGACAACATATTCTTTATACCATGTAATGTTTGAGGGAATTTGTTGTTGTAGGAGCTGGTTGTCTTTTCTTTCTGAAGGATGTAAGCTTTCTTATAAAGGATTTTATGCCAGTGTTCACAAGGGAAAAAACAAACCTTTTATCAAAAGTGTTTTATAGAATTTAGATTTATGTCTTTTTGAAGTCCTCAGAAACTATAAATAAAAGTGAAATCAACAGCTAAGTGCTGTTGAAAACTGCAATTTTCATTTTAGGCCCTTTAGTATTAAGCTTGGTTACCTGGATGTTGTTTTGAGATCAATGCTTTTCGTCTCAGAAAATACACTGATGAATTCCCAGGCTCCTTGGAAGATAATTTTATAGCTAACAACAGTAACCGTCCAGATTCACTGCTGTGCTGGTTTTCATAAGCCAAAGCCCTTTAACCAGTTATATCACTGTGATTCAAAAGGTAAATTTACACTCTTCTCAGTGTAGCTTAATGTTAATATATATTAACAGGCATTCTGAGGGTTGCTGTTAAAATGGAATGTGAGGCACTATACTTTCTTCCTCCCACACATCCCTGCACTCACTGTGTATAGGGGCTGCATGGGAGGATGGTTGGACTCGATGATTTTAAAGGTCTTTTCAAGCTACATGATTTTATGATCCATCACTGTTGTTGTAGGTACTAAATATCTGTTATAGCATACTCTGAGGATAGAGTTATTTAAGTGAAGGTGCTGCAGAACAATGTGGCTGCCTTGTGGGAACGCTCCTAGAGCCCTTCATGTTCTAGGAACAGTTCTTCTGCCTTTAAACTGGAAGTGAAAAAAGACAACATATTGAAATAGTGTTTCCATATTGTGCTCTGCATTGTTTGAGAAGCAGAATGTCCATGTGAAGAGAGCTTAAATAAACTGTATTTGATGCTACTTTGCTAATCTGTACATTACATGTATAGTGGTGACTCCACTAGAACCTGTATTTTTACAATGCTTTTGTAATTTGATTTGTTTCTTTCAGTGCTAGTGATGCTCTTAAAGGAGAAGGATTACAAGAAGGTGTGGATTGGCTCCAAGGTATATTATATGCGATTCTTTTTCTCTATTTTCATTTTGTTAAACTTTTTTTTTGTAAGGTTTTTTTCTTTATTACTTCCTTTTTTTTCTTTCTGTCCACTTATGCTATCAGATCAAATTACACAGTGAGTAATGATGCTTTGTCTTGTATCTGCCTTTATTTCCCTAAAGTAGACAAAAGATCATGTCAGTTTCTCTGAAAAAAAAGGCTGTGCTTTGAAATATTAATGCATACTCTTACACATAGTGTAACATTTTCTTGTAAACAATAACCATGCCAGTTCCTGCACTTGAGTTTGTTAGTGTGGTAGTTCAGTTTGTTCTTTAATTGATTCTGTCCCTGTCCCGGTTTTGCATAACTTGATGTTACAGTTGTCAGAAGTGGTGAATGAGTGTGAATGGGGAAAGAGGGAGAGGATGTCCCTGTTGCTGGCGTGTTGTGTGCGGTGGCAGGCGGTAGATGGCGGCGATGCTCCAGAGTCAGCGCCACTAAACGCGGTGCCTTCAAAAGCCAGCTAAGTAACATCCAGCATTGCCCTGATGTCACACATCTCCATTTATCTACGAATACCAGGCTGTCCGTTCTACTTAGAATCCTTAGCTAATTAGAAAGAAATGGCTTCTTTTACTGCGTTATTACAAAATACAAAAACATTTGGTCATGTTTTCAGAGGGTTAGTAGCCAAAAAATCAGCATTACAAAGACATATAGAACAACAGTGATTGATCTTCCACCAGCTAAAAGAATTCTATGGTGGGAAAGCAGCATCTTACTGCTGAGTTTCCTTCACTGCTTTATCTTACTATCATAGAGGCAGATTCCAAATCACACACTTTTTCCTGATATCTGGCAAAGTTTTGATTTCCTAATATTTCCCTGTGATTTTGTCACTGCTAATCTTTGAGGAACCTTCCAAATTTCAATCCATATTCTGAGTTGATAGTTTTGTATATAGCTTTAAGCTGTTTAAAAGGAACTCAAATACTTGTCTACATGTTTTCTGACAAAATATTTTAAGTTGTAAATGTTGATTTTTTAATTTTTTTAAGCACTATAAGCAGGTGATTCTGCTGTCTCTCACAGAGCTATTCACTTCTTATGGAATATTAAACTTCCTAACTTTCTGAGCTGAAATTCTTCATGGATAGATTTTATCTAAAAATTTCCTTAAAGTCCCTGGCTTAGTGTCCCTAAATGCAAGTGAGGGATTTGGTTTAAACTGTATTGTTGCCTAAGCACATGCAGTTAGGCAATTATACTTTTAATGGATTAAGACTTTGATATTACAACAACAAGTTTTTACTACAATTCTGTACCTTGTTCCTAAAACATCAGATGGAAATATTTGGAACAGCTCTTAAGTTCTAATGGTCCCTAAATCACAGCCTGTGGATACCATAATATTCAGTGGAGGAAATGACACCTGGCTAATGAATGCACAGTCCTCCCTGTCAACAGCCATGCTTCCCATAGTTATCTTTTGCAGACCCATTACAGAGAGCTCATAGATTTGGGGTGGCAGTGGCAGAAGGTTTTGCCTTATTGCTCTCCAGCAAAGGCTAAGTTTGCACATTTCCCTGTTTTGTAATGGGGTTACCATTGCAACAAGACATTCTCAGTAGGGTAAGACTAACCTATCTCAAAACAATCTAAACTCTGCTCACATGCCCTCTTAGTGGGGGAAATCGTGCTGATTGCCACATTTTTATAATGGGGTTGCAGTACATTTGTGCCAACTAAGGAAATGTTGGAAGTGAATTGAAAAGTGGCAGTCAGACAGCAGTTTGGAGAAGGCTGGCTGCTGAGAGCAAAGAAGTTTTCATGTGAGTCATAAAAAAACCCCAACTTTAAATCCTTTGCTGTTGGGAAGTGAGTTCATGTGCAGTTATGTGGAAGCTAAAATGTGTACAATGAGTTAAATGTATCCCTCATAGAGCAACCTTCCAGGCCTTATTCTTATCAGTTACCTTATAAGCCTAAAAAAGATAAAAGCTGAATTATGTGGAGGAGTATGGCTGTTTAATTAGCAACATTTTGGGGAAACAAATTGGGCATGGAGGAATTTCAGAAGTCAATGAGAGAGTAACTCGAAAACAACTTTAACTTATTATCCCCCATTCTTATAAGTACACCAATATATCTATTGGTGTAGCTCTGTAACCTGGACAATACTGGGTTATGTTTTCAAAAAGCAAAATATAGCAAAAATTCATCTTGTATTAAGACTAGCTGTTTCTTTTTGTTAACAGATCAGATCCAAGTAATGAAGACATGAGAGATAAATAAAAGACTTTGTCAGTAGGTGTACCAGTTCTGTGGAAAGGAAGAATAATTTCAAGATAACAAACAATTCACCTAAATTATATACTGTGTTGGCTTATTTTCTTTTAGAATCTCTTCCAGGAAAACTGGATATAGACAACATAGCACCTCAGGTATGCATATTGATGAATTAAATTGAGTCTTGTGACTGGAGAGCATATTTTAAAAAAAAAATTTGTATTGACAATAAGCATCTGCATTCATTTGTGGTTTAAGTGGTAATGAGCCACCAGGAAATACCTCTCTGGTTTGTTTTTTTTTTTTGGGAACACCTTTTGACCAAATGGGAATATCTTTTTTCCTCAGAAAGTATAATCAGCACTTCCTGAAATACAGCTGCACAAGATTCCTCTGAGTTTTAGATGCCCATTTTTAGGTAACTCTGCAATTTTTAAATTGTAATTAGCCTTCTACAATAGACTTGTAAAAATATTTTGATTTAAGATACAAGGATTAAAATATTCAGTGTACATGTTATAAATGACTGCAGATGTTTTTAAGGAACTGCTTTTAAAGGAATGTTACTTTGGGGGGGAGGTTTGTGATATGCCATTATCATATTTGCATTTCTGTCAATAAAGCTTCAAATATACCACATGCCATGGTTTGATCTTTTAACTGAAATATGTTCATTGATGGTCTTTACATTTTGGAGATTTTTGTTTTGTTTTCTATTAGTTTCATTTGGAATATGTCCATTTTCCAATGGAAATAGTACTGTATACTGTAATAAAATGGTATCTCTTTTGCCACAGTTGTTTTTAATTTTATATGTTAGTACACTTTCTAATAAACTAGACTGTTCTTCCAGATATTTAAGGAGCATATACTTAAGGGTTATATTTTGAAAACACAGTTAAGGGACAGTTCACTCCTTCACTACAGCATTAATATGAAATGTGTCTTATACTTCTGTTGTATATAAGAACAGTTTTACTTTCAAGAATAATTTATAATAAGCTTTCAGACTTCAAAGATGTACCATAGGTAACAAATTAAGCCAGTGCTAAGATCTTCATTTTTGTTATGCCATTTCTTGCCCTTTAATTCCTCCTCCCTTGTCCAAGAAACAAGCAAGCTGGCACTGGGAATGCTGAAGACTGTGTTTAACTGAGTGATTATCCATCCAGTTCCTGTGGGAGATGTAATACCTTGGTCTTCCAAAGGCTTCTTCCCTTGCCCCCCCCTTATTAGCATATAAAATACATAAATGTTATGTAAGCATGCCTGCTAGGGCTCACTTAATGGAGAATGTTTGAAGCACAGGGACCTGCCTGAAATGGTAGAGCAGTTTCATGTACTTCCAGTTATTATTAAACAGTTAAAATTAACTCCCCTGCTTTGCTAGAGGGAACTAGGCCTTACTGTAAAAAAAAAATCTTTCTTACAGGATGTTATAATGCTGACAGTTCAGTTTGTCATGAAAGTGTTTATCTTTCAGGTCTTTCTGTGACACCTTTGGCCTTCTGTCAGCTCCAAATCTAAACATCTATAAAAATTAAATACAAACTACAGAAAATCATATACAATTCTGCCAATGTTTTGCTAACTGAATTGTGAGGAAGCTAATTTTCTGGCTTACTTTGCATTGGGTAATACAATAATAATAATACTTGCTGGGAACATCTTTTACAGAGTATAAGTATTTTGTAATTTTTTTGTTTACTTCTTTAGCTTATTTAAATTAAACATTTAATAATAAGTTGGCATTAGTTATCTTTTTACCAAAGAACTTTGAAGTTCTTATGTAAGATCTATCTTCATTTCTGACTTGAATAATCTGGACCCTGATGCCTTTCTATTATTTTTGTTTGTTTATGTTGAACTACACAAAATACTATGTTTATCTTAGGAATTGCCATTACTATCATGGCAAACTGTTTTAAGCCATCTGCTTGGTTCTGCCACCCACAAATCTCAGGAAAGTACACTATTGTCTTTTTACTTTTTGCTTTCTGATGTGGTTGGTAAGCCCTTTTTGAAAAGAGCAAAATTTAATTATTTATGTTAATTAATGTTCCCCTTGTTTTGTGTTTGTGTGTGGTTGTTTTTTTGTGGGTTTTGTTTGGGGTTTTTTTGTGGGGGGGGGAGCGGGTGGTTTGTTGTTTTGGTTTTGTTTTTCTTCTTCTTCCTCTTCAGCAGCTTTTTTTTCTCTCTTGCCAAGACACTGGGCTGGATGGACACAAGTGGAAAGGAGTGGGGATGAGGACAGTCCCATTAGTGAAACACTTGATTTTTTTAATTTTTTTTTTTTTTTTTTTTTTTTTTCCATTACTGCTTCAGCCATTACTTGCATCTCACTTCTAGAACATTTGAGATCATTCTGGGAACACAAAACTATCAGAGGGATGTCTGTGTTCAGCTCTTCCCCCCATGCTGTGCAGGCATAGGTCGTTAACCTACGTGGCTGCTACAGCCTTGAGTTGCTCTGATGTTGAGTTTGGTACAAGGATCATACACTGCACAAAAGCCTTGTGCATCTTTGAAAAAAGGTTTCTTTGGAGCTGTTTTCTGAGGGCCCAGTGGCTGTCAGCCTTCAATGCTGTTCTTTTACATTTAGGATGTTAATAGCAGTAATTAATTCTACCTGGATGCTCCAAGACAGTTTGCATGTGTTTGTTGCAACTTAAGAACAAAGCAGACAAGTTCCTTTGGAGGTTTAAATGAGACTTCCAGAATATTTCCTTTTTTTTTTTTTTTTCCATGTTACTAAAGGTATGTGCATTAAGCAGGAACTTAAAGACAATCAAATGACTGGAAGAGACTCAAGCAATGTGGTCTTTACACCCCACACAATTTTATGCGCTGTTGCTTCTGTGCATTAAACACACTGCCCTCCTACGTATTTATGAAATTCCTTAAAATATGCCCGGTAGTGTTTTGTTTAAGATTATAGCATTCTCAGCTAAAAACATTCTTCTTTTTGTTTTGGTTTTTTTTTAGCAGTGGGGGCTATTGGGTAAACATGTGAATCCTAATTCTTTCTAGTCGTGCCTCTCTGCTACTAGGACATGAGCTCATGGGAATTTTGTGTTTAACTTGCAGCTATTTGCAGGTACGCTGAGAATCATCTGGGCCTGAAGACTGCTGGGTAATTTTCTGTTAAGTGTTAGGATGTAAATGTAATGGACTCTTCTTTTAATCTCAGCCCTTTAACTATAATATGCTTGAGGTATTTTATTTATTAATAAGAAAGATAAGCTGCTGCGAAAAGCTAGACATAACTTAGCTGTGCTGCTTAGTTGTCTACAGGAAAGCATTCTAATGAGATAATATGTGGAATGGCAATGTTGGGTTTCAGTGTTTCCTTAAAACAGCTGTGCAACCTTATGTTTCAGGAAGGAGCTCATGTCCTTGATGCTCTAAATAGGAAGTAACACTTTGTTAGTAAAAAGAAAAGCCAAGAAATACGGTTTTAAAATTCAAGTTTGGTTGTCGGTTTTTTTTTTTTTTTTTTTGGTTTTTTTTTTTGTTGTTGTTGTTGTTTTTTTTTTTTTTTTTAGTTTTACTTTTTTGGGAAATCTTAATGTCATTCGTTTCTTCTTTCTGGATTGCTGAATTTCTGTTCCACAAAAATCCTTACAAGTCTTGCTCCTAAGGTTTCTGGTCTGCTCCTTTTAACTTTTGCTGATTTCTCTGCTAGTGAAACTTTGCAGCTACCTTCCCTGTTTGTTTTTTTGGTTTGGTTTTTGTTTGGTTTGGTGGGGGTTTTTTTGTGTGTGGTTTTTGGCTGGTTGGTTGGTTTGGTTTAGTTTTTTTTATTTTTTTACAAACAAAGTGATAATGAGAGGATGACAGAAGACTGGAATAAAAAATAAGAAAAAAAAAGGGACTACTAAGAAAAGGATTTAGCTCTCCTCTTTAGAAAGGTAGGAAAGTTTGCTTTGAAAGGTTAACTTGATACACCCTGCTCTTTTTATATTATTAATATTGTAGGCCATACTTGACTGCTTAAATTATAAAACCCATTGTCACTGTGCAAAAGTAATATTATGTGTGCTACCTAATCAGAATTCAGGACTTACAATGCTGTCTCATAACAAATGCCAAGTGTTTTTTAGTAATACTCTCTAACCATACTTTTTCTGAGGCTCTGTAGCTCCTGTCACGGTAAGTTACATCATGAAAGCGTCCTTGTTCATGTGAACCAGTGTTTTATAACTAATTCACCAGTGTTCGGGCAGTTACATTGCTAGTTAATTGGCTGAATATTACCAGCCATCTGAAGTTCTTGTTCTCAGAAGTAGAGTGCATATGTGATAACATACTGTTGTTTTTCAATGGATATCAGGATTTCACCACACAAAACAGCCATGTTTACTTTTTCCACTCTTCTAACGACAGCATGAAACCCACTCCCTCTACACTTTTTTTTCAAAATCAATTCTTAGAATGCAAGGTATGTTTTAATGTCTCTTGTCTACCATTAAATTAAATGATCTTACATTTTACAATTTGTAAGAAGATGTACTTAATTGTATTACAGTCCTATTACTCTGTCACAAGGGTAATGTAACTAATGCACAAGGGTATGTAACTAATTTCTCTATGATTCAGGGGGCACCTTTGAGGTTCAGGTGAACTTGTTTAGTAAAAGGAGTGTGAACTTGGAAGCTTTATATTAGGCAGTCTTTTTAAAAACAACTTTGTCTTTGGAGATCAGTAAGTAGATTGTAGGCCTAGCAAGATCATTATTGGACTGAATTTAGTTTGCTGAAGAGCTGCCAAACAGTTCTCAGTAAAGGAAAGAAAAGACAGTAAGGAAAAGATGAAAGAAATGAAGAAAATTGGGATGTGTGGAAGAAACCTGCTTGGGCTGAAGTGGAGTCAGGCTAATGCTCACAAATATTAAAGAAACCAAAGCCTCTTGAGGCTCAGTGAAGTAACCATGATAAATGATTGAAGTGGATGCTTGGCAATACAAGCTCCCTGGTTAGGAGAGCAGCCCCATCAAACTGCTTTGTGCAGCAAGATAGTTGGTGCTGAGGACAGTCAGGATGTTTCTGAATTTCCTTCAGCCTGGCTCCTTTATGGCTCTCCAGAATGAGTGCCTTTTAGTTTTTGCATCACATTTGGTGCATTCTGAGCTTTCTAGTGTAGCTTCATGGAAAAAAGAATTCAGTTTGTGTACTCCCAGCCTCATTTGTGATGTAAACAAAAGCAGTGTTAGTGAGGATGATCTTCCAAGTACACTCATGACCTGAACTAACACATCCGTGCAGTCATGCCTGTACAAATGTAAGAGGGAAACAATCCCAATGTGTTAAACCCAGGGTGTTGAAAACATGTCAAAGAATAGCAGAATTTGGCAAGACATCTCCACACACCAGGTTCCCCAAAGTTCTAGCAAAAACACAAGTTTGTAGTACAAATGAAGACAGGCTATAACTAACCACTAGACAGGGTGGTAACACTTGCAATTTAGAGGAAATGCCATAATGTGAGTTGTAAAAATCAGGCAGTCATGAGTAAAGAGAGTCATCAGCTGTCAGACATCATTGCAGTTCCTGGAACTGCTGGTATTAATGGTCACACAGGTTTACAGGTATTACTAGGGAAAAATTTTGCAATGAGGTTTTTTTGCTTAAAACCTCACTCTGCACATAAATCTCAATACAGTTTACTCTTATCAACTAACACTTACTTGCATAAACTGAACAGGAAAAAATTGTCTAAAAATTGATTTAAGTAACAATTTAATGAACCAGAAAGTGTATGTTCTTTTAAATTCTAGTAATACCATTTTTTTTTCATATTTTTTGTAATTATCAATGGGTTATATGGAAGCAGCTTGGTCCCAATTCACCATCTTTGTGACATGATTTTGCTGACCTATAGTTACATACTTGCTTTAGAGGAGTAAGGATTAATGAAGGTTTTTTTCTCAATGGTATTCTTTCTGATGGGAAAGGTGATGCTTTTCTCTTGCTATAGTTTTTTCTTGCTGTGTCAGGGAATCTTTTGCATTCTTAAGATACTTTTCAAAGGGAAAGTGTTACTCTGTTATGAGATCCCTAGAACCATAATTGTCTGAGGTTTAAGTCCTCTGCAGAGGTTTAGATTAGGAGCAGGTTAATGCTCTAAAAAATTTTGGCAGCAGTTTCAAAGCAGGCTGAATTGATCTATAAACTAACCCGATCTAATGGTTAGAAAGTATTGCTGCATATTGCAATTAAGGTTTGAGCCTTACTATTTCTTTAATTGTTACCACTTTAGGAACAATAAATTTTATCTTAGAAAATAACTGCAGAATACCCATTTAAGTGCTTACTTAGGAATACTAGCATATGGGCAGAATTTTCATGTTGTAATATTTTAGATTTTATGCAAATTAAGACATCCAAAATCATATAGTTTAGGTTGCAGGAATATTTTTCAGTACTGAATTTCCTTTTCACCCATTTCATAACTGTTGAAATATTACTTAGTTTTCTGTCTACTCTGGTATGTCATGCAACAGTTCAAAACTGGATGTAAAAAAAAAACTATTTTCTGGATAGTAGGTGCCATACTCTCCTTGAGATGTCTGTTCTGTCATCAGGTAATGCACTTTAATAAATATGTCCTTAATGTATGCAGGATGCAGAATATCTACATGATTACTTCAAGGCTGTAACAGTGCCTAGGTTGTTAAGTGAATGACAATCTGATGCTGATGTTGACATCCTACTAAGTAGGAACACTTCAATCAGATCTCTATATAAAGAAAAGTTTACAGCTTTATTCAGGGAAGTGATACAATGAAGAATCACAGAATGTCAGGGGTTGGAAGGGACCTTTGAAGATAAGAGTCCAACGCCCCTGCCAAACCAGGACCAAAAGTAGGGCAGGTCACTCAGAAATGCATCCGGATGGGTCTTGAAAGTCTCCAGAGGAGACTACACCACCTCTCTGAGAAGCTGAGAAGCCTGTTCCAGGGCTCTGTAACCTTTACAGTATAGAAATTCTTCCTCATGTTGAGGTGGAACTTCTTGTGCTTTATTGTGAATCCATTGCCCCTTGTCCTCTCACAGAACCTTTCTTTTCAGCAGCAGTTTAGCACACCCTGAGCAAAATTTGGAAAAACTGCTTTACATCTAATATTTATGAGATACAGCAAGTACATCCCATAAAATGTTTTCTCCTATTGTAGGGAAAGCCCTTTAGTCTTGTTACTCATATTTTATTGGACTACACTGTACGTTACATAAAGAAAACATTTCTGAAAAACATCAGATAAATTACTTAGTTTCAGACTTATATCCCTCTTGGCCCCACATTTCCTTATGATGGTATTTATTTCACTGAAAAGCTTTTCTTCTCTGACTTACATAACAATGAATGCTTCAGTGAGGAAACATGGATTATTTACAATTTTTTTCCTTGGGTATTAAGAGAAATCCTCTTTTTCCTACTAAAGGTTCTGTTGTGTTCGGCTTATAAAAAAATAAAAATGGGGGGGTTGGTTATGCTATTAGTTATCCAGCTAGCTAGTCATAGACTGATTAAAAGTCTCTTGCATTCCTACAAATGTAAGCTTCAAAATTTAATTCTTGCCCTTTTTCTGTATGCTAAGCGTATTGTTTACTGTGATGTGAAATTTGTATGCCAATAATTGAAGTCTGGTTTTTTGTTTGTTCTGTAATAAGATTGAAGTATTTTCTGCTTGTTTGGAATAACTTATGGGTATAATTTGCATACATAAGAAAAGGTCTCTCTCCTTTTTTTTTTTTCTTTTTTTTTTCTTTTTTTTCTGGAAGCTTAAATGGAGAGGAAAGTTAAGTTGTTCCATGAAACCAGATGGGTTTCTGCAGGGTTTGCAGCCAAAAGCTTTTATGATCCTGTTTGACTCAAATCTGTTAGACTTCTGCTTGTTAGAGAGCTGTGTACTAGTCATTTTTGCACACAGAATATTTTGCCATGTATTTCTCAAGACACTAAAGATGATTCTTCCTTTTGGAATATACTAATACAAGTGCTCACTACAAATGTGGTAAGGGTTTACTTATTTTATATATATATATATACATAAAATTTTTAAACATATTGAATAATGCTTTATAAAGGGCTCAGATTAGTGGGTTAAAAAATATTCTGTGTTGTGAAATGCATCAGGATAGCCAAAGGGGTAGAATTGGTGAGTCTCTGGCAGTGTGTTGCAGTTAGTGGTTCTAGGAAACCTTTGGGTCCATGGACTAGTTTTAAGAAGCCTTTGAAAGGTAACTAAAAAAGGCAAGTCTCCTGCCCAGAGGCTTAGGTTTAACACAAAGGCTTGCACCACAATTGAAAAACTGCTCAGTAATCTGCAAATTTTAAAAAGTACTTTTATGTACATGCATGAAAATAAGGTAAGCCCTTGGAATATTAGTAACTTGATTTGCTACTTGAAAGTGTGTAGATTTGTACAGAAAGGTCTAAAGTCCTTTTTAAACTACAAATCTGCTATTCAAAAGACATTCTAGATGGAAGAATGTTAAATTAATTACAATTTAGCAGTTGATGGTTGTGTGCTTTGTCAGTTTCCTTTATTTGCATGTAAGACACCAGTTTTTGAAAGCTCTTACATTGTTCTGGACACTAAATTATTTGTGCTGCCTTTTGCCATACATACTTTATACGTTAGAAGTTGGATGAAATTAATTTACTGAAGGGCTTCGTTTAACCACCATTTTTCTGGTATGGGAGGGGGGTGAATAGACAGACTGTCTTATAAGGAAGCATAGCCCAGATGAAGATGAGTTTACAGAGACCTCAGTATATGAAATGCAGATTTTCTTGAGTTCCAGTTAGGGTAGGGTGTTTTGTAATGATTAGCACTGGTAAGAGCACAAGTGAGTTTCAGCTTTGTATTCACACAAGTGCAATTGATAACAAGATGCTAAAAAAATGTCTTGAAACCCTTCTAGATAAACTGTGCTAATCAGCTGAATGTTACTGATTCTATTAGAACGAACAGAAAAAGACCTTGGTCCTCATCTACAGTAGTTGGGTGCAGACATAACAGTCTGAATGCTTCTGAATGCTTTCTGCTCCATGCCCAGGTACAGCAAAAGTCTGTTTTAAAAAAGGTGTGTTGGTAATTTTTTTTTTTTTCTTTACAACTAGTTTTCCATTTTAGCACTTCTGCTACTGGGTAAATGTAAACGTCACAGTTTATAGTGTGAAAAACGAAGAATAGAGGCCTTCTGAAAACCTGATTTGAAGATTTTAATTACTACACTGAACCGTAGCCATAGGTGGCACGGTGTATAAATCTTATCCAAAATAAGAAAGAACATGGTTACTGCTCTTGGTAACTGCAGTTAAAACCATAAGTCATTTCCAGCTGTCTTCTCCAGACATGTAGGCATTTGAACAATAGCAGCTGACCGTATGGCGCTTGTTTAGACCATTTTCAGTAAATCAAATGGATGAACTGTGTGTTCACATTTAAAAGATTAGTATTGCTGGAAGCTGCATAGTGTATGCTTTACAGCAGAAGGTCATGGCTAGATAGAAAATACAACCTAGAAATCCTTACAAATATGTTAATCTGTGTAATAACATATCCAAGACCTAAATATTTGGTTCTGTTCTTTGCCTTCATCTTAAAATATGCATAGCATAGAGATTTTAAAACAATCAGTTTGTTTTTTTTCAACATCTGGACAACTAACATTGACAAAAAACTGGCTAGGAAATATTACGTGAGATCACTCTCATATATGTGTGTATTAATTTGTGGTTTCATGCCACTAATTAGAAACCTTGCTGTAATATACACTGTAAAGGAAAAAGATAGGTAAGGGACCATCCATTATTAAAATACTATTGCTATTTGTGCCATATCTACCTGTAGACATATTCTGTAAGAGCCTGGAAAATAGAGTTGCCTATTAACAAGTAGCCAAGACAAAATATTTTTATAGATAAATGCTTTAGACTTACAAAACAGAAAATGAACTATGCTTTTGTTTAGCAGGGTTGTACCTCAAAACATAAGAACAGTACTTATTGGAGCAGTTTGAGAAATGGTTTCTTTCATTTATTTATGCTAATGCAGGAAAAATGTTTAGGTTGGTAGTTTTAAGACTACACTTCTCTGGTTATGACTTTAGTGTATCAGAAAAGTTCTAAAACTGGGTGTTAGAGGAGGGCTCTGCATAAACTTAGTAGGACAGAAACTTGCTTCCCTTTTTGGTATCCAAACAAAACAAAAGATTTGACTCAAGATTTTAAAGACCCATAAAAGGGAGGAATTCAGAAAGCACAATTCAAATTTCACCATCTGCTCCTCTAAAGCAGTAAGGAGAAGGGGGAGGTTTCCCTTGTGCACAACCATTATAATCTGAATTGAAGAAAGAAATCAGTGGATAAGCAATAGGAGCAGCACACCCCCCTCTCTTACTTGAGATACTGATCCAATTGGAGCACTGGGCAGGATGAGCTATGAAAAAAATGTACTGAGAACCTCAGCTTAACATTCTCCTCTTCTGTGCCACTGTTTCCCTCTGCAACTGTGTCTTAATAGTTTCTCACTGCCTCTGGCGATGCAATATTACCTCTTATGGACCATGTGTGAGTACTTTAATCTGAAGAGGAAAGGAAAGGAAAGGAACCTGTTCCCCCCCATCTGTTTTGGCTTGCATGTGTTGGTGCTGCTGTTAATGTTGACAGCTGTGTTAATATGCGAGGCCACCTGCCATGTGGTAGATCCTGCATCTTTGGGTAAAAGCCTAACTTGTCTCCCTTTGTGGAAGGTGCACACGGCTAAAAGAGGGTTTCTGTTGACAACTCTGCTGGCAGTTCCTATTATTTTAAATGTGTAAGAATTATTTAGTCTTTTCATGTGGTACTCAGCTACTGCAGGGTACAAAGGAAGAAAGGGATTATCTAACCTGAGCCATGTTCATTTTTTACAGTTTTACTACTTTTATTAGAAATTACATGCCTCTGAGAGAACTGTCATGTGGTACATTTCTGTACTTTCAGCTTTCAGATGCAGGGAAGAAAGGGGAAACAGATTTGAGCACAACATGTTACTGTTTGGGATTAGCATTTCTGATTAGGTTGGCTCTTTGTGCTTGGACAAGCATATCCCTGGTAATGCTTCATGCTGCCCCTCCGGGCACCTCGCTAGTGTGGAGAGATTTTGGATGCAGCTAACCACTCACCGTAGTGTATGTAACTACATCCTGAGGTGGTTGGATTAATTAATGCTGAGGATTAATTAGTGCTTAAATCATTTGAAGATACCCGATGCTTTATAAAGGATAATTATTATATTCAGGTTTGCTAAAGCTTAGTGATTAGACCTTACTTAAGCAATAGGTAGGGAAGCTGCAGGATGTATGTGTGGAAGAATTAAAGCCTAAGCCTCCCTGCAGCCTGTTTGTGCAGTGCCAATAAGTTGTCACTCTTCTAATTTGGTTTTGGTGCCTTAATTACTTTTATTTTTAATATCAGAGGGAGTGTCTCTTCTGTGATGTTCCACAGGGGCAGGCTCTGCATTTTGCACTTTTAACTCTAATTGCCTTTTCCCTGAGAACGGGCAACTATGTGTAGGTGCTCTCAAAATGTGTTTGTTTTGTTGTTGGTTTTGTTTCTCTATACTGTTCTGAAATTAAACATTTAATATTTTTAGTGCTAGATTTGAAACATCTGTATCACTGAGAATTGCCAGCTCCTTGTCTGGACAGTGAGAACTAGGCAAGAGCTTGTTGTTTACTAAGTGCTGGTCCCCTGAATAAGGTTTGTGAATGTTAATTACAGCAAGAGAAAGCTACTTTTTGTAATCTGTGAAACAACCAGCTAGTCACAATTCAGACTGACTGGTAAAGTTTTAAGTAAATGTCCAATATCCACCTGTGTCTGTGTTTTTTATCCACATCAAAGCTATTATGAGACCTGGGCAATATGAAGGGGAGTTGTGTGTGCCTTTTAAAGATTTTACTCCTAGCTGAGGTGGTGGAAAGTATAAAGAGAAGTAGCCAATTGTTTATTTCCAGACTGTTTCTTTGCTGCTACTCTGCAGACAAGCCTAGAGTACCAGCTTCACATCCACCTCAAGCTGCAGCTACGGCAGGCTGGTACTGTGCCACACTAGTGAAGAATATGGGCAGAGAGGCCTTGAGCATAGAGGGGGTGAATTGAGGTAAACAACCAGAAGAAAAATCTTACAGAAAAGAGTTAAGCACGGGCACAGGTTGTCCAGAGAGATGGCGGAGTCTCCATCCCTGGAGATACTCAGAAGCCACCTAGACGTGGTCCTCGACAACTGGGTCTAGGCAGCTCTGCTTGAGTAGGGGGCCTGGACCCCGTGACCAACCTCCCAAGGTCCCTTACAACTGCAGCCCCTCTGTGATTCTTTGAGACAGCATGATGCAAAAAGGAGATGATAAAAATGTGTGAGTTGTAGGCAGGCACAATGAACAGCAGAGATGCTCATCGAGATGCGAAAGAGGAAAGTGTGGTTCTGAATTTAAAATCCTAAAATCAATGTTACTGTTTTACCAGCAATTCACACTCAGTGAATCATTAAAATTTTGTGCATCACCTCTGTAAAATGAGGATAGTAGTTGTCACTAGGTTGCTGCATGGCAAGGCCATCTGTGTTGGTAGGGATAACTTGATGTTTACTCAAGGAAGGCCACAGTATTCCAGGGGTGACAAACTAAGGTTAAGAAAACAAATAAAAAATCAAAAACAAAGCAAGAAAAACCCACCAACCCTAGAACTCTGTTCTAGGAACAAATCTTTTCAAAAGGCAGGAGAACCCTCTTCCTCCAAGTCACAGCAAGAATGGCCTGAGTGTATCCCAGAGTGACACGGGGAGGTGAGGGGTGAGCCAGAGCAGCCCACTCAGCTCTGTACTTTTCTTTGACGTAAATGTTTTAGTGTGCTGGCAGAACAGTCATCTATGTTATGTGGCTGCCAGAACCGATGCCCGGCCCAGCATAGTCTGAAGGCAGTTACTGCCTTTTTCATTGATAAACCTAAGTAGTATTTCCAAGTTGGCACAAGTTAAAAACAGCAGGCCAGCGTTTGTGTCTGTACTGGGGTAGTATGAATTGTCGAGGCTGTCTGTCCCTTTTACTTAAGAGTTAATTTTCACTTCTGATCTTTTCTCTTTGTTCACTCTAATGATGCCACATTAACTTAAAAAAACAAAAACAAAATCCACACAAAAGCAAAGCAACGCAAAAAAAAAAAACAAAACAAAAACAACCCAAACCAACAAACAACCAAGCAAACAAACGAAACGCCCTCCTCAGGAGGTGTCTGGAGGCTGCATACGGCGGTTCTTTTACTCTGTGCTGCCATGGCTCCCTGCCCGCGACCCCGGGTGCTCCTCGCCCCTTTGCAGGCGGCGGATCCAGGCCTTGGTTTGCCCGCCGAAAGGAAAGAGCTGCTGGAGCGCGTACAGTGCTACAACACCTTCTCCTCCCACAGCTTCCCCGCCGTGCCACTGCTTACCGCAGCCATGCCAGCCAGGAGACGGCCTCCCGGGCGCGGCTCTGCCTCCTTCACGCCCTTCGCCACCTCCCTCAGACCCAAGCCGAGGCCTCCCCGCCGGCGAGAAGGGGCGGGCAAAGGGGGAGCGGCGGCTCCGCCCCGGGGCGGAGGGAGACGATTGCCGCTGCCGCCTCTCGCTGGCTCGGGGACTCGCTGCTGGGCGGCAGCTGGCGGTGCCTCCCGTCCCGTCAGCGTCCCATCCCGGCGGCGGCGATGTCTAGCGGGGATAGCCGGCGGCGGGCAGGCCCCTCCTGGCACAGCACCTTCTCCCGCTTCTTCTCCAGAAGCCCACCCAGCGAGGGGGCGGCGGCGCCGGGTCGGCCGGCAGGCGCTCACAGGTATGTGTNGGGAGGTGCAGCCTCCGAGGCGGGAGAGCGGCGGCCCCAGCCGGGGAGGCGTTTCGTCCCACGGAGTTTGGAGCCGGGTGTGAGGGGGTGTCAGCCTGCCCCCTGACAGCGCCCGAGCCCGTGTTTTCGGTAGTGGTGTTGAGTGAACGTAACCGCGGAACGCTGCGAGCCAGGTCCACTGTGAGCTTGAGGATGGTGGGAGGTGAAGGGGTTTGGTTGGGGTTGGCCTGAGCGTTCGGGTCCTGCTTCACCCAGACCGGTGGGGATCAGCCGAGCTCTGTCTGAGCGCGTTTGCTGGGGACGGCCGGCCGGCCCGGGGGCTTCTGGTGCTGCTCTGCCCCGGTGAGGGCGGTGCGGGTGTCGGCGGAGGGGCTGCCACACCCCCTCGTTCCGCAGGTTGCAGCCCCTTCCTTGGAAACTGAAAGCAGAGCAGGGCAGGACGCAGGGGGCTGTGAGGTGTTTTGTTTGTGTTTTGTTTTTTTTTTTCTTTTCTGTTTTCACACTTACAGGTTTTTTTTCTTCAGTGGTGTAAATCAGATGTAAACGCAATATAAATATTACTGATGTGTTTAAGTCTCAATGCAAAGTTTGTGGTGCATGGAAACATGATTGTTAATAATTTTTTGTATGTGTGTAGAGACACTTTGCAAGATTAAAAAGTTTGGAAACTTCTGCATTTTTTCCTCTTCCTTTTTTTTTTTTTGTGTGTGTTTTTGTTTGTTTGTTTGCTTGTTTGTTGTGTTGTTGTTTTGCTTTGTGTTTTTTTCCTGGTGGCTGACTTCTGCTCTGTTTATGTAATACAGAAGTACAGATAAAGTTTCCTTCTGTTTCTCATGCGGCCTTATTATTGGCCCTCGATAATTAGGATATTTTTATGGTGCAGAGGTGCAAACTGACTGGGCCTTGTATCCTCAGGTGTAGTATTTACTTTCTGCTTTTAACATGTTGGTTTTAATCTTTAAGTCATTTGTCATACTGCATAGATTGTGTTTAAACCAGCAGATAAGTAAGTACAGTTTTATCAGATAGATAGTGGGTATCACAGTCGTTCTTTCAGTGAAAAGCTGGATCCACTGGCCTTTTTATGACAGCGAAGCATTGCTTTGTGTTTCCTGGAAAACAAAAACCCAAAACCCAAACAAAAAAACCACCAGGAGCAAGGCTGTCAAATCAAGAGTGTCTTTCAGTTGCAGTAGTGTGGCTATTATATTTACCCGGGATGGTTAAGATGTGGGAGAAGGGGAAGGGTTAGATGTGGCTGAGGACCTGAAGAGGCCATTGGAGAGGTTTCCTCAGACTCCTCACCAGCTCCCTGCAGCGGTGGTTTGGGATAAACAAAAAAGCATAGCGGTTGCCTTGGTGAGGAGGAGAGTGATGCTAGCGCGGTGGTTTGCAAACTAAACAGCCTGTCCGTAGGTAGCACTCATGGTAGACCTGCTCCACTTAACTTCGGGCTGGAGTCTGTTATCTTTACCTAAATCACAGTTTCATTTCCTGCAGCTAAGAGCCTTTCCTTTATGAGGAAGCTGGGATGGTCAGTGTAGATAGGAAAGGGCTTGGGCCTCTTGGCCTTGTTCTTAAACTGCGTGGTTAGGTGGAGGGTGGTAGCTGTGACTCCTCTCCAGAGTAAAAGCAAGCAAAAAACCCTTCTGCTCCGAGGAGTCCAACTTGGTATGTTAAGGAGCCTTTTTTATCGCACTAGGTCGTGGTGTGGCACGTTAGTCAGGAATGCTGATGTTCTTGTACTTGGTTTCCACTGGTAGCCTTCTGCACAGATTAGCGTAATTGCATACATTAAGCAGCGCTGGGTTGGGATGAGTGCAGCAGGTTTGCTCATCGTGTTTATTTAGTGAGCTCGGCCGTGTAGAAGAATGGATAGCTGAGCAAAGCGTGTCTGTGGGGAGGGGGAATCGAGCCTGCTTTGTGTGTTTATTGTTCAGGTGTGGAGTGCGTCAGGTCAGTTCAGGAATACATCTTTTGTTGTGAAAAATGTAGACACCAGGGTGGTTAATTTCCTGTTCAGATTATCAGTATGGTATATATCAGAACCAGATCAAATCCGCAATAAACTTTTGAATGGAAGTATTTTGGCTAGCTTCGGGTTTTGAGAAAGCTGAACACCTAAGTAAGGGGGCAGTAGAGGGAGCAGTATGTTATATAGGACCAAACACACCCCCAGGTGTACCTGTGTTGACCTCTGAAGACATGCGTCATGCTTAATGTCTATGCAGACCGTGATCGTTTCCTCAAATTTTAAAAATGTGCAGAAATGAGCCTGCTTGAGTTCCAAAAGTCATTCTCTATTGGTTCCTGCAAGTGAGGCAACAGTGGTTGGATGGAAGCCTCCTGTTTTCCTTTCCTCAAACCCACAGCTGCCCCTCAGATCTGTGGGGTGGATATGGAACTCTTGCCCATTCTTGCTCCAGGCTCCATGCTCAGACTTGGCTTTAAAAAAACAAAACCCCAAACCTACTGTGGCCCTGGTTTAAAATAGGAGGAAGGAAGGGTGAATTACACCGTTTGTTAATCAGTGTCTTAGACTCTTCTGAGAACCTCATTTGACAAAGAGCTTATGTTAATAACTTGCTCTTACAGCAATTTGTAGCTCTGATGAACATGAGAATTGCTGGAGGCTTGCATGCTTGTGGAAAAAATAACCTTTGCAGATTAGTTGCAAGTTTCGTGGTGGCAAAAAGCACAGCACATGCATTATGGGCTCACTTGGATTTTACATAAAATGTAGACAAATGTGAGATATCCCCCACTGAGTCCTTGCTTCCATAGATGTGTTTTTCAGAGTTGGGTCTGTTTTGAATGAGGGCCTCAGTGCTTTTCATGCCAGTTCTTTATCATTAGCTTCCATCGAAGTCAATCATTATGCACTACTTGGCTATTCGCTACTTTCAATTGTACATAATTGATTATTTGTTACCTCGGTGTTTGTCCTGGAGCAGGCTAAGTCCCCAGGGTGAAAAAATCCCATTGAATTTTCACTATTCTAATGGCAGTCTGATTTTTTTTGATTTTTTAAAATACATGGGGTTTTAGTCCATCTGGATGAAGATGCAGCATTTAACACTGTAAGTGAATATAGTGTGTATTCTTTTAGAAATATGCAGCTTCTGTGCCTGAACAATTGTTGTGGTGCAAATAAACACGACCTTTCAGGTCATGGTAGAAGCTGCCAGGGAGGTGTGACACATTTCGCTGATTTCTTTAACCCAGAGCTTCCACCAAAATCTGCTTTAAACTATGGGTATTTTGTTAGTTATTCTGTATATTCACTAGCAGATTTATTTGAGGTTTCTCTTTTTCCCTGGAAGTGCTTTTGGTTGGTTGGACAGATAACTACCAATGTAAGAGGGTCTTTGTTGGGTTTGTCCAGATATTTCTTCTGCATCGCTGAAGTGTACCAGACAGATCAAACAGGGAAAAGCGGCCGTTACTTGGCTTTAGAGGGTTCTGGGGGTTTGTTTGTGGTTTTTTTTGTTTGGTTGGGTTTGGTTGTTTTTTTTTTCCAGGCTGAGCTTATTGTTCCGTTCATCTATGAGTTTCTAGCAAAGAGGTTTCAGAGATGGAAGAACTTTGTTTATCCTGCCTGAGGAGAGATTAGAGAGTCTCTTTCTTCCTCTGGGACTGACAGTCATTGTTGCTGTTTACAAAGACCTTGTATTTTTGTAGCTGTAAAAACTATGCCTTTGGAAACTGCTGAGAATTGATTGAATACATTTCAAAGTTATTTTTTGTTATTACCTCATGACTGGTTTTGTTTCAGATACCATTACTATCTTTGAAGAATTCCATCATCTGCTTTCTAAGAAAGAAGCTTCTTTCAGAAGGCAGAGCAGGATTTTTGTTATTGTTAAATTTAAACTCATTTGTGACTGTACAGCAAGGATGATGGTTTGTGGAACCAGCAAGCAGAATACTCAAACCATATGGAAGAATTCAATTATTTAAGCAAGATACATTTTAAAATTTTCTATTTACTTGTTAATTTTGGTGTGTGTTTCTTTTTGCTTCCTAGTTTTTTCTATTTTGACTTTTACTACAGAGTAATTCAAAATAGTAGCAAAGGTCCTGATTCAGGAGGATACCCAAGGGGTTGCCAATAATTAGTTAGGTAAATAGTTCTGTGCACTGTAGTGGGACTGCTTGTTTGATTGGAATTGGGCATAAATGTTTCATGGGGCTGAGACCAGAAGGAGCAAGCACAGCAACTGACCATGTATATGTGAGACATTTCCTAAAGGAAATGTTACTGGAGTATTAATTATAATAGTACTACTCCTTGGAAGAAACAAAGCAACATAATTTTTTTTTTCCTAGCTATTTTAAATTTTAACAACATGGCCTCCTTTCCACTTACTGGCATTAGTGTTGGAGTGGATGCAAAAATATTTCCAAAACAACTATGCATCTTTGGTTTGAAGGAGATGAAAACTCCTCAATCTTCTTTGGTGAATAAAAAGCTAATAGGTGGGGAAGGGGGAGGAGGGAGGGAAAAGGCAAAATTCAGGAACATGTTACCGTGGGGATTTTATTTCTGATTACTGAAACAGTTTAAAAGGATAGAAACCCAACTACTGGTTTTATATTCTGAAGGGGTTTTAGAGTTCATACAGTTTGGTTAGCTTAAACTCTTATATTTCTAGACAGCAGCATAGCACTCTGTTGCACAGGCATTCCAGAGGATATTAATACCTCTATTCTTCTGGTATTTTAATTCCTAAAATAATTATACATTCTAACTGGCTTTACAGTATCACTTTTGAAGACTTCAAAGATGAGAAACCTGGATTTCCATAGTAATTTTGCTTTCATTATTAATTTAGTGACATGAAGTATGGTCTCTAATTGTATTACGTTAACATGATTTCATGACTTGCCTTATTTAAAAATGGAATCTTGGTTTTCTGAGTATTCCAGAAATGGTTCTTACGTCACTAAAACATTTTAATGACTGCAGCGTATCAGCAGTTTGGAGGTCTTCAGGCCTAAGTGTACAAACGTTGTATGGAGCTGCACTTTGCTTAGGGAGGGTGTTGTGTAGGTAAAAATGTAGGAGGAAGTGTTTCTTGGGAGCACATGGAGAGCAATTGCAGAAAGAATTTGAGTGACAACAGACTTTCACAGACTTGTCAAATCATTAAGATTGGAAAAGATATCTAAGATCATCAAGTCCAACTGCTGTTCTAGCTTTTGATTTGTGGTTTAAAAATTTAGTTATCTAATTTCTTTTGTGTGGAAAATGCGTGTTTTTTGTTTGTTTTGCTTTGTTTTAATCAGTAGGGCAGCTTTCCTGGATTTTTTTTTAAATGTCTCCTATTTTCATGCCATTTGTCAGTACCACTGTTGATCCTCAACCCTGCAAGCATACCATTTGTATAATGGACTGTCAGTTCTGTTCCCTATTAATGCAATAATTTTAACTCTAATAAACAAATAATTTATAAATCTGTTTGATATTATACCAAATTTATGTGCTAGTGGCCAGTAACATATTTATTCCATAAGAATGTTGTAAACTTTAACTGATCAGAGTGGCAAATATGGAGCAGATTATACATTAATGTTGGTTGCTATGCTTGACAGATGCCAGAAGAAAAACCTTGATGTAATCTGGCATAATCCTACTGCACAATATCTAAGTAGACTCTACATTTGTATTTCTTTCCTCTAGCCTCTGTATGGCTGTTCAATTCCCTCACGTGGAAAAGAGATTACATTGTTCAGTAAGGGTGATCATTGTACTTATTTCACTTAGTTACAGCCTTTAAACCTAAAGGTGCATATTCAGTGTAAAAACAAGGTTTGGTTCTTGCATTTTGCATATAAATTGGATTGCAAAGTGTGGCATATTTGTGATTTTATAGCGTGTTTATTTTCCATTATATTTTTAGTTCCATTTTGAAAGAGGATTTAAAAAAAATCTTTATTTTATACTAACACACAGTGTAGCTCACATGTTCTATGTGGCACAGCACTGTTTATGCAGACTATGAAGCTGACCTAGCTAAGTCATGCAAGCCAAGAACAGTATACATAAACAGGTCTGAGAGGAAAAATTGTTTTGGTTAATCTAAATTGCTTAATGCTGTCTGTAATGGAACCAGTTTTAAGGTAAGATTGTTCAACTGAATATAGTATATTTTGTGCTGTTTCAACACTTAAATTAATCATCTGATTGTAACGCTTCTCTTGCCTAAGTTTCTGCCTTCTACTCTTGGCTGTTTTCTCTTTCCTTACCTTTCCTTGGTTTCTGTTCCTTTTCATCCACTTTCCTTCTTATTTGTTTTAAATGAAATAGCAACCTTGCTTTCCTTTGACCTTCTAATTTCAAACTCTCTACCTTGTTTTCATAATTTCCATTTATCTTAATTCCTTTACTGCTCTTCCTCTTATGTGAGTGGCCTAGGCATAAAGCACAGGAGTTGGAGGCAGAAACTTAACATACAAATTTCTGTATGTTAATACATACAGGGGCAAATACTCCCTTTCTCTTTAAGACAAGCCCCAACAGCCTTGCGAGAGACTCAGGGAGGACTTTGTCACTGCTGCTGCCACTTGGTTTTCCAGGAACAGTGTTAGCCTCGTGAATCTTTCTGAGAAGTTGGATAAAATTTTTCATTTTGAAGCTCTTTAAAAAAGGCAATATTCTGTTGGGGCTGGGAGGGGAAGAAAGAAAAGATGTCTTTATTAATTATAATTTTCTCTTTAAATACTGATGTATTTTAATGTAATTTGATGCAGAAGGGGGATTGTGTGAATCTTCATTGATTTCCTCACAAATTTAAAGCACGTGTTGCAGCCACTTTGGCTTTACAGTAACATTATACTTTTGATTAATTTAACAAATGTTTGGTGTGCCCTTGCTGATGTCAGTCAGTATGCGTATCAAAAGTTTGACTCTTAAAAAAACATCTGACTTGTCTTCATAGATCTTGTTCTGATAGGTCTGGCTGCACAGTGCACAAGTGGCTTCACTAGTGTGACATTAAATACTGGAGTGAAGAGTTGGTATTTCACTGTAACATCCATTGTATTTGGTTGGATTAAAGGAGAAAGATAGAAAAGTTGATTTACCAAGGCTTCTGGGTCAGCTGAGAAGTTAGTGAACATGATGTTGATTCTAGAATCACTGGAGGATGGGAATTGTCAAACTCACTTTAATTTATATTACAGATTTAGTTCACAAACTGCTGTAATAGTATCCTTAGACTCTTTTAGGCATCTGTCTTGGTGTGGGTGCTCCAATTAAAATACTTACAAGTGTAACAGTGATGGGCTAAGAATCAACATACGGAGGGATATATAAAGACCAGATGTGAAAAATAATTTTCTACTTGATGTATTTGAAGAAAATCAAAAGGATGTGTTTTTTAATGAATTTATTTAATATTTTCACAAATAATTTTAAAGATGACAAAGCTGTAGCATGTGAATTTTGCAGATGACTAGTGTGAACAGTATAGGAATCACCATGTAGATGACAGTAAAAGCAGACTAAGTTGCCACACTTGACAATCAGCTGTACATGAGCTGCCAAAGCAAATTGGTGGCTTGGAGAGAAAATATGATTCTTGGGTCTATAAACAGCAAAGTACCTGTATTCTCTGTGGGTCAATTTTGATTACTAGTGTACTTGAGTCTAGTTATGGTATCCACAGTTATTATGAAGAAGATGCTGATAAGTGAAAAAAGACTCCAGAAGAGCTCCAGAATGTTTTGATGTCTGGAAATCTTTCCTTACAGAATAAAATTAAGTAACTCAATACATTTAGCTTGTCTAAGCGAACATTTCTAATTAGAGGGTTACAGTTTGAGGAATGACTGCTTCAAGGTGTGTAACTGCTAGTGCTTCATTTTATATGGAAGATCTGTGACTACGAGAGGCTGTTTGAACCTGCAGCCTTTGTAATCTGTCCCACAAAGATGTAGGTTGATCCTGTAGCTGAGAGATAAGGCTTGGCATATCATACTAGTAAACCTAATTTTAAGTAGTGAATTTAGTAGCAGTTTAAATTGAGAATTCTTATTTACAAAAGATTTTCCAGTGCTTGTTTTTAATCAACATTGTATCTTTTGGTCAGGTGTTAAAGGCTGTGCCTGTTGGTGAAATTTCATAATTTAGATTATACAAGAGGACATCTTCAGTAATCCTAAGGGTCTGTATGGCAAATAGGGCAACTGGTATATATAGAAAAACATGACTCAAAAGGTCTGAAATTTTAGCAGTCATCTTTTTAATTACTGCTTGGAAGCCAGCACAGAGAAGAAACAAGTACTAGTTAACCTATATCTCTTTGCAGGTGTATGATAAAAGTTTCATAACTACTACTACTTTGTGGATGTGGTTTGAGAATCACTGTAATGTGCTGAAACTTCATGATTATTTTGGTCTTGCACATCTATATTTGATAATATTATTAGACATGGGTGTTCCCACTCATTCACATTCTTCAGGGAGGCTCTCACACAGATGGATTTTAAAGGAACTTGGTGATGAGATCCTTGTTAGCAATCTGTCTTTTCCTTCTTGGGAATATCCTTCTGGAAGGTCAACCACTGAAGGTATCACTGTGTTGGCACCAAGTAAAATCGGGAAGAGGTTGTGACATCAAAGCCAAATGAGGTGTTATTTCCTGGAGAGGAACATCAGTTTTGTGTGTAGAGAAGAAAGGCAGGGTCAGGAACTGGCATTACACCCCAGAATGCTGCAATAAAGAAACTAACAGGAAAGGAAGCCTAAAAATTGTAATGGCCTAAGTGAAGACTACAGCAGAGTATGAGTTTTATCAACAGTCCCCAAAACACCTCATCTTGAGGAAAAGATTTTAGAAAATATTGGGAAGGAGATGTGACAAGGTATAACATGAACAGGAGAGATGTATGTATATGCTTAGTTTATTAGCAGTGTGTCACTAAAGCCAGATGTAGAAGCGTTTTGCCTTTTGGCACCCTTGAGCATCTTTCAGGAATGGTTTCTGAGTTAATCTGAAGAGATCAGTTAAAAAGACATAATGCTAGCCTGATGTGGTAGCAAAGAGCTCTTGACTGTTCAGGGAGTCACCTGTCCCTGAACAGAGAGAGAGGTGGCAAAATGACAAAGCACTTGCATAGTTGGCACCACTTGGGCTGCACGAGAAGTAAATGCTGGAGCTGCCACGTTGGAAGAGACTTTGCTTCTAAGCGGTGGTGGAAGGAGGGACGATCAGCATCAAGAAGTGATGTTGTGGTGCTGTCCAACTTGAGCTTCAGCCATTAATTTTCCCCCAGTCAACAGCCTGAACTTTCTTCTTGTACAAGAAACCTGAAATGTTGCAGTGATGACTTTCAGTTTGGTGAGCTCTGCTTCTGGGGAGTCTCAGATAAACTTGCTTTTTGGGCTTTATTGCTCTTGCCTGCCACCAGTAGCTTTTTTTTATTATTATTATCTGACACAACGTATTCACAATCTGCTGTGTGCATAACATGGGTGGAGTAGATTAATAAAGGAAGAAGGGTATGGGCTTTTAATTTGCAAGTTCCAAGGGATTGTTATGAAGGATGAGGATAAAGGAAGCAGTTTTCACGCACCATACAGAGTTGCTGTGATGGCCTTTTGAAGATGTGATTGCTTGTAATTGTCTTGTTTTGGTTTTAGAGGCAGTTGAAAAAGATCTTGCAAAGCCTACTTAAATTTGCTCCTTTAAACTGAATTTTTTTCTCAACTCATGATCCCTGCTGTATTAACTAACCTGTGTTTGAGTAATTTTGCTTACATGTGTCTACTTCTTGTGTAAGAAGCAATGCAGAATATAAATATTTGTTTCCCACATAACCTTCACCTCCATATCCTTAACCTCTTCTGCATAAGTGTAATGATTAAAAACTTTGACCACAAATCTGCTTCCAATTCAGCTGCCACCTCTCCCAGTATTACAGAAAGGTCAGAACAGATTTTCAGCAGCAGAGGAACAGAGAGCATTAGAAAATCACACAAAGAAAGATTTTTATAGAAGATATAGAACAGGATCTTTTTTTTCTAACTTGAGTTTAATCTTTATTATTTAAAGAATAGGAGTGATGCTAATGAGATAAAGCATGCTGACAGGACAGTGGGGGAAGAGCAGCAAGACAGTCAAGGAGAAGGCATCCCTCTGCCTTTGCTTGAAAATTAACCCATCTGTGTTGGGTGCACTAACTTGTAAGAGAAAAAGAAATGTCTGGCAAAAATTACAGCAGGAAGGCAGCCAAGAAGTATCTGAGAGGCTTGGTTTGTAGTCTTAATTTTAAGTGTCTTTATTATGCAAGGCATTATTTGGTATTTCCACGATATTTCCTTCCTACATCTAATATATTGATATTTCTCTTCTCTCTCGCTCTTTTTTTTTTAAATAAATCTATAAAATAAATAACTACTTAAATATCAAAGCAAATGGTTGTGAGAATTTGTCTATGATTTCCCGTTCAGTTAAGAAGCCCATGGGAGCCAGCTGAGGGAGCAGAGATGTATTTTGCATTCCTAGGATTACGCTTTCCTCTTTCACTTCTTAAAAGCAAGTACAAAGTAGTTTCAGACCCTGTGTTGGTAGAATCCTGTTGCTGGGTTTATAGTGTAACAGCAGTAGTTTGTGAAGCATAGAGCTAAAGACCTGCAAGATTCATCTTCCTAATTTAGCAAGTGCTGAAATGCTCTCTCAGAGCTGGCTGGCTGATGGAGCAAAGCCATGTGAGTGGTTAAGGACAAGCCTAACTTTAGATGTGCTGAACTGGACATATCTTGCTTAGTACCTGCCACGGCCAAGCACTGAAAATACACCACTCTGGAAAAGCATGAAGCAAAAATGTGACTTAGTGGAGCCAAACTTCAATGGAACATCTGGAGCTCTAAAGGAAGGGAAGGGGGGAGAAGGGAATCCCAGTTCATGGTGAGCCTATACAGACTGTACTTTTCAGTTCTTAGCAAAGGTGTAAGAGTTTAGTGGTATAATATCATGTGGCTACCAAAGCAACATTTCTAACATTAAATTGCAGAGACTTTACAAAAAAAAAAAAAACAAACAAAAAACCCTTAGAATATAGTTCTTGGAAGTGTAACATGTAGCCACTAATGATAGGATAATATGGGCGTATAAAAGTAACAATTAAAGAATTGGTAATTTTTAGCATGAATACCATAAATACTCTGTTTTCAATAATTAATTTTAATTGTAAATGCCATAGCTTAATGATTCTGATCGCTGATCTTTGAATATAATCTCATATGGACAACATGGGCATATGTTGCAAGATAAGAATATGTGTGGCATAATTATATTAGCTTAATCATGTTGTTTCTTTTTTTTAGTGGGAGTATAGGGTTGCGTGTGGGCTTACGAACTTTACTGCTTTGTTTCCCTATTCAGAGAATTCATGGGGAAAATACAGTGTTACAAAATAATGATTAGCAACTATTTGCAATGTGATTGATGGGGGGGGGAAGCCCTAAAAATTGTAGGGAGCTGTCAGTGGGAAGTGGTAAAATGAATAATTTGAACCCCATAAGCAATTACCAGACTGTTCTCAAGTCCCGAGGACAAACCTTGGCACTAGCTACTGTGTCTGTGGTGTTTAGGCTGCAGAAGGTAATCTTGACTCTTTGGGGAAAAACCAAACAATTTTATCCTAAATAATCCCAAGGGCCCTGTTTCCAGCAATGAGAGCTCTTGTGCTGTAAGCTTCATTCATTCAGTGCAAGTCGTTTGGTTTCAGTCAAAGGTCCATTTAAAACTGGGCCTTGGATAAGGTTCACAAGAAGTATGTTCAGTTGTGAAGTGATCTGCAGTGGGGCATGCTTGCTTGTTGGGTGGCATTCATTGCCCCTTCGTTTGTGCTGGTACAAACCACCACTCTGTAAATTGCACCAGGGGTCAAGTTTTTCCTCATGGTCCTATGCTTCCCCCTTTATTTTGTTGGAGACCATGGCCCTACTAGGAGCCCTGCTTGGCTGGGCTAAGGGTGGAAAGAGTGAACTGAGGCTGAGGAGAAGGTGTGGAAGTTTCTGAAGCTGGTTCTGCTGACAAAGTCAGCATGTTGAGGAACTACACCCTAAAGCAAAAGGTTCAGGAATGTAGAAACGCTAGAATATAAACCATGAAAGGGTGTGGGGAATTGCTTCCAGGTTTAGGTTTATTTTATGCTGGGAAGTAAAGTTTTGATACTTTTTTAAAAATTATTTTTAACTTGTTGATTTTAAGATTCTTATCTGCTGAACTGCGTTCTTTCAATTTTGGTAGGTACACTATGGAATTTCATAGCAATCTGTCCATGCCCAGCTTGAAGGAAGTAATACAGGCATGTATTTCAAATACAAACAAGAAGTAGGAACGTGAAAAATTTTGGGAAAGAAAACATGGTATGAAGGGAAGAATATGAGCAAAACAAATCGATAAAATAATAGGCCACTGGTGATTTGTGCTGGCAATACTTAACAAAAGCAAGGATCTCCTCTGTGGTTTGCAGACCACAAAGAGGGATTTCCTGAAGCCAGGTGGAGATCAACCTCATTATTCCACTCTTAAGTACAGGGAATTCCTGTTCATGTCAAGAATGTCAGCATCAGGAAAAGGTATAAAGATCTGAGAAGGGTGGTTTTTTTATTTAAAAAAAAATAAAATAGGAGGGTGAAAATAGGTTACATACTGAGAAGCACTTCTGTTGGTGTGCCAGTCTGTCCAGGAGTGACATTCATGAAACACATTAACAACAGTAGAAATTAACAGGATAGAATTCATCTGCTCTGTGTTACAGAGTGGAAAAAAACAGCCAAGATTTCCTGTCTGATGCTCTCCCTGAAAAAGCATCTTTGTGTTTATGAATGCATTGTGAAAGTTTACCTGAGGTGATCTGAAATTACATGGTTTCCAACTTGAAGAGGATCTGTAAAAGAGAGGAAGGAGCTTTTCTGTGTTGGTATCTCTAAAAAGATCTGGAAGATCTTGAAAAACTGAATTGCAATAGCGTTGTTCTCCCATTTTTGTTTCGGGAATGTTGTCTCAGAGCAGCAGAGAGGGACACTAACGTTTAGTCCGGCTGGCTTTTGTGTTATGTGTGTATAGCAACGTGTATTTAGCTTGGCTGTCTAATTCACAATAGGAAGAAAACATTTATTTTCAGGTATCTAATTGAGATGTGCTTACTTGTGGTTAACAGACAATAGGAGTAGGAGTACCAGCATGTTTAAATACTACCTCTAAATCCTGTCAAGATTTCATCAAAATGCAAGTAACTATTTTTTATTTTATTTCAACATAATTCAATTTATTTCTTCATACAAATTCAGAAATAAGGGCTTGTGCATTTGTCAGTAACAAAGCTAGAATTCTGAAACTGATGAAGAAAGATTTTTGAAGTGATTGTCATTTCATTGCAATACTGAACGTTTATCTCAATTATTTGGTACAAAGTTATTTTTCTTCAGCTTGTGATGTGCAATGCAGGAAGTGATGTCTGTCATTAACATCCTCTAATGTTTTCCTTGATACATTTCTGCTTTTAATTTGCACATAGCATAAAGGTTTTAATTAAAATATTTTCAACTGCTATGTGCTTAAGGATCCTTTTAAGAATCTGAAGCAATAGGGGGGACAAGGGAAAGAGGGAGGGAGATGGTTCCCCTTGTTCCAAAGTTGGATTCTGAAGAAAATTTTGACCAAGGTAAACTGGCAGTAAGGCCATACATGACTTTGGACAGTTTTCAGTGTAAGGACTGAGGGTACCTTTAGCTACCAGGTGGATAGTGCTATAGCAAGGAAAGCTGCTGTAGTAGATGATGGATCAACTGTAGTATCATTTTTCCATCAGAAAATAATACATGTGCACGGAAGACCTGGGTTTCTTTCAGCTGGAGGAGCTGAAATGCTTTGTGTTGTTTCTGAATGCTAGTTTGAAAACCTCTCTGTTTTTTTTTTCCAGTTCTGAAAACAAAGGGAATGAAGCCAGAAATTTAAAGAGCAAACAAAAGGAAAGCACAACTCTGCCTGCACTTTTGAAGGTACAATTTTTATTTACTAATACTTAATTGATCTAAAGCCTGCCACCTCTGCTTGTGACTACTTGCTAGTGTTCTGATGTTAGATGTAGTTCTGCACTGCAATATAGCACCTGGTTGCAGTATTCTGGGTTAGAGTACATGATACCAGAGTACTAACACACATTCACAAAACAGACTGTCAGTGCGTCACATTCTGAAAACAAAATTCACATTTTACTTATATTAAAGAAAAGGGAGTCTAGTGCTCATTTTATATGCAGATAGCCAGTGAAGAAGGAACCTGGTATTTTATCACATAAGGGTTTCAGGCATTCTTCTAAAGTGTTAATTCTATGTAATTTATAAATATCTAACCAGAAAGTGTTTGCCTGCCTGAAGGTCCACTGGTTGCCAACCAGAGCACTGTAAGATCTTTCTGCTGAAATTCACATGCCTGTTGGCTGTTCTTCTCCAATGTGATCCATGTTAATCATGCTTGTCTTATCCTGTAATCATTTTGTTGTGAAGAAAAAAAAATACATTCTTCTCTGTGATTAGAGCTTGCCCTACACAGAGCCATTTTTGTGACTCATTCAGTAAGAACTTTTTGCTTGTTTTTTTGTTCCTTTTCCTGGTTGTTTAGTTTAATGCAGATAATATTGTAGCTAGTACCCAAAAAGGGCCTTGACTAGTCTGCTGGATTTATTTGGGGATGCAGTGGACTTCTTAACACATTGAATCTGAGCTTTCTATGCTGTATTGTATTTATTGATCACTGTCAGGTATGGAGAAGGAAGTGGTTGTCTTCTGCTATGGTCTATGTAGTTTCATCTTCCGTATCAAGAGGCCATTTGTTTGGGCTTTGCCAAAGATCAGATGTTTCAGTTGCCTCTGCAGAGATTGGTTCGGTCCAGTGGAGTTGTTAGATCCAGAGCAATTCCAAGTTGAATGTAGTTCATCTACATCAAGGTGGGAAACAATGTAATGACGTTTGTTTGGAAGCTATGTGGATTCAAGCCAGCCCTGTCAGGTCTGAGCTCTTGGAAAAAAAACCATTGAATGCCTTCCTGCTAGTATAAATCATGGACTATTGATTTTATGACTTGAAATGTCAGGAGAATGGATTCTGATAGACCAAATGAGATTCTACTACAATAGAAGCAATTTTTCTGCATTAAAAACAAATACCTTATTTTCTTATGTTAGATCAGTGGATTTTCTAAAACAGATTTTCTTTTTGAAGAAGATTTTGACTGGGGAAGGAGAAGTATTTAACATATGTGCACAGGACTGCCTGGGTGAACCAAAGGGAGCGTAGCAGGTTTCAGTTACCTGAGAGTATCTTTCTCTTGCCAAAAAATAAGCCTGATTTATTTTTTAATTTTAAAAATCCCAAATCCAGAATCTTCCTGCTGAATCTAAATTTGTTTCAGTAAAGTCTTATGTTTTTGTAATACTGTGCTAAAAGTTGATGCCAATGTTAATGCTCTGAAGTTATGTTCCAAATATGTTCCATGTTTTCTTTGTCTTGCCATAACTTTTGATTTAATTATATTGTCTTTGACCTACATTTAGAAGTCTAAAGTGTTACAGTGTACATTGCATTATCTTTGAAATAATACTTTATGTTTGTATAGGCTTTATTAGTAAGGTTTGGTTTTCATAATACTACAATATACTGGCTCTTCAACTGTACTGAGAGCTTCCTGTCTAACTTACTTCTCTCTTTCTTAAGTTGAAAAAAAAACTGATACACTTGAACAGTTTTATATGCATAGTAATGAGTACTTTTAGCACTAAAAGTTTACATCTTGGGTGCACTGAATTTAACTAGATAGTAAAAACTGGTTCAGAGGAGGTGGGCAAAGTGTTTTCTACTACTGGCCTCCTTCCCTCCTCGCTTTTGTTTTTGTAAGGAAAATTGTGTTTTTTTCCAATGCATACGTGCATTTTGATAACACCACACTGCCAAGTGACTGACATTGGCCAAAATAATCTGTCTTTGTGCAAAGATAACTAGAATGCAGTTTAACATCGAGGGATAACTGAGACCAGAGAGAATGCATAGCATTGAAAGATGTTCCAGTTTTATTCATTGAGTCATCAAGGTTACTATGGGCTGAGAAAAAACAATGTTTTATTGTTACAATAAGTGTACTTTGTGAGGAGTGTCTGGAGTTATAGATGTACATGGATTGGGTTTGGGCAGTTTTCCATACATGTCCATATCTCTGAACTGGGCTTCTGCCTCATCATTTCAGGTGGATGGTGACTAGAAGTTGAAGCTGTATGGTGTCTGTCTGTCACCAAGTTATCTGTCACATTTGTCATCAACCTACATGCTGCCATTTTGTATATTCATATAAGAGGCCAGAGGCAATATAGCGGGGGAACTGCAAGCCTCTGATTTAGCAGCAAAGGCTGGACATCTAAATTATAGCTGAGTGAGTGAGTGAGTGAAGCTAGGAAATGTGCTGAGTTATATACAGTAGCTCTTTGCCTCTTCTGAGCACTTTGGTAACCACCTCTCTACTTTTACCCCTGCTACTTTTTCCCTGTGATTAAATATTTTGCTCATAGAGGGAAGAAGAGGTATTTTAATACTTAATGTATGAAAATATGAAGTCTAATTTTTCTATGCCAAAGTGACTTTATCAATCATTATTTGATCACTTCTGTGAAAAATAGTACTGCAATAAATATTGTCTTGTCTTTTAATTAATTGCCAGAAACCATATCACCACTATGCATTTACAGGTGGTTTTTTTTGCTTCTGTTTATTTGAATTAGAGGTATAAACAATGCTCTTTCTGAGTAAATGCTACATTTGAGCATTGTGATTATTAAACAGATGGTTGTGTGGATGTAAACAGTTCTTCAGCCTCACATGTATGTATCTCCATTGCATCTCCATTGTCCAGTACACACTGGTATGTCATTAACCTCACTTTTATCACTACAGTACTTTGTTTTCAAAAAGGATATTGCAGAAGTACTTCCTGCAAAAGTATGTGAAGGCATCTTTTTACAATTTTTACAATTTTTGGTAATTCCCTTAAAACAGATGTTTGTGGCTGTGACATAGGTGTTAATTAGATTGTGTGGAATACCTACCAAATAAGTAGGTACTTACTTGTACTGGCCACTACTGTAGCCAGCTGTGTGCTGGAGAATGTCCTCTTAGTACAGTTTTGAAGAAATCACGTAGCACTTACTGAATATCATACCTCAAAAGTGACCTGGTTCACCACACTGCAGCAGTAGCAGTGGTGGTAGGTGCTTGGGCTAGTTTCAGTAGTAGTGAATAGCTTGGGTGCCAGGCTGAGGGTCTCATCCAAACTCAAAGCTTTGCCATGATGAAGCACTGGAACAGGCTGCCCTGGGAGGTTGTGGTGTCCCCTTCTCTGGAGATACTCAAGACCTGGATTACCTGGATAATGTCCAGTCTTGTATAATGTGCTCTAGGTGATCCTGCTTCAGTGGGAGAGTTGTACTGGATGATCCCTAGAGGTCCTCTGATAATTCTGTGAGTCTGTGACAGTGTAAGCAAACTCACTTGCCTGCCCATTATCCTCAGACACCATTCCTGTAGGGGTACATGGAGGAAGCAGCACTTTTTCCCTAAATGATGAGGAAGAAATTCTGAAGCATCTCAGCACAGGAATTACCATGTGAGCTCTGTCAGGCAAACACAGCAGTTTGAAAAAGTGGGTACAAATTCGATGTGCCAAATACATAATTTAGATTTTAGTATTTCAGTAGCATTAAATATTTTATAATTTGGCCCATAGGCTCAAGACTGGGTGGTAGTCACCTGGATTAACTGGAGGCAGTCTCAACCTTCATAGAAAACACAGAGGCAGAAAGTATTGCAAAGCTTATCTAGTCCCCTCCTCTGCCCCAAGGCGAGATCTCTGTATCTATGTCATACCTGATAGAGTTTTGTCTAACTTGTTTCCAAAGACCTTCAGGGATGGAGTTCTCTAAGATCTCTACAACTTCACCAGACTACTGTTCTACCCATTTCATAAACCTTGTAATTAGAAAGACGTTTTCTTAACATCCTGTCCAAAGCTTCCTTGCCACAAATTAAACCTGTTGCTAATTGTCCTCTGACAAGTAGTCTTGTGTACTGTGTACATGGAGAAGAGATTATTCTGTAGTCCTGCTTTCTCACATGAATTTCATTTCAAGGTAAGATAAATATGGCTGTATTTAAACAGCAGACACAGTATTAAAATTTGATGGCAAGGACTGCAATTACATGATAAGATAGAGCCAGATTGTTTTTTGGAGTTGCAGCGAATAGGACAAGAGGCAATGGGTGCAAGTTGAAACCTGGAAAAATTTCAGTCACATATTAGATTTTTTTTCTCTTTTCCTTTCCCCCCCCCTTTTTTTTTTCCTTTTCTTTTTTCAACCTTTACTGTATGGGTGGTCACATACTGGAACAGGTTGCCCAAGAAAGTTGTAAACCTTTATCCTTGGAAATACTCAAACAGTAACTGTATGAAGCTCTGTTCTAACTAGAACTGATTTGAGCAGGAGCTTAGACTACATGACCTCCCCAGCCACATTCCTTTCAGCCCAACTTGTTCTGTAATTCTCTGTCACATCATTTTTCATCTGGTATGTGAACTCAAATAAGTTTTAAAACTCGGAAAAAGTCAGAATTAGGGGCATTCAGTAACAACAGCTACATATATTCACCAAGCTCATGGAACTTTTAAGTTATACAAAAATGTAGAAATCAATATTAAGCCTGGTAAGCCTGGTGCCTAGTTTACCTCATACTTTTCCGCATAGTATGTTTTTGTTTCTTATTATCATGTTTTTATTTGATATTGTCTTTATTTTGTATGTGTTATCTAAGTAATGTCTGCTCAGCCTGTGCATAATTGTCTGATGAATGCCTCTGTCTTAGACTTGGTAATTAAAAATCAAAAAGAGGGATCTCTTGTCTTTAGGGGGTCATGGGAGGTGAACTATTGATGCCAACCATGAATTTTTCAAAAATTGGGAGTTATTTTTCAAAAATGTTTCTGTTGTTGCCCGCAATAACGAATGAAAGACAAAACAAAAATGGTTTTGATTTGCATAATCATTATTTATCTTGTGGAGCCTAAAAGCACGTATTTTTCTCTTTGGCAATGATGTAGGCTTTTGCCGAAATGGAATTTTATAGGTGAGTGTATAGCACCTTCTGATTTTCTAGAACACTTAAATTAATGGTGTTAACAGATACATTTGTTCAGGAAGACCTTTCAAAAGCGTTCTGTCTAAAGTGCTTGTAAATTCCTTTGTCACATAGAAGATTTTAAGAAAGGATGATCCTGAAATGTCTTCCCTTTGTACTGCTTAGTTCTTCAAAGAATCTTGAGCAGGGAACTTCATTTCACAACTGATGAAAAAAGAATGGGCTTAAACCTTGCTGAGTTTGGCACAGAAACCACAGAGGAAACAGATGAGAAACAGAAGTGTTGCTCCAGATGCTATAGTGTGACAATATAATCTGGTGGAATGGTGGAAGTCACACCCCATTCCTGGTCTACTCCCTTCTTGTGCACACTTTCTTCCTTCCAACCCAAATCATTCTATGATTCTAACAAAGGAAGGAGGTTGCAAACTATGTAAGTATAAAAAAGCCAAAATATTCAGAGGTTTAAAGCATCAGTTATTTGTAGAGATGCAGAATTCACCTTTAACCCCTGTCAAGGTTTAGGCCCATCTGGTACCAACCAGGCCTCTGCTTGCTCACCCTCTGCCCCCACTATGGGACAGGGAGGAAAAAATCCACCTTAAGGCTCATTAATTGAGACAGGGGCAGAGAGGTTTGCATTCTCCAATTACAGTAATGGGCAGAAAACCCATACAGGCTCAATTTGGGAAGAAAAAGGACTAATTTAATCTACAAGGAGAAAAGAGGAAACATGGCCAGATTTTGATACCTTCTCCCTCCACCCCTCCTATGTCCCCAGTCCCGCACCCCTTCCCTGCTGCCTCCCCCTCAGGTCAGTTCCCCACACGGTGTTTCTGCCGCTCCTTCCTCCTCAGGGGGAGGACTCCTCACGTTCTTCCCCTGCTCCAAGGCGGGGTCCCTCTCCCGGGAGAGTCCTTCAGGAACCCCTGGGACACGAGTCCCTCCCACAGGTGCAGTCCCTCAGGCACAGACTGCTCCCGCCTGGGCTGCACACAGAGTCACGGCTGCTGCGGGAGCAGTCACCTCCTCTGACACGGGCTCCTCCCTGGCTGCAGATCCACATCTGACCCTCTCCGTGATCCTGCACAGGCTGCTGCTTCACATCTGCCCCCCTGTGACACTTCAGGGGCTAGAAATACACATTTACCCCACCGTGGTCCTTCAAGGACTGCTCTACCGTGGTTCTTCAGGGATTGCTCCACAGTGCTCCTCCATGGGCTGCAGGGGCACAGCTGCCATCTCACCATGAGCTGTGGGGAGATCTCTGCGCAGGCACCTTTCCCCCTCCTTCTTCACTGACCTTGGTGTCTTTTCCCTGGCTTTGCTTTCTCACTTCATCCTCTCCTCTGCTCTGCAGGTCCTTTTTTATATTTTTGCAGTTTCATTTTCCCTTTTCTTGAATATGTTACTCACAGAGGCACATCCAGCTTCCCATATCTGCTCAGCCTTGAGTAGAGGTGAGGCCAGAATTGGAACCAGGGGAGCTTCCAGCAGCTTCTCACAAGAGCCACCCTTGTGGCTCCCCTGCTTCCAAAACACCACTGCACTAAGCCGAGATGCCCCCAAACTTGCAAGACTGTCAAGGTTAATTTTTTTTTTTTTTTGCTTTTTCTGATTCTTTAAAAGCTATTTTTTAGTTAAGACTACACCATTTTTGACAGTGACGAACCTCCCGTGTGTCATCTCCACCACCACTCTAATTACTGGCATAAACAGGAAAAACCCACTTTTTGCGTTTCTTAAACCTATTTTTCTCATGAACACTACTGACAATGGACTTTAAGTGGTTGTGTGCTTATGTATTTCACTTTTTCCTGATTTTTTCTTATTACTATGCCAATTTTCTTAAGTGTTGTTCCTAATCTGTCTGGTTCTTCTTCCTTAGGTTTCCCTATGTATTGCCTCCCTCGCTGCTTTTCTGCACTGTACTTGAAAAAACAGAAGCTTATTTAATGTGTGGATTTAATGTACCTCAGTGTGTCCCATTCATGGCACACAAGTGAGAGATTACATTAAAGGTGCTTTAGCCTCTTGAAAAACGTGCAGTAGTGACCCACTGTGGGAATGCGCTAGTCTGCCAGCAACTCAAGCTATTTTGCTGCGAATTTTGTTTAGCATACAGAATTTACATACTGTATCACTGTTCAGATTGATTGAGATGCTCGTAATTGTTAAACGAAGTGCAGCCATCTTAGCTATATTTAAAGGTCAAATCTAAGACTGGGAACATGTTTAGTTTTCTACTACTAGAGGTAGCAATGCCTAAACATGCTACTTTGTGCATCCAACACTGTAGTTTGAAACTTTTGAAATTATTTCTGTATGTTAGCAAACAAAGTCCTGAAGTAATTCTGTGACTGTTTCTTGCATGAATAAATTGGGATCTTAGGGTTAAATGACTTGTTGATGATACCTGGAATGAATCAGTGGTGATCCTGAGATCTGGATGTCAGTCCCTCTGCTCTCTCAACTGCAGGTGGGGTGGTTAAAGGGCAGGAGTGTATCTGCTCGATATGCAGAATGTCCTCCATCATCAGACAGTCTGTAAGAGGTCTCCACATGGCTGTCTGGAGTTTCTCTTTTGTAATGAGCATTCGTTCATGGGGAGTGAAATCCGAAATGTCTGGCTGTTGTGACTGGAAGCTAATTCTTTGTTCACAGAGATCTGTGTTTTAATGCTGTTAATGTTTTCATTTCATTCACTTGTTAGGGCAATAAAAGAGATTGTGTTATTGGCAGACGGACATAACCCCAGCCAAATGAGAACCTCTGGCAGTTTGAACTTTTGCCACTCAACTGCTGAGAGACAGCGGCTACCAGGGTGGCTGTTCCCATCCTACCTGGTGTGGGAGGTGGAGTCAATCCAGCAAGGCAATTTCTCCTTGGGTGCTGCTGTGCCACTGAAGCCTCACTCTGCACTTTGTAGAGAACTGTTCACACTGGTAGCATGCCCTGGGCCTGCCTGCCTGCCTAGGTGCAATTAGGATTTGGGCGTATGTCTGTGGTACAGTCAGGAGTGGATTACAGCCTGGAAAACATACCCAGTCTACCATCAAATAAGTTAGCTCAGATAAGCATCACATTTGAGACATGACATCATGGGCTTGTCTTCTGAGTCCTGGCTGCCAAGCTTCTCTGCAGTGGTTGCTCCAGCAAGGTGAGACCACACTACCTGACTGCAGAGTAGATACAGCTTCTGTTACTGCTGCAGTCTCTTCAGTCATCTGATTTAAGCCATAATCCTGTTTCACGCTCTGCTGAGCTTCCCCTCTGCACCAGCCTCATTGCATGTGAGGTCACAGGACCATAGGATAATTGAGGTTGAAGGGACCCCAGGATGTCATCTAGCCCAACCTCCTGCTTAAAGCAGGCTGTGCTATAAGGTCAGGCCAGGTTACCCAGGGCTTGCCCAGTGAAACTTTGAGTAACGAGTTGCTAAAGGAATAAAAGGCAATTAAAGATTTATGAAGCATGTCACAAGCAGGAAAGCTCACAGAGAATGGGAGAGGGTAGGCAAGGGGAAGACTGATTACAGTACATGTACAAAAGGAGGAGAAAGATGGCAGGAGAACTTTTTTTTCCTTGCATCAGTAAGGATCTCAAAAGGAATCTGACAGGTGTATTTTCATCCAAAAAATACTGTTTGCTTGGTAAGTCTGAGAAGCTGTTCATATTGTTACGACATTGAAAGAGGATGTTGTTTTTTTGTTTCTTTTTTTAACTGGGCCAGCAATTAAATGAATGGCAGATGCTCTCTATTAACTTGTATCTCCTCCCCTGTAGGGAAAGGAGAATAAAGGAGAGAGACTTACAGCTTGGAAACTAAGCTACACAGCTTTAGCAGAACAGTAGTGATGAAAAGGAAAATTTTGAAATATATACAAAGCCAGTACTGTGCCCCCCATCCCCCAGTAACGCTTGCATTGCCACTGAGGCTGCGTGGCAGTCCTTGGAAAAGTCCCCCACTGGGCTTCTGGAGTCAATGGCATGTGGAAACTGGAACACATGGATTGGGATCAAAGGCAGACAAATGGATGGAGTCCTTTCAGGTTGACAGCTACGGATAAAGAGAGCTGCACCCGCATGATCCTTCAGATGTATACTGAGGATGATGCATATGGAATGAAATGGCTTCATTTGGTTAATTTTGGTCACCTGTCTGGTCCCCTCCTCTCCAAGAGGGTTGCAAAGGAATTACCTTTACTTCTTGTTTTCAGAGCATATGATGTTTTGCAGAGTCAAGAGTGTCCTTGGTTCTGTATACCATTCCCTAGCAATAGCTATAAACATTGATCAATCCTGGAAGCAGGCAGTGACTGAGAAACATGGGGTTAATTTCAGCAAGTGCAAGTATTTAGAAGAGTCTTAACTGAAAAGTAAAATTACAAGAAAGAAAATCGGTTCTATCCTGACTCAAAGTAGGACATAAACCAATGACATGAAGTGTAACTAATATGAGAGTCACTAGTATTCTAGTGTTGTGAATATCAAACTGCTCCAGCCTAATTGTGACACTGATGCAACTGCTCCTTTGAGGTCAACTAAAGGTCCTGTCTGTTGAAAAATGGGGGGATATACTTGGGAAAGGATTGCCTTGTGCATATTTTACGCCCTTGCTTTTTTTTCCTGAACGTTTCCTAGGGGCTTTTGTCAGAGATGAGCTCAGAGAGAAGATTGGGAAATAATAAGTGAAAGTTATCTTGAAGCTGGCTTCTGGAATTACCATCATAGTGCTACGTTCATCAGGCACTTGTGCCTGAAGGCTCCTGCTCATTATCTTAAATCACAAACTTCAAAATCTATAGCAGGAACAGTTTTGTTTGTATAATGCCTAAGCAGTAGTTCAAAATTTGGACTGAGACTTTCTGGACAAATGGTAACCCTAATGGCTCATGCTGACCAAAGGCAAAGCGGAGCAGGAGGGAGAATATATGGAGAACAGGATTGATTATACTGAAGGGAAGAAAGAAGGATTTGCATAGCTTCTGTGTTGGGACTTAATAGTCACATACATCTTTAAGTAAGCATGGTGTAAATGTTCTCTAGGGCTTTTTTAATGCAAGACACTATCTTCTAAAGTATGGACGGACCCTTTCATATTAAAATTGCCTGTTCTTTTGATTTAGTAAAAGTTAAGTAAGGAAATGAAGATTAAAGAGGAAGGAAAATCTAAGTAGATTTCTGTTTCTGGAAACAGAGTCTACAAAACAGCTTTTCATGCAGGGTTTGAATTATGCTTGCAAATAAGCACAGTCTTTACAAGTGTTGTGTCTCAAAGCTGCTAGGGGAAGAATTTCTTACGTAGAGAGTTGGCCATATTTGAAGTCTCAGTTCCTAATGGCAAAAAACTCGCTAATTCCTAGATAAACAAACAAAACAAAAAACCCACCCCAAAAATAAAGAACAAAACCACATGATACTAAACTGACAAGTTTTGTATATATATTTTTTTACAGTTTAATTAGCTGTTAATTTCATAGATATTTTAGAAATGCTTATAGCCTATAATTATTATATCTGCAGAAAAAATAGTAAAAGATGTGTGTGCACTTCCTGTATTGAGACACTCTTAAATCTGACAAATTTGTATGAGTTACAGTAATCACACAACTATGGAGAAATGCAATCTCTCACTTAAAAACTGAATCAAAAACTGGTATCAAAGAATGCTGAGATATTAATCAAAGTGAAGGAGCAAACTATGACAGAACTTTAAAGTTTAGTATGGTAAACCATTCATGTGTTATCAAATTTTGGAAATTTTTTTTTCTTGTTTCTATTTTGTATTTCCTTATGCAAAGTACTTAATTCACATAAGATAAAGTTAATTGGTCAAGAGATTAATCCCAGGTTTGCATGTTAATTGCATAGGGTGCCTAGTACTGAAGATACCAGCCAACACTGTGGTATATCTGGTAAGTTGCACTATTGCCATCTTCATTTCCAGAGATGGTTTTAGGTAGAGTTGACTTGTAAAATAGCAAATCCTTGAATGCTACAGGGATGACTACATCACTTTTTGACACATCGGCTATTGATCAGTGCAGTATGTGGGAAAACAGGTAGAATTTGTCACAGGTGTGATGAAAAAAAAAAAAAGCTGTCTTTTGGCTTTGGCCACTTTTGAAAGTTATTTTGAAAGTTGTGGTTGATTAAGTGTCTTACCATATGAAGAAAATAGAGGTTGCATCAATGATATTGGTTGATCCAATATCATTAATTGCCAAATTCCCACTTGCTTACTTTAGGTTACTTGAAACAAATGTATTTTCAAGTTGAAATAGGATTACCGACCTAATTAGAATAGTAGCTTTCAGTTTAGACTGATGGGAAGGTGTTACCCAGTTTGAAACAATTATTCTTATCCAAAGATGGTGTTGACCAACTAAAATTTGTTTAAGACTTTTTATTGTTGTTCTCCTTTCTCGATCTCTGAGCAGCTTAGATTTCATCTAAGAAAAGGTGGGGTGACCTTTTTTTTTTTTTTTTTTTTATGTTTAGCATCTGTTGATCATCTAGCTGAAAGGATGGTTGCATGTGGTGTTTGTGAAGCCTACCAGTGAAATTGCATAATATTTTTGGACTGATGGTCTTGTCAGAAGGAGCATAGGCTTGGGCAGCAGTTCTTGGATCTCCAAGAGAAACTGACACCAAAGTAGTTCAAGGACATAAATGGTGAGGAGCAGAGCTTGCCTTGCCACTGGGGATAGAAGCTGAGCGTAGTTGAAGGAAGAAATGAATAGGTGGTTTAAATGAGGGGAAGCCCTGCCTTATTATTAATTATTTCTTGTTAGCTGATAGGCAGAGCAGAAGGTTGTGGGTCCGGAGGTGGGAGTGTGTAGTGTCCTGACTGTATGGAAACCTGCAGTTTGAGCATGGTCAACTATTGAGCTGTGTGAGACTACAAATAGGTTTGGAAATAGAGCTGTGTAGTTAATCTCCCGAGTGCAATGTGAAGTAGCTAAGGATAGCAGGCAGGATTAATCTCTGGCATGTGAGTTAAGTTTGTTTTATGCAAGCTCTGCTATTGATTCTCCTGAGTTAGTTTTGGTTTGTTTGGTTTGGTTTGGGGTTTTTTGTTCTGTTTGTTTGTTGTTTTGTTTTTTTTTTTTACAGTGCAGGTTACCCTGTGTTTCGGGCTTTGATACGCTTGTGTTTTGTTGTGGTGTTCTTTGGTACACCTGTAACCTGAAAACTGTTCATCTCACAAGCATGTACAGATTTGTTTATAAAGCTGTACTTTTTGAGCAAGTTAGAATTTGAAGTAAGAAAAATTGTTCCTCACTTCTTCCTTAGGTTTCTTCTGCCAGTTGAAGCAGTTGTTCTCTATCTGTCCTTTTTCTCTCCATTTCCACAAGAGCTGCTTTCTGAATCTCCTAACCTACGTACTTCTTTTGGCTTGTTGTGGAATAGGGACTGTTTTAGTACAAAAAGAGAAGGCAGCGGCACAGGGGTTTAATCTTAAAATGAACTTTAAAACTCTAGATCTCTTAAGGAATGCAGTCCATAGGGGCAAATTAAAATTAATGCATTTGGGAATGTGGGAAAATGACGGGAAACATCTTATGTATGTGCTTCTTGTATTTATTTTAGGTTTGTAAAAATGAAGAGAAGAACCATTCCACGGAAGAACTTAGTAAATCTGAAATCCAGGAGGAGATGAAGAAGGCTAATAGCCTTCCTAGTTTGACACCTGGAATCAAAACAGCAGATAAAGACAAGCAACCCCGAGAAGGTTTTTTTCATTTTCTCGGAAGCTTATTTAATATTGCAACAAAATCATCTTTGGCAGACTCTAAACCCTCTACCTTCCAAGATGAACCCAACAGATACGAAAAGGATTTGCAGAACACTAATACCCTTCTGGAGTACATAAAGCCAAAGCGTCCAAAAATTGAAAAGCCTGTCTGTTCATCTCGAGTTAAAGAGGATTCTGCAAACAAAGATGATGCCATATTCAGTTATATTGGGAAAGATACTTCGCAGGATCTGCAAGGAGGCTGCAAAAGATCTGCAGATGCACAGAAGTAAGTTTTATAATTTTGTATTAAGTAAGTTTGTGTGTGTGTGTGTGCAGAACTTGCCTTGGCTAAATCCTTCTGACTGTATGACAGGTAATTTGTTTCTAAGGGTGGCTGGAGTATCCCTGACTCAATTTTCACAAAACTCTAGTTGCAACTACCTTTAATAAATGAGGAGAGGTCAACGGCAGCAAAATACAATTTTAAAGAAAGGTTTCTAGAAGTCTTCTGGCTATGGATAGATCCAGCGTAGGACCAACTACGTATTAGGAGAGGTTAAAGATGTGGCATTTAGAAATATGTTCAGTATTGTAGATCTACTTTACAAAAAATTTAAAAAAAGTGTAAAGAGCTTATTTCCATCCATATGGTAGGCTAAGTAAAGGTTTGAATGTTTGTCTGTCTTACATCTCACTAGTTCAGTGGTTTTATTTCTTCAAGCATTTCCTCATTTTTTAAATATTTTTCCTGGTTTATTTGACTTGGTGATTTTTGCTGATGTGTTTTGTTTCCCCTTGTTCTTTTGGGGGAAAAAAAATTAAATGAATATAAAAGAAGGTAGTGTAAAGGTTACATGAAATATTCAATTAGCGTAAAAATGGAACATCCTTAGCAGTATTGTAATATTTCCAAAAACAATTTCCGAAGAAATAGTGCCAAGGGCGTCAGTGTGTGTTTAAGAGTAGAAAAATGAAAAGACTGGCTGTGGTCCACACCATATGTTCTGACACGTCAAGGTGTTATGTTGAATATTTGACTACATGTGGGCCAGTAAAGCACGGGTTTGGAGTTACATGTTTATGCACACGTGTGGTGTGCATCTGGTTTTCAATAGGAGTGTAGAACATGGCCTTGTCAGCAAGCAATTGATCTGTAACTAATGTTTACTCAGTATTTCAGTAATGCCCAGGATGTTTATTTCAAATGTAAGCCAAAATAAGTGATTTGGGGTAACCAATATTTTATTGCAGTGCTCCTGCTTGTATACAAAATGAGAGAATATACTGAGAAGAAACACCTTTTTTAGTTTTTTTCTTTTAAGTTTATAAATTAATTCAAGTTGCATCTGTGGCATGTGAAATGTTTCATCTCCATAGAGGAGGTCAGAGATTCCTCAAATAGCTGCTTAATGAAATGCACTTCCATATTGAGAATGTCTCCAGCACTTTGTCCTTATTTATTATTCAGTAGACCAATGATTTGAGGCATCTGTCATTCACCTTTCTAATTTCTGATCAGGATATGAACAGGGGATGTGATACCTATTCAGGTGAACTTAAGATTGTGCTTCTACCACCAGAATAGGGTGCTGCTTTTAATAATGGTTGTGTTCTCCTGGACAATCTGGCTTGATCTGTGATGTGGCTGACTGGGTTTTAATACAGATTCTTATCCTAGCAGCACACATCTGACTTGGGCTTTTTCCAAATTTCATGTTGCAGCCTAGCACCACCATTTCATCGATCAGTATAGAAGAAAATTTCTCCTCTGCTTAGTTGTTACCTTGAGAGGGCTGGGAGCATTATATTACTCAGTCTGTTTCCTGAGCAACCTGTATTTCTTAAAGCCTGTTGAACGGGCTGGCTTGCTGCTCAGCCTCTTGCTGCTGTTTGCTGTGGTACACTCTGTGATCGGGCAGGTAAGTCACGTGCTGCGTGCCAGGGGCTGTGCAGAGATGTCAGAACTCACTGCTTGCCTCAAAGACGCTTTAGTCAAGGAAGGCAGACATTAATAGATCTTTTAACCTTTTGCTTTGTAAGTGGATGAGAGGCAGCCATGGTCAGCCCTCACAAAGTCTTTTTTCTTCCCCTCCCCAGCCCCACTCCCCTGACTGATGCAGTAAGGAGCTGGTGCGCAGCTTTCCTTCGAAGCAGAAACCTCTGACTGCTGCTGACTTTTCAAAGTGTACACGAGTTTGTTTGACTTTCCTGTTTTACTGATGCCTACAGGCTTGTGAATAGGAGTGGTGGAAAGTAACAGAATGTCCTAGGACTCATTTTTTTTGGTGCTATGCTCATTTTATGCTGCTGTATTTGAGTAGATCGTGAACAGTAAGTTGTTACTATGCAGGGCAGTGTGTATGCACAGGTAAAAGGGTTAAATGGTCAGAGTCGTCATTTGCTTCTTGTGAATTCTTCTACAGAACAAAGTGGATTAATAAATTTGACATTAATAAAAGCTTGCAGAGTTTGAAAGCTGTAGGTATCAACTCCCTGAAGTGGCCTTGCTCTGTGGAAGTAGTTTTGAGTTATTTTTATTTCGTTGAAATCAAAATGGGCGTTTTCAATTGACCATATTTCAACATTGTCCTACATTGTTAGATATCCTGTGAAAATCAGTGTAGTTTTTTCTCATTATAGTTTGTGTCTCGCGGTCAGGCAAGCATATAAAAATGTGTTGCTAGTTTGGAGGGAGGGGTGAGTTGGTCTATATACAGAATGAAGATTTTTCCATTGAAAGGGACTTTTTTTAAATAGGAGAAAAATTGTGGTGGGTTGTTTTTTGGTTTTTTTTTTTCACTGTAGCTGTTGCAAAATTTGGCATATGAAACCAGTCATTTTCTTTTTAAACTCATTCTCCAAAGTACAATGTATGTTATGGCCTTTTTGGCTCAGGGTATGAAACAGAGAATCTGTCCAACTTTTGTGTATGTTTTTCTCTGCTGGCTGCACAATGTGAACTGTGTTCCTGAAGCAGTTAGTAAAGAGAAATTGCAACAGCATAGAAAAATTGCACATGAAGGATACCTCTTTGTTATGGAAGTGATTATGCCAGTTTTGTTCTCTTTCAGTTTATAAAAGTTTAAAGGATGCAGAGCAGTTCTTGGTTTGTATTTTTTTTTCTTCAATACTAGCAAGCTTCTGTACCAATATTAACTAACTGGTTTTCATTTAGCATAGTTAAACTGTAAAAGTGCTGTTGATTGCTGAGGGCTGGAAGAAAATACTAACAAGCAGCTGGGAGTGAGCGCTACAAGCACGAGTAATGAGAGGAGAAAAAAGCACAAAGGAATAGGAAGGTCCAAGCATACAGTGAAGGGAAGTGATGGCTTAAATGTGTTGTTTTGCTGCTATGTTGAAAGCAGAGACAGGTGAGGGTACCAAAAGACAGGTGAGGCATGCTAGTGATCCATATAAATTCAAAGGTGCTGTTGATTCTGGTGGTTGTTACGTTGAACTGCAATTTTAGTTTTTAATGTAGAGCCAAGTTGAAGCTGAGGGCTTTACAGATCTTTAAGACCCACTTCATTATTAATCTTACAATGGTTTCCTTTGTCATGAGGAACATTTAAATGAATTTGTTAATTCTAAACTACTGTTAAATATTAAATTAAGGGTTATCTGTGGTTAGGGAGGAGGCTGCAATAAGTCAAAGAGGGACAGTTGTGAGATTGCATAATCCCCATGCGAGTTGTTTAAAAAATAAAACAAACATCCTTTCAGAACTAAAATACCTGCCAAATTGTCTCAGATGCCTCTACCAGGACAACTTAATGAATCTCATATCCTTAAAGCAATATTTTGCGAAATACAAGGGAATCACACTGCTCTGACCTGCAGACTGAGGTTAATTTTGCCCTCAGTGGGAGGCCTGGCATTTGGGAAAAGACTCAAGTTTCCAGGCCTTGAGCCAAGGAAAGTGGAATTCATGAGCTCAGTCTGTGGAGTACGTGTTAGTAGGGGACAAAACGTGTAGGTCATGTTATTCCTTCATTACCCTGGGTGGTTGGCTTAGAGGTAATTGTACCTTAAGGGTTCTGCTCCTTTAATCCAGACTGTGGCAAGTGGTAAAGGAGGAGCACAAAGGATAAAACTGTGATAAATTTGGCAAATTCTCAAGGCAGAAGTTTCTGTGGAAGGTAACACAATAATTGGAGCACCAGAGAATGGTGAGGAGAGTTGGGTTGGCTGAGTTTCCAGTTATTGCATCCCCTAGTCTTCTATTTTTCTGGGATGGCTGGAGATTTCCTTGCCATTGAGAAGTGAAGCAAGCAGTTAGGCTTGGGCTGTTCTGTAAGAGGCTAATGATTAAGGGGTATGGTCACTGAAGTATAAAACACAGTTTTAAGGTAATGCTTATTCAACCATAAGTAGAAAAAAATTTGCAAAGTAAGGTATTTGCTACTAAGCATAGGAAAAAAAAATCTTTTAGTTGGGAAAGGTTGCAGCTTTTGTGTAGAAAGTCCATGGTGGCAGAGAGGTATGTCTGAAAGTGGGAAGTTCACATTTGGTTTTAGCCTTTACATTTCTCCTTAGTGATTTTAACAGCCAATCTTTAACTGATGAAATGAACCCTAAAAGTAAAATCACAGATCAGAGAGGAAACACTGCACTTAATTTTTTGCCACTGAACGTCTACGTGAGAGAGATCAAGATTTCATGAAGTGGGAAACAAATATAAAACATGGGCTTGCCTCCATTATCTTTGTCTGGAAACAGTTGTTTTAAAGGCACTTTGAAGAACCTTCTGGTGGAACTCTCTTAATTACACTTGTCACTAACCACCAACAACTTGGCTTCAAAATTGAGGCCGTTAATAAAGTTCATGTTAGGATCAGAGATCAGGGTGCTTCTCTGTAATTGCCTACCAGGGCCTGTTTTACATACAGGCCCTGAACATTTAAAACTGTAAGTGTATGTGTAGCTTGGCATTGTCCACCCATCTTTGAAAACATGTTTTGGGTGATGACAGTAAGAGGAAAACAAGAGCATTGTGTTGATTACTTCTATTATAATAATACCTACATAAAGATTCCCATTGTGTGGACAAGTATATATAATAATATAGTAATATAAATCAGAGATGGGAGAGACAGCTGCTTCCTTTTGTAGTAAGGAGTTGCCTTGGTGTGGTGGCTCTAAGAAACCCCAGTGCAGCTGTGGATCCTGGGTGGTCCTTCCAGCATGTGACCTACAAGCACTGCTATTTGGATGTATATTTGGCCATTTTTTGTCATTTTTCCCTAGTGCAATGTGCTACACAGACACTTGAAGCAGCACAAGTAGGAACAGAGACCAGAGGTGTGCATCTTAGGGTGGGAAGGAGGGAGGAAGTGGATGTAGTAATTTGTCTTCCGATGGCTTTCTGTCTTTTGCCTTCAGAAACCAATCAAGGATGTGCAGCATTATTCAGTTGCTGGAGCTCAGATGGACAGAGAGTCATTGCTGCTACTGCTTGAGAGGGGTACAAACTAAGTCATAGCTCCACCCTTTTAGAACAGCCAAATATGCCCCAAAATTCATTTAGAAGTCTGTTCTGGGAAAGGATCTGGCTCATCCTGCCTCTCATTCTCTTGTTGAATTGTGGAGGGAGGACTCCAGCAGTGATTGTCAGGTATACCCAGACTTCCCTGGAAGTATTTAGTGTTAGGTTGCTCAAGAAAAGGATTTTGTTATTCTTAAGGCTTGTCTTCCGGATATATCCACATGCATACCTTTGTTTGAACAAGCTACCCTTTAAGACTACTCACAAACTTTCAAATTTTGAGGAGACCCCAAGTCTCTGAGGGTCAACTAAGACCTTGTCAAGGTAGGTGATGTGCTGAGATTTAGCAACCTATTCCAGCAGTGGGGTGGGTGAATATTGAGGCTCTGCTGTTGAAGAATGCAGGCCCAGGCCTGCCTGCCAGGGAAAAGTACCTGCCCAGGAATGGGACCTGAGCCAAAGGAAAGGCTCATGTTAGCACCAAAGCAAAGATTCCTGTGTTTCTGAAGGATGAAAGCTCCTTAATTCAAGTTAAGAGTAATTCATAACAGATGTATGATGCAAAATGAGCTAAATTAATTAAGGTGAAAATTAATTCACTGGTTTGTTTTTTCCACTGACCTTTTTATAATCCGGCTGTTCAACTGTGCAGTTTATTTGATGAATAGAGACTTTCATGGTGTGATTTTGTAGTTAAGGAGTTACCTGCAATGTCATTACTTCTCAGTCAGGGCTTAAGCCTTGCACCCTCATCTGCACTCTGGTTGAGGTGGCAAGTAGCATCAGAAAGAGGGTATCATTTGGTTCCTAAGCTTTAAGCAGGCAGGTGGGCTGCTAGAACAGGTGCCACCTTTGGTTTTGGTTGCATCTTCAGAGAGCATGCAGCACCTGTGTGATGCCTATAGGCAGATCTCAGTATAATCTCCTGCTGATCAATATGCCCAAGTCCCCCTGGCATGGATGTACATGGAGAGAAAGAGTAATCTCTTAGTTTCTGGCATCCCAAAGTCAAATCATTAGATTTCCTCAAGCATCTACAGCTACACTTTTGCTTGAGAGAGTGGGGTGCCGCAGCTTTAATTCTACATTGTATTTGAGGAGAGGCCAAGAGGAGTGGCTTTCTTCAGCCTTAAGGGAAGACTAAGGGGAGACCTTAACTGGTGTCTACAGCTCTCATGGAGGCCTTAGAGACAATGGAAGCAGGCTCCTCTGGGAGACATGCACAGCTGGGACAAGAGGCAAAAGGAACAAAGGATATGAGGAAATGCATTTTCACCATGGAGATGGTCATACCATGAGGAGCACAGGGCTCCTGTCCTGACGGCCTGTCCTCAGAGGTGCTCCAAAGTGGTAGGACAAGGCTCCAAACACTCTGATTTGTTTGTCAGGGGTTGAACTGGCTGATGGCACACAGCCCTTTCCAGTCTATCTTACAGCCCTGTGACCAAAGGCAAGGCTGTCTCTTACAGGGTAGCTTTGTGCCTTCCAGCTTATAAATACAATTTGCTTTTCATTGGGATTCACAGCATCTTACAATTCCTCCTTGCACATCAGGGTGAGGCAGCATTTGGCAAACTGCTGCAGAGGCAGCACAGGCCATGCTTGTCCTTGATCCCTAGAAGAGGCAGGTGAAAGGCATTTGAGCACCTGAATTATCTGAGTGACAGAGTGGTGAAGGATGGGGGAGCTGTCAAAGCTACGTGTGGTGTGGGTGGTTGAGGGTGGCCACAGAGGTGTGCATGGATACTTCCCACAGTTAATGGGGCAGAGAGCTGGGCTGCTGCTGGGAACTGGGGAAAGACAGCAGCCAAGAGCTGAGATTGATCCTTTGTGCTGATCTTGGTCTTGTGGCTGCTGATCTTTTGTGTCAGCCTTGATCTGTGCTTTTTTCCCTCACATTGAAAAGAACAGGGTTGCTTTCCCAGATGTGGAAGGTAATTAAGAAGTAATAGTGTGAACGGCAAGGGGAAAGAAAAGCATTCCTTACAAGGTCACTGAGACTACATTTGCTTCTGTTAAAATTGTCATTGACTCTTAAATTGTCCTTATGGGACATGAGCTTTGAAACTTCGTACAGAATCAACAGTGTGCAAATCACTGTTCAACCAAACTTTTGACCTTTTTGAAATACACACATTGTGAAGTGGCAGGACACTGAGTATTTCAAACTTCAGATTTAAATAATGAAGCTGTCCCCTCTGGCTAAAAAACCAATTTTCTGTCATCTAAGTTGTATATGGCAGCTTTTCAGTTAGCCCACAGTGTCTTTTATTTTTGTCATCTTTTTTTTTTTTTCAATAAGGCTTTTATTTTTACCACTTATGAAGATCTGAGATGAGTATAAACCAGCTGGCTGAGCAAGTTGGGTTCCACCAGAAAGTTTTTCAAAGTGACTCCAAGACAATTGTTTCCAGACAAAGGGCCTTGACATAATTTTTTAAAAGTTGTCATTTAAGTATGCAGTAGGAAAAAAGCTAAGTGAAAAAATTAAAATAAACAATAGCATAATTTTAAAATAGTTAGGGAGGAGTAAACAGGAACCACAAGAGAGATACTGATTTAGATCAGTGGCTTTCAGACTATGGGCTGCAGATCTCTCTGCTCTGGGAGCTGCTTATGAGGGGTCTGGGAAAGGAGATGAGGGGGAAACATGCACAAGTATGCTTGAAAAAGCAGGAGACTGCTTGACTGAGGAGAAAACATCTGGAAGAGTGAGGTATAGGGAAGAAATGGCCATTGCATATCTTGGGAGAGCCAAATGTTGCATGCTGCAGAAACAGGCCAGCCAGCAGTGTGCTTATGCACTGAGTGAGAGAGCCTGGAGCTCAGCAATGGTGCTGGTTCTAAGGGCTTTCTAGCATAGACATTGCTGCCCTGGGGGATCTGAAGTGCTGTACCCATGTAGTGTTGTATCATGCCTTATGACCTTCCTCCATCTTTTTGAAAATTGTCCAGGGTTGCCTGCTTTCTGTATTGTTGTGTGATACAAATACGAAGATTGGGGTGGTCACTATCTTGATGATGTACAGTTGGAAAAGATGCAGTGCAGTTTTCTGGATGCACTGACATAAGGCATTCAAGGTAGTAGGTTTCCTTCTGCTTCAGAACCCCACAAGATTGTTTTAGAACTAATGCCACTTTTATGGCAAGTTACACAAGGTGTCTGTCATATGAGATGCTGGAAGATGTTCCCCTCTCCTCCTTGAGTTAGCCCCTCTTGAACTTTTTATTTCTCTTTCAGAATAGAAGAAACCTCTACAAGCACTTACTTCTGACAAATTTAATGTAACTCTTGTTGACATCCTCTCTTGTTGCTGTCAAACAGTCTTTTGTGAAATGGAATTAAGGCTTAATAGGGAATTGAATAACTTTCTGTGAAGAAGGGAAAGAAGGAATTTCCCAGTATTTGAAATATGTGACAGAATACACATGGGGTTCTCTGTATAATCAGGTTTCATCTGTATCCCCACATGAGCTGATTTTTTTTTTCCATTTTTAAGCTAATGTCTGAATTGTCATATTCTTTTGGCAATCAGAAATGAACTGTGACTTTAAATGAAAGAAGTCCCTAGTGACTCTCAGAAGAGTTCCTGTGACACAACCTGCTTCTAAATGTTTCACAAGACTTACAGCTGAATTGCTGCTGTCGTGTAGGAACATGGGTTTTCATTTTTTAAATATCTCATCATTGCATGCAAGTGTTTATGTTGAACACACCTTTTGGTGCTCTCAAAGTAAATGCATTAGACTAAGAGGTCTGTTGGCAAAGTTTTGATAATATGCTGAACAGCAAATTCTTTATCAAAGGTCAGAGATCCTGAGGTTGCCTTGTCTGTGAAAGAGAGACTGCTTTTTAAAACAGCATCCACTGCAAAAACTTCCAGGGTTTGTCAGAGCACTAGTTCTTTCCACATGTTTACAGGTAACTTCTAATTTCTTCCCACTCTGTATAGGGCAAAATATCAACAGCAGAGTGAAAAGTGCTCAGTAAAGGTTAATTGTCAAGACATTTATTCAAAATAATACCTCGGTTGTGGTGGAAGTGAGTGTTCAGTACCTTGCTGAACCTTGCTGTTCAGTACATTGCTGTGTGCACTCAGGTATCATTAGAGTTTTCCTTTTCAAGAGTCTATAAAAGTTTGGAGCATTGATGCCCAGGTATATTCTGATTTTTTCTTGAAATAAATTTCTTCATATAATACTGCGTTAATGCTGCATTGGTTTTTTTTTTTCCATGGTGATTATTTAATTTGTTAGTTTCTACATTCACTTTTTTGCTACTCAATTCAAGACTGATAACTAGCTAGATCTACCAATTCTTTGTCACATTTCTAAACTTCTGATTTTAGTATTTCTGCCAGCATTCAAGCAGTCTTCATTCTTACCTGATCTCCATTCACTCTTCTTCCTTACTGCCCTGTGGCTCAGAAAGCCTCTCCTATTGTATACTTTCCTTTCTTCACGTGTTTTGTTTCTCCTAGGCCTGTTCCTTAACAGTGTGTTGAGAATTTAGGTTAAAAATTAAATTTCTGTTCACTACTTTAATCAGTATTCATACAGTTGTTTTTTTTTCCAGTTTTAAAGTATTGACCTGCTATAGTAAGGTATAACATCTTCACAAAAGTATGCTTATTCCTGTCACTGCACTGCACTTTTAACATTTGTAAATAGTAATTCCATTGCCTATTAGAAAGCAAAAGATGGAAGTTGTTAGTAGCAACAACTACTTTTTGCCTGTAGATTAAGTTGGCTTTTTCAGTAAAAGATAGTGTTTCATTTGTCACACAAATCCATATTTAGGAATAGCAGAAAAAGGAGGAGGACCACCTTGCTTGTACTCCACTAATGCTAACATGTGGAGCAAAATAGTATTGTACATCCTCTACAGTTTGTGTTGACCTTTATTATCACAGTAGCCATTTAGATATTCTGTTTTATGCTGCTAACGATGATCCTTGTTACAGGAAGATGCAACAGAAGCCAGAAGCACCTGCAGTTACTTATGCAACATACAGAGGTTCTGCAAGGATTAGGCAGCTGCTGAAGAGTCAATCAGAAATGGCTGGAAAAGGAAAGGAAAGTACTGAGAACAAAATTGCTTCAAGGGTAAAAGAAAATGGAGAGATACAAACAACTGCCTTTCAAAAATCAGGACACTTAATAAAAGAAAATGGAGAAAATGAGTATGAAGATCATGAGGACGGTGCTATAGTAAACTCTTCTGCATTTAAAATGGGAACAAAAAAGTCTGGTAAAGCTCAGCGTTACTGGGGTAGAAGTAAACGTGAAATAACTTCGAAGGCCACGACTTCATCTATTGAATCATCTCATGAAATAGACTTAAAACGTGCACCTTTAGCTGCAACAGAAGTTAAAAGGACATATTCCCTAGATTCACTATTGTCCTCTAGTAGTAGAAACAGTGAGATCCTAGTCAATTCCACTCCCCAGATTACCAGTTCCCTTAAAATGAGTTCTACAAATGATCTGGTTGGAAAAAAAGATGGACTGCTAGGAGGTGCAGAAGCTCTGTTTCAGGCAGGCCAAAATGCCACTTCTAAGTTTGCTAAAGGTAATCACTGTAGTATAGCAGCTAGTAAGGAGTCCACACAGAAAATACAGGATGCTTGTTTACATTCACCCAAACCAGCTAATGATGAACCACAGGTGAATAAGGGAGAGTATTGCTGTAATCATCAAGCGGATAGTCACTTGGAGCTAACATTGGATGTCCAGCTCATTCATTCCAGTACTACTGCATTTCAGAAGCAAGCAGATTGGCACACAGGTAGTGCAAATAAAGATAGTCATCCAAGAGAAAGTGACACACAGAAAATTGTGGCAGCTGTAGAAAGAGAGGAAAATCCACAGAACTTTGTTGCTACTGCTCTTTTACCTTCTAATGAGCAAATACCCTCCTCGCCTAGTATGGAGTCTAGAGGGGGAAAGTGTATAGTTGCAGGTAATCTAGCTGCTTCAGTGTCACCTTTTAAAAACAATGAAGATACAGTCATGAGGACTTGCAATGAAGAACTGAGTGAGTTAGCAAAACCTAAGCATGTACAAAATGATGACCAGCTTGTCCTTGTGGAGAATACTTCCACACTGCAGACTGGTTTAATTTGTCTAGAAACAGAGGGTGTGAAAACAATGAAGATTTCATCTGAGGTTGCAGTGAAGAAACTTGCCAATGTGTTGCCATGCATAAATGGGTATGAGAGTGTAAAATCTAATTTTGATGAGCTGACAGCACCTCTCTCTCTTACTTATGAGTCTTCTTGTGAAACTGGAGACTCTTGCTCATACTCTCTTTATCCTCATTGTGAGACTGCAAATAATACTATGGGGGAAAGAGACGTCGCTGTACAAGATGGGAGAAAGACTGCCTTTTGTCCTGGTCTTGAATGTGAAAAGAGCAAATCTTTTGATCCTGTAGAGATGAGCCTTGTGGAAAGCTCAATTCCTGTCTATAACTGTGGTCCTGTTTCCTTTGAAACTATCCAAGACATTCCTGACAAGGCATTAGTTGAACTCACTGAAGATAACGCCGCAAAGCCTTCATCTTGCCTTTTAATCAGCAATGAGAGGACACATGATCATGCTCTTGCTGCTTCTAAAATTGATAAGACTGGTATGACTGAGGCTGCTTTTGTTAATTCTGAGTGTAAGGATTGCATCTCTGAACTTTGCTCTAAGTCACAAGAAAACATTCTGGGGGTTTCTAATGCTTCCTTGAGGTATGGAGAAAGACCTTTGACCAACCATTCTGCTTTCATCTGTGAAAAAGACCTTGATGTACATATAATTTCTGAATCTCCACCTATTTGTGAAGATAGGCATATTAATTTTTCTTCCAAGAAGGCAAATGGTAGCAAGCCTAGGATATCACACACAGTACTTGACTCTTCATCTGAGAACCAAGGAGAAATGCCTTCTCCTGCTACTAGTTCTGAAAATGGCCAGATTGCTAGATGGTCTGCTGCTTCTGTACAAGACAGTGTTATTTTTCCAACTGCTGAATTTAGGAGAATAATCCCTGAGGACAGAATGACTGAGGTGTCACTTTGCTCAGGAGACCTTGCTGGACAAGATGTTGAGGGTGTTGGTGTCCCCAGACACTTCTCACATACTCTGGAATCCAGAGAAACCTCCAGCCTTTCTGTTTCTTCCTTGGAAACATTGGACATTGCTCAGGGGAGAAGTCATTCTTTGAGTTATGGAGCTGGTGTTGTGGAAGAGGAGTCCTCCTCCACACAACAGGCTGACAGCAGTGTCTTGGCAGAGGCAACGCTGTTACCCATCTGTCCTTTGAAGTCTCTGGAGATGGCATCTGAGACAGCCTGTACTGAAAATGTGTGCAGCAGTGCTGTGGGACAGGTGAATGTTGGTAACCATGCTCCTGCTATCTTAGAAGCCTCTTCTGTGATGGATGATCAAACAGCTGCTGCACCTGCAAAATCAAATAAGCTCTGTTCTGAGGAAGTATGGGAAGATCCTGACGTGGAGGCACAAGAACATGCTAAATTCCAAGATGCTGCTGTTTTGTTTAAAAAAGCTGAAGAAATAGTGGAATCGGTTTTACACTTGGCTGTAGAAGAAATAATAGCAAAACAAGCCATTGGTGTTTGCCAGCTTTGTGGGAGCAAGGATAGTTTAGTAAATATGGATATTCAAAGCAATCAGAAAGTTGGAACTGTACAACTGGAATCAGAAAAAATCCAGTCAGATGTTCAGTCATTAAAACCTTTTAAGGAGAGTAATGGAAGAAGCTTCTCTTCATTTGCAGAAAATGAGACAGTGGATACAAATAGTCAAGATGAAAAGATACTGTCTTGCATCCCTGATAAATTTGACCTACATAGTGCACTAGCACTAAAAGCAAAAGAAATAATTGATGAAGTCATTAGCTCAGCCAAACAAAAACTGGCATCCAGTCTGTGGCAAGACAGTGAGAGTAAAAGGTCTTTTGAAAAAGTTGAGCCTAAACCTAAGGTGGAAACCCCAAAGTTGTTAAAGCTGGATATGACGTTACCTACTAAAGCACACAAACCAAGAGAGAAGGTAGCACCTCAGGGTGTAGCAGAAAACTGTGAAAAGGGAGGTCGCTCAGATTCTCCATTACTTCCAGATAGTGTGGAAAATGACATAGATTGGCTCCAAAGAGTTGAGAAGATACCAAATAATGCATTTACATGTCAAACAAATGGATTTCTACCCACTGGTAGTTCAGCAAGTCCAGAATCAGACCTTATGATACCAGCAAAAGAGAAACACAGTAGAAAGGTGTGTGAACATGTGGCTGCAGCAGAGATTTGTGACAAAGCTGGAGCATCAGCAAGTAGTAGAAAATCTGATGGCTCTTTACATTTAGGACATAGAGTTGCTGCTGTGACTGATGAAATTCTTCTGTTATTGCAGTTAAAGGATTCATGCAGTAATATGAATACACCAGAGGGCACATCGCTGCCAGCTGTAGATGTTAATTTGCCATCTTTTACGCCTAATGAAGAATGTATCAGCATGCAGAATGAATCCAAAGACAACAGCAGTCCTCAGGGGTCTTTGGAAAGCTGTGCGGAGGTCAGTCCATATGAGCACTGTGGAAGAGAGGCTGCAGAAGAAGTACCTGCACAAGTAAAAGCAGCCTTAGAAGATTCAAATACAGCGGAAAGTAAAGAGGAACTAGCAGAAGGGGCAAGTGAGACAGCAGAGGTTAATCTTGGATTAAATACACAGTTCATTGTACCTGAATTGTCTGTTACTGGAGAGGACAGTGAAGGGGGAAACTGCTCCAACACAGTCTTTGCCGAAAATGAAGAGAACCTGAAGCAGGTAGAAATGAAGGATCAAGACATGAAGAGAAAGGATCAGCTCGAAGAAAATAGTTTGGACTGCAGCAATGACATGAAGGAATCAGCAAATCTTCTGGCCTTTTCTCCATTAATTGAACAGTGGGAAAACAGTTCTTTTACTATCGTTTACGAAGATGCCCTTCAAACTGAGAACAAATCTGTCTCTACCAATGATACACAGACTGGTTTGCTTTCTTCTTCTGACTTGCCTTTGGATAATCAAGATCATCTAATGTGTGAAAGAGCAAAGGATAGGCATGAGCCAGCCTGTCTTTATGGGAAGGATAATAAGTTGAATGAAGCAACAGCTAGCTGTAGCTCAGAGTTATTTCTGAGTGTGGAGGCCAAGCGCTATAGAGTGTATCCTTTCTCTTTGTCTCCGATATATGAAGATGACAGCTCCCAGGAAGACGTACTTTCCACAGATGTGTCACCAGAAGGCCATTCTAGTGGCATATCTAAAGATAACAGTGACAATGCTTCTGTGCTTTCCCTTCTTCAGTCAGTTTCTGAGCGCTTGCAGTTTACTACTCAGTTCAGAGGAGAGGAAGAAGAGGAGGAGGAGGAGGAGGAGGACGAGGGAGTGGTGGACAAGGAGGAAGAATCAACATATGAAGAAAATATGCTTGATGTTGAGAGAGAAGATGACTGCCTTTCCAGTCAGTGCAGAGGGAATTTAAAAACAACCCTTCAGTCTAATGACCAAAATAAATACTTTTTTCCTGAACAAACGCTTTTTCTTTCAAAAGAACAGCTTGGCTCTAAGGAGCAACCAAAACTGTTTCCAGATGCAGCTTCTTCCAGTCAGACACCATGTAAGCCAATTTCACAGGAAGCTGATGCTGCTCTAAAGCATCCCTCTACAAGTGCGTACTACCAGTATTTGAGATCTGCCAGCAACTCCTCTGCTGAGAAAGGGAACAGATTTGGAAGCATTCTGCAGGAAATGTTGCAGCCAAAGATTCATTGGTCTCAAGACAACACCATGCCGAAACTGGGAGAATTATCAGGGGTAAGATGTTGTGTCATATATAATAATCAAAGTGATTAGCCCACTCTGAAAATTGTTGGCTCCATATTCTCCTTCCTCTCTCTTTAAGGTTAATTCTTTTATCATAAACAAAAGTAATTAGGCTAAGATAATAATTTAAAAAGAAAAGCTTTCTGATAAAATAATTGGCACACAGATGAAATTGGCTTAATTGTAAAACAGGATATGTGAACAGAAAATCAGATAGGAAACTATACATAATAGCAAGTCTGTATAACAGCAAAACACAGACTTGTCTAAGCTAAGGACATCTTAGATGAAGATTATAGAATCACCTTTTGTATGAAAATTGTTCTTTCATTTTTTCCACTTCTGGGATTAGTAGAGCAGTATTGTCCAATAAATATCTGCTTACTGAGCTATATTTATTCATTACAGAGTCTTCTACAAACTGCAACTCACTTAGCAAGTAATAAAATTGTTTCCATAGATTCACATTTAGTTTTTTTAAAGCAATGGCAGATGAAGGAATGGAAAGAGTTGCATTTCTTTTAAAACTGAAAAGGCTGAATAGATCAAATATGTAACTGAAGGAGAAAGTATTTCCATTATATTGAGAGTATTTCAGTCTTTGCTAGAGGTCTGCTTTGGTTCTTGCCACTGTTAAGTGTGTGCTGTTTATGATTTGCTGCAAAAGGGTAATGCATTTCCCTAAGTTATAGGTTCCATAATAGTTGTTCCTTTCTAGCACTTGCTGGTTTCTGCTCATTCATTCTGTTATAAAGTTCTCTGCACCAACTCTGAATGACAGTGAAACAAATCTTGGTTGTTCCTCGTAGTGACAGTGGATACATTTATAGGAATAATGGACCCAGCATTATCTGTCTATGCTTCGTACTACTTTTGCAGATGTTAATAGTTGTTTTCTATATCCTTTGAATTTCAGAACCTCATTGACAGGGCAAGTCTCAAATGCAATCCAAGACCAGGAAAGGTAAGTATATTTTGCATCACATGGGTCAGTGTGATACATGGAATAATTTGTTACAGTAAAATTTTTAAGCTGAAAGCAACACTTGCTTATGCTAATAATGAGAGAATGTAATTAAAAATCCTGCCATTAGTATTTCTGTAATTCTGTCAGCATCTGTTGTTTTAGTTCAGTAGTGTTTCATGAAAGAAGAAAATATGTAGCGCATCAGTTCATCAGGCACAAAGTGAAATAGGTTTTATTCCAAGCAAAAAGTAACTGTCTACACTGTATGTTGGAATGGGCCTTCATTTGTATGCATTGTATGTTGTTTCAGATTATCATTTATGATATTTATGGTGACAAAAGTAAGCAAGAAGTTAATTCTGATATGCTAGATACCACGTCCTGGATCTTTCCCATTGGAGCATTGCTTAGGATAATTAGAGGATGGTAAGAAATCCAGGTCATATTAAATAGAGTGTCTCCAAAATACTGTATATCTGTTTCTTTTGCATTTTTATTTCCTTTATTTATGACATGTCTGATCTGCCAGAGTGTATTTTCTTTATAATTGCACTAATTCCAATGAGAAAAGCATGAAATAAGGCTTCAAATACTGGAGTATATAATTTTTTTTCTCCTGGGAACTATATTCAAACTAAAATTTCCTAATAGAAACACAAGTAACTTTAGACTTCTTGCCTGAAGTGCTGAGACAGTACAGTAATAATCATCACTATAGAAGCATGTGTATGCTGAAGAAAATGTTTCTTTTACAGTAGCTATTGCAAAGAGACCATAAAATGAACTGTCTCAGCTGCTGCTTATAATGTAGCATTTGGAGGAATGTGGATGCAGAAGGATATACAAATACCTTTAAAGCAGATTTTGTGAGTGTGTCTCAGTTTGCTTTGGGAAGCTGGGGCTGGGACCATGTCAGTTGTTGCACTGGAATTGAGGTAGTGGTGCTTACCGTGAATGTTTCTGACTGTCAGCAATAGTATCAATGCAGTTACACAGTTTTGAGGCAGCCTTGTTTGGTTTTGCATACATTTCTTTCACATCTGAAGTAGTACTGAATGCCATTTTTAGTATGTATATGTTTTATGCCTTGCATAGTTTCCACCCGAAAGGACATGTTTTGATGTGTCAATATATTTGCTCTAGTAAAATGAGGCTTTTTATTTGCATTGTGTTTTAGCTGTACTTCTACGCAGTTTATATTTTAAGTTATGTTAGGCTACATCCTAGAGGAGAACTGTGTATTTTACTTTAAAACACTGGAGTACAAGCACTGTATTTATCTGAAGTAAATGTAACTACTGAGGAACAGCATAAGAAGGGGCTGATAATTGGCTTGATAAGAAGAGCTCATTGCTGAGCTTTCCATCAAATGTACTACATAGAGATAGTCTTACTTATCAGCAACAACTCTCTTCATGGTATCATTATTACAGTTGGATTTTTTATGAGAAACCGAAGTTCCAGGGTCAGAAATACGTACTAGAAGAAGGAGAGACTGTGCTGGATCACCTTTGGGATCTTCCAGGCATGAAACATCATCGAAGAAACCTCACAGTTGGTTCAATCAAACACGTGACAAAGGTACAGACTTTGTTAATAATATACTCACATACATAATTAATTTCTGTTGGTGTTACTAATGCATTACTAGCAATGGACAATGTTTGTATGCTGAGTTTCTGATTTTATTTAGATTTGCTATGAATTACAGTTGCTCTCTCTACAGCTTTGTGCCATTTGTAGTATTTCCATGTGGACAAGTGGTACACCTACAGCATCTGGCTCAGCATACAGCCAGAAGTTGAAAAAAGGCATTTTGTTGAAAAGATAGGAATCAAATGCCTAAAACTAAATACAGTGCATCCATTGTTGTTCAGTGAATGAGGAATATATTTACCAGGTCTTGTGATTTAAGTCTTAGTGGTCTTGTTGTTTAGCATAGCATTCGAGCTATTCACAGAGCAGTGGCCATTTACTGTGCACAAATTGTCATTTGTATCACAATGCAAAAGTTTTTCAGAAAAAGCGTTTCTCTGCTGGTATAGAGATCATTTTAAAATTATTAACCTTGTTACCAGTCAAGGGGCATAATGCCATAACAGAAATACTTTTTCCTTCTCATGAGGACTGAATGATAAATTAATAAATAAATTCAAAAGAGGCTAGCTGAGGGTCTAAATAATGGCATTAACATTTATTTGAGCTAAACAAATTAAAAGCATTTGTCAAATACAGAACATGACTATTGGTCTATTATTTGGAAGGTTGCTAACTAATTAAAGAAATGCCACAACATGTGGAGCTATGGTCTGAAGCTGAGGGAATCTGGGTGTGGCTTGAGTATCAAAGAAAAGCCTTGGATAGGAAAAACACTGTGGTTAGCTTCATGATGCTTGATAAAAATCTTTGTAATACAGCTAAGTAGATTTGAGTGTTGTTATTCCAGTACATGGTTCATTTGTATGGAACACAGACGCAAAGCTTTGTTACAGGACAATGGTTCAGCACTGTTTCTCATGTAACTTAAAGCTTGAGAGGTGTGGTTGGTTGGGAGAACTTCTGCTGTTGGTCCATAGGGCTGTGTGGAGCTTGTGTGGGTGTGGAACTCATCAAGCTGAGCTTTGTCCTCTACACCTTGATTTGTGAAAGCATCCCTCTTTTCTAGGTTGTACTTCAGCTTCTGTGGAACTACTTTGAGAAGATAGTTAACCAGAGTGCTACCTTTTTTTTTTTTAACTTTTTTGTTTTGTTTTGTTTTGCCTTTTGGGGGGGGTAAAAACAGAGACATTGTTTGTAATTGGCAAAAAGCTGTTTCTTTTCCCTTAGCTCCTGTGTATCTGATCTGTAGGATCACGTTTTATTGTCATTCTCTTTTCCATAGGCTGGGTAGCTCACTGACTTTTCTTCTGCCTGGTTGTACATCCAGGCTGTCTGTCTGGTCTTCTGATTCTTAAACGTCGCTTTTTTTTTGGTGCTTGTTTAATGGCTGCTCACATGCCTTGAGTTAGCATATTTGAAAATTGGCTAAATGTTTGACAAGAAAATGGCTTGCTTGCCAAGAAAAAAACAGCAAACTATTTACTAAAGAAATGGTAGGAGGTATATTTAATATTATTTTTATTTCTTACTGGCAGATGTTAGTTTGCTGAGAAACAGTCTGCCAGTAGCTTCATGCTCTGATTTATCTTTAAGCCTCCACAAAAAGCAAAGGTTCTCTTAGCTTTGTGGTTAGCCTGGGGCTTGACTTAGTGTGGATATGTGTTAGATGTATCTATGTACCTTTAATTCAGATGAACTTAGGAGGGAAAAAATGATCCCAAAGGAACAGATCATGCAACTAGTAAAATGGAGACCAATTTGAAGTAATAGGGACTGAGTTCCACTAAGGTAAGTCAACATGAGCTTAGGCAAGCAAACTTTGCACATGCACAGGTTTAATGCAGCTCCTGCAGTACAATCTGCTTAGCCAAGTTAGTTTTCTGGTCTGCTCCAATACTGATCTTCCAGAACTGGAGGGCTTTTTCTACCTGTTTCAGGAAGTGCAGTGAGTGTGCTAGATGTTACATTCCCAAAAGCAAGAGCTGAGAAGTGTTGCTGATGTTTCCATTCTCAAGTAATCTTATAAACCATGTTCTGCAAGGCAACAAGGTCTGAAACAGCAGTTTGTAATCTCTGTCTGCAAGATGATTAGGCAGGGAATAACTGGATTCCTTGTCGACTCTCTTTAAGCAAAGCTCTTTGTAATAGGAATGTTCAGAATATTGTGTGAAGGGTGTGCTTCTTTCGTTTGTGTGGTTTGCTAGCTGAAAAGAGGTTACTAATTAAGGCAGAGACTACTTTTGTCAGATACCATAGGAATTCACCCAGAAGCTTGAGATTGTTTCATTTGCTAGTTGGCATTTACAGGACAGTAATTACTTAATTTCTTGAATATTATTTTATTTTCCTATCAGCCCTGTTGAGTTATATAGTTTGGTTTGATGGTCATGCAGAGCAGCACAACTGGGAAAAAGAATTATGAATGGGTAAAAAAGCCTGGAGGACCAACAGAGAGTAAGATTAAAAAAAAAAAATGCTGCAGAAGCTGACACATGCTAAGGACAAACTGTGTATCAAAAGTAAGGTCTGTGTTTAGACTGCATTAAAAAGCAATTTTGTGAATACCAGAACTAATTAGGCTTGTTTTCATTAGACTCTTCTCTCATCATAGTTTTGGCATTTACCTTAAGATGCCAGACTTTAGTCATTCTTTGTCCTGTTGTCAACATAAAAGACTACCTCATTTAAAGAGGCTATTTCAATCCCTTCAGTCACCACAGCTTACAGCTCCAAGGAGGTGACTTAACAGTACTGAAATTATTTAGCCCTGACCATGCTATTAGATCTCTAATCCTGGATCCAGAAGAAGGGTAGACAGCCAAGACCACCTTTAGGGGGTTGAAGGCTCTGAGACTCTACGGTGGAGCTCTTGGTGACATTAGAAGAATGTCAGAGATGCCACTGAAGAGTGACACTTAAAATGCTAAGATCTTGAGGGCCATCTTAATGGTCTTCAGAAGAAGCCTTCACCTTTCTGCTGAGGGATGTGTTGCTGTTGTGGAAGTTCTGTTCTCTGCGAGCAAGCAAGAGCATTCCTTATGCTTTTGTAAACATCCCTGCTCCCAGAAGACCATGAGGGAAGCCCAGGCACTCCAAGATGACTGTATAGAAGTAGGAGGAGAGTACTGCAGAGTAAAGAAAAAAGACAGAGTGGGGTGCCTGGAGGCTGTGACATACCTAAGCATTTTCTGGTTGTGTATTATCATTGGAAATGAACTCAGTGACCTGATCTGTTTGCTGTGCTTCATGTTCTGTTTTTTCCTGATGTGTCAGAAAGATAATGAGCATGGCATGAGTTTTTACTGCTTGTGATGGGCCAGGAGAGTATTGGGAGGAAATTTCCCAGTTTTGGATCTGGCCTGAAACACTGTAGTAATAGGTTTGCATGTGGGTATCTTATGTGCAAATCTTGACGCCTTGCAAATGAAAGGGCTTCAAACTGAAGGATCTAGTTCCCAACCTGAATGCTATCACATTTGTGTGGTTTTCATTTTGTTTCTGGGGATGGTGGCTTTATTAGGAATGTTAAAGAAACCTCTAAAAGTAATGATGCCTTTTAAATATACTCAGGCAAATATGAACATGCTAGGGCAAATATTTACCAAGCTTAAGTTTACATGCTTAAATTATATAAATTAGTGACCTAGTACTTTAGTGTACATCTGCAAATACAGTGTTCACCTCAATATTTCAGTTAGAGTATATATTTGTGATTTTTTAAAAAATGTCCTTAGAAAATACAAAGTTTATCTTGATCAAACATTTTAAAACTTTAAAAATACACATTTTAATTCCTTTTGATGAAGACCTCAGTTTACTGTGTGTCTTTTTAGGAAAGGACCTTGTTGATGAATGTAGTATACACAAAAATACCATCATGGGGAGTACATTTTTTTCTGACTGCTAAAATATGGCTGGAAAGAGATGATAATGAATAGTAGAGATTTTATGATGCTTATGCTTTACCTTTCCTTTGGAGAACTGCTGCGTTCTTCATCTGTTGAGGTGGAGCCTGCCTTGTGAGCTCCAGAGTCAGGAAAGCAAACTTGAAAAGAGAATACAGACTGGCTTTTTCCAATCTTCAGATGAAAAAAAACAAACACAACACCTCTTACTAAATTAAAATTAAACATACTACGTCTCATATTCTGTCTGAGCCCGCAGGCAAAGATACTTTATTTTGCCACTTGTGTAGTCTTGTAGGTACTTTGATTCACAATTTATCTGAAGCCATTAAGAGTCTAGCATCATTATTGTGGAATTCTTCTAGGTGCAACTTATGATCTTCTGTATCAAGCTTTATTGTTGGATTCACATAAGTGATTCACTTGATTCAGCCTCAAGTATCAGATATTAGAAAGAAAAAAAAAAACTTCAGATATTTCTTGTTTGTGATTTAATAAGATAAATATATATGTGAAAACTATGAGGAGACTTCTTTTAAACTTACCTAGCAATACACTTAGATTTGAGGAATGGTGTTCCTTACCACTTTGGCATAAAGTACCAATGTACTATAGGTCTTTTTTCCAAATTTTTCTGATTTTGCTCATCTGATTATAAAAATTCCGGTATTGCAGTGTTTGTTCTGAAAACAAATAATTTGCATTGTTTGCAAGGTACAATACAGAGGAAACATGATTGTGTGTGTGGGAGAGTTGCCAAAACAGTGTACTGTGTTACTTCAGATCTCATAAGGAAAGTGAAATAATATCCTGAAGTCCATCTATTATAATTGCCACGTTTATTGCTGAAAGGTAAATAACTACTGAAAGAACTTCCCTAACAAAGAAGAAGTGTGTTTCAAGATAGGATTTTACTCTATTTGAAAGCTCCACTCAAAACCTGTGTGAAAAGGGAAAACAAGAAGGTGTTGTCATAAGATGAGGTGCTGTAGTTTTAGGAGCTCTTTTACCCTGATGCTGCATTTCTTTTCAAGCTCTTGTGTTTTGCCTTTCAAGTCTGGTAGAAGACACAGGCCATGTGGGTTCTCTGTCACGCTGTGACCATTCCTGGGTCCCCAGCAAATCCAAGAACCAGGTGCTTCTCTGAGGGCTGGTTAGCCTGTGGCTTGACTTTTGAGGATTGTGTGTTAGATGTATCCATGTGCATTTAATTCAGGTGAACTTAGGAGGGAAAAAAAAGACAGCTTTTCATGCTTTTCTCCAGTGCATACACACTAGATGCACACATCTTCCTCCAGCCACATTTAGGATTGTTGGGGTCTCTCTATGCTGTCTGAGCCCTTTGTCCTAAGGCACATGTGCCCCGGGGCAAGGAGGATAATGTAAAGGGTGCTCTGAAGTTATCACTGAAAACTGAAGGTTTCCAGCTACAGCTGAGCAAACTCCGTAAGCACACGAGCTGCTTTTCACATAAGAAGACTGTTCTCTAACACATTGCTGAAGCAGGGCCTTATACAAGATCCTCATTGATTCATGACATGTTTGAATACTGGGAAAGTACTGGCAATACATTTTACAAAAATGCTATGAAATTAATGTGGCTTAATAAAATGCTTCTGAATTCTAGAGAGGATCATGGATTTAACAAGTTATTCTCTAGCATGGTATATGTCAGTAGAAAATCCTTCAGTAAGGTAAGAGAGATTGTTGTTCCATAGTTAACAGAAAAATTGCTGAAGTGTCTACTTAACAAAACATGTATTTTCCAGTACTGTCCTTTTTCTTTCCTCTCTAAAATGCTGTAGATTTATTTAACATGACAGAAAATTGTACTGGTAGGGTTTGAAACCACAGTCAGATGTGTTACAGAATCTAATTATCACGCACTGGGGGAAGCAGGAATGAAGTACTAGACATTTCCAGATAGTTTCAGTTACGTGTGGATCATGTGTATCTATATGTATGTCATGAAAGAACCATCTTAAAAGAAAATATTAAAAAAAAAAAGCAATATTATATCCATGGTTTGTCTATCAGTACATACTACCAGAGCTTTTGCTTGGAGAGCATTTGACACCTTTTTGAAGGTAGTCCATCAGGCGTAAGTGCATGATTTTTCATTGAAAGTTAGTAGGAGCTAGAAATTTACTTCCCTTAGCTTTTCTAAAATCCCAATATTGATTTTAAAACCTTCCATTTTATGAAGCCCAGAGTTAGGTTAGAAGGATGAGAAGGTAGGATTAAAAAAAAAAAAAAAAGTTACTAGTCCTTCCCCTAACACAATGGGGTAGTTTGTGCAAGTGTGTATAAACCTTACTCTTTGATTTGTTTCCACAGGACTGTGGTGTTCCAGAGGTAGAGTTTTGTCTTGGAGCCAGCACAGAGGGACTTCCTATCTGCATACAGAGTGCAGTTGCCAATTTAGAAGAACTGGATGTTGAAAAAAACCCTTATATAAGTGTCAAATCAGGAGTGTGAGTACTGGAGTTTTTAAATAGCATTTTGCCAGCAGGTAGAAGGGTAACATGATGGGATAAAAGTCCACCAGAAATGGAAACAATATTTGGGGTTTTTTTGCTATGAATCAGTTGACATACACTACATATTCCCAGCTCTACTCTTCAGTGTTGTGCTTTGTGGCCTCCTAGCACTGGAAACAAATCTTTGAAGGTATTTTTCCTCTGGTTGCTGGCAGAAGTCTCCTATAATTCCATCTTTGAGTGGTTTTATAAATAGAAGCACCAACTTAGTTATAATCAGCTTTTAGTTCATTAGAGAATAGATACTGTGTCCCTGGTCACCCTCCCTGTTACAGCTATAACACTATGGCTGAATACCAGAAAATTAATACTGCGTCATCCTAGCATTCATCAAGTTATGGCCATATCCTGGCTTTCTGGAGTGGGGTGATGCAATATGATGCAGGCCCTTCTGTAGCCCAGGATTTCCTGTATTGAGGAGAATAGTCTGTTTTCAGGGCAAGTGGCCAACATAGTTCCTGAAGTATAAGATTTCTGTGCCTCTTCTCTTAAATCACTGCAGAATGACATTAACTGTTCTGTCAAGGAGTGTCTTGAGTTTGCTTTTCCATGTGAGCCTAGCCTTCCTCCTGCAATGTCACATGTGCATGAAGCTTGGGGTGGTATAGGAATGAAAAACAAAGTTTTGCCTTTGTTTTTATAGAACTTAGTCTAACTTTTAACTGCATATAGTCTGTTTATGTAATTTTAAGGAAGTAATTTCCATATAGCTCAATGTCTTGACCTCCATTCCTCATTTGATCTACTAACCCTGTGTCAAACATTGACCTTTCTTTCTGATTTAAAGAAGGAGTTTCAGCATTTTTAATCTCCATTTTTAAATTATGGTAGCCTGCTTTCCCAAAGATTGTTGTAAATTGATTGTATTTTAATGAATGGGGAAAAAATGAGTGAGATTATATTAGAAGCGTTTGAATTCCTAAGGTGACAATCCTAGGTAAAATTTGATGCAAGTGTCTCATCCTCAGTATCAGCATCGGTTTTGTGTACTCATAACATACTGGCTGCTTGATGCAAATGAACAAATTGGTAATTCTCTGCTTTATTATTCACGTTAAGCTTGGATTGAGAAAAAGTATCAAATCTTAACATTGATCTTGCTGGGGTAGTTAAATAGAGCATAGTTTTGATGTGCTATCAGTATCTAAAACATGTTGTCTAGCTGAGTACAAAAAGAAAAATCACGTCAATAAGGTCATTGCAATGTTTCTGATGAGATTAATAAGTCCTTTATCCTTATTGTTATAGATGGCTTGCTTATTCAGACTTTAATTATAAGGGAGAGATGAAGGTTTTGGAAGAATGTGATTCACAATCTGAAATTCCTTCAGCAGATGTGAAATCTTTGCGTCCCTTAAAAATGGTGAGGACTTCACAATTCCCTCTTAGGTTGTGTGCCTTCCATTCCTTGCTTTCCCAAGGGTTTTGATAGTTATAACTTAGGTACTAATACTTTCAAGGTTAATCCTTGTACATGTAACACTCCTTACACTGTGGTGCATTTGCAGTTTTCAAAATGCACAGCGTTCATTCGTTCATTCCAGGGATTGCTGGGCTCCTGCATCTGCCCAAATAAGAACATAGTGAGAGGGAGCACCTGATTCAGTGGGACATCTTCCTGCAGAGCTGCTGTTGTCAAGGGAGATGAAATAAGACAGAACTGAAAGAGTTCACCAATACCACCAATTCCTTAACTAGAAAAGCTCCTCAGAAGTTGATTTCATTTTAATGGTACAGATAGAGACTGATGGAGATGAAAGACCAGTTGAGATTATTATCAAAAAATACCCTGTAATTTTCCTGTGACAACACATTGAAGAAAAATCTGGGGAGGTGCAGCTAATTTTTGTTTTGATTGGCAGCATGTAGATCTAAATCTGAAGGAGATGCAGAAGGGTGTAATAATAATTCTACTGAATATGTCTAGAGAGGAATAAAACCTCATCACTTTTTAGTCACTCGTGGTGTCGTATTCCCCCACAGAACATCATTCGCTAACATTTCCAGAGAAAATGTGTTTGTTTTATTTGCTCTTGTCCATAGATATTAATGTATCAGCATGTATTTTCTGTCTTTTCTGTCTTTTCAGTTTCTTGATGTTTCATCATTTGTGCTTAAGGAGCTTGAAATGTGTTATACAACAAAGCTTTTAAAGTTACATTTTAAAAATTGGTCAATGTAAATTAATTTAAAAACACAAAATAAATACTTGCTTTAGAGTGCTAATAGACAACAAAGGAGTGTTTTAAAATTGCTTGCACCCTACAGGCTTGTCAACACACTGATTTTGTTTGTAGGTCAGGTTTATAGGGTCCCTGGCTTTTATGAATTATCAGGGTATTTAAAGCAGCTTTTGATTCACTGAAAATGGTGAATGTAATTATAGAGACAATGCTCTGATGTTACTGTAAGATACATGTCAAAGCACAACTTATTTCTCTGTAAACACCTTTTTTTCCCCATCTTCTTTAGGGTGGACTAAAGGTACAGATGCCGATGAATGTCAAGGTAAGCACTGAGCACACTGAGGAAAAAATCTGAGCACACTGGATATACATAACCTGTATTTGGCCTGGTTTTGTTGCTGTTTGTTGTTTGACTAAGTAGTCAATGTTTGCTACTGAAGGAAAGTTTGCTAATGCTGTGAACAATGTTCTTACAAGAGTTTCATGAGATGTAAAAGTAGTAGTACTTTGGGTTTTTACATATACAGAAAATACAGTTTGCTGTAGAATTGTAAAGCTTTTACAAGATAAAATGAGTTTTCTTGACTGATACATCAGTCACTTAAATGGAAAGGGGTCAGGAGAGATTTTTTCACTTAACATACCTGGTTTTTTTAAAAGGGGGAGAGGGGGAGGAGACAGGAATAGGGCCCCTTCCTTCCTATACCTGATCCCCATACAAGAGTTGTGAGTGGCACTCTGACCCTTCTGCGATTTGAGTAACAGAAAAATTACCCAGTGTCATTCCTCCTTTTCCTTTTGTTTTCTAGTTCTCCACAAACATCCTAGCACTTTAGGTAGCTTCTAATTATACAAATGCATACGAGTCTTGGGAGTTTTTCTAATAAATGTTGGAGAAAGTATTGATTCCATTAATAGCTGATCTGTGTGGTTTGGCAGATCAGGAACCCAGAGTGTATTAACTGTAGTCACTCAAGTAACTTTAGGTGAGTACAGAGGAAGACTTCATGTGCATTTTTGAGGAGTCAAAGCTATGTGACAGTGTGTCTATCTGCAATCAGGTAGGATTTACCACAGTCTAATACACCCAAATATATCCCAGGCACAAGATTACAGGATAAGTCAGTCATACAGCTCCAGAGTGCATTTGCGTATACGGAATTGTGTGAACAAGTATCCATCAGTAGATATGTCTGCAAATAGCCTTACAAACCTATCTAAGTCCAAACAGATCAGCTTCTATCACTATCTTCAGCTTCTAGGGCACTCAAGAATTGAAAAGACTGAGGAATGCAACCCTGAATTTTCTTCATAGTGGTGGCTTGTTGGAGCAGGGAAAAAAAAGATGTCTTCCACATACTGTAGCAGTACACAGGCCTAAACTTCAGATTACTATTCAGAACATACTTAAGCCATTGTTTGACATTATATTTTTAGATCATAATATATGAGAAAACCCACTTTGGAGGATGGTACAAAGAGATTTCAGAAAACATCAATTCTGTCCCAGCTCTGTTTGGATGTGAAGAGCAGTTTCATGAAGTTGGATCAATACGTGTAATTGGTGGAGTGTAAGTATATTGCACTTCTGTATTTATGTACTTTAAAATAGGTAATAATAACTAATTGCCAAGAAGTGCTAACTAAGGGGCGATTAGATTTTCTCACTGGTAAAATATTTTTAAAAGAAACAAATACATATTTCTCTTGTCAGTTGTCAGCTTTGGATAAAACAATCTCACCTAAGGAAAAATAGGGAGGTAAGCTAAGTGTATGAGAGGTGTGAAGTCAGTGTTTACCATTTGGATGCCAATAAACTAGGCCACTTTGTTTCTTAAGCTTCCTTTTTTTGTTTCTTTGTTTCTTTGCACAGACCTTTAATTCATACTGCTATGTACTTCTGATAGTCTCTACTTAATTTACTCAAGTGACCTTAGGTAGGAAGTGTCAGTCTTCAATTTGATATTGTAATGCTACTGGAATCTATGCACTTTTATTGTTGTACTGGTCTTCCTTTGCTACATGGTCTCTCCTGCTGTCATATACACGCAGGCACAGAAAGCACTGTATGACACAGTCCTTAGGTGTTCACCAGGTGGGCTCAGTGCCAGGTATCCTGGAGAGCTACCAACCCCATATGTTCTTTCAATCTCTCCCAAGACCCAACAGCACAGGACTGTTTGAAAGCATGCAGAGTAGTTGCTTCTGCCAAAGAGCTTAGCAATAAAAAAGTTTTCAGAAACTTTCTTTTTTTTCTCAGAGGATTTCAATGTTAATACTTCATTATAAAGGTTCAGTAACAATCATCCTTTCAGGCTGTTGTCAGAATCTTACAAGCACTAAATTAAAAATAAACATACTGGTGAATACTCAAAACTACTCATAAATACATCAGGTATTAGCTGTCTGGGAAGCCTCAAATTACTGAAAATCATGCTTCCTTCTGTTGTGGTGGCTTTTATTTTTAATACTGTGGTAACTTAAACATCTGCATTAATGTAAACCAAATGATATTAAAAGTAAAGCTACCCTTTCCTGCCAAATTTCAATGCCAACAGAATTTGTATAGAAGTTTCAATACTTAAAAGGAAGTTGTCATGAAATAAATGCATACAAGAAAAAAAGAAAGGAGGGGGAAGGAGTTTTTCAAACTAAGATCCATTAGAGCTTTCAAAGTTGATGTGGAAATGACTTGTTTTAATTGAGCCATATCTGTTTGTTTAAAATATTTTTTTTAAGTTTTGTTCCTTTAGTACTAAAATATATTCCACCTGCAGTATATTGTATTTATTCAGTTCACTTGCCTATTTCTATATATGTTTGTAGGTTAGAGTAGGCAACTGTGTAAGCGAGTGAAATTTTGTTCTGCTAAAATCCCTAAATTTTGTCACAAGCTCCATCAAGGGTAGAATCTCACCATTTATTAATTCCCCAAAGGAATCTACTGCTTGGTTTTTCTCATTGTCGGTTGGTGGCTTAGTGTTTTGGTCACTAGATGTGTGCTTGCCTCTGTAGTACCATATCTTGGTATTGGGAATATGTTCGACTGAGAGGAGGTACATGGAGAAACATTTCACAAATACACTGTTGTTAGAATCACATGGTGGGATTTTGATCCACAAAGAACACTTCATGGGTGCTTGTGATTTCAAACAAGCATTGCTTTGTTTGTTATCTGAGTCTGTGTTACTCATCTTAGGGTTCTTAGGTTGTTCTTTTTCTCTTTTGTGTGTTATGGAAAAGCATGTGGGCAGTTGTTCTGCTTTTCACAGACTCACAGAATTATCAGAGTTGGAAGAGACCTCTAGAGATCATCCAGTCCAACTCTCCCATTAACACAGGATCACCTGTAGAGCACATTACAGACTGCATCCAGGCAGGCTTTAAACATCTCCAGAGAAGAAGACACCACAACCTCCCTGGGCAGCCTGTTCCAGTGCTTGTCACCCTCATAGTAAAAAATTTTTTTCTTATGTTTAAATGGAACTTCTGTGTTTCACCTTGTGCCTCTTGCCCCTCGTCCTGTCACTGGGAACTACTGAGAAGAGTCTGGCTTCATCTTCCTTGCACCCACCCTTTAGTTACTTATTTCTCTTTTATTTATTTATTTATTTATTTATTTACTGCTTACTTATTTTTATCTATTTCTTTTGTTGTGTGGTCACTGTAGATGGGTTGCCTATGATAAGGAACGCTACAAAGGCCGCCAGTACTTGCTGGAGGAGGGAGATTATGCAGACAGCCACTCGTGGGGGGCAGCTGACAGTCTCCTCCTGTCGTTCCGGTTCCTTCAGGCTGTAAGTATTTCTATGAATTTCACACAAATTATTCAGAGCTCTGTACAAAAAGAGGAAAGTTACTCTTTGTATATTATACAGCTGTCTTGGGTTTAGTCATTCTATCTTTTACCCAAGTTCACTCTCATTCCTTTGGTACTTGCTGAAGCTCAGACTGCGCTCTCTACATGGTAAAGCAGGAGGTTCTAAACAGCTTTTGTAAAGTTCATATGAAATATGTATCATGCAGAATTCCTTGCCTACCTGTGAGGTTTTGCAAGTATCTTACTTCTGCACTTGAAGCTGTTTGAACCTCTAGAGCAGAATTTACTTTTAAGTTTTATATGTGTAATATAGAGTGTAGTTCTTTATTCAAGTAAAAATAGCTTTTCAAGACAGCAGCTGTTGCAAGCTTTAAAACAGCATTACCCTCTGCCTCTGAGGTTTGTGCCAGAAAATTTTGGCAGCAAAAATAATCATGGTGAAAGAATCCTTGCTACTAAAATATTTTTAATGGGAGCAAATATTAAGTCTTAATAAAAACTGTATCGGAGTCCAGTGATAAAAGCAAAGTTACACTTTTCAGTGATGGTGAATGCAGCTTCTTTATAATTTCCTTAGGCTTGCATGGTTTTTGTTTTGGGGGGGAGTTGAAGATTTTATTATTATAAAGATTTTATTAAAGTAGGACCTCTAAGAGCTTTAAATACAGCTGTAAAGAGTGGCTTCTTTAGAGAATTAGATTGTTCACTGTGGAATTTCTCAGTCTTGTATACTCACATTACTCATCTCCTCATCTGAGGAGATGTGATGTTCCTGAGATGGAAATTTTATGAAGTTTGAAGATATGTATTTTGAGCACACTCATTGTCTCGGCAGTCATTATTTCAAAAAAAACTAATGTGAAACCAAAAAGGCCATGCTCAAATTCACAATTTGCAGTTTTGATTTTTATGAAAGGCACCTAGGAGAAGCTAAATTTATAATCAGAAGCTATCATGCAATTTAAATAAAGATAGGAGAATAAACTAAATTAAAGCAAAATGATAGGCTTCTAAATAATTTATTTTCAGGTTTCTGAGTGTACAGTTCAGTTGCTAAGTAATCTTAGTTTTCTTTCTTTTCAAGGTAGGAATAACTTGAATTAATCTTTTGAAATATTTTCTTGGAAAAAGAACAAAACAATTCCATGTTTCTATGACATTGTTACAAGCTTAAAATTATGCATGTGCCTAGCAGGGATGACCTTCCATGTATATGCATGTATTTAGTTTGACTCACGCCTAGGACACTCAGGATGCTCAAATTGTCAACATTTTAAAAACATACATAATTCACAACCATTTATCAACATATATCATTCGAATTTGCATATAAATATATATTAGTATGTACATATGGATAATAAAACTGTAAATAATACCTTTCCTTAAGCTGTAGCATAGCTCAAGGCAGTGAGCTAGTTGCCACTGGAGTGACTCACTGGCATTTTGTTGTTCAGCTTGACCAACAGATTGACCTCCTCTCTGATGTACAATACATATGTCAGTATTCAGGCTTGCCATATGCTGCATTCATGACATTGTATAAAATACTTAAGGTCAGGGTTTTAAAAATGCTTTAGTAACAAACTCTGGTTTTCAAGGGGACCTGGGCAAAAATCCAAAACTAGTTCTGTGTGCCTAAGGCCCCTCTCTGCCTGGCAAACATAACAGGTCTTTGTAATTTCAGAAATTCTGTGGGGAGAAGTGTGGTAAAGGTTGTGATGGTCTCCGACTCCACAGAGGTCTTCCTGGATCTTTACTGCTCTTCCCTACAAATTCTGTTTTAGTCAGATGGGTTCAATAGTCTTTGAACATGATAAAGGATTTTGTGACGTGTAGCCAAGTTGCATTATTCATGATCAGCATGGGCAGGGAGTGGGGCTGGCCATTGGCTCTGCTCTTTATAATGCATTCTCACTGGTGTGGCCTCATGTAGGAGCCAATCCAGACTTTTTAAATTTGCTCAACCATGACACTAGGTGATCCTGATACTGAATCGACTTTAATGCTAGCCCAGACCTGAAAATAAATTAGCCTGACTTACAATACATGAAGATGAAGCTAATGAGCCCAAGGTACCTGAGTCAGCTCCAGGCACAGTCAGATCAAATGTCTTTGTGCCATGCTCCCAAAACAGAGTGTGGTACAGAAGCACTTAAGTAGCTCTATAGAGTGCCAGGCTGGGTATGGAGTGCCTCATTAGCCTGTGTGGGTACTGGCTGTGTTGATGTGGCTCAGTGCTATGCAAAGCTATTCAGATGTTTCTGTGCCACAACACTCAACGTGAGAGGTTCCACCTGAGCTTATCAGCACTAGGAAAATCCATCCCATGTTTCTGTACACATTCTAGTGACTGCAGTTGACCTGCGGCGTGAATTTAATTTCCTGACAAATCAGAAAGGTTAGCACACAAAAGAGGGATTGTTTCAGCCCTCCCCACACACTGGTTAGGATGTACATGCATGTAAGCATACTGCAGAGCTCTTAACTTTTGTCTGTCTGAAATTTTTTTTCTGTGAACTCATCACAAGCTCTAATGTGAGGATTTGGGGAGTGTTTTGTAAGCAGATATAGAGAGCACTTGTAGAAGCCCATCTTCCAGCATATTGCCATCTCTGCTATCAGCATTTATATTGGATATGCTGGAGTCAAGTGCAGGGCTGGTTCCCAGGGGAGGACAGCAGTTTGCACTGTGTTATGGTTCGGGGTGCAGCTGCATTTGCTGCTTTTCTGCAGTGTCAAATAAGAGAAGTTGTGAAGCTGGGCTTTGCTTGTGGCTGTCATGATCAGAGAACAGGCAAAGTTTCTGAGTCTCTTTCAGTGGAGCAGAGTATGTTGGCTTTGGAGTTTTCCCACTAAGATTTCAAGTCTAAAATTATTTTCTTTGGTCTGAATGTCCATTTTTATGTATTTCTTCTTCTGCTTGTAAGAGAAGCTGTAGTGAAAATTTAGGAAGGAAAAAATAATGGCTGAATTTGAAACACGTTTTAAATATAAGTAGAATTGTGGGTATATTTCAGTATTTTAAATTTAGTCAAATAAATTGCATGCAGATTTGATCTAAATGTGTCTTCCGTAACTCTTACAAAGGCTTTGCTTTAGGACTGTTAGGGGTAGTGCTTACTGCACTAGTAATTTCTTTTTTCTAAAAAGTAGTCTGGTGCTGTAGCTGGTCATGACAATTTTACGAGCCCTGGCACTTTAATTTCTAGTGTATACCTAAAGTAGGTACAACCTTTTAAATAAATGAAAGGAGGTGGTTAACACAGTAGGAAAACCAGTTTTACTACAGAATTTGTTCCATCACTTTTCAGTATCCTGTAAACAATGCAGAGAGGTTGAACCACATCAGGTGTATGTTCTAAAATTGACTTACATTATTCCTTATGATTGAATCATGTGCTAAAGAGCCTGTTTGATCAGGTTCACCTCACCAAATGAATCTCACTGCATGGTTTGTCTGGCCTTAATTTCAAAGTGGTTTTTGATTGTTGTAAGTATTTTCTTCCAGTGTAGCCTTCAGCATTTTGCTCTCTGCTTGGCAGCTTGTGAATGCTTCAGCAGCAACTATTAATGCAGTAATACCTAGGATGGTGTCCTTACATGTTCTGAGTCTGCTTTGGCTCCTGTATTTGCTTGACAGCCTTTTCTCTTGTTGGCAAGATTTACTTATTTTCAACTTAATATGACATTGTTGAATGTTTCAGAAACACTGAAATTGCATAGAGTTCATGCTTTTTTCTGAAATGTCAAAGGAAAGAAGTGATTAGATTTTTTTTTTTCCATTTCCCGAAGCACTTGCTGAGCTGTGTGTTTTAAATTGCTAAGTGGTTAAAAAGTTGGAGATAAGAAACCGAAATTTAAATAATCTGAAGCTGTGCAAGTAATCTGGTCAAGCAACTGTGCTACCTGAGAGCTTAAAGCAATGTCATGTGGCTATATAAGAGAGAACATGACAGTGTCATGTGGGATTTATTTTATGGTTCTAGTGATTAGTCATACAAAGGATGTGCCCAAAGCCTGCAAACCCCTTGTGCTGGAAGGGTGATCTTGGGCAGTCTTTTCTTCTCCATGATAATTGCCTGATTGCTTGGAAGGGATCTTGTAAGGAGAACTTGAGGTGAAAGACTACGGTGATGATAATGCTTGGAGTAGTCATTGGTGAAGCTGTCAGAAGATCAGTTCTAAAGCTCCAACACTTCTCTTTCCCCCACAGGCATCTTTGCACTCTATCATCCTTATAGAAGAAGGATGGTGCTCAGGGGCAGGAGGTTCTTCCTCAGTGGTAACTGCTGAAGGCCATATCAAATTGCTAAGCTTCCAGCTAGGCACTTCAATGCCAAAAAAATGCTATAAAGACACACACAAGGGACCTGAGCCCCTTCACTGTTTAATAAAAGTCCTTCCAACTTCAGCTCTTTTCCAAAATGTTTTATATTGTGAAGCATCACTGAGCAGTGATGGCCTGTCTTCTAATGCCTGTGCTACCTCTTAGGATTTCATAGAGTCATCAGTGGTCCTGTTTCAGTCTGATGATGAAGATGGAAAAGCATTAGACATCATTAATGAAGAAATCCCTGATCTGGAGATGGCTGGATTTGGCCCGGAGACAAGATCGATTCTTGTGAGAAGTGGAGTGTAAGTCTACTGAAAAATATGGATGGAAGCATTAAGTATATTCGGCCACAGTTGAGATTGGGTGCATTTTTTTAATAGAACATATTTCACACTGTAAACACTTGAAGGAGAACAGTGTTTCTTTAAGTTTCCTTGGCAAATGGAAGAAGAAAATATCTTCGTTTTCTCTAGACCTCATGCCTCCACCCAGAACTCGGACATTCTTGTTACAGAATGTCTGAGCTTGTCATGTCCCTGCAGAGGTCACACGGACTGTAATTTCATGATACAAGAGCTTTGACAGTAATACAGAAGAGGAATTTTAGGTATGTTAGGAATAGGAATGCCTTTTGGGACAGGTGGAACGTGCACACAAAAAGTGGGCTGTGCCTTATTTGTAATAAAGTCAGGCTGCTGCCTCTGAAAATTAAAATACTTTCTAAAAAACTATCTTAAATAAAAGCGGGGAGTTAGGCCAATAGGTGTGGAGGAGCACCTGGTTGAAGGTGATACAGCCTACAGGATGGATTTGGCTAACTTTCAGTGTGCATATATAATGTCTAGGAGGGATATGAGCAGCACAAATTGCAGTAAATAAGGAAGGTGAATTAGACCACTTGCAATGTCTGTTGATGGAGACATGCAATAGTAACTAATGGAGCAAGGACACAACATAAAAGTGCTAAACACCTAAAAAATAGGAGGGGGCAACGAGCATGGTTGTCATGAAATGACAGCTCTGATATAGCAGATCCTGCAGAGGTTCACCAGAAGGATGAGGAGAGGAGCTGCCGTGCTAGAGTAGGTGTTACAGGCATGAGAGTGGTACTGTACACAAAGAATGATATCAAGTGTTAAAACATAAAATACATGATGGGAAAACAGCACTGTGGAATTATGTGGGTGGAAGTTCCAGACTTCAATAGTAACTTCAAAAGCACAGTATTAACACTGTCACGCCTACCCTAATGGTGATACTTATCAGCAACTGTTAGGTGAGACTAACACCACTTCAAACTTAGGACAGGTAGCAATAGTGGGGGATTTGAACTGCTCACATAGAGACCAGATATCAGAGTCTCATGAGTATTAGATGTAAGAATTTGGGGACAAGATGGCTGAGGAGTGATATGAATGAGATCTGCAAGTTCCTTAAGGTGGCAGACAGGCTTAATGCAGCAGTGTTCACAGACTCCTGCAGAACCATTGATGGATTCTTTACAGAACTAGCTGAGGATTTCTTTAAAATGGATGTAGAGGTGGGGAGCAAAAGCCTTTCTTACACTGGAGGAGTGACTTTTTGTAAATTGCTGCTAAAGTAGACGTGGTAGTGGATAGGACCAGGAGGTTTTAAAACACATTAGACACAGATCTATAAATGGGTGCTGAAAGGAGAGGAGATGCCCTCTAATTCCCGGAATATAATGGTGCTGGGTGACTAAGGAACAAATATGCCACCAAAAGTGGGCAAATTAGTGGCATTTTTAGCCTCTGTCTACTTCTGCCAATGCCAGAGTGAGTGTGCAGGGCTTGAGGCACCCCTGGTTGCATGTACTTGGGGTTTTCTTGCTTCCTAAATCAAAATGGGGAAAGTTTGAGCTGCCAGCTGTTGCAGTCTGCTGCTTGATATCATCCTCTCAAGGCATCCTTATTTACTTCTCTTTCTTCTTGCACCAGTTTTCTGAAGTCCAACTGGAAATGCTGGAAAAAGGCACTGTCTGTGAGGATGCTGAACCAGATAGAAAGGCACCCAAAGCTGTGTTTTGGTCACAATAGGGTTTGCAACGTAAAAGCAGAAAATCAAGTGTGTGACAGTCTTGCACTTCTCACTCAGTTTGATGTTATGATGTCTGTCAGATGAACTTACTAAGAAACCTCAGAAGAAAAATATTCTACTTAACTTGTTGGTGTGTTAATCAAATTACACAGAAAAATGTGATGGTTTTAATTTTGTTTTTGTGTTGTTCTGCAGGTGGGTTGCATATCAGCAGAAATACTTCTGTGGAGAACAATATGTATTGGAGAAAGGAAAATATAAATGTTTCTTTGACTGGGGAGGATCTAGCAAAATCATCATGTCGATTAGACCTATTAAGTTGGTGAGTTACCAGAGAATTAATGAGACTTGAGATCAGATAGAATAGAGTGTCTGGGCTACACAGTGTAATCAGTTTACTTATTCGGAAACAGATTAAAGACCCGTGCGGATGGCACCATGAGTCTGTTCAGGATGGAGACTGTGGTCTAGATCTTTCTATCTGTTAGAAAACTTCTTAAGAACTCCCCCTTGGCAGAATGCATTTGTGGAAAGAGTAACAGCCTAAAAAGATCAATTTGCCTTAAAGCGTAGTAATTTATAATGCCTATTTGATAATAGATATAAAAATGCTTCAGAATTCTTCTGGCCCATATTGTTGTGCAATAGAAGTCTGATTTTTGTCCCCCTACTAAAAAAGCTGAAGTATTTGTGATACACATAGTGAATGAAGGCAGAAAATATTGTTAGTCCATTATTAAATCCAAGGTAGTACAAGTTGCCCAAAGACATGAATGCCAGAACTTTCAAAACCATAATGCAAAACAAAGACAATCCTCAGTAATGAGTACATAATAAATGGTACTACTGCACTGAAAATGGGAAAGGAACAAACATTTAACTTATTTTGAAGACCATGTATTGAAAGAGGTCTCCCAATCTTCTGTTGTTTTTAATTGTCTAGCTAAGTAGTCTCAAAAAATTAAGTAGAGACATTTACATGTGCTCTAATCCACTTTATAAATACTAATTAGTGTTGGTGCAAGTTCTTCATGTGAAAAAGGACTGAACAGCCAGACAGGTAGTCATGAGCTTACCAGCACCTGATGGCAGGGGCTGGGAAACAGCAGTGTCTTGGGACACTGCCTGGGAAATGTTTATCTCTGCCTTTGAGATCATTATTAACAAATTTCAGGAACCTGGCATATTTTCTAGGAAACTAATCGTAATGAATCTTATTTATTTATATATTATTACAGGAACCGCTTGGGACAAATGAACCTCCACATTTGGTATGTTGACATTATATAAGAGTCTTATAGTTCTAAACTACATTTAATAATTAAATAGAAGTAAATGTTGAATGTCCTGCTTTGTTACCTCAGATTATGCCTCAATATTATCATCTCCATACAGTAGAGCATTGAATGGAGGAAACTAGTAGTTGTATAAAAGTTGAGTTTGCTGATGTTCCTACTCTGCTTTATTCCAGTTCTTACAGTTTTGTATTCTTTCCTCAAAAGTGCAAGCATTTCAGCAGGTTTTGAGTGACCTTGAGTCTCTGTAGCTATTTGTTTTCTTCCTCTTCCCTTCTTGTTTCTGGAAATTAGGTGTCACATGCATTCATTCATCCTTCTCTTTGTGGCATATATTCCTTCCATTATTTTGCATTTTGTCTGGTTTATCACTATCTTGTTCACATCTGAGGTGAAGAAGAAAATATAATCTGCAAAAAATAGAGCTACACTCTTCAAATCTCCACATGCATCAACAGGGGAAGTTGTTTTGGTTTGGTTTTTTTCAGTCTTGAATGCTGGTAGCTTTGTTTTTCATGGTCTCCCAGTCGTGTATAGCCTCTTCTTTAGAAGCACTCACCACTTGGTGAATGGAAGCACCGTGCTTCCATTTTCCTTACAGTTAACATATGACCTTAATTGACTGCATCCTGATTATAAAAAAATCTGTGATCAGTCTCTTCTATGATACTTTCTATTTTCCTGAAAGTGATGTCTGACTTGGTGAAAACTTAAAAAGAGAAAATGGTCCGTATAATTCACTTTTACTCTCCAGAACACATTAGTTTATGGTTTTGCATGTTTGGTCTTTATCTTAAAAGTTTATGTTGCATTAATATTCTTTTGTTATATTTTTCAAAACTGAAAACCTTCTCTAAGTGTTTGTGGTCATCACCAAGGATGGTCTTGTCTAGCGTTCTGTCCCAACAGTGTTCTCCTCCCTTCCTGCATTGGTTGTTTGGTTTCTTTTTTTGTTTTGTTCTCTGTCCTGGATTATGCTGCTAGCATGGGTGGTGATATAAGTGGTTATATTGCTCTCTCTCTGAAATGCTCTTAATTAAACAAATTTGGAAGACTCTGTTTCAAGAAACCTGACATTCTTTTTAGAAAAAAAGGACTTTAGAGCTCAATGGTTCTGTTCCAGAAAACTTAAGTATTTGTCACCTGGACACAATTTTGCTCTGTCTTGCTTGAATTGGTATAATAGCAATGCGTGCATGGGCAATACAGACATTGTGTGGTAGGTCAACACTGCAGGTGGACCACACCCTTCTTCTCCAGGTATTCTAGTTCTCAAGTTTTATGGTTAACCCTGGGCTACAGGAAATGTTTCCTATCTGAAGACATAATTGGTGTATTATTTCAGTCCTAAACACTGATTTCCTGCCAGACCTATTCATATGGCAGTTTGCGGCCAAATCCAGGACTTGCAAGTACATTCACAGTAAGGCCTTATTAAATGATACCAGATAAAATAACCAACTAAGAGGAAGAGAGTGGAATGCAAACAGTTGAAGATCGTTTTCTCTCAATCTGGAACTCTTACACTTTTTCAGAATCTTCCAAAAACTATTCTGTGAGGGTTTTAATCCAGTTGTGCAGTACTTTAAGGTTAATTTAAAGCTGTAAAGCTTCAATAAATTGTGCTTTACAGTATTTTTATTTCCAGTGATATATGAAAAAAAATCTGTGTGTGTATGCACAAACACCTCTAAATACTGAAGTTTTCTACATTGTGTTTTGCCTTCCATGTTCTCTAACAGCAGTCTTTAATGTTTAATGCTGTTTTAAGAAACACTATCCTGACTTACCTCAGTTCTCATTTTCATAGATTCTGCCCTAAAGCTAGGAAAGGAAGAATGGCATTTTTATTGCTACAGTTGTTTTAGGAGGGGAAATGAGAAATCATAATAATCACTTAGGATAAGTAAAGGAAAATCTTTTGGATAAATACAAAAAATTTAGCATTCAAATTAAAATAAAAGTTTCCATATGTGCAGCAGTCTCCTAGTTTGGAGCTTAAAATTATGGTGCATCTGAGCTGGCAAATCCTTAAGCATCCTAATGTTTGGCCCTTATATAAACCATATATAACAGTTATTTTGCATTATTATATATTCTCTCATCTATAACAAACATGAGTTTGAGCTAAGGGGGACTGTTTTCACTGTCTGCAAGAGTGTGTCTCATCGAGAAATTGAAAAGCAATTAAGCTTTCTTAAATCTCTCATTTAATCTGACCTTTTCCTACTGCCAGGCTCCCTAATGAAGAAAGTACATACAATGTAAGAATGCCTGAAATCCACAACTGTAAAAGGCAATTCATTTTATTTATTAAAAATAAAACTTGATTTTGTCCAGCCTCTTTCAAAAGCAGCTGACTTGTCAGATGATTTAGGAAGCAGCAATAATTGCTGTGACAACTTGTATTTGTCCATTGACTTTTTAGGAAGAGAAACCTTTTATAATAATGTCAAACCCTGACAAAAAAGAGATGCAGTGTGAGACTGATTGCAGATGTGCAGTGTTTTCACTGAGGAATTGGTATTTCACCTCAGCTTTTGTCAAATCAGTGCCATCCATGTGACATATATTGTGTATAAAAATGAGTTAAATCATTTTAAAAGTCTTTTTAGCATCTGGCCTATTAAAGAAATTGTGTATATATATATATATATCTTTTTTTATAAAGAGCTCTGAGGTAAGTGGGTAGGAAATACTACATAATTACAGCTTAAAGAGATGCTTTGTGACATAGTCATGCAATTATATTTACAGAAAAATCAGTTACATTTCATTCATTATATCATAGCTGGTCTGTGTTCTTCTGTTTGCAGTTACAACGTGCAAAACCAAGTTAAACTATTCTTGTTTTTTCTGCCAGGAAACATAGACTGAGCTTTTCCATAAAATCATTTGCTGATACTTGTGTTTGGCCTTCTCACTCTGTACTGGCAAAAGCATTTGCTTTCTGATATTGGCAGTAAGTTCAGCCAATTTGGGGCAGAAAGGGGAAAGTAGCTCTTGCAACAGCCATCATGCTTTTCTTCCATTAAAGAATTATGAGCTGTTTTGATACAATTGAAGCTCTTGGTTTTTTCCAGTTTCTCTTTAATGCTTTAAAGTGAAATTCACCTTAGTTACAGTTACAGTGGAGGCTTAAGAGTACGGAATTCTAGGTAGTCACAGAAGATTTCAAGGCAATTTGTCAGCAGTAGTCTTACATTTTTGACCAAGGCTTCTCTGAATTGCTGAGCTGTATAGCAAAAAGTATCTGAAGTTCAGGGTTACTTTTGGTCCTAGGCCCAGAGACAATAAAAACCCTTCAGCTTTCTAATAATAAAGCACCTGTAGACATATAAAAGACTACTGAAATTATAGTTCATTCTATTTATTGCATCTTTGTGAATTGAATGGATACTTCTCTAAGACCACAGCTATCTCTGTTTGCATTAATGATAATGCTTTCATTTTCCTTCTAGTCATTGGTTTTGTTTTGTTTTGTTCTTTGTAGCTCAAAGCTTTCAGTAATACACATTTCCAAGGAGCATGTATAGATTTCACAGCAGAAGTTTCTGATTTTCCATCATTCATACCATGTTCTTTTAAGGTTCTTCGTGGATGGTAAGTCTGTTGTTTTACATGCCATCATTTTTCAGTAATACAATTTTTTTTTTTTTTTAATGCCACCAAGTTTCAGGTGGCTGAAAGCACATAGCACATGCCCATCATATTCCATCATGTCATAGACCCTTTGCCTTGCAATGTATCTCAGTAGCTGTCATCCTGTCACTGGTTCTGGCAGTATGCATTTTGTTTTCTCTTGTGCAAAGTTTGCACAGTCACTGTGATTCCTTTTTTAACTTCAATTAGAATTTATTCCAGATTTTGAGAACTTGGTATAGTACAGATGTCGGCATTCCACTCACGTCTTTTGACTTTGGAGCTGAGATTTCTGTGCCACATGGTTTGATTTTTCTACTTTGAATACTCTGTCACATAACCCTTCAGGTCAACTTACTTTTAAGCTTAATAAAAATGAACACATTTTTTATTCCTTATTTCCTTAGCAAATATTAAATCTTGAAAAAAACCTTCCTGTTAATAACCAGCTACAGCAGCTAATCTCTTTTGTTACATTAATCTTGCAGTTGGCTCCTGTATTACCAAGGGGAAATCACTGACAATCAGTGTGTGCTGGAAGAAGGCCTTTATGTTGACCTCAGTTCCTGTGGCTGCCCGAAAGCTACAATCAAATCCCTGAAGCCTATTCAATATGTAAGGACTTTATTGGAGAAAAATAACGTTTTGGAACTCTTTTCCTAATCAGATGTCTGAAGCAAGTGCTTGAGTTAAACAAACTCCCACGCAGGGAAGAGAGTGAAGTTTGTTTTCCTGGCTTATGGGATTGTTTTGGGCTAGGAACAAGCCAGGCTGCTTGCACACATGCATGTGGTTACTTGTCAGCACACACTCTTGGGTGTTCTGGGCTCAAAGTTGCTCTCTTTTATATGAGTTGCATTGGCTGGTGGTTTTCTCTGACTGGTCTTTATAATACAGCTCACCAAGCTTAGTACACACTGAGATATTGATTTTGTCACATTGTCTAAGCATACAAGGCTTCTTTTATTAGGCCTACAGCCAAGGTTCAATCTTAAAGTATACACAGAAGACATGAAAAATGAAATTATAAGGTAGCATATACTTGCCGTAATGCTATTTAATTTACTGTTTTATGAAAATATAAGAAATATTTTTACTTCCTAATGGCATCTCAAATCATGGGGTAATAAAGTGGTGTAATATACCACACAAGTGTCTATGAGCTGCATATAAAGCATCAGACAGTCCAGTCCAAACACCATGTGAGCATCCTCTCTCTTGGTAACTTCTGAGGCAAATACTTGTGGCACGTGTACGGTCTTTATGTGCCCTGCAGGTCACTTTGGTTGTACAACCATCTCCCAGTCAAGTGACAGTCAGGTAGCAGTAAGGTACAAGATTCTTTATAGCCAGGAAATTGGATGGGAATGCATTGTACTATCCAGTACAAGATACAGACTTTTGTACATCCTCTTGTAATCCTTCATCCCGTATCTTGCTCCTGTGCACGTTTATCAAAGACACGCTGACCAGAATGCTCTTGGTAAAAGAACCAAGTGGCTGCTCTTTCCACTCCTCTCTAGCACTGACCAACTTCTGCAAAACACTTCCTCCTTCCCTGATGGATGGCAGAACACAAACTCAGTCTATATGACGTGTGCCCTTCAAGATAACTCTTTAAAAACTAGACTTCAAAGTTTAATCAGTTCAATTTTCTTTGAGTATTAAAGTCCTTTTTCTTTCATTTGTTAACAGGTTTTTAAAAAACAACTACACAGAAAAAAACCACACTTTAACAGCAAAATCCATGGTAATGTGGGAAGGATATATAGCTTGAGGCTGAGAGGTGGTCACTGGGTTATACAGACACAAGTGACTTCAGTGTATCTATAGCTTCCCTCCTGCTGAGGGGCGTTTTTTTTTTTCTCATGTTAAAGATCTCTGTTTCACGTTAGGCTTTAGGACTCTGCTCTGCTAAATCAGGGTGAAGTTTTGACATGAAATGGTAGGTCTCATCCAAATCTCTTAGCCTGTAATTTCCCAAGGAAGCAGCTCTGGAGTTTGGCATAGTAGGAAGCTACAGGGAGCTCTTGCTGAGGTCCAACCCCTGGGAGAAGTGCGTTTGGCAGGCTGTGTGTGGGAAGCTTACACGTCTTCCTGTACAATTTTTAAGAAGCTTCACCTCTTAGTTCAGTTCCTCTTTTGCAAGGGGAGCCCTTGTATTTCACAAAATTGAGGCACTAAACTTCATAAAATGCTGTTGAGCCACACCTGTGTTACAAATAGAAATGCCCTCATCAGCCCCAGCGCATTGTGTGCGCTGATGGCACGGGACGGCGCTGGGGGGCATTCTGCAGCACAGACGTGATGGGAAGCACACAGCAGTGAGTTTGGTCACTGGTCAGAAACAGCCATAGTTAATTCTGTGCATTGTCTGCAATCCACTGTTCTTGGAACAGAGCCCTTTCTATTGCAAGATATTTTTGTTAGCTCATTCAAGACAGCAGCAAGCGTATTCCCAAGTGGGATTGTTGTACAGCTTTATTGAATTCAGTTGTCACATTGGGAGCCCCTTCCATTGTTCAGCTTTAAATACCAGCCTGATTTCAGACCTAAGGTGTGTATCAAGAGGGAGGGTAATGTTTAAGCCCAACACCAAGCCTTAAACCTGCATTGCCTCAAGCACTCCTTTAAGTGAGAGAGAGATCTGCTGAATGTGTAACTTTTTGAAGTCCTCTGTCATGGCAGGGGAGCCATGTGTTGCTTCACTGTGTGAGGTTTCTGCATCCCAGATGTTGACTAGAAGTAGAGGCCCATGGCAATGGCAGAGGGGAAGAAATAGCTTTTAGCAGTGCAAAGGACTCATGAGGCAAGCTCATTATCAGCCCTTGAAAACAGTCCAGGTCCACTGACTGGTGTAGGTGTGGTCCAGCTGGGTATTTTAGAAGCAGATTGTTTGAGTGAGTCCTTTGGGATAGAAGAACAGATTTGTTGGAGGAAATGGGGACATGAGGTCTGGGTATTCCCTTTCTAATTTGCAATATTGTAAGGATTATTAACTATGTATGTTGGCTTGATATTTTACAGCTGAGTGAAGTCACAGTTCTGGGCTTTTGTCTGCAGGGTGTATCAAAGAGCATAGATGCTTTGTGTGTGGTGCTAACTCCAAAGGAGGTATGAAACACAGCAGGCAGCACAGGTCACTGACACCTGCAGGGTATGCAGCTTGGTGGGGGCACCCACACCAATTTCTCTATCTGACCCCAAATCAGGATGCCCTTTCTGTTCCTATCTGTTCTGGTAACTAAAAGAAAATGGGTTTGCCTTTGCATGTAGACAGTACCTTTGGTGTAACTCATGAGTTTTCACTTAAAATCTCTTAGCAGTTTTGAGAGGCTTTTTGGATGCTGTCAGCTGCCACAGGGTTTCTGGGTCTGCTCTTTAGAAGGAGAAGTTGAGGATCAAAATTAATTATTTTTAGAACTCCTTCATGGAGTGGAACATGTTTTTGTGACCTGATAGAACTACACTGTAATGGTGTTCCTTGCAGTAAGGATTCTGCTGTAGGGTGGGATCTTTATAACAGAGTGAGGTAACAGTAATGCCTTAACTATATGAAACAGATAAGAACTCTGACAAAGCCTTGACTGAGTTTTTTGAAAATAAATCAACCAGTTGAAAATAAGGAAAGGACATGAGGGAATGGTTTGTTCTCTGGAATGTGTGGCGAAATATTTGCAAACAGATACAGCAGATGGTTTGGGGTTTTTTAATTTTTTTTTTTTTTTTTCCAGGGAAGTAAATTTTTGACGTTTTAATTAGAAAATTACCAGAAATATATTTTGCTTGTTTAAGAGCTTAATTATATAGCAAAATGAGAAATCCTGCCCTAAATCCCTGAGTTGGTCCAATTGAAATAGGAGAAACCCAAAACTTTTGGAGCAGTGAAAGATTAATTTGGAGCCTTGGACTAGCAATGGTATGGTTTTTTCACTGTGGTGACCGTATTTTAGGTTGTCTAGCTGTTGTTCTAGCATCTATGTCTTGGAGGGGTGTTTTGTGGGTTCTTCGTTGAAAAGTGAGATTGTCATCCTTTAACTATGGCATGCTAACCCCCCCCCCTCCACACACTTATTCCCCCATTTCTTAAGAAATTAACGTTAACATGGTGCCACTCTTGGATTTTTACACATTTATTATGCTCTGGAGTCATGGAGGATTTAAGCAAATCTTTGCCACTAGATTCCTCTACTGTTTGTTAGGAAGTAGGAAAAAAAATTAGGTAGCTTTGTAAGGAGTGTGGGGAGGGTGTTTCATATTCCCAGGAACCTCTTTCCCATCTTAATCTGTGAGGCATATAACACTCAAACTAAATCTTAAGGAGATCCTACCTGTATTTTCCCTGCTATGCTGTTTTGCTTAAATTCAGACTGGACTGTTTTGGCCTTCTGGGAGCTTTTAGGAAAAGCTGTAGGTTAATGAGAGGATACAAAGAAGGAACCTTGTATCTGTGCCTTGATAATGAGATAACAATGTCCTTTGTTTTTCAGTATTCTGGGAAGAAAAATATGCAATACCCATATGTTAATCTGGATTCCATATTGAATAACAAGGTTTTACATGGCCTTTTCTCTTCTGAAAAAGGGAATGCTTCTGGAAGACCACTGAATCTTTTTAATGTACTAATTTATAAGTGGGGGAAATATAGTGGATACAGGATTGTATTGCTTTAAGTGAACAGACTATTTACTCACTTAATATTAGAAGGGTACACATCTATTTAGTAGTGGTAGGAACAACTGGAACTAATCTAACTTGCCTCTCATCATCTCCTTTCATCTAGAAATTCCAAAGCACTTTTTAAGAAATGCTTGTTCATGAAATTTGCTGGTATTGTTGATAATAGCCACTCTGCTGGCAGGTAAAAGGGTAGCAGAGGTTTAAGGGCAGCTGCATTTGCTGCTGTCTGTGCCTCTTTCAGCAAGGATTTGCCTTTTGCTTTGCCCTGAATTCATGAAAAGGGAAGCGTGGGCAGCTCACCTGGTGGCTCACCTGGTGGAAAGTGTTTAAAGTCTGCTAGGCCATTTATAGGGCCACAGTTGCATTTTGGGGTATTTGCCCAGTATTTGTTGCTTGAAGTTGTTAATTTTTTGGGATATAAACCCTTATGAGAGGTTCTTACACAGGGGAGTTCAGCTCCAGTGCTGCCTTTCCTCAGGCATGTTTTGTTAAACTCCAGGTAGTATTTGATGTGAATTATATGAACAAGAGTATCCAGGATTGTTGCAGTAAGCAATTGGTTTTCTTTCTAAAATGTTAACTTCAGCACTAAAGTTAAGCCAGTCTCAGCATTTAAAAAAAAAAAAAATGAAATCTGGGGTTTAGGTTGTGCAACACCTTTTTTTTTATGTCTTTCTTTTGAGGCATTCCTTATTTTTGTTCTTATCAATCATCATAGTTCCCGTGTTTCTATGTTGATTATCTTTCTAATTAAATACAGGTGTTAACTATAATCTCCCCAGCATTCTCCTGAGACAAATAATAAAACCAGATATAAAAATTAATCAGTGTTTTCTCATGGCCAAGCAATGAGTCATTTTGTGTAACTGGGACTGGACCATGGGTGTTACCATCATCCAGCACCATGATCCTCTTCCTCATCCAGGCATTCTTCCCAGACTGAAGGGGCAGCCAGGTGAGTGCAGCTCCAGTAAAGACAGTTGTAAATTATGAGTTAGCCAAGACTGAAGATTTTTCCAAGGTGGTGTAATATAGCTGTGGAGTCTCTTCCAGTTATAAGGTTCTGGCAAATGCTGTTTGCATAGCAACAGGTCAGCAGGGGTGAGAGATGGGGAAATGTACCAACACTTACTGGGTTGGGGACTAGGTTACAGTCATGTTTTAGTCTTCCCCCATGCATTTCTTTCTTTGGCTGTATTAGGCTTTCACATGACAGTCTGCAAAGTCTAAGTTTGCTAAAAAATAAAAAAAGGTGCAAAGAAAAATATGTTTTGGGGTGAGCATTTCTCAAAAGGGCTTTATTAGTAATAATTTTCACAGAATTCATGATGAAAAATTATCCATGTTATCCATAGCTAAAATTTCTATTTGTTTTTATTGTAGAGAGGTGTGCAAGTCGACCTCTGCACTTGGTTTTTAGTTGTAGCACCATTTTTCTTAGCTTCTTTGTGTCTGTACACTGTTGCTTTTCCATGCCTTGCCCTGCAAACAAAGGGCATTTGAAAAGAAGCTCATCTTACTCTGGTCTTTGTTTAAGATCAAACACTTTATGCTGGTGTTGCATTTTTTTTCTGAACTGGGAAAGCATAAAATTCTGTTCTGAATTGTGGAAAAATTGTGATGCATAGCTCCTCTGTGTTAAAGAAAAGGTGGGAGTCATTGCAGGGAAAGTCTGAGCAGAGTTGAACTGTGCAAGATATTTTTATTGTGTTGATTTCCATGGTTTACTTTACATCCTATGAAATCACACCATGGGGCAGGAAAAAAGCTGTGTCATTTTTCATGGCATCACACGCTGTATTAGCCATAGACTACCACACCTGTTAAGTAAAGAACATGGATTTTTGTGTTTTCAGTTTATCCAAGTGATCTCTATCCCAGTCTACACTGACCAGTGGAGAGTTTTCCTCCTTCCACTTATGCTCCCTTACTTCTAGTGCCTGAGATTCGTGAGGGCTGGTCTTTGGAGTAAAGACTGAGGCAAAGAAAGCATTCAACAACTCTGCCATATCTGTATTTTCTGGTCTTTTATCTCCCACTTCATTTATCAGTGGACCCACTTACTCCCTATTCTTCTTTTTCTCATGGATATATTTGAAGAAACTCTTCTTGTTTTCTTTCACCTCCCTAGCCAGACTTAAGTTCCAAGAGAGCCTTTCTTGTCAAATCTGCATAATCATGCTGCATTTCTGTAATCCTCCCAATTAACCAAACCCTTTTTCCACATAATGTAAATTTCCCTCCTCTGTCTGAGTTTTTCCAGGAGCATCTTGCTTATCCATCCTAATTTTTTATTTTTTTTTTTTCAAGGGGATATATTTATCTTGAGCTTGGAGGAAGTAATGTTTGAATACTGACCAGCTCACATGGGCCCCCCTACTTTCTAGAACTCTAGCCCGTGGGATACTTCTGAGTAGATCTTTAATCCTGGGAATGACAGGGACACAGGGATGTCTTGCCAGCTGTGGGCTTCACCTTTCCTATCTGGGATGCTCCTAGAGCAATGCCATGTTCTGAGGTGGTCACCCCTTGTATTCTCTGCATGATTGTCCTTCCTCTGGCTCTTGGAGAGTCCCATTCCTCTCTGGCCTGTCAGGATCAGGCCTTGGTGGAAAAAAACCTGATCCTCTCAGTGTCACCTTTATCTGTATGTGATAACTTGTCAGCCAGAAAATGGGTGAAAGTACAACTCAGCATTCTGCAAGGAAGGGTAGGAGCAAGATGCCTCCGTAACAGCATAGGCTCAAAACCTTGGTTTTTACTGTTGGTAGTTTCCATAGAGCTATGAAAACAAAATCAGAGAAAAAAGCCAGGCTGAGTCACTGCTGCCAACTGTTGGTATAAAATGGTATATATGGAGTGAGTGGTCAGCTCATTGCTCTATATATGGTGATGGAAATATGAGAGCTTCAGTGCTTGAGGCAGCAGCATGTTTTGGTTTTTTTCTGTGCTTCACATCTTTGCCAGGATGAGTGGAGTCCTTCTAAGGTCTCACTGGAAAGGTGGTATCAGTTCTCATGGTCCCTTGCGTGTGTCATGGATGCAACATCTGCTGTGTACTGACAGGCTGGGACTTCGTGCAGCAGGGCAGGACTTCCTCAGGCCCATTATGTTCAAATGGTCACAACCACGTGAGAACTAGAGTAATTTTAATTGCCTCCACCAACTGGTTGTTTGGATTCCTGTTGTATAAATGGATATGCTGGATCAGATGACTTGTCCATCTAGTACAGCATCCCTCTTACCACATTGAATATTGCAATAGCAGGGTAAATTTTAGGTTTTGGTAACAATGTCTAACAGCAAGGATGCCAAGTGGTGTTTCCCGTGCTTACTGCTAATGCACCTGTGAAAATTTTCCCTGTTAGACCTGTTCTGGACACGGCTTTTGAGTCTCCTCTCAGGTGACAGCCTGTGTCAAGGGAGTAGGCTCTTGCAGACTGTGATGATGTTGCCTTGCTGAGCAAATCAACCCAGGAAGTAGCTGTCTGCACTTGGTCTGCTGGTCTAGATTTCTAAGCAAGCCTTTAAAAATCGTAGGTTTTATCCACCTCATCCAGCAGAAGGTGAGTGGGAAGAACTGACATTCTAAAATCAAAATATTATGGGCCTTAATCTCTTTCTGTTTAGTAACATTACTTTTTAAGGAGTGCATTGGGCTTTAAAAATCTTTGTGGGTGGATGATCCCAGGCTCCGTAAAACTTCTCTGCATACTCCCTGTCTGTGTGACATTACATGACTTACATTGTCCCTGCACTGATCAGCAGAAGAAAGCAGTTTCTCTGAGACAGGATTTGAACAACCAGCTGTGTGCCAAGTGCACTGAGTCAGTGCCAGTAAATTTCGAAGTCCTGAATCACCACTAAGCTCTTCAGAGACATTTCACTGCAATACATGTGCCTCTTCAAACATGAAAGTTAAGGTCTCTTAATTACTCAGTGCCTATGTCAACTGTAATTCAAGATTTTGGTTCATTCATTCCACCTGAGGCTATGTCTTTGCTGCAAAACAAATCCTGGGCTGGCTATCTCTGAGTAACATCTCCTAAGAACAAGGTGATTTCCCTCAAGGGGCTGATAATTGAAGTAGTTTGTCAGATCTGTTCCCTTTTCCTCTACCTGCTGCATCAAGGTACAAACTACAAGTGCTGCTGTGTCTGGCCTGTGTCAGTGGGGCACTATATTCTGATGACAAAGCCACTGATAAATCAAATATGTTTCAGCTCTGTGTGCTTTGTTGGTGGATGTACTTTCTTTTTTTTTGCCTTGCTGTTACTTTTGCTGAGGAAGCATGTTCTAATCCAAAAGCACGTGGAAATAAAACTGAAATGGTAAACGTGTGTGTCATACCTAAGAACAGGAGTTAGGCTATTCCTAGTAAAATTTTGCATTTTTTTTCTTCTTCTCTTTTCAGGTTTTTGCTGAGCCCTCCATCAGTCTCTTTGCTCTGGAATGCTGCAAGGGCAGAGAACTACACTTCAGTGAACCCATCAATTCTGTTTTGAATGAGGACCTTCATTTTTACACTCAGTCTGTATGGGTGAGAAGTGGATTGTAAGTATGGAAGAAATATTCTTATCAGATTTGCATTAGAGGAGCTACTACTGTGCATGCATTTTCTGCCAATCACTGCCTTTTTTCATAGGATGTGTTTAAAATTCTAACTTTTATTTTGAGACAATATAAAATCATAAAATATACTTGAATATTAGACCTACCTTTTGTATCAGGATCCAAAATGGAACAAGAACTGTGGGCAGAGGTTGTATTTCCCCCTGTAAGAATTGTCCTTTTATCCCTATAGAGTAACTAACAGTGGAGACTATTGTTGAAGCCAGAAACCAAAAGTAAATAAGTTTTGATTGCTGACTTACAAAGACAGGTGGAGTAAACCCAGACTGCCTTTATTAACTGGCTGTAAAATACCAGCTATAAACTGCAGTGATTTAACATAAAGCACTGCAGTGGTTCAGTGAAGCTTGACGTGCTGATAAGCTGCCAAAGAGGCAGCAACTTCTGAGAGAAGCTGGGGGCAGGTCTGACAGCTGGAACAGTAATTTGCTTTTGTGAATAGTTGAATCCCTCTCGATCAGTGTGAATACACCCAGGGTCTTCTGTGAAAACCATTTTGTATCTGCAGAAGTGGCCTTCTAACCTCTTCTGCATCCCCTCCCTACACCTTTTGGAGACACTCTGAAGTATCTGCCTCGGCAGGTTCTCATCCCGGCCACAGCAAACATCCACAGCATCAACAAATATCTTGCAGAGTCTCATCCTGCCACTGAGACTGACTGTAAACTGCTGTTCTTCTAACGAGACACACATTTCCTGTGTTTATTTTTGACCTTTTCTCCACCTTTCTCACATAAACAGGGCTGTGATTTTCTTAGGAGATCTTATGGAATGACTTAAAATATGAATTAGTTGGGCAAGAAATTAGTGTAGAGTTTTCACAGCTTAGGTATATCTCTGTGGAGATTCTTACAAAAAATTTTTCAAACACATCTAACCTGTTACCACCTAGAGGTCAAAACCCCTCTATGGATACCCATGATAAAACACTGTCAAGTGCTCCTCTGATTTTCTGAGGTTGGTACAATGGCCAAGCCTAACCTAGGTAATGCTCCAGAGCACGGTTTTCTGTTTTCTTTCAGAAATTTCACACAAAAGTTTTCTTGAAATGTTGGTTAAGGATTGAACCTCCCTTTGAGAGCAGGCAGTGGCAATTGACTTGAGCTGTGGGCCCATAGTGAATATAAGCTTGCCCACAGAGCTTTGCCAATTTACTATAAATTCTGGTCCTTAACATCTGAGCTTTTGCTGAAAATACACGGATTGATCATCTGCTGCTGTTGTCTTGAGGTGCCCCAGGTAAGAGTGGCAGGCAGCTGCCCTCTGAGGCTGAGAACAGCATGCACATGTCCCATGAGGTCTGTGCTAGTTCATAGGAGGAAAGACCACCTTTGGGGAACACCTGACTGGGAGTGCATAAATCTTCCTACCTCTGGAGATGTTACAATCTAAAGTGTATCCTGTTGGGGAGCTTCTTTTTATGGGCTTTGCCCCACAGCTTTTTTTATGAGCTGTGGATTGCCCCCTCCCTGGAAGTGTTCAAGGCCAGGTTGGATGGGGCTTTAAGCTACCTGGTCCTTGGCCATGGCAGGGAGGTTGGAATTAGATTAAAATTCAGGTCCTTTCCAACCCAAACCATTCTGTGATTCTGTGCAGTTTGCTGTAAAGAATGAGTGATGGCTTCGGGACCACATGGTAGAAAAGCATGGGAGAGTGAGGACAACATTCCAGCCCCTTCCCCATCTTCCTATTAATTTCAGAATATCCCAGCCAGGTTAGCTGGCTCCCTCTCTCCAGAAGGGTGAATGCAGAATGACCAGGATGTCTCTGAGCTTCTTGTGATGCTGTTGTCCCAACAGTGCAGTACGTCACCAGGTGTACAAAAAGCTGATCCACATGCAGAGTTGAGGTATTTGCTTTAATATCCAGTTCTGCACAGAAAAGGGAGCTAGGTGGTATTCCATAAAGCAAGCTCAGCTTCCCGAAACATAAGGGTTGCTTTCATACAGAAACACATAAAATAACTTTATCTCTGATGATATTCTGTCACTGGTATACATGATACGGTGCTTAAAGATTTCACTACATAGGCTCAAAGAGCAGGGATTCTTTTTTTTATTTATTTTTTATTATTTTTTGTTGTTGTTGTTGTTCGTAGGGGTCCCTCTAGCCCTATGGGTGGGTATTTTAGTATGCTAATGGCATGTTAATACAATGGGTCCAATTAGTCAGTGTTTTCCACATGGTGCTCCAGGCTATAACCAAGATAAGTAATGGGGAGTGCTCCCTTCCATCTCTTTCATCTGTCTTGCAGGCCTGTTTCTCAAGGATGGGTTGCTAACTACTAGGGATATGTTTTTCTCTAATTCTTGCTGTTTCAGTGTTATGTAGGCTCTGTTTTTATTCCATGTACTTCTTTGCTCTCTTTAATGTGATTTTTTTTTCCCCAAAAAAACCTTTATTTATTTCAATTAATAACCAATATCAGTGCTTCTCAGGAAACAGACCCCCACAGCCTGTCCCCATCCCACACTACAGATAGGTAGCCTAAATGTTGAGGGTGCAGGTGATTGTGAGTAGTATGTGGGGTGTCCTGGAGGGTTTGTTTGCCTTACCCATAATCAAAAGTTCAGGAAGAAGGATTTAAAGGTTTTTCAGCTCCTTGACCCAACAACTGTTGGCTTTAGACAAATGACAGAGATTTATGTATCTATATCAATGGCATCTTGCTGCCATGCTTAGGTATCAAGGATCTTTCCTGAGCCAAATGACCAGCTCAGTGAGAAATCTGGCACAGATCTGGACTGTGGCTTGGCAGAGGGCATTGGGAACTGCAGTGGTCCAGGGTGTGATAAAAGAGATGGCACAGAGATGGGTGCTGGTCTGCATCTCATGAGATGTGTTTTGTCTGTGCCACTGAATGCCCAGAAGGCCAGCCTGGCTTCACATGGACATTACCCTGACAGTCCTTCCCCTCTCCATTTCCTATAAATGTCTGCTTGGCAACTGTGTTTCAAATGAGACTTTGATGCCCTAAGAACAACATTAACGCTGAAATCTCAGTTACTTGATGGGAAGCATCCCAAGAAAAAAGTCAGGAGTGTGTAGAGGTGTAAGGAACACAGACAGTGGTGGTCAGGCTGCTCTGAATACCTGTCAGTCAGGAGGTAGGGGACTTAATTTTAAGAAACAGTGATTCAGCCTCATTACAAGGCAGTTCACACTTGGCACATTTTTGCCTTCTCGGCAAGGCTGGCTCTCAGTGTCTCCAAATTATCCACAATGGGGGAAAGTAAGTTTGAGGTGGTACAAACACTGTTTGCAAATATTTAAGAGTGCAGTCATCCCTCGTGTTGTTGGCAGCTGACCTGTAAGACAGGTAATGTGGGGAAACCTGTATTTACTTTGTGTTACGATGAGTTCGTGAGTCAGGCGTCTAGGATTCACTGCACAACAACATCCTATTGATAGAAACAAAACTGATCTGGGATCTTGAGGCTGCCTTTGTGAGCAGCAACACAACTAGTATTTTGGGAGCAGATGCCTAGATAGCAAGAGACCTGCATGTGCCAGTGCTGTAACTGCTAAAGGATTCAGCCATGTCCATGACAGGAAAGTCTGCTACAGCAATGCGTAGGTTTTGGTGTAACTATTTTGTATGTGTTGTCAGGTAAGTGGCATAGCTATAAAAAGCTTTAACTTCTCTGAAAAAAATCATTGGACAAGATCCTCTCATAATTAATATGTACAGCCAGGCAAAGCTGTAAATAGTGCAGTCTAGCGTGCAGCTCTCTGGTTTCCTAATGTATGCCCACTGAAACCTGAATTGGTCCCATCAGGGTTCATGCAAAGATTCTTATGTTTGTGGCAAAGAACTGTGGGGGTTGAGAGACAGCATGGGGAGTGGAGTTTACAAGTTTCAGGCAGACAAACAGAAAACAGTTCTTAATTTAGACAGAAAACAGTTAAACCACTGAAACGGATGGCATTTTGCAGCACTGTAATAGAGATTTGATCCTAGCACTACTGTGGACAGATCTGGGGGCTTTCAAGAGCACAGTCCTAAATGCAAACCTCTAGTTCAGTTTTGCTCTGCTTAACATGTGGTCTTTCATGTTCTGTTTTCTGTATCCAGGTGGATTGCATATGAAGGATGTAATTTTTTAGGAAAGCAGATTCTGCTGGAGCCCGGTGAGATTTCAAACTGGAATGAACACAGTGGCTGGAAAGTAATTGGTTCCCTTCGTCCTATGAAGCAGGTACTGTAATTATGCAAGGACAAATTTTTTTTTTTGGACAAGGATTAGTGTACAAGTATCAGCTCCAGTAGTAAGTATAATGGTGGGCATTGTACTCCTTAAATCAGGCCAAATGGTGACAGCCACAAGGACTAACTGGCAGATTACTGAAGCAGAAAGTTCCTTCAGTGGCAGTTACTGAGATCTATATTAGGGTCCTAAAGGGAAATAATTCCTAGTTTCTTAGAGCATCTTTATAACATGCTAATGAGTTACTCAGAAAATCAAAACTTGGCTCCATTTTTACACTTGCAATAATAATGAGAAAAGCAGTTCTATATTGGCTTTTTTGTAATCCATATAAATGGAAGCTATAACAAATTTCATTGCACTGTAGCCTGCATTTGCAAAAGAAGAAAAGTGTATGCAGTCCCTCTTCATTTTTCCCTCTCTGCTTCACCCCAAGTAATGCCGATTTTCAGCCTCATTCAAAGGTTCAGGTCTCAAAACCACAAGTTTTTAAGAGCTTTGTGAAAAGTAGATAGAGAAGCAAGACCCTCATTCAAGGAAAAGGAAGTACAGTTCTGCTTCTCTGCCTTTCCAAGATGCATCAGGTAATCAGTGACACACATAAGCCAAACAGTTTTGGCATCAGTCAAAAACACAGGGGAGAGTGTCAGAGAACATGAGCAGAAAACTCCACAGGAAAAGTTTTCATTAGGTCCAGACACCAGAACTTTTGTCCACTTGGGACAAATGCTGCTTTGTTCTTAAACAAGAGATTCAACAGGGCAAATGTTGCACTGAACAAAAGCAATCATCTTTAGCATCAGGTTTGCATTACCTGCTCCTTCCCACCTCTAGAAAACTAATTTTTTTTTTTTTTTTGTCCTTTCTTGTCTAAGAAGTTGACAGCTCCCTGTAATTCTTTGGAACTTTTAACTACCAAAGGATCTCATTTTGGATGGTTTTGCTAATAATAATGAAAATAATTTCTGCTGATCTTAAAACCAAAATTCTTCCTTCATCCAGCAATCTAAATAACTTTTGTATTTGGTGTCTTCCTTTTTTACACTGCAATAGTGTGTAGTGTTACAAGGCCTATTTCAGCTGCTTTGCTGGGACAGTGAGAGTCTGTGTGATTATTGTTTTTATTTTAACTCCTGCAAACTGAAGCATTCCTTCAATTTGTGCAGCTATCTGTTCTTGACACTTCTCTTTTTTTTTTTTTTTTGAGACTGGAGTAGCACTACAAACCTGCACCACTTTGTATTTTTTCCGTCTCCACTGTGAATTACAAGAAGCCAAGTCTGCCAATGTAATAGGTAGTACAAGAAGAAGCAAAACATTTTAAACTTGGGCAAGATGAGACACAATTCTGCTCAGTTACGTTGTAATGAAATCCCTTCTTTATAAAGAACATCTGTATACTATACTCATTAATACAAGTTAGTTTATTGATACCTGGTGGGAGAGAAGCTTTATTGTCTCTACCTTAGGGCTTGCTTCAACATGGAAAAAGAGGAGATTCAAGGCTCCCAGAAGACAGTGACTGACTATTTGGGGTTCTGGCAGAGCTGCCCTTTATACTGCTCTTTATTTATGCCAAAACTGGGGAATAACAGAAGAAAAGCTGGAACCTGTAGTGGCCCTACAGAATTTCCTTATTTTTTGAGTAAATTCTGTAAATAGAAGAGCCAAAACAGTACATTTTGCCATGTACATTCCAAAGCAATGGTGTGACTTCTCTGCTATGTATTTCACTTAATGGAGGCAGAAGTTGCTGGATACATGGCTCACAGAGTCTTGTTTCCTGCAAATAAAATCCTTGTGGAGTTACAGCCCATTTACTGATGCTGGACTGAGTGAAATAGGCTGAACTGGAGATATTTGCATACCACATGAACTATTTCTATAAACATAAATACATTTTTTTTTAATTTCTCTGCCATTGCTGCTTGCAGCTGTCCCATCTGCCTGTGAATAACCCTTAAGGCTGCCTTTCATACGCAGTCATTTCCAACAAAAAAATGATTTAACATCCTCATCTGAAACTGTAAATGGAACATAGACTTCAGAAAGCTGATGTAAGATTGAGGGTAGGCATTGACTTTCTTCATCTTCCTTCCCACTATTTCAGCCAGCAGTGTACCTCAGAGTGAGGAACCGAGCCCAAGGTAAATACCTGACGGTTGCTGGAAGCCTGGCAGATATAAGAGCAACATCAGTGTATGTGTCCCCATACAATGGGAAGAATACCCAGATCTGGCACTACTGTCATGGACTCTTCAAATCCAAGGTGTGTTTCCAGATGCTGTAAGTGGGTTGGGTTGTATCACCTGCTGTCCTCTCGCCTTCAATTCTTGCTTTTACTGTTGGCTAGCATTAACACCAGGGCAGCTGCTGGCATCTCCTGTATATCTTAAACCAAAACTCTTTTAATCTACATCTTGTTAGTACGTATAGACAGATTTTACATGTCTGCTTTGGAAAGCTGGATTACTTTTCACAACTGTCTAATGGGACTGATGTTCCTGGAAATAGGAAGATGGTCTTGTCTGCAGTTTCAAGTTTAAGTTTATTGCCTATACAGAGTTCAAAATTTCTCTGAAAAGCAATATCTGAAGAAAGAGTGTAACTGTTTTTGTATCAATGCTGCCCTTGACAGTCTGTTACTAATATTAAAAGCTGACAACATATAAGAAACACTGAAGTAACAAAGACCATTACCTTCCATCAAGCAGCTGGTCAGTTGCTGAATAATCTGTTCCTAACTGGATTGTCAGACTTGTGACCAACTACAGCGTGATTACTGCACTATGCTGGGTGCCTGAAACAGACACATCAGACAAAAAACCAAGGCTTTGTGGCTGGATCTCACTCCTGTTTTTGTTTCTTAGGCTAACAATGCCTGTCTGGATGTCATTGGTGGCAGAGATGTGCCTGGGGCCAAAGTCGTGCTCTGGACAGAACATGGGAAGGACAGGCAAAAGTGGAGAGTCAGTGAGGATGGAACCATCCGTTCATATCTCAGTGACCAACTGGTGCTTGATATTAAAGGTATTTAAAGGAAAAAAGTGCATTTTTGTTTGAGGTTAATTGACTTACTCCAGCTTTTTGTAGTTACAATTAAATACAGAATCCTATCTTTCCTATGAGGTTTATGTCCAGTTGCTTGACAGTGGGACAAGAAACAGTGGGGCAGGGGGGAACTTTGCTCTTTTGATTCCAAAGGTTTATTTTGATCAGATCTACTATTCTACTTGAGGGAATTCAGTAGTGCTGATAGCAAGAAATGCAAGTTACAGAAGGCAAAATGGTGAAGGAAAAGCAACCACGGAGTACATGTGGCTCAAAAAAGAGAAAAGTGCTCATTTCTAATGTTTTCAAGGTGGTTAATTGTTCAAGTCATTGTTCAAGTCCTAGTCCTTCTAATACACACACAATTTGTTCAAGCCCTACTGCTGGTGCTAGTGTTTTATCCCTAGGGGAAGGTAGTGGGGCAGTGGCTGGTCATGAGGCTCAGTGGGCTCTCTTCTCAGATGAAAGGCCTAAGTAAATGAACTGATGGCCTCATACCCCTGTAGGACTTGCAGACCAGGGTAGCAGCACATCCCACAAGTAAAGCAATGAGCATTTCCAGTGACTGTCCTACAGGCCATTACATATCTGACCTCTGCAGCTCAAATTTTACTGATAATGAATTCTCAGCTGTGATCTTGAAACTAATAGAGCATTCCTGGCTTCCAGAACTAAGGTGTTTAACCACCACTACAGTCATAAGTAACTACAAAGCATTATAATTAAATGCCACTGGTAATACTAATGGCAGTCCTTATTTTATCAGAAAGCTGTGCTTCCTGGGCTAATGCACAGTATCATGTTGAGGGCTGGGGTGGCAAGATACCACTTGATAGTGATAGCTCTTTAGAGCACTTCTTTTCATGGATTTTTGTTTATGGTATGATACCAAAAGGCACTGCCATTTCTATGCTACATGTATTCAAAGAGGAATTTCATTTTAAGGTCTTACTAAGTTTGTGGTATCTCTGAATATGTGTTTCTACTATAGCAACATGTGCCTTAAAAATCCAAACGTGTAGCAGGAGCTCAGGATATTCCAAAAGCAGTCTCTTTACAGGTGCTGTTTCTGGGCAGAAAGGTATCAAAGGCTACACTTTTTGGTACACTCTGCTCCTCAGGGCATAAGCTGACGTGACTGTTTGAAAGAGACATCAGCCCCCTACCCAGTGAAATTTCTGTGTTTTGGCTAATTTTCCTACTTAGTCATGCTTTTCCAAAATTATGTGTAGACTCCTGAGCATTTCATCTAAAAAAATTTCCTTTGTGCTTTTATTTTTAAGGAGGAAATTATTATGACAAGAATCATATCATTATGAATCAGCTGATGGATGACAAATATTCACAAAAATGGGATATTGAAATATTGTGAGTAAACCCCCCCACACGTGGACCTTGTATGAGTTATTAACACCTTGAACAAGGAAAAAAAAAAATCAACTACTGAAGTCACACACCACTGGAACCTTAAGCAGCATCTCCTTTACTTTCCTTCATGCCAAGAACCAACTCCTGAAACAACTGAATTCTGCATAAATCTGGAAGATGGAGGTTGATTAGATGGCTTTCTGCTGGGAAGTTGATTCTTTAGAGGCCAGTGCTGTGAAAGTCACTATTACTCTTCATCTGATGTATTAAAAGTAAATGCAATAGACCAGACACAAGTTTTGCAGGATATGAACTGCAAGAGGTCATATGAGGAAAGCTGTTTCAGAATGGTGGTTTTTAATCTTTTTCTCAAAAGCCTGATGGAAGCTCACTGAAGAATGAATGCACTAATGAACTTGAAAGAGGTTGAGCTGAACTTTTGTGTCCCAAGTGAAACTGTGCAGGCTTCAAGTGATCCTGAAGCTCAAATCATATCTCCTGATAAAATGCAATTTATTTTGTTTATAAAGACAACTTTGAACTGGAATGACCAGCTCAGCACATGAAATGGGGCAGGAGAAAAAGCCTGACTTTTCTTCCCCCCTTATGTTACTGGTAGGCCTTTGTCTTCAATTCTTTTAACAGTACCAAATTTCCAGATTCAGGAACTGGTTTTGCTGACCCATGTCCTGTTTCCAACCCATGATACTGATTTATCATTGAAAGTCACCTTTAACACGGACTCATATGTGCATGTATCACAATAGAATAAACACTCCTGGGTTGGGCTAGATTTTTACAAGGGCTAGCTGCATTTAGAGCAGTAATGATTCTAACTTGAGCTGTAGTTTGTTTTGATGTATATAGATTAATTTAATACAGTATAATTTGGTCTTGAAACTAAGTCTTCCTTCAGTAAATAATTCACCCAAGTATGCATTTTCAAAGGTGCTAGCAGCCTGCATTTCAGTGCTTGCTTCATCTTAAAAGAGCAGCATCACTGCATGTTGAAGTTACCATGGCTCATCACCAAGAGGCACCTCTTATTCCAGAGGGTGAAGACTTGGACTTCATGGTCCAGACCTTGCCCTGGCAGTGCTTTCCGCGATTTCAGCACTGTGCAACCAGCCTAAGAGCTGCCACTTGAGAGAGACAAATACCTTCTGGGACTGGAGTTGTTGCAGGCTTGAATAGCACATTCCTCACTCAACATTAACAAATACTTGAGGAACTGCAGATGGTTGTAGGGCTGTGAACACCTGGAGTGGAAGAGAAGGCCCTTAGATTACTGGTAATTTGATTTCAGTGTCGCTAAATTAATCAATTTCATTGCATATGTAATATTTTTTTCCTTATTTGTATATTCAGGGTATGCATTTCTAGAATTATTTAAAGAGTTTACCTTAGCTAAAGAGGGATATTTTACTTTCCAAAAGCTGTAACAGTTGTGGTTGTGCATTTGGACAGGGTTCATTCCCAAACAAATAAAAACACATAACCGTAAGTTTGCCACAGAAATAAAATATATGGAAGTCTATTTTTTTATGAAATTGAGTTCTATAAAGTACTATTTAAAAAAAAATAAACCTATCTACTTGCACTTACTATTTTGCATTCTAAAATTATCCTAAAACTGTTTAAGTAATGTCCTCAAACGTATGTACATATTTTTGTGACTAAAGCACTTATTTCGCTTTTTTAATATAAATCAGTATATCAAGCATTCTACATGTGACTTTTGCTTTCCAGATGTAAAATAAAAGCCAGGGTAAAAAGTTCTAGGCTTTTAAACCAAGAATGACTAAATCATATTTGGTGTGTCAGTGTTACAAAAAAGTAAAGCAGGCTTTTGTATTTAAAAGATCTTGAATGTAAAATGGTGATCATGTATATTTTAATTGTATAAAACTTTTTTAGGAGGAACAGTCTGCTTGTTGGTTTCTTTTTAAACAAACTAAATTCAACAGCAGGTTTTAGCATATGTCAGGCATGTTCCTGTAAAGTATTACCTTTAGAATGGACAAAAAAGGGAGGGATGTATCAAATACATGGCTGTGCTGTTAAGTTAGTCTGCCTATTGAAACACTGATGCTGAGGTACTAAAATAACTGCACTACTCCCATCAAAACCTACTCAAGTGAGCACTGAAGGTACAGATTCCAGTTACAGGTTTGGGTTACTTCCACATTAAATTGGTGCTGGGGGAGGCAGTGGTTAAATACCATTGTTTGTTTATTCCAGAGGTGAGAGCACCTGAGAGGAAAGGGATTTTCTTAGGCAAAAATCTTAGCACTTTGAACATACACAGCTTCTAACAAGAAGCATTTGTTCTCTCGGGGCAAACAGATGGAACAAATGGATTTTATTGTGTTGAACTTTGCAAATGAAAAAAAAAAAAAAAAGTTACTGTTTTTTGCCCCAGGTCATGGAGTCTGCTCCATGTATACCTTTAGATGTCCTCTACACCAAAGCACATATATATGTGTGTATGTGTATATATATATATATATATGTCTAGAGGAAAGGGGATACCACAGCACTGGTGGGCTCATGAGTGACTTGATCCATCCACACATGGATGTGGCTCATTGGACAGGGGGCAGCTTACCATGGGTTGTCTTGATGACCATTTTCCCAAAGCTAAGGAAAGAAAAGTAAGGTTTGGTACCAGAAAGTAGCAACATGTAACAAAGTACTGCAATATATAGACAGCAAAACAAACCAAAGGCTGGATGGATAAAAAAGTAATTTAATAACCCTTTTTGTTATGGGATTCTTAATGGGCAGAAGTACTACTTACAGGAGCAGCTAATTCACAAAAGCATCAAATAACTTCAATCAGACATTCAGTCCATAGTGAGACAGCAAGGTTTTCTTTCTCTTCATCTGAGATAAGGTTAAGCTCTTTAACATAAACTGTGCTGCAACTCCAAATCTGCTTCAGTGCATCCAAGTGTGACAAAGGAAACCTGAGTCCATGAGTCTGCTGGGGAAAAAAAAAGCCATAAGTAAAATAAAAATCTTTAGCAAATGCAGTGTACCTCATTACACAACAGTGTGTTAGGCTACAGACACTGATCAGCAGGTATGTGCTCCTTTCCTACACCACTCTGTTATATTTGAGCAAGTCTGACAAAAGATGCCACATCATTCTACTTTTCATAATAGAAAACCTTAATAACCAAACTCTCTTATGTGTTCTTATGTGTATCTTATGAGGTAGGGAGGCTTAAGGTACATGGTTTCCTTGTGTGGTTTTCACACTGAAGAAGGAAATAACTTTAAATGTACACTCTTGCCTAACCTTACCCATTATTGTTTCTTTTTTTTTTGGAAGGTCATATAAGTTTGTCCACCTGGCATGTGCAGCCCTCAGGCATAGTTTGACAAGAACCACAGAGGATCTCCATTACCAGGTCTGGAGACTTTACAGGAAGTATAGTCTGGGATTTGCATATACTGTACAGGTGCCAGTGTGTGACCTCCACTGCCCTCATTCTCTACTGTAGCACACTGAGGAGATCTACTTTAAAAGCTAAGTAACTGCCAAGCAAACAGCCTGCTGTAATTACTGAGACAGCAACAGGCTGTGTTCTGCTTTCCTGCTTTGCTGTATTTATGCAGACCTGAATTCAAGTGTTGCAAGTCACAGACCTAAGACAGAGCATCTTTCTTACTACCATGAAATTACTATCAGTGCTCAGAACCATTCTTTGTTTATGATTCAAAGGAAAGCACATAGTACATACCCCAAGTGAGAATAGAGAAGAACCATCTGCAGGCATATTAACAACATAAAAATCTCCCTCCTTCCATTTCAGGAAAAGAGTTAATTCTTTACTCCCGCTACTGACCTATCCCACCCTAAAATGAACACCTTTATCTTCTGGTAAGTTCCAGTGGATACAGAATTTAACATGGTTCAAAGTGGTGTAAATGTGGTGCATGAGGCACAGTGCTGGCTGTTCCAGCACAGCCAGCAGCCTCAATATGGGATGTGCTGAAGGACACAGAAGCAAAAATCGTGTCTGGCCACGCCAGTACTTTGGGACATCAGGCACGTGCAAGAAACCCCACTGACATCTCAAACAATTAAGCATGAAATTACGTTACTGAGTTCTACTGTTAAGTGCCTTGTGTTGCAGCCTCAGCTCATCTGCATGCTCAGGGCCAGGGCAGAAATGCTTCAGGTGCTGAGGAGAAACACAGGAACCTTGCTACTGTCTCAGTCATTCTTCTAATGCAGCAAAACCCAAAGCAGCAATGTAGCTTCAGTTGTGCATTTGTGTGTGTAAACGGGAGCAAACCTGTGATGTGCCAGCCTCACTGGCAGTATCATCTTCTGTCCCCATCATGTGAGACTCTCTCCTGTTCTTTAAGGAATGATACACATAGACCATGTCTCTGCGAACTTCATCCTAAAAGACAGCAGGAAGAAACCAGTTATGTATGGTCCACACCCTTGACTTTATCTCACTCAAGTGAGAATGTTAGCTGCTTCATTCTGGAGCCAAGCGTTCCATCCATGCAAGCAAGTCACCTTCCTAAATGAGCTTCCAACAACCACCTGCTACAGAAATAAGGGAGACTCCAAAACATCTTTAAAGGTCTTCTATCTTAATATGGCCTCTACTAGACTCACAGGACTGATGCTGTCTAGAAAATGTGCCACGTAAGGTGCACCTCCCAGAAGGTCGTAATGAAAGAGTGTGCCTCAATAAATTCCATCCTGACATCAATCTATCTGTCTCTTTAAAATCACATGCCTGTAATCACCCCTTGGTCAAAGCTGTGCAAACCAATTCATAGGTCTGCAGGCAGATCTCACACTGAGTTTATGGACAGAAAAGTCTGTCTTGCATGTGTGCTGTCAATCGGGGTTTATCGGTATGATGACAGAAGGCAAGGTGGCAAAAAACTGCAAAGCTGTTTCCAAAACCTACGCAGTCTCACAGCAACATGAACACAAAAAAAACCCCAAAACAAAACAAAAAACCCCAGAAAATTCTGGTATGTTTTTCCTGAAGGGCTGAAGGGAAACATTTTACTTGTGGGGAAAAAAAAAAAACAAATCACATACAAGACAGTCCGTCCCTCCCTTCCCCCTCCCCCTTTTTAATTAAGAAAATAAAAGCCCTTCTACAATATCGTACTACAAAAACCTTCATAGATAACAAGCAATCTGAACACAACATAATCTAAGATGCCAGTATCTGTTTTGTGGAACAACTTAGTAGTGCCACTGGCACCCACCTATGAACGAAGATAAGGTGGAGGCTAAATGCAGCCACAGTCATCAGCAGATGCAACCAGGAGAACTTCCCTTGAGGAACCATATTTTTATAACTTACTCATGTTCTCAAATACAAGGAATAAATACAAATTCAATATCAAGCGCAAATAGAGGCCATTTAGAAGCTGTAATAATCACCTATCCCATCTAAACTCAGAAAAAGCCATGGACCTACCATGCAGACTCACAGAATAAATTAAGTTCTGTAGCTCTTTTTCAAGAAGACAGGAACATGCCATATTACTGCTTCACAACAATGCCATGATCTCCCATCAAACCCTAACGGGATGCAGGATCCAACCAACTACAACTGCATGACCCTTTCAGACCAGTACAGGGCAACAACTCACTTGCACTCCCCTCTGTACTCCCACCCCAAGCATATGGAGGGTGGCTTCATTGTACTTACAGAATTATCTTGATCTGCTTCCACTGTAATGATAGCATGATCTCTAAACTGCAGTCTGATTTTGCTATCTATTTTTGGCAATTTCCCACCTGAGAAAAAGAAATTCTCCATTAGAAAGGAAGGAAACCAGACAAACAGTGGAAACTGAGCTGTCTGCACTACCCACTCTCTTGTGGCTTGATGCTTTGTTAACACCATTTCAACACCCACATGTTCCCACACGTGGGGAGAGGAGATAGAGGGAGATCTTTTTCATTCTTTCACCTTTACAGTTTACAAGTAGCTGTAACAGCAAACGAGAGCAGAAGGAGAAACACACAGCCCACTAAACATTATCAGCCCATGGCAGTTTATTAAAGCTGCCAGTTGCAGTCTAGCATGGCCTTCATTTCACTCCAAGAGATGTGTCACCTCTTCCACTAGACTCAAGGAATTGACTGAGGTGTGCAGACAGACATGTAGAGCCTAGCACAAGATGATGCTGTTGATAGACTATAATCTTTCCCTACTGTAAAATACCAAAGTCATAAAAGCCAGAGTCAGCAACAGCTCTACCCTGACGTCAGCCACAGGAATGGGTGGTGACTTCAAAACCTACCTGGAGTCAAAGGATCAGAGTCGCATCCAAAGCAAGGTGGCAACCGATTCATAATGAAATCCTTCTTCATGTCAGATGATCTCAGTTCTTTGGTGTTTTCCAGATGGTCTGCAAGTTTTCTTAAAAGGCTACTCAGGTTTTTTGTCGATTCAGCTATATCCACCTGCTAAATATTAACAAAGCATTGCTCTCATGTGAATTTAAGCTAAATAGCCTAAACAGAAGGAGGTGCAGTAGCACAGCGAAAATCTGAACACTTCTCTTTTCTTTGTAAAGGGTGATAACGTTTACTCCCAAAACAACAGATTTTGTTTCTTTAGACACATTTCCTAGGATCTATTCAAGCACCAAAACTAATGCTCTCTTTCTGACACTCACGGGCTACCTGCAAGGCTAAAGGACTTGCAAGTATAGTTGAGAGACTTGTTCCTTCTGCACACTGATGAACTGATCAGCAACACAACTGGACTACCCTAAAGAGTTCACAAAGCAATTTACAGTGTTACTAACTTTTATTAACTTTGAAAGATGCAAAAGTTTGGCCTGACATGAACTATGCCTGACAGATCCAAAGCAAATGCTATTACCTTTACAAGGAAACAAGTCACACAAGGAAACTGCTATGAAAGAAAGGCAGTGCAATGTGTCAGATGGAGCAAACCTTAGAAGAGTCACTCTGAAGTCTTCAAAATAAGCAGTTGTTCTTCTAGACCAGATAGTGCCATTGCACTGAACTTTCAGAGCCAATCAAGAACATACATGCTTGCCTCTGCTCCAGTTTCAGCTGGATACACTATTAGTGACTCAGTCCCACCCACTTACCATAAGCAGTTGCCTTGGAATGCTTGTCCGCAGTGCCACATCTTCTTTTGCAGCATCAAACACAAGGCCAGGAATTGCATCCAGCAAGAAATCTCCCCAAGAACTGAAAGGCAGGAAGAAAAAAAAATTATTATTATTAAAATAGTTGCACTGAAATAAAATAAGTATCTTAACTGATGTCAAGCACTGGAAACTTTGAGCTCCAATTCTAAATCTGCTTTCTTCCATCTGTAGTCTCTGTAGTTTCATGCAATACCTTATTCTCCCCTCAACTGCATGTGAGTCCACTTCAATCAGTGGCACTTGTACAGAGGGGATGAGCTGGTATGAGAAGGGTCCAGTTTCTTCTGATTCAGGTGGTCGTGGATTTACTAGTGGACTGAGCTTAAAGCTGACCTCAGTGAATGCAGAAATTCCTAACAGGGTGACTGTTATCTAGCCACACTCACGTACAGCCTCGTCGTACACAATTCAGTGTGTGCAGTTGTGTCATTGAGATGTGTTTTTAAGAACACATATCATTAAAGAAGGAAACGTACCCAGAGTTCTCAAATCCAACATGGCATCAGGTTTTAGCTTTGCTACAAACCTGACTCCATGAAGAAGACTCCTATATATCTCTAAAGGGATTTTAACAATACCGAACAGGCACCTCATAGATGTCTTGTTGGTGTGAAATCCCCACTCTTAGCCTACATGCTTTAAAAAAAATACTGGCTTTTGGTCTCTGTGCTTCTGTTCCCCAGTTGTAAGAATAAACTAGAGAAGGGGAGGGCAGATTACTGCCTGGATCTTCTTGCCTAGCTTGAATCAACATCATCAGGAACAGGCGTGCCACTCATGCAAAAATGCTGTCCTGTCCACATGTGGCCTCTTCCCCTGCCACATCCTCAGAGGATGGTTTAATGGTCAAACAACCAGGGCAAGTGCCCAGCACCCAGGGCTTCTGGCAGACTATAACAGGCAGCAGAGCAAGAGCAGACTTCACCCTCTGCTTTTGCTTCCCCTCAGAACTCCGTGTTTTCAGCACTGATCTCTAGACATAGGGGGAAAAAAAAAAAAAAGTAAAAAAAAAGTATTCCTTGTTATAGTCTCATTTACATTCCTTCTTATTGTCTCCATTCAAGTGTTCACTGTCTGCTACACAGGGAAGGAAGGATGCTGGCCCATAAACAAAATTAGATATCTTACACTTCTTACTGTTTCTCTTCTCTTGCCGAAATCTCCATCTGCCAGCAACGATCTTCAGCTACTCATTGCTTTTCTGAACTGCCATGCTTACAATGAACTCACATACACACTTCTATGCCTGCCGAGATCTGGCCCAAAGGAACCATCCTCCAGCACACAGTGGAGTCCCTTTTTTCTTGGTGCCTAAAAATCCCTGAAAGTGCCACTTCCAGCAGCACCTTCCTCCCCTCCCAGCTCCTTCTGCACGTGCCGCTTCCAAAGTGGTCATAAGGAATCCAAAACATTCTCCATAATAAGGACTGCTTATTTTCAAGAAGCACTTTTCAATTTTCCAAGGAAATGTTTCCAGATTTTAGACTACAAGCCAAACAAAAATTGTTGTTTATTGTACCTAAGCTTGCTGAAAGCAGGTGCAGACTCTTACACAGCATTACCAGTAACCTTAATGGATGATGACACCACTTTTTATCCTCAGAAAACCAGCACTCTTCAGGATTGTCCTTTTTTTCTCACCTCATTCTGACACAAGCTCAGGCAGCATTATTTCTCGAGTAACCCACTAGACTGAAATTTGGCTTCAGCTGTCACAGAGGAATGGCATTGGGTCTATGCAAGCCTGTCTCCAGCAACCCTGTTATAAGAAACCAAATTCTTGTCTGCCCTGCCCTGCACTGCACTGCTTGACCAATAATTCTGTAAGGATCAAGCTGGACAGACCCTCGTGCATTCAAGACTTCTGCACATTGGTCTGTAAAATGTCACTGCAGCCCTGTCTCTACCATCAAACCAAACACCCACCTATTGCAGTGTCACTCTTATCAGTTCACTAAACAAGAGGTGTGAGAAGTGCCAGGCCAATGAAGTGATGGGACAAAAAAGGCAGGGGAAGGAAGGAGGAGCAGAACTCTTTGGAGACCCCTCACTCCTGAATCATCCTGAATGTGGCATCAAATTTGCTAAAGTAGCTCAGCACCAATATTGCCTCCTGCACATGAAGTCAAGCACTCTTTGCAACAGCAGTCACTGCTTACAGAAAACTCTTTGTTTTTTCCCTTCTGAAAAAAAGAAAGGGACATGAGAGTAAATTAAAATCAGCTGCAGCCAACTTTCATGAAGACTCACACCTTTGAGTGGCTTTATCTTAACCCTCTCTCCAGCTTGGAGGGCTGGCCACATTAAGTGTTACCATTAGTACTGACATCCCAGGCTTCCAGAATGGTACAGCTGGTGGTTGGAAAGTTCAGCTTACAGCCATCTACAGTGTGCACAAACTTGTTCTGCCCTGTTTTGTGGGTAAAAGAAATCCTTCTCCATTACTAATTCAGACCAATTAATTAAAATCCAACACCTGAGAGGCTACATTGGTGACAGCAGCATTTTCCTGTGTGATGACCATGTTTCAGTGGGCAAAACAATCAGATGTGTGTCAAAGAAAATCTGACTTGCTTGTGCAGGGTGGGAGATGAAATACACAGATAAGTAGAAAATATTTGTGAGGGAAGAATTTCCAGCAAGTCTGTCAGAATAGGTGTGGGTGACTGCAGGCTCAAATGCAGGAGAAAACATGATGAAAGGAGTAGCTCATGACTCTATCTGGGATATGAAATGAACAGAAACTTCACTGGTGAGACATGTTTTAAACACAACAGTGAGTCTGCAGTTGTAACATTATCTTCCACACTAAATTCCACAGCTGCTAAATAATAAAATAACCAATTAAATAGCAATCAAGCTTGCTGCATGAAAACCTGGTAAACAGGCTGCTTCAAACAATGGTCTTGCTCCTCTCCTTCCTCCAAGCCCTAAAACTTCAATTACTGCTATCTAAACAGCAGTAATTTTTATCCCTATCCTTCCATCTTGAGTGCCTTTATAAAGCATGTGTGGAACAACCAGGCAATCAGGCCCAGTTGGCATGTGTTCATGAAAGACAGATCCTGCTTGATGAACCCTAATCTCTTTCTACAACAAAATGATTTGTTCAGTGGATGAAGCAAAGGCTGTGGATGTCATTTACCTGGATCTTAGTAAAGCTCTTGACACTGTTTCTCACAGCCTTCTCCTGGAAAAACTGGTTGTACATGGCCTAGACAGGTGTACATGTCTGGGTAAAAGCTGCCTGGCTGTGCCCAAAGAGATTTGGTGAATGGAGTCAAACCCAACCCCCAGGGCTCAGTGCTGGGGCCAGTTCTCCTTATCAATGACCTGGATGAGGGGATTGAGTGCACCCCCAATAAGTTTGCAGATGATACTAAAATGGGAGGGAGCATTGATCTGCTCAAGGGTAGGAAGGCTCTACAGAGGGACCTGGACAGGCTGAGGTCAGTTGTATGAGATTCAGCAGAGCCTACTGTCAGGTCCTGCGTGTGGGCCACAACAGCCCCAGGCAATGCTACAGGCTTGGGGAGAGTGGCTGGAAAGCTGCCCAGCAGGAAAGGACCTGAGGGTGCTGACTGACAGCCAGCTGAACGTGAGGCAGAAGTGTGCCCAGGTGGCCAAGGTCAACAGCATCCTGGCCTCTATCTGAAATAGTGTGACCAGCAGGACTGGGAAGTGATTGTTCCCCTGTCTTCAGGGGCACAATCTCAAGTGCTACTCTCAGTTTTGGGCCCCTCGCTACAAGAAGGACATTGAGGTGCTGGAGCAAGTCCATAAAAAGGCAGCCAAGGGCTGATGAAGGGACTAAAATGCAAATCTTATAAAGAGTATCTGAGGGAGCTGTCGTTGCTCAGCCTGGAGAAGAGGAGGCTGAGGAGAGACCTCATCACGCTCTACAACTCCCTGTAGGGTAGGAGGCTGTAGTGAAGTGAAGGTGTACTCTCCTCCCTAGTAACAAGCAACAGGACAAGAGGAAATGGACTGAAGCTGCTCCAGGGCAGGTTTAGATTAGAAGAAACTTCTTCACTGAAAGGTTAATTAAACACTGGAATAGGCTGTCCAGGGAAGTGGTTTTAAACACCCTCAGGGATAGTGATTCAAGATGTGTAGATGTGGTTCTTGGGAACATGGTTAAACTACTGGACTTGGTAGAGTTAGGTTAATGGTTGGAATCGATGATCTATGATCTTGCAGGTCTTTTCCAACCTGAATGATTCTGTGAACACTACCTTAGATTCTGTTAAAAGCAGTAGACATGTGTAGCAGTGGTGTACCTACATATATTCCATGTCACCACATCTCTGGGGAGGAAACATGCCCTGTTCCTATATTACTCACAGAAAAACAAACTACACAAGGGCTAAACAGAATGAACACAGAAAAGAACAAAGCAGAGCTCCATTACAAGGTGGTTATTTTTAAGAAATAGGACATAATTTCTTTGAAACACCAGTTTCAGGTCTGTATTATTCAAACACATCATGTGGCAGAGGAAAGATATTTTCAGAAAAGACATACTAAAAGAAAAAGTAAAAAATAATTACTTGTTTTGGTAAGTACTGATGGTCACATGTGTAGAATAGGAGATTCCAAGAGGAGTGTCAGCTTGGTGAATAGTCCCTCTTGGGAAGTACAGTAAGTCACCTGGCTGCAAGAAAATGAAAGAGAAATTATATATTAGGGCACCTAATATAGTCAAACCCTGTTCTAGTAAAAATAGAGAAAATACTCTCTGAGAAAACAGACTGACAACATATACTTCTATAACTCCCAAATAGAGAGATCCTTCCCTATACACTTTAATAGCATTTAGTCAGTGCTTCAATAAGCACTTTAAGCCAGAAGTCCAACACCTTCAACTTTCCAACTTACTGTCTGTATTTGTTATGCAACTGTCTGGAGCAAGCTTTTAACATGACAGAATGTGTACACTCCAAATCAGATGCATAAAGGAGACAAAGAAGCAGCTGAGATGAATCTGCTGTCAATACAGAGGGCTAGCAGATGAGCACAGTGCAATGTGAATGTGGTCAGGTCACATCAAAAGAAAAGGCCAATATTTCACAAGAAAAGCCAAATACTCTATAAAGATGGTAAACTGTTAAATTACTCTTTTTTTCCCAATATTTTCAGTTAAAACACTTAAAAATAAGTAGAACCTTCCTCCTGCCTATCTGTCTTCACATGTATCTAAAGTAAATCTCCACAATGACAAGAAAAACCAAGATAAGAGAGACGTACAAAGTACATTAAATTCCCTCCAAAATTAAAAAAATCAGTTTCCGTATGGTTTCTCCTATAAACATCTACATTGTTGAACAATGCAGTCAAAGAGAAAGTGCATAAAGCAACAATGAAGAAATTTGATTCCATTTTAATTTTCCCTTAAATTTGGTTACATCACCTACTTCTCAGACCCTACCAAGCTGTCTAACACATATGCATTTCAAGTGAATGATACTTGATTTTTCACAAAATCAAAAGGTCTGTTTAGATTATGAGGCTTCACGTGGCTTGGCAAAATCATGTCTCTTCATCCATTTATAACAATCTGCAAAGCATCCTGGCTCAGCTATGTACACTTGTTCTGATGCAAACCTCTCTCTGCCATTAACAAAGTGCCTTACCAGTGTAAGGACTACACTAACCAGCTAGGAGTATTTTAATTTCTCTTAATTTGCTGTTTCACACCTCCAGGGAGAAGGCAAAAAAAAAAAAAAAAAAAGAAAAGAGGGCAAGTTGCATAGGGAAAGGGCAAGAGCCCTGAACATCTACCAGGGTGTAGTCTGCTGCAAAAGGGATAACTTCATTCTGTAACACCCCATGCCTGCCATTCAGAAGCCAGGATCATGACTTTTCAAAGTGCAAAGCCCAAGTCCCACTCATCCTGTCTGCTGGGCAGCCTCAGCAACATCATTCACATGAGCCAGCAAGTACACCACTCATCAATTAAAACAACCAGAAACTTCACAGACTCCAGGTGGACAGACACCCAGCTTGGAGCAAGACAGAGCACTTGACAAGAGACAACACAGATCTGATCGCTTCTGCCTTCTTACTTCCAAACTGGAGGAAGGAAGGGCAGACAAGGGAGAAGTACCAGCAAACTGAACAGAAAAATCATACATGAAGAACACTAGATATCCAGCTACCAAATAATCCCTGTGCTTGACATCAGTAACAAATGTGGCCACAGCCTGCTGCAGTGTCATCAAAACATGCTGCAGCTTGGGACTTCACACACAAACCAGCATGGCCCTCACTCTCAGTCAGCTACCACTTTCTGGTGGGAAGGGACACCACCACCAGTGTAAGTTTCTAATAGGTCCATTTGTTCTAAACTGCCTAAACATCTGCCTAAACAACTGTTCTAAAGGATGAGAGACAGCAAACAGAAATGCAAAAGAAAGGAGAAAGAAAATGTTCAAGAAAGATGTCTAGGGAGGAAAAAAACGAGTCATCTGACAGCATCCCTGCAGGGACAGCTCTGGATAGATAACCAAAATCTGACAGTGCCTACTAGGAAGAAATGGGTAATGGAAAGTGAAGAACATCAAACAAAAGAAAATAAATTAAAAATTTAGATAATATTTAAGCCCTTTTAAGAGGCCGGTGTTTTCACTTCACTCATGTTCAAAATGTTCTAGAAATAAAAAAGAGAATGGTAACTTCCTAGGCTTTGCATCACTCAATACATCAAGACAACTGAGTATTCCCATCTGTCAAACTGCACAGCTAGTGACGTCAGGGTCATATCCAATGTTTCATACTATTCATAAACTACTTACACTCAAAAGCAGGTCTGAACACTGGGAAGAACAAAGACCTTGCAGAGAAACATCCCATGACAGGCTTCAAGGCAGAGAAACTAAAGAGGCTTCTAACACAGAGCAGTCCTGCCTGCTGAATTTATAACACACTTAAAAAGCACAAGCACATAAAACAGAACAGGACAAGTACCAAATACCCTGCTGTCAAAGGGATTGCATTCTTTAATCTTCAGGAAATGCTCTCTTTTTTTTCCAAATAACAAAAACAACCAAACACCTGATTTTCAGGTTTGTGAAAATAAAAACCAATTGCTACAGAGCCAATCCTCCCCTCAGTTTGACAACCACGGTCATTCAGAATACTGTCTTCAAGAAATGGACCCTTTCAAAGATGACTACATTGCTAGCAACCATAGCCCAGACCAGGTAAAGCAATTTAATTAGAATACCTTTAATATGAATTCATGTGTGGGATTCCCAATCCTGTCTTCTGATTCAACATTATATTCCCGAGCTAAAGGCACTGTTGGTTTATAGAGTCGCCAATGTTTCTCCCCTTCTAGCTGAAGGATAAACACCTGCAAAAGACCAGAAAATCCAAAAGCATAAGGAAGCCTTGCTGCCCCTCACACATCCAACTGATCAGAAATTATGTATGTCACCTTCTAAATGGGAAAGTCTGGGGAACCAAGACAGAAATCAAGGATAGAAAGCAAACAGAAGGGGCACAGGTTGCTTTTTATAGCAACCAGAAGGAGATTTCACTTTTCCTGCTCTCCACTACTCTTCAGCATGGTAAACAGAATTCTCACATTAATTTTTAGAGTTCTACAATGCTGGGATTTACACTTGCATTATTCTTTTAGGCTCTAAAGACAACAGAGAGAAGAGTTAAAAAGTGTGATCTATTTTCTCCTGAGGTGGGCATTTGGGAATCCCTTTTTCTCTCCAGTCACTTAAAAAGGTGTTACACAACTAACCTGAAAGTAATGTCTGTCACCCAGATAAGAGAAAATACCAGGTGAGAGAGGTGTTATCACCATTCACTGACAGAGCATCAGAAACATCTAGGGAATGCTGTGAGCTGGGACTTGGTGACATACACCATAACATGCAGGCTGTGGGGCTGCTGAACAAGCATAATGAAAGTGAAACTCCAGATGTATTCAATGGAAATTTAAAAAAAAAAAAAAAAAGCAAACAACACATGTAAGAGTTTGGTGGTTTTTTGTTTTGGTGGTTTTTAAGTGAGATAGCCCAATTTTTTTTAATGCTGTGTCTATCTGAATGTCCCTTTTAAAAGCTAATTTAAAATGCATTTGGACACAGGACTTCATCACACCACTAACTTCTTAAGAACAGTAGGACCAGCAAAACAGGAACCAGCAGAACCAGTCTGTTTTCACTGCCCAACTTAAAAAAAAGAGCAAGTATTTGGAGCAAAGGAAAAAGGACTTCCAGGTTTTTGGGGGTCTGAATGAAGTGAAAATGAAAAAAAGGTGCTAGAATGCAGATGGAAAAACAAATTCTCTTTTCATCTAATGCAATTAACAGATCAGGAAAGCACAGTTTACATTATACTACCATTAGATATTACTATTAGTACCTTTTCAGTAAAATTATACAGGGAAAGCCACTGTAAATGAACATCTGCAACAAATTACTGTAAGTTTCCAATGTAAAAAACATTTCTTTGTAAGTCATTTTATGAGATAATGGGAAAAGTGCACACCCAGGTATCCACAGCCACTAGCAAAAGCCCAGGCAGATTCACAGACAAGGTTGTGCTGTCCTACCTCAACATCATCGTAGTGAGGGGGAAGGCCCTGCGACTCCTGGGGAGTAATGTAAACATTTGACCCCACCAGAGACCCGAAGTAGCACTCCAGCTTCTCCTGAATCTTCCACAGCTCCTCCTTTAAAAAGAAACCTCGTTACTACCCAAGAGCTCAGCCAATGCAGGCTGCTTCCTAACCCGCCTCCCCATGGCTTAGGATGCTCTGGTAGTGATTGATCCCATCTCCCAGAGGCAGCCAGAGGCTGAGAAAGATGCTCTGTATGAGTGGTTCTGCTGGAAGCAGGCACTGCAGATGCAAAGGGGACCTGCTATGACAGTAACCAGTAAGACAAGACATCTGGTTTCTTGACACAGCATTGATGTTTCTTCTCCTCCCTGTGCCATTTTTAGGTTGCAAAAACAGACAGACAGGGCTAGACAGAGGAACATAAACCATGCATCACACCACAAACAGCAAAAACATCTTATGGCAACAAACACATGCAGGCCTTGCATTACACTGGCTAGCATCAATTAGCAGCATACAAAGTCAGAGATCTTTTTCCAGTTGACTCAAATTGTTTTGGAATATTCAAGAACAGAATCATCCACGTCCAACACGTGCCAGATGATGCACCAAAAGGATGACTCTCCTGTCAGAAGATGCCAACTGTCAGAGCTGTGCAAGGGCAGCTTCAGCCAGAATTCAAGTAGGTCCAGCTCAAGCTCTCATTTCAGCATAAGCCACGCAACATTTCAACTTCATCTGCAGATGCCCCTGCCCCTGGCCATTACAGCTACACTCCAACTGAGATCAGACAGAGACACTACACTTGAGACTCAGCTTGTATTTTTGGGTCCTCACCAACTACTTCACAATTAAATTGTGTTGACACCATGGGACAAAAAAGAACTACCTAATCCAAGTACCTTTAAGCACCTGACTCCTTTATACAACTATGCAGACACCATTGACCTTATTCTTATTCCAGGATGACTTTGAAGGCATCAGAAGTAATGAAAGGAGAAGTACACACAGGTAAAGCATGGTGTACCACTTCTGTGGTGAAATTCAAAGCCAATCCATTTACAAGAATGCTGGAGTGTTCTGGAAACATTTTACATGGTTTCACACCTTACCCTCCACTAAAGGAAAGCAGTACAAAAGCACCACAAGGAAGCAGTGAGGCAGAAGGCATCGCTTCCACAGGCACAGATGTATAACCATCAATTTCATGCATTTAGGTTTTTTTCTAAACTTTTATGTGACAAAGCAATTTCTTTTAAAGGAATGCTTGATATTACAGCAGGAATCATACATTCTTACTGCAGAACACTGACACAAGATGGGCAATTCAAAAGTATAAACCATGTTTTAATTAATACAGTTCACATGTAGATTTCAGGAGGCCATTGGTATCAGCTACTTCTGGATATAATGGCAACAGAGATGAAGCTATGCCTAGTATGACTGAAGCAAAGTAAAAAAAAAAAAAGCATTAATTATATTAAATAAAATAACCTTAAATCTCTGAGGCTGATGAAACTGTATTGTTGCCTTTTTCTGGTCAAAATCCTTCTTCAGCTGCATGTAGTTCACTTTGCCTTCTTTATTTAAAACTTTCTTTTTTCCATTCACACACTTGCAGATATTTATATCTCGACCATAGTATAGACCCTGCCCACACAGTTCCTTCAAATCTGACAGCTGGAACAGGGACTGGTAGTAAGAAGCCAGCAGGGGATCATTTCTCCGAACCAGCAGTGGTTTTTGCTCCCAGTACTCCCTGAAGAACTTCTCGTGTTCAATGGGAGAGATCAAGCTTCTGAAGAGGCTGTCTGGGCTCTCAAAATTCATGACTGATGGAGAACTGGCTGTTTCCACCTTTAGTCGTTTACACTGCACCTGCAACTCTTTTCCTGTTACAGCATGCTTCCCTCCTTTCTTGGGCATGTTCCTGTGTTCAAGAAGAGAGAGAACCAAAACAGTCAACCAGTAACACAATCTCAAATGCTCAAGGGCCCAGAGCAGCTCCTCTTGCCTTCTCTAGTGGGGTATCAGAGTATGTTGGGAACTGCTCCAAGCAGCAAAAAAGGAAAGTCCACTGCAGGCCTCTAATCCTCTCTAAACTCAGCAACCCATAAAACGCTCTACTGGGACCCATTGCTCAAAACCCTCAGCTGAGTTCATAAGAAAAACCATGCAACTAAACCCAATGGCCACACAATGCATCTTTACAAATGCAGGAATCCACCCAAATGAAGAAGCTGTGGATGGACTGGTCCTCTGTAGCAAGAGATGCAAATTATTAAAAAAACTAAGTCAGCTTTGCATGGCAACATGCAAAGGGGCCAGAGAGAGGGGACAGGGTCAGAAACTCAAAAACCTCTTTACACTTCCTTGCAATGCACTACCATTAGGAAAAGAATACCATCATGGAGATTTCCCAGTGACCTTTGAAGCCAGAGCAGGATGGGAGGAGGATGTATGACATTTCAAGTGCAGAATCCAACGAGTTAAACACAGGGGGTGGCATGGTCTGTGTTAAGAAAAGCTTTCCTTTCAAGCTGGCTCACATATCATAAGTCCAGTGTCTACATAGCTGTACAGCTGCCAGACCAAAGCTTTAGCAGGACCTTTGGAGGAGGCAGCTGCTGCAGTGAAGGAACACTGACATCAGTCCTACAGCAGACACCAAGGGCCACACAAGACTACAGTGAAAACAGAGGGAAATGGGGCATGGAAAGAGGGAGGCCAAATGAAAGAATAGATTGCTATGAGGAAAACAATATGGAACCAGGTCCAGTGGGTGAAGATGATTCAATTGGCAGGAGGGTCACAGCAGCTTCCAAAGAGACAGAAAAAGCCAGAGCAGGCTCCCCTGGAGGTGAAGGTTTTAGGAACATGAATTGAGGGCACCTGCTTGAGGTCTCAGGCCCTGGGAACAATTTTATGCCAAATTATGTGGCAGTGCCAGGCATCCAGTGATGCTCACTATGTGACAGCAGCCCGCACCTCAGCAGCTATCAGGGTCTCCATCCTCAACCTTGGAATGGGGCCAGGTTAGCAGAAGAGACAGAAAACTGTTAGGCCTTTCTGTTGTCATGCAATTACACCAAAAGCTAAAATTATATAAGAGTCTGCCTTCATTTCTGCAAAGCTGCCAAACTCTGTGGTTTATGTAGAATTAAAATAATTCCTTCATCCAAGTGCAGACACTTAAAAAAATTTAAAGTTGGGAGTAATTCACTTTGTTTTTCCAGATAGATAATGATAGAATGCCAAGTTGGAAGGGACCTCAAGGAACATCTGGTCCTACCTTTCTATGTAGGAACCTTTCTAGGTTTAGATGCAATGGCCCAGAGCCTTGTCAAGCTGAGTCTTAAGAGTCCAGTTCCCTAGAGAGATTCCAAAGCTTGACTGTTCTCACTGTGAAAAATTTTCTTCTGATGTCCAATCAGGATCTCTCCAGGAGTAATTTGAATCATAGAATCATAGAATCATAGAATAGAATCACAGAATGGGCTGGGTTGGAAGGGGCCTCAGAGATCATCGAGTCCAACCCTTGATCAACTACCACTGCAGTCACTAGACCATGGCACTGAGTGCCACATCCAGTCTCTTTTTAAATATCTCCAGGGACGAAGAGTCCACTACCTCCCTGGGCAGCCCGTTCCAATGTCTGATCACCCTTTCTGTGAAAAAATTCTTTCTAATATCCAATCTGAACTTCCCCCGGCACATTTTAAGACCATGCCCTCTTGTCTTACTGATAGCTGCCTGGGAAAAGAGACCAACCCCCCCCTGGCTCCAACCTTCTTTCAGGGAGTTGGAGAGAGCAATGAGGTCTCCCCTGAGCCTCCTCTTCTCCAGGCTGAACAGCCCCAGCTCCCTCAGCCTCTCCTCGTAGGATCTCTGCTCGAGTCCCTTCACCAGCCTGGTTGCCCTCCTTTGGACCTGCTCCAGGACCTCAATCTCCTTCTTGAACTGAGGGGCCCAGAACTGAACACAGTACTCGAGGTGTGGCCTCACCAGGGCTGAGTATAGGGGCAGAAAATTACCTCTCTTTGCACTCATTACCTCTCATATATTCCATGCGACTCCTTGTAAAATGTGAGTCTCCATCTTCTTGGTAAACACCCTTTAAATAGTGGAACACGGCAAGATCTCTCAATGCTTAAGGTCTCTTTTGAGCATTTGCAGAATCACAGAACCATCCGGGTTAGAAAGGACCTCTGAGATCATCAAGTCCAACCCTTGATCCACTGCCACTGTGGTTACCAGATCATGGCACTGAGTGCCACATCAGTCGCTTCTTAAAAACCTCCAGGGACGGAGAATCCACCCCCTCCCTGGGCAGCCCATTCCAATGCCTGATCACCCTCTCTGTAAAAAATTTCTTCCTAATATCCAACCTAAACCTCCCCTGGCAGAGCTTAAGCCCATGCCCTGTTGTCCTACTGATGGCTGCTTGGGAGAAGAGACCAACCCCCCCCTGGCTACAGCCTCCTTTCAGGGAGTTGTAGAGAGTGATGAGGTCTCCCCTGAGCCTCCTCCAGACTGAACACCCCCAGCTCCCTCAGCCCTTCCTCACAGGACTTATGCTGGAGTCCCTTCACAGCCTCCTTGCTCTTCTCTGGACCTGCTCCAGCACCTCAATCTCCTTCCTGAACTGAGGGGCCCAGAACTGGACACAGTACTCGAGGTGTGGCCTCACCAGCGCTGAGTACAGGGGCACAATCCCTTCCCTGGACCTGTTGGCCACACTGTTCCTGATACAGACCAGGATGATGGCCTTTCTTTTGGGCCATGGCCCCAACAAAGCCCATTCTCTCAGCCTTTCCTCATATGGCAGCCAGTCCTTCGATCATCTTTGCGGCCCTTCTTTGGACCCTCTTCAGCCCATCCACATCTTTTTTGTACAGTGGGAACCAGAGCTGAACAGTTTTGCAGGTGTGGCCTGATAATCACCAAGTACAGTGGGATGATGACTTCTTAATCTCTGCTGGTGATGCCCTTGATGATTTCCAGAATACTGTTGGCTTTCTTTGCTGCAGCAGCACACTATTCACTGATTTTCAGCTTGTTGTCCACCAGGTCCCTTTCCACAGAGCTACTCTCCAGCCAGGTAGATCCCAGTCTGTTCTGCACTCCTGGATTATGTTTTCCCAGGTTGCAAGACCTTACACTTGTCCATGCCAAACTTCATACTGTGCCCACTCTTCCAGTCTGTCTAGGTCTACCCTGGAGGGTGGCTCTCCCTTCTGGAGTGTCTACTTCCCCAGTCAACTCGGTGTTGCCTGCAAACCTCACCAGGGAGCAAAAGGACTGGGCTCGTCCGGGATTTGAACCCGGGACCTCTCGCACCCTAAGCGAGAATCATACCCCTAGACCAACGAGCCACCACATTCTGCTACTCTATCATTATGTAAAAATAAAAAAGTTACTGCACAAGCCCTTTGGTTGCCAAGCTCTCAAGGAAGTTCAGATAAAAATCAAGTAATGGTAGGCGTAACACTGTAGTACGTGCAGACTTACTTGCCTTAAAGTTTACACCAGCATTTCATCCCCCGGAGTAGCCCAGAGCACCAGGCAGCAGTAAAAGCCTGACTGAGAAGCTGAGTTAAGTATTCTGACAGTGAGCCAAGACCAAGCCCTCTAGCACTGCAGCTTTCCTACTAGGTCTCAGCTGGCCAACTCAAACAGACTCTGTGCATGTCTGAGCGCCCCTGCGAAGCAAATACATAAGGAATTAGAGCATGCTGATGCCTTAATTTTTAAGTAAGTAAAAATGACAGCTTTACTACAAAAAGTATATGCTCTCATTTATTAAGATGGTTTTACTTACACAGCCCCTTTCCATGAAACCTAAAACTGCAGTTTTGGTATTTGCAGGCAGCACAAAGTTCACCTATGCAGGACATCCTCCTTGCTCCACTAACTCCTGGGCAGAATGTGTTGCCTCTACTGCAACAGTAACCTACAGTCACTGTAGTCATGCAAGAAGGAATCCTTACCACCACCTTCCTGAGAAGATGGACATTCCTGGCTGCAGCAAGCTACAGCTCTCCATGAGGCAAGGAAATGCTTAAAAAAAGACTGAAAATTAGGTCCCAATTGCTAGTAACCCCTGAAGATCTTGCAGGCACCAAGGTCTACAACTGGCATCCCCAAATGCCAGCAACACAAATGCAACCAAGCCTTAATTGCCTGGTTTTGAATCCCAGACCTAATCCATCACATCAACCTCTCAGCTCACTCACATTCCATTTAACAAAGTTAAATTCAGGTACATACTATTCAAAGAACACAACTTCATTTACACAGCGTGTTGTTCTGTAGCATCTCATTAGTTATTGCAAATAACTAATGGACCATAGAATGGTTTGGGTTGACCCTATAGAGGTCATCTAGTCCAAACCACCTGCCATGGTCAGGGATGTCTTCAACTAGATCAGGTTGTTCAAAAACCCAGCAGACCTGACCTAGGTATGGGATATGAAGTGGGATATGCACAACTGTTGCTCCTTCATGGCAACATCTTCCAGGGACTCAACATTCCCATCAGAAAAAAATTTCTTCCACATCTCTAATCTAAACCTACCCTCTTTCAGTTTAAAACCACTGTCACTACAGGCCCTGGTAAAAAGTCCCTCTCTGACTTTCTAATTCAACCCCTTTAAGTACTGAAAGGCTGCAATGTGGTCTCCTTGGAGCCTCCTCTTCTTCAGGCTGAACAACTCCAACTCTCCCAGCCTGTACCCCTAACAGAGGTGCTGCAGCCCTCTGATCATCTTCACGGCCCTCCTCTGGACTCACTCCAACAGCTCCATGTCCTTCTTATGATGGGGGCTGCAGAACCGGACACAGAACTCCAGGTGGGGTCTCACGAGTGCAAAGCAGAGGGGGACAATCACCTCCCTTGACCTCCTGATGACACCACTTGTGATGCAGCCCAGGATACAGTCGGCTTTCTGGGCTGCAAGCACACACTGCTGGCTCATGCCCAGCTTTCCCAGTAACCCCAAGTTCTTCTTCACAGGGCTCGGAAAAAAACACATCAGCATAATGGACCTGTTCCTGCTTCAGACAGAAACAGTTACATCACACCGGTACCGTCAGCTCACAAATGTACCTGTTCATGAGTCCAGGCTCCTACACTGGCCCAGCAGCTAGAGGGGAACCCAATTCCCCCAAGAAGCAGTGGGGAAGAATCATGGGCCACCGCAACTCAAGAAGCCGCACCGCCCCAGAATACTAAGAAACTTTTTCCAGAGGGAAAAAAACCGCAGAAAATTTGCTCCCGTTCCCGCAGCAGGCAGCATCCCGCGCTCCTTCCCCACATCCAAGCCCCACGGACCCAGCCGGCCTGCCATGAGGCAGAGAGACACTGCCCAAGCCTCCCGGGACGGACAGCCAGGAGGCCGCCAGCTCCCGGCCCTGCCACAAGGCGCCCCGCACCCTCAGACGCCTTTCCCTGCGTCCCAGAGGGGCGCTGATCCCGGCGGGTCGGCTGCTTCCCCATTCCTCCCGCCGCCATCACCCCCACNGTCGCTGGCGGCGGAGGTGGCCCGGGGCTTGTCCCTAAGGAGGCGGTGAGGGTCTCCTCGAACGGCTCGGGGCTGTTTCCCAGCCGTTCCCGGATCCCAAGCCGCCCGGGAGCAGGGAAGGGGCTCTAGAAGGAATTCTCCACCCCCCCGCCGGCAAGGGGAGATGGGTCGTGCCCTGGGCCGCGGTGCTCTCGGTCTCCTCGCGGCTGGGCCGTGCGGGCTGTGCAGGCCTCGGGTGTGAGGAGCGGGCGCCGTGCTCCTGCCTCCCGCGCATGGCCGGCTCCGGGCTCGGCTCCGGGGGGAGGACGGGCGGCAGTGGTCAGCATTTTGCCGAGGCTGGCTGAGGGTGAAGAAAGGGAGACCTAATGATATCGAGCAGGAGTGACATTCACTGGTGTCAGCCGGTAACCGTGGCCTGTGTTTCAAGCCATTTAACCTTGATTAGTAGAGAGAATGTAACGTCAAAGTCCGTTTTTGCACCCAAACTAAAAAGTTTTAAAGCAATCAGCACTTGAAAACGTAATCTGCTTCATCAACACAAGTTATTTAGCATTTATGTGCAAGAGACAAAAGCACTCCGGTTTTTGGAACCAGTAGGAATTTACGCAACAGTTTCTCCACTGAAGTTATTAAGAGGGTTAAGTGAGGAGATACAACATAAAACCTTAAGGGGTTTTTTTGTAGAAAATTTTGCTTCATACACTTCCACTGACTTCAGCTGCGTTATTTCTTCCCAGACCAAAATCGTGCTCCAGAGCCCCTTTGGGGGTTGCTTGAAGAAATCATTGGAATCGTCACAAAGCATGTGAAAACTGACTTTAGTTACTTTTATTAAAGATGCCTATTAATGGTTTAATTTACACCGAATGAAAGACATCAGAAAAATTGCTAGTTAGGCTTTGCTAAAGTTTTGTTAATGCTTAATGATAGCTTGTAGCATACAAAGCAGAACTGCCAGAAAAGGGTAAAGTTTGGAAGCCTTGGCAGCACACAGCTAATCTAAGTAGAAAGTTACATTGGGTGTAAACCAATGACTAGAAGGACCTTTCAGTGACAGGTGAAAGAGGGGACAGTGTTCTATCAACAGCTCTTGGAGGCAAGTAACTTGTGGAGGCCTTTCACATCTAAAATACCAGTTCAAATCCCTCCCTTTATAGAAAATGGTTTTGCAGTCCTGTTGCTCCTTGTGGTGTGGTTGTTACTCATGCAATAATAACTCCCGCTTCCCTGGCACTAGCTGGATCTTATGGAACAAACATTGTATGATTCCAGTGGGTTCTGCATTCATGAATGCACCCAGCAAACTCCTGCATACTGAATAGAGAAACTGGCAAAAAACAATGCACAAGAAAAAAAAAAAAGGAGGATGGAGGATAGAAAAAGGCAAAAGCCACTCATCCTGTTCATTGCCTGTTCTTTTACCATCTGTACATCTAATCAAGACACCATGGCCACTTGATCATTAAATATAGATTAATCAGCATATATGGCTCCGTTACCAGAAAAGATATTTTGCCAGGGGTGAATCCTCAGGTTATCCTAAGTGGACAAATGTGTACAAATTGTTAAAATTTAAGTTTCTTTGTAAAGCTTTTTTTTTTTTTTTTTTCATTGGGCTGTGACTGTCAAAGACAAGACATTCTCTCCTTTCTAATGCTGACCTGTTTTTACTTCATCACACTGTCACTTATCATTCAGGGAACTTTGCAAAATTTATTAAATTGTGAATATTTTAGTGTAAACACTCACCAGTGGTGCAAATATTCAAAGGCATACAGGTCTTTTGCTCTCTGAAAAACAGGTCACTGGTATGAAATTCTGCTTTCTTCTTCCATGAGAATTAGAAAGCTTAGGAGACTGAAGACTTAAAAGCTTGCATCACCTACATTAACACTTACAGGATGTTTTCTTAATAGACATGGGTGTAGCAGCAGATGCTAAAAATAGGGAAGCCACATCCTGCACCTCAGCTGGTCACAGAAGCCTTTACAAGCTGTTATTTGTTACAGAAGTCCACCAAGTACTCTCAGTACAACTGGTTGAATACCACTAGGGTGAATCCTCAAATAAATATGTATTTACATAATAGCTGTGATGTTTTAACTTTCGATACATGCAGTTAAAGCCTTACATTTGACTGGCTGCAAACCAACCACAAATAACAGCAATGGGGAATACTTGAGAATACTTTTTTATATACTTCCATGCTGGTCTGTCTAGACAAATTGATGGGAAGTATTTATTACCATCCCCTTCTGGAAGATAACACGCTTCAGAAGAGGATCACGTGAGTTTCAATCAGCCCTCTAAAGCCCTCAAAACAAGAAAAATGTATTTAAATACTGTTTGTTATTTTTCACTATTTATACAAGCGGTGGCTTTGTCATGTATAATTGATCCTGGCGTCATCATCCCTGCCATTGCATAAAGAAGATAAAATTTATAAGCTTCACTGTAAAAGCAGACAGTTAAGTTTTATCATCGTAACATGCAATCTTCTTCATTATCTTTCTATGTAGTACTACTCTCCACTCGGAGAACACTTTGCCAATGGTTACATTCACAGTCGCATAGTAACCAAGAGTTTCCTCCACCGAAGCAAGCTGTGCAGCTCCCAGGCAGCTGTATAGGATGTGCCTGGAAGGTAAATGCAGGCAGGAATCCCTTTTCCTCCGCACTTCCATGTGTGGGCCTGCTTGCTGGACAGCCCACATGGGGCTTCTGCATGCTGTGCTGCAGAGCCTTTGTTGCTGCAGGTCCTGTAAGAAATTTAGAAGAGGGAGCTGGTTTGGCTCAAGAAGCACATGGGTATTTTGTTTTTTTTTATTTTGGAGGCTAAGGATTTGCTGTTGGCCACAGAACACACACCTCTTCCCATAAGGCAGATCAAAATAATGTGAAAACAATGGTGTTAAGTTAGTTCATGTGAAAAGTTTAGGCCAAACATCTGGATCAATTAGGATCTTCTCAAGCAATCTGGAACATGTGTGCAGGATGCCTCCATAATGACAGTGCAGTAACAAGGATATCGTGGGGTTTTTTTATTATTTATCTGTATTACACATTTGCTCAGTTTGAGGTCTAGTCTGTTGTTGTTGTTGCCAAAGCTTGCATGTCCTTTGGCTTTTCGTTCCCAGCATTGTCATTCCCGGTATGGTTCTGCTTTCCATGACAGAATTTCCTGGAAGTGTATCAAAGCCATCTTAGCTCTGATCATTTGGCAGCGAAATGGCTGCCAAAGCACCCGCTCGCTCCATCAGATTTCCATCACCCAGCATGCAGTGTGTCATCAGCTTCTCCAGCTGTGTAACTGGGAGCTTGTCAAATGCAGGTTTTTCAAAGAGTAAGAGATATCACCATGCTATAAGCAAACCATATTGGAGCAGGAAAATTAAATAAACCAGAGAGTGAGTGGTTCAGCCTTCCAAATTTATTTCCATTTCCTAGTGTTCACCAAGCAATGACCAAACATTTACCATGTGACATTTCTTGCCAACGCAGTTTATAATTTTGAACTGACTTTGTAAATATAAACTCACCCCATTAAATGACAGACAAACCATAGGAATTTAAGTGAAAAATTCTCCTTATTTGGGAAAGTTGCAAAAATAACCTTGATTCTTTTCCGGAGCCATGAACACATCTTGTACGTGTCCCAGAACATCCTTAGTTCAACCTCCTTAGCCTGAACTTAAGGGTATTATTTCCATGCAGGATTTATCTGGGACAGTCAGGGTTCCTGTATATGCCTCTGGTTTGCTACAGGTGCTTTGGTTTGTTTCCTGTGTGTCTCAGTGTGGTGTTACACAGTGCTGGGGATCAATGCTGCAAGTAGGCATATGTAGCTTCTCTTCACTGTAACATTCAATCTCAAAAGCCAACAGGAAAGGGAGAGGGGCAAAACCCCACACCCATGTACGTAGCGTAAAGCAGAAGAGCAAGAATTTGCTTAAGACATTGTTTGTTTTCTAAAATCTCTGGCTCAATGCCTGTATTTCTGAAATGAACAGTTATGCAGAAAGCAGGTCTGTGATCAGGAGGTGTACCTGCGGCACCACGGTGTGGGTGTCACATGAGGAGCACAGCTGGTGCGGGTGACGCTAGTCACGCACCTGGGAGGCGGCTCTAAGACACCAAGTGCATCAGGTCTGGGACATTGTTCCTGTGCTGCCTCAGGGATTAGTGATAAAGATTTCTCAAAAATAGAGGTCCTTCCCAGTGGTCCTGTGGAAAGTCAGGGAGAGCTGACAGGGTGAGGGTTTTTCTTGAGGTGTTGATGATGCACAAGGTACAAAGCCCCATCAGCTTTGCTTCTAGCTTTCTGCTCGTCCCTACTCCACTGCTAAGCCATAATCACTTCCCCCCTAGTTATCATCTGAGGACAAAGGCTGCTGAGGTGCATAAAGGTTGCCTAGCAAAATCTAACTGCAGCAAGTGAAATAAGGATCGGAGCTATTTGAGGATGATTGGCGCTGGTTGCCTACTAAAATGGACCACAAGTAGAGAACAAACAGAAAGACTGATTAAAGAGGAATGGTTAGAGTGTAGATAAAGACTGGATAATACTTGAGGTGGGAGCTGCTGTCTGCTTAGGTGTGTGATGAAGGGCTCCCTTAGTAAGCACGCTGTTTTTATGCTACTGCAATAGCAGCATGTCCATTAGATTGTCCACACAAATCTTTTCACAGTCCAATTGCAAAATGAAACCAGGCTTGTGATATTTTTTCATGAAGTTTTCTGCTGCTAACCAATCCAACCTTGGTGTGATGCAGAAGTCAGTTTCAGAAACTTTTAACCCTTTCCTCTACTGCTGCCACATTAATTTAAAGAACAAAGCTACCCCCCATATGCAAAATAACCTCTAGCTTATAATGATTTTTGTTCATATGTACAAACCCCAGTAAAAAAAGTTAAACACAATATACACACTGGGAAATATAATCCTAGAATATGTGTCAATAACATGATTGTTCTGTAAAATAATTCTGCCCACGTTTCCCTTCAAAGATCTCTTCCTTTTTATGCGAGCTGTGTCCACGTTGGAGTCGCTGGCTGTACGTGCCCGAGTCTCATTTTCTTCACAGCGGTCTGAGAAAGCAGCTGGGCTCATGTCCACATCTGTGTCATGAAAGCAGCCATCGAAAGCCATTGCTTGCACTGCATCAATACTATACATTCCTGAGGCCTGGCAACAAAAAATAGTTATTCCGCATCTAGCAGGAACCATTTTAGTAAATTATAAATTAATAAAATAGAAAATTTTAAAAAAATCAGTGTTGTCCCCTGCGTGGAGAGCATATGGAGAACAGGGAGAACACGGAGAACTACCTCAGTATTGTTATCTGTGGGGCCTGCCCACTGAGGCAGGGCATGAGCAAGGCAGGTTTACGTGCAATAAAACACACGTCTGATTGATTATTGCAGCTTCTGAAAGGGAAAAATCAAACTCTGTCTCTCTTGTAGGACTGCATTGCTGAAGTTGTGGGAAATAACTTCCAACTTTTCATGAGCGTTTTTTTGACAGGATTATCAAATCTTGTGAGCAACATATGCACCCTTATTGTGTTTTTTTCCCCTTAGGATATTTAAACAAATGAGTTTGCATGGAGAAGTAGTCTTGAAACAAAGGTTTTAAGTGAGTGTTTCATAGGAAGCACATGTTTAACTTGTGAATGTTTCTGCTTCAGGAACACTTTTCTAAAAAGGACCTTGTTATTCATCTGGTCTTGGAACAAAAAGCTATCAAACCCATTTTTGTAATTGAAAATGGTGAAGCAGGAGAGGGAGAAACAGGCTTTTCTTCACAGGAAGCTGGAGGGAATACTGCATGAGTGCATTCTGGGTTATATTTCACAGAGGAAAAATTCCTTGATCAATAGATATTGGAGAATGAAGGTTACCTTTCTCTGTGGGGGGCGAGGGAGGAGAAGGAGGGGTAGAGGGAGGAAAAAACAAATAATCAGGAGATGCCACACACCTTCTCAAGATCTCAAGAGAGGATGATGCATTTCCTCCCTTCAGCCAAATAAATAAAAGTGAGATACAGAGTGGAGTCACAGACATGGTTACTGTACTGTTACCACAATGTGGTATCAGGATTACTCTGTGGCTTCTGTGACACATTCTGAAGGGAACAAAACAGAGGATTTTACCTTGCCCCTTTTTTTGAGTTGCTTTCTCTCTTCAATTGTAGTGAGATAGTTCACTGCTGCATATTCGATGACAGACAAGAAGACAAAAAGGAAGCTGGTCCACAAATAAACATCCACAGCCTTTATGTAAGACACTTGAGGCATTGAGGCACTTACTCCTGTCATGATGGTTGACATTGTCAGCACTGTAGTTATACCTGCCGCAGAAAAAGGGGAGGTTATCATAATAATGGCCATTTGGTTCTGTTTAACTCATCACTGTTGCTTGGACAGCACAGCTTTGTGAGGGCATATGATTGATGCTGCCTATAAATTCATTGCACAGGCTCTGAAAAGTGGAGTGAACCATGAAGGACCTATCACATACAGTGCTGAAACCAGTAAATCATCCTTCTGCTCAGTGCATGCAGTTAGTGCTGTGGCACACCGGGTTCAAACAGCAGGGACACTACACCGGTGATTCAGCACCATAAGGAACATATTTCTGTGACAGCTTTAGGTGCTGCTATAGGGAGGTGAAAACAGGTATATGGTCTTTCCAGAGACAATGCTTCTGCTACACACTTCCTTGTCCTAGCGAATCAGTGAAGAATCCAAATTGCACTTCCTGAGAACATTATGTGAGACTGTATATCTCTGTCGTAACACCTTGACCCTCTAAAAACAGTCCAGCATAAAAAAATGCTATATTCATTGGAACTAAGAATTCATTTTTTATATATATATATTTTTATTTTTTTTTAACTTCAGTGTGTCCAGAATTTCACCCTCATCTTTTTAGTCTTGTCTCTTAGAGGACCCCGCTCTGACCCCCGCTCCCACCCTCACCAAACACCCTCGCCCCTCCTAGGCCCTGCTTTTAAAGAAATAAATGTAACACTGGAAGTGAAAACATGTTAAAAACATCTGTGAGGGCAGCACTGGCTGAATATCATGGACTTTTAGCTGCATCTCACCATATAGCTGTTCTCCAGTTTTATGCTTGTTCAAGTCCACTTGAACATACAAGAGTTTTCCCTCTCCCCCTCTGCAAGTTCCTTAGGTTGAAGGATGGAGTTTGAAATACATGTAAGACCAAATGTATTTATTTAAAATATGTATACTCTAGGCTAGGGAGCTGAGCTTTTTAAACTATGTTGTTGACATTGTCTATAAATTATGTATGCTTATGCTAATGAAATGTATGTTATTCATACAACTCCTGATGTGTAACCTTCTAGAGAAATCCATATATAAATTAAAGAACATGATGAGCAAAACCATCTTGGCACCATTACAGAATCACAGAATCATCCAGGTTGATTTCCAGGTTGGAAAGGACCTCTGAGATCATCAAGTCCAACCCTTAATCCACTGCCGCTGTGGTTAATTGGCCTAGTGAGAATACTATTACAAATGGCCTAGTGAGAATTAAAAAATATTTTTAAAGATGGAGTTAAATTTCTTACAAATAAAAGAAATTGGTAGATGCAGTAATAGAAGTATGTAGGGGTTATCATGTTTTCTTTTTGGACTAGCAAATGGATTTATATCTCATGTATTAATAGCTTTAGACTGTGCCAATAGAGAGGAATATATAATAACTACAGTCCTATTTTTCTAGATTGTCATAGCTGTAGATAAAAATTGAGGGCTCTCTCAGTACATGAAAATTCATTTCTTAAACGAAGATTCTCAAATTTTTACTTTTCTAAAAAATACAGCAGCATACAGTTGGCTTCTGGGACTATCAACCAGAAGAAAAGAGAAGAAAGAAGAGTTGCAGGACTCATATGCATTATCTTTACAGTAGACATCTTTAAAAATTGCCATCACATCTTCACAAAGATGCTAATCTTTGAAAAAAATTACCCATTCCAAGGCCACCAGCATTAAATTCCAACAGAAGAAGTCTTGAAATGGTATCAAAAGATCCATCACTGAGGAAAACAAAAATATTATAAAAAACCCCACTGTAATTAGTCTTTTTTTTTTTCTCCTGAGTTCTGTGCTCAGACCTAAAACTGTAAAAGCAGAAAGTTGCCCAACTTACTCCTCACCTTCCACAGAAGCCTGTGTGTCTGTTCACAGTTAAGGCACCAAAGCACACATTTTCAAGGTGCCTATAAAAGCAAGGCTTTGATACATAGGACAATTCATGAAACAGTTGGTAAGCTGTTCGGAAGGTATCAAATGTTTCTAGAGAGGCAGCAGAGCAGCAAAATTTTTAGATATGTTGAGCTATGCCTATTAATTATGTCTCGTGAACCATGGATTTGGGGAGGGATCTGACTACCTGGTACTACTTGTGACTTTGCTGATGACAAGAAAAAACAACCCAACGTCTTTAAAAGAAAAAAAAATCTACACAGAGAAATATGCAGAATCATCCCTTTTTCCTGTGTGAGCTGTTTTCTAATACTGCAAAGCCAGTCTGAATAAACATCCCATTTCCAAATAATTCAGATGTTGACTGAAGGAGTTTGTGGTAGTGACAACAATGGCAGTGATAGTGTTGTACATGCAACCTGATATACTTGCTCATGTCCTGTGTAATTAGGAATCTAAGGTAAGTTCAGACCCTCTGCTTTATCCATTCTATACTTCCCAAAAAATGTATGTTAAAGGTTTACCTAGTGATACCCTGGCAGGAACGGCTCGTCTGTCAATCCAAAATGAAACCCAAGACAGCATCACCATCAGCATGGCTGGGAAATAGGACTGTAGCAGAAAAAAGAAAATATGTCTCCGGAGTGCAAAGTTTATAAAAAGTCGATTGTACCAACCTATTGAAAAAAGAGAGGAGGAGGTTGGAGGAGAAGATAAATGTGTTATTTGTGAGCTCAGTTCACAAGCCCACTCCTTCCAGCAGGAATGATGGACCCACATCAGTAACAGTAAATGCCTAAGAAGTATTGCTACCACCTTGGCTTTATATACTGCTTTACAAACTGTCCATCATATCTTATAAAAATATTGCTGCCTTGGAAGTGAAGCATCATGACTGCATAAATAAAATACTTTATACTGTAACTGAGGTTAAGAAATTGAAAACAAGCATATAGAGTATAATTGTGCAGTCCAACTAGGACAGTGAAGCCAACACTCTGCCTTCCCCAAAATGTGGCCTGCCTGTCTTCTTTCATGCTATAAATACCGGTGCAACAAGCAGTTCTTCCCCTACAGTCAGACGGGTTTGTTTGCCTAGCATTGACTTTAGAGGAAAGGGTGCCATCTAGTGAATTTTGGGGCGTGCTCTGTCTGTGGAGCAAGGCATGTGTGCTAAACCTCCTGCAATGGCAGGGAAATCAGTTTCTAGTGAGGTGAAGAAAAAACAAAAGACAAATCTGCCTGTCCAGTACAACAGAGCCATCAATGAACCTGTGTTGGAGCAGTAATGCCATAACAAAGAACCCCTTTATATAAAAGAATATCTCAACAATAAGCCCAGCTAATATTAAATGTGCTCCATGGGGTTTCAGTTGTGGAGAAGCTTTTTGGTTTTAAAAATCATTGCCTCAAAAATTAATTGAAATTATTGCTCCTTTGGAGGCCAGGGAACTCCAGACACCATAATGCTATGCATGTGTACTTCACTGAGCTGCACAGGAAAGGACATGCAGAACCTAAAAAAAAACAAGCATAAGGCTGCTTTGTGAGTAGGATTTCTGTCAATTTTTGGCCCAAGATTCTTCAGAGGGAGATGGCTCCCATTCAAGTTATGCTGATTATTCCCCACTATTACATACTTCAGGGGTTGGGGTCTGCGTGTAATCACTTTCTTCCAACAAGAAGCAAAATAAAAGAACGAGAGCATATGGAACCTTCTGACTGAAACAAAACCTCAAAGCCAAAGCAAAGTGTATGCCAACAAAGGACAGTGGCCTAAATAACAGAAGTGGCACATACATTATTCAGGTACTTTCCAGCAGTCCCTGCAACTTCAAGAAATTCTTTCCTTCCACCTTTATTCTGACAATAAGGTCATTATCCAAACATCTGCATGTAGGAGTTAAGCAGTTGCACTTCACAAAGTCAAAGGTGTTGTGAAAGTGTAGAAAAGGCCAGGGCACAGGGGTGGTGGTGTGAGGTTGCACTGCTGTGTACAAGGCTGTATTTCCTGGCATAGTGTTTTTTGATCAGAATTACAAGGTGGAAGGAAGCCATCTGAGCTCCTGGAACCCAGTTTCAACACACAGTGATAGCAGTTTGGTGGAAAACATCCCAGCCTTCTTCTTGCAACAAGTACAGATTTGACATAGCTCTCAGCAAAGCATAGTTATGCTAGTAAGGTATCACTCACTCTCTTCTCACATGAGAGGGGCTCTTGAAAGCTGGAACACTGTTCTTAGCTCATACACAGCCAACAGATAAGGATGAAGAACCTGATCAAGCCATGAATTCCTCACTGCTTAGGCTGCATGGTAATTTAAACTGGAATGCCTGTGTTCAATGTCAGCTACTGAAAACCTGAATGGCTCTTTTTTTAATGCAAAAAGAAGCTGTCCTGTAAACGAAATACAGTAAATAAATCTATTTGCAGCTTTCCTTACATCTTAAAGGCTTTTCTTTCTAAAGTGTCATGCATTTCATCATAATAGATGGAATAATTCTCCAAGTTTTTATTTCTATAGATTTCTCTTACCTTCTGTGATGTAAAGAGCAATATCCACACTGAAAAGAACTGACTCAGACTAGAAAGTACAATAGCAAGCATGCTGTTTTATCTGGTTAAAATCACATGGTTAGACCCCTTCCATAGGAAAGGACTTAAACGTTTATAATTGTATGTACAATACCAAGAAAATAAAGCCCACCTTGCATGAAATCAAGCCTATAATAAATTCCTAAATCCTTGTGCAGTTTGCCAGAAAGTATAGTTCAACATCTACAGGGAGAAATAAAAACCCGTCTGGGGCAGATATCTGTATTTAAGCAATGTAGCACTGACATAAAGGGATTTTTTTCTGCAGCTTTATGGATAAACATGGAACATTAATCAAACCATGAACTAGACCTCAGTAAGTTATAAATGCTCTCATGCATAAATCTCATAATTAGTAGACTTTTAAAGACACTTTACAGCTCCAAACATGAAGAGATTTTAGACAATAAAACACATTGGGATTCCTTGCTTCCTTTCTAGTACTTGACCCTTTAGTGTTTGATTTTCAAGCTTTTCTGCATAACCAGGACCCAACAATTCCTGTAAACTCATAATTCCAGTAGCTTTCAGAGAAGCATCACAATTTTGAAAGAGCTTACAACAATATGTATTTGGTTGTTGGGCATTTTTTTCAGGTTGTTTTTTTTTGTCAGATGTGAAGTTTCAAGTATTATTATGGCCTCTTCTTCTAATGTCAAGCAAATGTTATATTGGTAATATAAAGAGAACCAAGGACCTAGGCTGACAGACCACTGTGATTGACAGACCTCATTTTATCTGAGATCTCTCAGCAGTGACAGTCATTTATTAGCAGCAGATTTAAACATGAAAGACATGAATGACTGTGTTCTGCTTCTCTCTTCTAATGACAAGGGCTTACTATACCAGTACTGCTGTAAAAAGCCAGTCCACTGGAAGCACTGAATTCTTCGATGAAAAACTGGGAGAGGGAGATGTGCTCATCTGTGCTCAGGGACTTGTTTCCATGTTTCCAGTATAACATCAGATCATCTTCATTGTATGCATCTATGAGAAAGTAAAAACTAAATCAGCTCTTCTGCTGGAATAATGATTAATGCTCCTGTTTTCTTTTCTTAAGGATAGGAGACCACTCAAACTATTTAGGAAAACCCCAAAGAAACTTTTTTTTTTCCTTTTTTTTTTCCTTTTTTTTTTTTTCTTCTTTCTTTTTTTTTTTTTCTTTTTTAAAATTAATTTGCCAGCTAGTTGACATGGAAAAATTTGCGAGTGCTGTGTTATAGCTTGTTCCAAATGCAGCCTTACCCCATACCCTGCCAGCAGCTTACCTGACAGACGTGGCACATGAAGTATGCTTAAAGTAACACTGCACATGGGACTGGAACACTGGAGCTGCCACACTGAGCAGACTGCCTGAATGCTGAGGCATTTTTTTGAGAAAATTCCTCATGATTTTTGACAGAGGAATCAGTTTTAGGCTTAGGCCTTGGAAATCAACCCAGTCAAAACAAAGCAGGGTGCATCATTGTTTTTCTGTCTTCCCAAAACTCACTGAGTTCTGGAGAGATCCAGAACTGGCCACAGTTTAGTATGTCCAGGTTGAGGGGTTCAGGTCACACATCAAAATAAGTGAAAAAGGTATTCTAAATAATATGGAGTACTGATAAGAGTAGGTATGAGTTAAACTTACAGCTTTCCAGTTCTAAAGAACAGTTCTGAGTGTCCAGAGGAAACCTACTGAAATCCATGAAACACATAGCAGAAACTGTTATTCTGCAGAAAGAAACAGAAAAACAGAAATCAAATTAAAAATTACATATTTTCTTAGGGTTGTGCAGACATCTTTGTGAGACCCCCAACCAACTGGCTAATTAGAATCCTAACATGGAGTTTTCCTAATTTTTTAAGATGTTTTTAATATGACTTCAAGATAGTCACATAAAACCAAATCAGTTTTTTGCCATATTTTTAAAACATAAATAGTCTTTCTTATTAAGTACATTACCTTCAGTCTTTAAACCCCTTACTGATCTTTCCTTAGCCTTTCACACATTTGGTTTTGAAGGGTTACACTTTGGCAGATTGACAAGAGTGAAGATTAACAATTCTCCTCCTAAACTGAAGCAGGCAATATTACAGATTAGAGCAAATACTATTCCAAGGGCTATTTTCCCACATAGAATGGTTGTAATATTTAATTGCACAAAAAGATAAGCTGCAGTTTCTGGAAGCCTACTCTCCTCTTCAACAACATGGAAATTTCTTATAAACTAAAAAGCTTAAAGAAGTCTAGGTGAAAATATATAAGTTCTTCACCAAGGATGGTGAAATACTGGCACAGGTCACCCAGAGAAGTGGTGGAAGCCCCATCCCTGGAAGTTTTTAAGGCCAGGCTGGATGGGGCGCTGAGCAACCTGATCTAGTGGGAGGTGTCCCTGCCCATGGCAGGGGGGTTGGAACTAAATGGTCCCCTCCAGCCCTGAAAATTCTATGATTCTATGATATTATTTTGCATTCCACCTGCTTTTCCTCAGTTGTTTACAAGCTATATGTCCCTTGACATTTTAACCAATAAACAACAAAAAGGCTAAAAGCAGCCACTTAAATATGGCAAATATTGCCGTATTTTCCTTTCTTGTCATAGCTTGCATGTCATTTGATGATTTAGTTCAATTTTTCAGTTTTCTCCAAACTGAATCCTACAGGTATTTAATTGATAAGGTGCATACTAGGAATATAAGTGATCTTCAAAAACTTGTGATTGGTAATAACACTGTAGCTGAATTTTCAGAAGTGTAAGATTTTACTGGCTTGAAATGAGACTTAAGAGTTTACATCCCTGAAACCATGCATAAGATTTCCAACTATGGATGTTTTTTCCATCTTTTAGCTCTTGTCTAAAGGAGCAGGGGAACAACACAGAAATGTTGGTTGGAAAAAAGACTATTTTGGCAACAAATCTGGATATTTGTTTCCCTTTGCGTCAATAAAACCCAGAATGATAGTCACTGAAGAAAAACTGTGGAACGTGCAGATTTCTTGCACATAAGTATTTGGAATATAATCTACCCACTGCATGCGGCATTCAGATTTGAGAGAGGTGATTCTACCACTTTGTTCTGGTAAGACCTCACCTGGAGTACTGCATCCAGCTCTGGAGCCCTCAATACAAGAAGGACATGGACCTGATGGAGCAGGTCCAGAGGAGGGGCACGAAAATTATCAAGGGGCTGGAGCACATCTCTCACAAAGACAGGCTGAGAGCTGAGGTGGTTCAGCTTGGAGAAGAGAAGGCTCAGGGAAGACCTAATAGCGACCTTCCAGTACCTGAGGGAGGCCTAGAGGAAGAGGAGAGGGACTGTTTGCAAGGGCCTGTAGTGATAGGAGGAGGGGCAATGGTTTTAAGTTACGGTGGAGTAGATTTAGATTGGATGTTAAGAAAAAGTTCTGTACCCTCAGGGTAGTGGAAAAATGGAACATGCTGCCCAGGGAGGCAGTTGAGGCCTCTTCCCTGGAGATATTAAAGGTGAGGCTTGACAAGGCTCTGAGCAACCTGATCTAGTTGAGGATGTCCCTGCTTACTGCAGGGGGGTTGGACTAGATGATCTTTAGAGGTCCCTTCCAACTCAAATTATTCTATGATTCTATGATTCTTGGAACATACATACTAACACCACTAATGATAGAAACACAGTTTCACCATAATAATTTTAAAACCTTGGTTCACCAGCCTTTAGCTCACCCCTTTCCCTGCCTCCCATTTTGATAAGAACTCATAGAGAAGGGAACAAAGATCACAGGACACCTGCTCTTCCTGCTTATGTCCCTGAAGAAATCCACAGATTTTGAGGGTTCCTGTATGTCTTCATGAGAGTATAAATAAACTCATTACTTGCTGGAACAATTATTACATAGCCAAATCTCAAGTGCTTGAATAAATCTTCAAAACTATCCAGATTAGATGAAGTATCACTGCTGTGCACAGGCTTAATTAGTAACAAACTGGAGAACTGTGATTTCTTCAATGCAAAGGCCTCAGGGCCTTTACCCTAGGTGGAAAATTTCTCCATTAAAATTCCTCCAACATCATCCAAATCTGCTTCCTAAAGAAAAGCAATAACATCTTGATAGAAGACAGACACATTTAATGACCTTGCTGTTCCAGTCCTGGAATTGTTTTTTCACTTTCCAATTCCTTGTAGTCTGCAACATTGCAACGTTGTTCATATTGGCACAAATAATCTGCTCTCCATGCCTGCCTGGAGCTACAATTAATACCAGTGCATGTTTACAGGTGTCCCAGGGTTAAAACAGCTGAGACAGACAGTTTCAAAAGACTCAGGGAAAAAAATATCCGTCACATTTATCCATTGCTTATAATATTGGGCTTCACTGTACTCAACAGTAAAAGTACTGTGATATTGCTAAAATCACTAGCAATGAATTAACACTTGATAGAGTTCATCTCTGCCTACAACAGATGAAAAATTACCATTATCCTGTAACAGGAAATAATATATGAATGATAGAAAAATATGTTATCTGTATGTTATCAATTCTAAATTTATTTTCCCACTGGTACACTGGCCAACAATTCCCAGCATCTGATGCCAAGGGATTAATGCCAGTCCAGTATCAGAATCTCAGCTGCAAATATTCCCATTAATTTCTCACTGTACAGACTATCAGTCAACAATTGCAGTCAAGTATTTTCTTATAAAAAGGTATTATTGTTCTTACCGTAGACTGAAGAGTACATTGCCATCAGGATACACTCGGAGCATGATATTTTCCACAGTTGTATCATGGATGAAAGATCTTTTGGAGTGTACAAAAAATACATCAGGTACCCAGATCTTTTTTATCAGTCTTCCATCAAAAGTCATACTTTTGTTTTTGTTACTACGAAATGAAAGTCTCTCATCCTTCCAGTAATGTCTGAGATATAAAGTCATTGTGAAGTCCTTTGTTTAATTAAAAATAAAAGAAGATAATGCTTGTTTTATTCACATACAGTAGAAAACAGCACATAGTAACCAACTCATGAAAAGGATTAATTTCTTCTGGAGGATTCTCAGTGGCAGGAAACAAACACCATTTAATTGCTTAAAATATAGTTTGGAACCATCTCCTCTGAGATCCTGGATGGTTGCCCTGTCACCAGTGTCTGAGTCTGAGGTCTATACTTCATTTATACTTGGATAAAGCTCTCACCAATTTCAGTAGTCTGAAGGACTGGGCTATCAGTAAAGTGAAAAAGAAACTCTGAAACCAATCAAATGCAAATGGAAAGGAGGGTCCTTTGGAAATGCATCATAAGCTTTTCCCAGAATGAACCGTAGTTCCTTTACAAAGGGATTAATTTGAGTTTTTCTTTAGCATTAGGTCAATTTGCAAAGTCCATTAATCTGCACATTTTGTGCAAATATTGCACAAAGGTTTCAGATTAGTATTTTTATGAATGAAATGCATCACAAAGACACAGTACAATGAATTTCATGAGAGTGAACAAATTTTAAAATTCAGTAATGTGAAAGATTGTTACAAATATTTTATCATCCTAATTAGAGAAATAACATGACTGCAAATATGCATGTGGAAAGAGGTGGAGAGGATGCTGCAAATCCAGTTTGAGCTTCTGCACAGCTTGGCTGCTTTGTGCTCACTTAAATAACTTTTACTTTATTAGGCAGACATCATTTCTTGTAGAAGAAAAATCACCTTTTAGAAGAATACTGGAAAGATACTTAGTTCTTCCTCTGTAATATGATTTTATTCTTGGGGTAGGTATGTAAAGGAAAGCAAGGGTTCATACTGGCAGATCCCATTGCAAACTCACTAGATCTACAGTTACTGTGAAAAGAAATTGTAAATGAGATCTCTTTGCAAAGTTAACATGCCCTGCTGGGGCATGTTGCTATTCTAGGACTGAGAAACTTGGCACTAATGTCTGGTTGGCATTATTAGTGATAATTTCATCTGAGGAATGAACAGCTTGCATTCCAGTGCTACAGGTCCTTGATTGAACTGAGAGCATCTCCTTCCTAGGACCATTCCTGGAACTGATTTTTCTATTTCCATTTGTTAGGACTACAGCTCCACCCATGCTGGAAACTATTGGAATTTTCAGATCTGCATAAGCAAAGGAAGCAAAGGAAATGAAGCCTCATCATCTAATGCAGAGCACTAAGAGCTCATGTGGAAGCCCGTGGGGCTTTGAGGATGGTTGGCATTTTCAGATGAGAGCACTACCACTCTGATCTGTTCCTCTAGCGCAGGGAGAGATTCAACATGTGGTCTTATACAACACTAGTTTAAATGACTTGCATGCTTCAAGGCAAGGCTATGCTCTTTGAGGGTTTGTTTCATTAACTGCATTTATTACTCTATATCATCCAGCTGGATCTTTCTGAGACCCTGAATTTTGGGCAAAATTCTGTATTCTGGTTCTACTAACCAACTTACCATGTCAACTTCAGATATGCTGTCGATGCTTTCTACCTGCACATCAATGCCCACAGGTATTGGCGACCCTTTAATGTAACAGAATGGAAGAGTGATAAGGAGTGCAAATCCCTATTTTAAAAGGGAACACTTCATATCAGCAACATACAGAGACCACCCCAGCCCAGCATTTACTATGATCTGTCCACTTTAGTACATCGAATGAGAAAGTCTATGACAGCAAAGTAAAACCCAGTGCTAAACAGTTGTAAAAATTAAGTACAAAATCTTCAGTGATGTTTTTACAGACAGACATGCATTGCAGCTTAGACAGCAGCGACAGCTTCCTTGGGGAGCCAAAGCTAATGAGTGCTAATAAGAACAGTCATGGGAAAAAAGTTGAGTGAATATATCAAACACATCAAAGACTGCAACATTTACTTGCCAGTTCTAATGCTTATTCCCACACATAAACACAATATCTATTACAACTCCTAATTATCCTTATTTACTTAACTACTAAAAATTTAGCATAGATATTTGTGAAAACAACATTGCTTGCTCACTACCTCATAAGGGAAAACTGTACACATACTAAGCATGTTCTGTGATGGTGTTGTGTTTTACTTAGTACCTAATTTACTATCAAGTTCAATACATATCAAACTGCACTGACTATTTTATGTACTACCCCATTATTTCCTGCCACTGAAAAGGGCTGTGAGTGTATAACACAGCAGGATCTGCATGAACAAATTTTAAAACCATATTTGCATTTTTACAATAAGGTAAACAAAAAATTTCAGCAAAATACACAATTTGCATTCTCTTCTCAGTATACAATAAGTAGAATGAAGGATCTAGTTCTATATGGGTTATGTGCCTGTGTAATTTTTAGCAAACCAGTCATTCCACTAAAACAATTGGCTAATCACTTCCTTACAGAGGGGAGAAATGTGAGCATTTAGGTATATACAATCCCCTCCCCCTGCCAAGGAATATTCTGCATTTGGAATGAAAATTTATGGTGATTACTGTACATGAGATTACAGTTAAATTTGTTAAAAACAGTTAAAATTTTCTAAAGTAGAAATGTAAAATAACACGGTACAAAACATGAGTACAAGGAATTCTGAACAGTGGGAGATAGCAACAGCTTTTTTAACTCATCTTCCTTTTTTTTTGTCTTTTTCTTTTATCCACATCAAGCCAAAATAGTTCAGAAATATCACTCTCTGATAACCAGCCACAATATTGTATCTCTTTCTGGAATTATCCTTAAAATAGCAGCACTCAGGGATTACCAGCTGCCTCCAGTTCTTACCAGTACAGATCTTGAATGATTTTTGAGGTATTTCAAAATCTGTCTCTGTAATCTCTTGATTTGACTTGTGTTTTTTCATGGATGGTTTGACCCTGCATGAAAAAGGTGAAGATGTATTGTGCATAGGAAAGCAACGTAAAATGCGTTCAGATAGCAGGGAGCATCTTTCAGCACTGACAAGAGCCGTGCTGTCTGACTGAGAAAGCACATCTCCCTCTCAGAGGAACGACCCACTCAGTCTTGCTGGCCAGAGCTGAGAACAAAATTCAGGACTCTAGACACCAAAGTTCAGTCCATTAGTTTTTAGTAAAACACCAGACAGCACTTGGGGAAATGCTGCTTCTTTCAGAGAGCAGAGGCAGCAGGAGACATCTGCCCCAGAGGCTGATGCACAGGAGTATTAATGTATGTATCCAGCCAGAATTCTTCACACAAACCCATTATATTTTTTTATTCCTCTATTAAACCAATTTTGACCACTTCTTGTCTTTGTTTTGACCACACCACACAAGCAGTTTACTTCAGACTAAATACCTACGTGTCCCAAGTGCTACTTATTTATTAATAAGCTAACCTATTTTGTAAGATAAAGGCAGCTTTTGACTAAATAGAATTCATGGTGGGATTTATACATGATGTGAACAGCATTCCCAAGTGGCATTCACAGGTAATTTAAATGGAAACACTGCAGAAGATAAGGTGCTGTCTCAAGCTCCTCGGTTGCATGATGAAACAGGACAAGCTACGTGGCAGAGCTGACACCTGAGCTAGATGTACACAAGGCTCAGGGAGCAGGCCAGCTGCAGAAGGACATCGCTGAAGCCTAGGAATATGATCACTACTAAGGCTGATGACTCTGCCAACAGCACTGAAGATAGAAAACAGGCCTCATCTCTCTCGGCTCTCTTTAGAGTCCATGCAGTGTAACAGGCACTTTCTAGATTTCTAATTGGTGTAAAGTGGCTGGTGCCTTGAAATGCCTGTTGGCTGCCAAGTGTTTAGAGTGACTGCAAACAGGCAGATGAACTGTGTGTAACCTAACCTTAACCACAACAAAGTTTCAATTTCTCTCTGTTTTAGTCAGGTCCAAACTGTCAATATGGGAATGAGGCAGAGGTGTATGGTAGGATAGACTGGAAGTTCTCCTATCTAAGCATTTGGTCTCAACTGATATTACTAAAACTCTGGAGGACAATTTGCATGACTAGCATGTTAAAACCAGTGACTTTAGTCTGATTTATGTAGACTTATGAGGATGGAAGGTGAAGAGAGGGAAGCACCTCTACATAAAACAACAGCATGACCAGTTTCTGAGTCAAGGACAAATCTGAAGCAAATAATGTTAAATGTCAGCTATTGATATTCTTCAAACAGGCAAGGAGCTACCCACAAATTTTATCACAGAACAGAACAACTGGCTGTTTAAGTAAACATATATCATGTGCAGTGAGGAAAAGGTTTTTCTCTGTGACAGCTGCTGTGTTGACGGCCGTCCTAATACTTTCTTATGATTTGCAAAAATTACAATGTCCTACGCCAACAAGCACTATTCTATTGTAGGCACAATTTCATTCAATAATTCACTTCAGCTGACAGATACAAAGGAACTGATCACAGTACTAGAAATCAGTGGCAGCTTATGATTACTTTGGTTACATGCATACAAACTGAAGTGCCATATGTACACAGAGAAGCACTTGATTCTTTGAAAGAACATATTGCACTAAGTTGGAAACTGTTCTAAAACCAAGTGAGTGGGGACTCAGAAGAGCATAAAAGAGATCAAAAGCTGTGGCCAGGAGAAAAACAGTGGATGATTCTAAAGTGAATTCAATAAAAAAAAGGACTGTTAGAATGAAATTTGTCCCTGATTAGGTAGAAAAGCTAGAAATGTGAAACAGACCCTTTAAAAAGAGATTTCTGTTCTTTATATGGTGAGAGGCTAAAGATCATACTCATGCTGCTTAATGGAAAAATACACTTCAGTCTAGCATTCACGACAGAAAATTACTAAACAACATCTCCTGACCCTGGCACTAACCTTTTATTGACAGATCATAGCAGCTGCGAATATTTTCTTCTTATTCTGACTCTACATTGGCAACAAATGTGAGCAGATAAGGACACTCAACACTGTACATGTATGCAACCCCATACAGTCTGCTGTTTGCTTTTCTAATCTGAAGCATTTTTACATTTTTGTCCCTAATACCACCATAAAACACATAATGGCCTTACATTGGTCTAGCCCTTTTGAGCTTTGCACTTTTCTGAAACACTTCTTTCTGTGATAAAAAAACCTGTTCCACTAGGAACGGTTATAATTAACTATTAGGAAGAGATTGCTGAGAAATTTAATTTCTTAATCTCTTGGATTCATTTTACAATGGTTGTATGTTTTAAAAAAGCAGCATTTCAATAAGCATTGGAAAGGATGCTAAAGCAGCCAGAACAGTGATTTGTCTACCCTCAAGTCTGCACCACAGCTTTCTTCCTTGCGTACTGAGAATTTCAGTCTCTAGTTGACCATAAGGTAACAACATTAAATTCACTTTGAAAAAAGTAACCATGGCAAGGCTGTGTTTTTTATTTCCCAGTATGATAAAATAGCAGAGATAGCAAGGATAGCAGAGAGGATTTTGTTATTAAATTGAGCAGCTTCAATTGCTTCTGGAGCATTGCTACAAATCATTATTTTAGAGGGATTAGTGATTTTCACAATGGAGGCCCCACAGATTTTCAAGATAATTACTGCTCAGCAGAAAAAGTAGAATTGTTTTCAGATGGCTTTATCTTCACACAAGCCATTTCCAGTCTTTTATTTTAAAGGTTTAAACAGAGCAAAATAATTCCTTGATGACCATGGAATTTTTTTAATAGATAATACAGAAGGCAAATTCTATAATAGCCTTCTAAAAAGGGATATTATGGAAAAAAAGATATCCTTTTAGCATTTTAGAATGGAATTCTAAGTAATAATGACTAGTTAATGAATTCTATAGTACTTTGTAATAATCAGACCTTTGTATACATAGCAGATTACACATGAAATTCAGTAAAATAGAGGCTGAATTCAGAAAAACTAGTCACAGTATCCCAGTTGTTTTTGTAACAGTGTATGGCTGGAAAAAAAGCTAGGTCTCCTGAAAGCTCCCTGTAGGAGACAAAGACCAGGCAAGCATTAAGATCTACGGAAGTATTTTCTTCTGAAAAAGGTTGTGGGCCTGGAAAGGAAGAAAATCAGATAGAAGTGCAAAGAGCCCCGGGAAAGTGAAGCTATGTGGATGTATTTACTTTCCTCTGGCCATGAGTGAAACAGAATTACTGCCCATGGTATTCTGTTCTTGTTACTATTTTGTTTCTTTCCTCTTCTGTAAGAAATGAAGATGGACTGGTATTAAGAGTAGCCAACTGTTGGAATGGAAGAATTAGCAATGTAAGAGCAAAATGTCCAGGAGAATTGCAAATTATCAAAATATTTTTTTCCTGTACTGGACCCCAGCTATTCCTTCCAGTAGCACACGAGAAAAAGCCATTCCACTTTCATCAGAGTGAGCCTTGTCCACCACAGTGAGAAGAAACTCATGACCTTTCAGAGAAGGCTGTGGTGCTGAAAAGAAAACAGCTTGGTGCCAGAGTTATTAAAATTGCAGCACTTCTTTAAGATTCACTGGTCCCTTTTTTTCTTTATTTCCCCCTCCCTTTTACATTCAGATTAATTGAAGTGTTACTAATTTATCTTATGGAGGGAGGAAGCATAAGGGGGAGGGAGCTATTGGGATCTCTGATCCTTTGAAAATTTGGAATTAAGATTATGCTTAATTTCAGATAGGAATGCACACTGCCTAAAAAGACTTCTATTTCTTGATGAGCTAAACATTACTAAATTCTTTTCCGTAATTTCTAGTACTTGCTAATGTTATTATCCTCTCTACTGGTTGACAAAGCAGAGAGAACCTATTTTAAAACTTCTTTAGCTAACACTGTTAGCTTAGGAAATGACAGGTCCTGAAGACATGAGCTAAAAGAACACTGAAGTGAATGGAAGGGTTTTACTGTAAGGAAAACCAAAGCAAAAAGGAATATAAGAATGACCTCCTCTATATACTAGTTTAAGATTACTTTTTTTTAATAGCAATGTTAATTTTTAGGAAGTAGAGACAGAACTCAGGAAACCAAGTGTTCACACCAATTACTTCTGCCAGAATTTTGAAATTAGTTAAGAAAATAAAATGATATAGATAAATAGATGTATAGTGGGAAAAAAAGTAACTTTAAAAGTAACTTTAAACTAAGGATTTGCTCTAACATCTCTCTCAACATACAGTTTTGGATGCTGAGGCAGCCTGAATTGTTGCCTTCAGATGTGAGCCACTGGAAGTCTCTGTTGTCTGATACTGGGCTGTGCTTACCCTTTCCCACGTGGGGATGACCATTCCAAGAAGTACAGGCAACATAATTTAATTTCTTGCTTTTTCTCTAGGCCAAACTTGAGATACCTTCTCACAGATTATAAATTCAGTGAGCTACTGAAAAATAGGCCATAGCAGTACAAAGATATGTAGGTAATGAAAAGACCTGACTCCAAGTCTAAAATTAACAACTTTTTCATTCCTTTGGCACAAAGGAAAGACTGCCTTAGCAGAAGTGGCAAGCATTATTATACCATTTTAGGACCTATAACACACCCATCTGATGGCCTTTATCAGTGCTTCTGGAAGCAACAAGGACTAAACATAAATCCAACAATGTTCACTGATGCAGTTAGCAAAGCTGTTTGAGCAAAGAAAATATCCATGCTACTAGTCAAACGTCTAGCAGAATTACTCAAATCACTATGCTGGAACACATCAGCTTGCAGCAGCAGGGGTCCATCTATTGGAGACTTCCAAACAAAAGAGGACCATGACATTACATAGAAGGCAACAACAACAACAACAAAAATCCAGGAAAGGGAAAAAAAACCAACCCCCTGCCCACCCCCTTCCCAACAACAACCCAAGAGCCTGGCTTAGGGAATAAGTGAAGTGTAACAAGGTAATTTTAGTTTAGTAAAGAATCCGTAGGTGTACTGAATTACTGGCTTGCCAATTATACTCTATACCTTAGTGTATAATGAACAGCAGACAAAGCAGCCTTTCTGTAGCAAAAAATGAAGAAACAGTTTGCTAGCAGCTTGCTGGTTTTACTTCATCTTGACACAGTATGCTTCTCAGACTTTGATCTCCAGTCTGTTAATAAATGGACTATGTCTGGACTAGATCTTTAAATTGTCAGAGAGTCAAATTCTGATTGTGCAGCTGGGATGACATTGCAGTACAAGAAGAATTCAAATTATACTCACATAAATGACAGCAGAGTTGTGTCCATTTGGACAAAAAAAAAAAAAAAAATAAAGGACCTCTTGCCTCCACAGAGCAATGATACACTTGCATGAGAAAGTAACCATCCATGTGAGTGAAGTCACAATTATTTCCAGTAACACTGCAGCTGGTAGCATCAGTGTCCAACACCGCTACATTCATTTCCCCCGGGTTTTTTCCTGTGCATGTTTGCTCAGTTTACAGATCAAATTCAGCCTGTGCTCTGTTGTTGCTTTGTTACTTCATTATAAATACTAAAAACTCTGGATCCTGTAGTCTAACTTATTTACTTTGCATGTGTGGGGCAAAATGAAATCAAGCAAGCAAGACTTAGATTCAGCAGTTCCCTGAACTTAAAAATCTCTGGCAAGTTCAAAACAGCATGAATTTTCCAGCATCTTTTTCTCCCAAACTGATGCAAAGGGTGATTGACCTTCTCAGACAAAGGACCTCAATGGAGCTAGAGTAATAGTCTATCATTGAAACTTCCTTTTTTTCTTGTTCCACAATTAAAGGTAGAGAATATTTTCAAAATACTTGGTTTTCACCATGCTGATTTGACCTGGTTCTTTTTTTCTTGCAGCAATATCGTGAATTGATGCATTGTGGTGATTTGAATAAACCATGTGCTGATACAAACCCTTCATTAATCACATTACTATAATGCCTCGTTAGATCTGATAAAAACAAACCCAAAATTTCACCTGCTTTAAATACAGAAAGCCTTTTTGCAGTTCAAGCCTGTTGCAAGTCTTTATGCAGTTCAGGGTTACGTTATGACTGCTGTAGCAATGACTGTAGGAATAGTATCTCTGATTTTATCTCCTCTGGTTAAGTTTCCTTTTGCTGGACATTTAATCATCATCATTCTTCAGAGAAACCCATTCTCTGCTGTCATAGAATAATTCTAGCTATGTTACTCAGCTTTGTGTTTCAGCTGGTGAGTTTTGTCCTCTGATGAGGTCACAATTGTGCACTAACTTTCTGCTGTGGCCTTACTAACCTGACTCTTTTGAAAAACAAACCATTCTTTACTACTGTAACATCACTGAAATCAGTGGAAATATATGAATAATGAAGTACAAGTTTAGGATCAATATTAAGTTCGCTGAGATTTTTTTCACTGTACACTGTAAAAATGCTAATGAATCTGTTTCAGTCTAAGAGAGATTCCACATACTAAGAAAGAAAATGTAAAATTGTGTGAACTATTGGATGTGACCAAAAAAAAGTGCCTCCCATGCCACTATGGCATGTGGATGAAAGAAGAAAAACAAAACTGATGCACTCTTCTGCTGAAAGCTGTTTCTGAAAGGCATGAGTACAGCTGTAATCATACCCATGGCAATGTGATGACTGAGAGGCCTGCCCAATGAAGTCAGTGGAAAAACTACAGCTGTCTTCAGCAGGAACTGAATGGGCTCTATGACCAGTCATCTGAAAAGGACAAGGGGGAAAAGCCTGGTACAGATTTGCTGGGCATAAAAAAAATCCCCACTGCCTATGGAGAATTACAGCTGCCAGATCACACAGCATATTCTGAAAGCTGCTTTTACGTACATCACAAGTATTGATTTCTGGGATGATGTGGTTATAAAGTACATCCCAAACTGTTGTTTGCTTTCATGGAAATGCTGCTTCCTTTCTGAGATGACACTCTCAAGCAGATGGTAACATGAAGATGTCCAGACTAAGAGATACTAGACCAGACAGGTGGTAGGCAAGAAGTATCCTAACTTTAGTTGTCAAGAAACAGACCCATCTCAATTATTGCTCAAAATCAGGCAAGATTTTTGCTCTCTGGTTAGGCAGAATTTCTGGGGTAGCAAGACACCCTTTCACATTCTCCCAGTGCATCCAGAGAGCCTTTTCTTACCCCAGGTCTCTCTTGGCAAGCTTGCCAGGCCTTAGATCCCAGCAGCTTGTGTCAACAGGAACAGCTCCACAGGCTTCAGCTGGCCTCTGAGATTTATGTTTGTTTACACCGCTGATTATTGGTCCTCATATATTGTATTTTGGTTTCATAATCCAGAGCAGTTTGGTCTATTTTCATGAATCATGAACACAGAACTGGTGATGCAAAGGCTCAGACAAAGCTTGTTAGTGGGGCAGCTTTCCCATGTTACCTTTCATGAAGAAGAGTCAAAGTTGAATCCAAACTGTGAACATCCCACTGAATACTCTCTCTATCCACATGCAGTTTTGTTAAATGAAGAAATAATCATCATAGTGCACAAAACCATGGAAATAACAGGTAATAAACTAAGGGCCGGTGGGTAGTTTTGTACAGAGTAAAGTGATTTAGGAGTTGATGGTTAATTTCAATCTCTTCAAATAAATTTCATGACTAAGTAGTTTGCTAACTGCAAAAGACTTTGCAATTTACAGGGATACCCTAATCACTGTTATAAAATAACCCTATTCTAACAGTATTATTTAAAGTTAGTTCTTAAAAGGAGATAGTTTGAACAATTTCTCCTATTGGTACACTCAAGAAAAAAAAGAGTCCCTTGTCTTCAAATATTTCTGTATTTCTTCTTTCTTTTTTTCCTGGAGCACATGGAAAAAGATGAGCTGCAGTTAAGTCTGTCACTAAATTTTAAGTGAGACTGCTAGACAAAGTTTAAGTAAACTTCCAGGAAGAGGATAAACTACTAACTAGAACAGCAGGAGCACATGCTGCTTACCTCCAAATCCAGGTCTCAATGCAAAGTCATGGTCCTCTATGTGAAGAATCTGTTCAGATTTAAGTGGCCGTACTTTGGTGCTGTCAAGTTTCCTCATTTTAATTTCTCGTTTGCTACATTTAAAAAAAAATAAGTAAGAAACCTCTTTTTTTCTTTTCTTTTTTTTCTGCTTGACATTCAGAGTCCCAGTTAAAAGAAGCAGGGACCCAAAAATCCTGGACAGTTGAATCTGTCATGATAGGGGAGTTGGAGAAAATGTGTTGAAAAAGGTAGGGAAATTAGGTATGAGGCTGCCCAGGCCCATGAGTACCACCAATTATATATAAAAAGTCCCAGGAAGAATATTTAGCTCCTCTTCTGATAAACTCAGAGATCGTATCACAGAACCAGTTGCAACTTAGACTTGGGAATAACATCATATATCCATGGTTTTAAATCACTTCATACATTATGAATATTACAGTGACATTTATACACTCTTTTTTGTTTGTTTGTTTGTTTTGTTTGGGGTTTTTTTGTTTTTTTCCCCTAGAAGCTCAAATGAGTCAGTAATTTTTCAGAAGGAGTTGCTTGTTAGCTTACTTGCTGCTCAGGCATGCAGCATTTCTTTGCATCAAGAGCTTTGTCTGCATTTCTTCCCATGCCGCTGTGAAAGGAGAAGGCATTCCCTGAGCATTCACACACAGTCCAAGGAACCCCACACACCACCCAAGGCTTCAACTGGGAAGGATTCCCTTCACAGCAGGCAACTCCAATGAGCCGACGGGTTTCAACTCCTTGCTCACATACAGGCATCTGAGCCTTTGTGTAGCACCAAAGCAACACGGATGGACCTGGGCTCCAAGCAGAATGCCATGTATTCTGTACCTCTTTCTGGAGACTGCTACTACCTTTCTTCCCTTCACAGAATGTACTGCACAATATCCCAAACTCCACTGGGAAGTTTACATGCCTAGTGGACCCGAATTCTCTATGGAAATCTCATGTGCTGGGCTGGTATTTAAAATGAACCACAAATGCCCAATACAATGCAGCTTCTTTTTCTGTTTCCCTATTAAAGAGAGACCATGGCACAGACACCAGAAGAATTTGGTACAAGCCCATCTCACAGAGGTATTGGGTTAAAACAAAAACAAGATCTACCGTCACAGCTGGCAGTTTGAGGACACAAACTTTAGAAAGAATTTGTTACATTATTTGTCTCTGCTATGGTGTCTCCTTCGGTTTCCATTCTTTGGGCCCCCATTTCAGGGAATGCATGGGAAGGCACTAAGAGCCTGTGTAAGTTTAAATTAGAGGAGGAAGACTGAGGAAATACATTCAAGTCTTCAGAACACATAATGAGCTTTTACAGGCCGGAAGGGAAAACTGTCAGCCGACAACTGTCTGCTGCCAACTCTCCTCTGCCAATTCCCCTCCGGATGCTTCTACAGCTGTCTGTCTGCCAAGACAACTTGAAGCAGATCCCTTTTGCAGGACCCTTTCCTCCATGCCCACTCCTCAGCAGGACAAGCAGTGGCAACAAGGGAGATCTGTAGTACACATGAGGGAACCCTTTGTCATGGCGAGAATAGTGAAACATGGGAACATGTTGCTTGGGCAGGTTTTGAGACTCCTTTAATTTGGGCTGTTTAAGAATAGGTTAAAGAGATATCTGGAGGAATGACATATATACAGGAGCTTTGCCTCAGGCAACTGACTAGCCTTAATAAAATTTCTTTCATGCCTTATGTGATTCTCTGGGACTTTGCTGCCAGCAACCCTAATTACTACTTTAGACTGAATGCTAGAAAACTTTTCTCAATATTTGCCCTGTAGTCTGCTTACGATGAGGTATGGAATACCTTAGGATAACGTCTGCACCTGTATTTACTTTTTTTTTTCTTTCACTCCCCCTTTTTTCTTAATAATGACATCCAAGAAATTACTTTTTAAAATTCTATGTTATGAGAATACTGAAGTGGCTCCTGGGCTAATCAGAACCTCTGGGCTTGAACAAATTAATTTACCTGAGTATTCTTGAATGTCAGCGATTTCTGAAGCAAATTACCAGGGCAATGAAAACACCCATTAGGCATTTCAAATACAGACTTTCACTTTCTAAGTATGAAAATTATATGGATGCTAAAATGAAACCCCATGCTTCAGAGAATTAAAAATCAGCAAGCCTGAATCTGAGTAGAATGGGCATAGAACTGAACAGTTGCAGTGCCCCACAATAAGTATATGAGGAAATTCTGCTGCTTGGCAACCAGTATAAGAGAAAATTATTAATTATGTTCAGAATGGTATGACACAGCTAATTCACTTCGAAAGTGTTAGGTTATTTGTCATCAGATTTGCCAAGAAAAATACCTGTGGGATGATTTCATTTGAAGAAGCAGGATAAAACTGTGATACATTTATTACAACTTAATTAGAAGCAAGTATGTGACTGAGGAAAACTTTCTTTAGTCAAGATAGGCAAAACATAAGCTATCAGGGCAGGATTTTCTTTTCCTAATAAGCCACTGAAAAAAGATACAGGATTTTGATATTCCTTCCGTTTTCCTGGATGAGAACAAAATAAACAGAAATACTGCCTATGAAAAGCTTCTTTTATGCCTACTTACTTGAACAGCCTCTTCAAGCTGATGTTCTATATACAAATGGTGAGGTAATTATAATTATTTCTAGCTGTTATCAACAGTGGTTGTTCAAGCCAGGTAAGACCGTGCAGGGGTCAGAATAGCACTTCCATTGCAAGCATGCTGCATCTTTTCTTCAATACCTTCTTTTGGCAGAGTATTACTTCATTTTGTAAAGGAAAATAGGCTAACACGCAGAGATATATATTCATGGCACTTGGAATTAATTTCATGGAGAATGGTAACATAACACAAGTAAAGGTAACAAAACTTAGAAAATTGCCAAAAAATTTCTAAATAATTTTAAAAGTGCTACACTTCTGCTTTGCATTTTTTCTACTCCTTGACTGTTCCCCTCACCCAAGGCTACGCAGTGTTCTCCAGCCAGTAGATACTTGTTTAATATCAGCATCTGGACTGCAGATGTTGCTCCTTGGCTAAGAGTTAAATTGTCCTCACTGCAGCATTAAAGTAATTTAACTGATGACTCAAAGGGAATCACATGTATGTGTTTGTTTACTCCCAAGAAATCTTACCCCCATATCTATTGATCTGCACCACAGCACTGAGAAGTCATCAGCAGATGTTTTCTTGAGTGCTCCTTCATGTGGCAGCAATTCCATTAAAAAGAAGACAGATTTAACTAGCCTAGGTCACTGAAAAGCTTCCCAAGGTCAGTCAAAATATACTTTCTGTTCTCACAGAAGCACAGCAAAGATAGAGATACTATTTCAGTGGCCTGGCACCCTGGTCTCTCTGTCATACGGTTTTGGCCAGCACACCATATTCTAGGAGTCTAAGTGCAGTCTCTGCATATTTATTGTATAGCATATGTCAGGCTGTGGTGTTTGAGGGCAAAAGCCTATATGCACCTAAGGAAAGGAAATCTCTCTTTGCCTTCCTGGGGCAGTGGTAATAAAGGGAACTTTGACAGATGGCTTGATATTGCCATAGATTTGAGCAATGTTAAATGTGAGGTTTTCAGCCTCAGTAAAGCAGATGCTCAAGAAACTACTACTTCCAGTTATAATAGCTCTGCTTTACACAGTTGTATTCAAAGCAACATTTTACATTATGCAAATGAAAGGGTAATCTATAATTACATTCCAACAGAGAACATAAAAAGCACTTGAAGTGTTTCACATCACGTAGGGAAAACAACCCTGGTAGTACTTATATAGGAAGCACATAGCACTAGCTCTGCAGATGAAGAAAGTGAGACATGCTCTTTGGACACTTCAGGACTTTAGGACCCAACACCATTACTTGGACTCATGGCTCCATGCTTTGTTGCCTGACAGAACTCTCAAAGAGCAACTAGTCACTGCCTACAAAACCAAAGTAACTAATTCAGAGTTCTTTAATGATGGACAAATATGTGGCATGCTTTTAAAGACAAATTTAGCTGTTCCTACCTAACATTCAATACCTGTTATTGAAAGAAAGATCAAAGGGTTGCTCAGGTGTACTTGGATCATTTTTCATTAAAACATTTAACCACTTACTGCCATCAGTATAGTCCCATAACCAGTGGCATTCATGGTAGTGCTGGGGATAGTATCCCATCTGATTGTCTTTGATTTAACAGATTATCAAAAGTTTATATTGGTTCAAGAGGAAACCGAACCAGTTAATGGAAAAGAAATCCAATGAAGACCACTAAATCTGCACAACTTATACCCAAAGCAGGAAGTCTGAAGGAAATCTGATGGCTGCTGACCTGTTTCCAACAAAGGCTGTAAGACTAACAGTAAGGTGAGTCCTTGGTAGATTCTGGAAGAAGGCTAGGGCACCTTTGGGTATTCAGGATGATATAAACACATTTCCAGTACCATCCTCATCACAACAGATTTTGAAAAACCTGAAACTCATGTCTCAGGAAGGATAGCTAGGAGAAGTTTTGTTTTCAGTAACAGTAATAAAGGTATCCTTATTGATGCAGAGTGGAGGTATTGGGGAAAAATTCCCATCACATTCTAAATGAAACTAAGATGTAAGTAAGCTTATTAAAAGAATAGCATGAAGGAGCCTAGACATCCATAAACTTCTTCCCAGTACTATGTCCCTGAAGTACTCTGGCTACTACCAAATGAAAGGTACACAAAAGTAGAACTTACAGCAATCTTATTACCAGGAGAGTCTGTGGAATCATATAGCAGTGTGATTTCTGAAACTTTTTATGTATTTATAAAACTTTGAAACCCAGATATATGTAAGCATTAAAAATTGCACAGTTATATCTCAAAATGCATTTCCAGGTTTTCAGTAACATCAGTAATATGTACTGACAAAAAGCCTAATATTTTGACAGTCAAATGTTTTGTTCTTTGCTGTAGGAAATGGACCATGAGAATAATCTCTTTCTCATGTACTTTTGGTTAATGCTTTAAAATCTTCTTTACAAGAGAATGCAGACAAATAGCTTTGGAGGGAGAATTGGGTTACTCTATTAAAACAGTAGAACTTGTAGGTTAAGTAACATTTTCACATGGGATTCTTTTTTAAAAGGCCACCCATTTAACCAAGGCCATCTGTCAGCTGTGTCCCTAATAACCCTGGTGCTGGCTGAAAGGCTTTTCCCCAGAAAGAAAAAGGCTGGTGGAAAGTCACTCTGTTACAATGTACTAGAGGATAATGCTGCCTTTAGAAACAAAAGCAGAGAATCAAACAAAGAGAAATTGAACATATTTGGATCCTTTCCACAGAAAAGCTGATTTGCAGCTGTTAAGTTTTGGGATCTTCTGTGGCTCAGATTCTGCAGTCTTCTTCCTAGTTCCAAATCACTAGGGCCTAGAAAGACATGTAAGGCCGAGGCTTCTCTCTGTTTTAAGAAAACTGCTACACTAGTCATTGTCAGGCTGAGAATGTCATACTGCCTGTCTCACAGGACTGTTGCATGGGTCTATTTGTTGGTATTAGTAAAGGTCTGTGAAGATGGAGAGGACACAGCTATTATTGTTACAGCTGTTCTGTGGCAAGAGGTCAACAAAGGACATCCAACAACATGCCATAAAATATGCTGTCTCCTACCAACAGGCTCTTTTCCTGCTTTGTGATTTTTAAACCAGTGATGGAGCAACTCCTCTCAGCTAATGCAGACAAGGATAAATGCAAACAACAGTAGCATATGTTTCCCTTTTACCGCTGACGAAAGTGTTTCAGCCAAACTTCAAATAGACCTTCCTTAACACTACCGTAACAAGAAAGTATTTTATTCTGTTTCCGCTTGAGTCTTAACTGCTCCCTGAGGCTAGCCAAGGACAAGATTAGACCTTATTTTTATATTAGAGCTAGTTCTGTTTATTTTGGTTTATTATTAAAAATAATTGTCCACTAGCACTCACTCCAAAACTGTCAGTGAGTTTGAAACAGTCTGCTGAATAGCCATTCTTTTCATGAGCTTTTGGCTCAGACCAAACCTAAGCCTATGATCCTGAATCGAAATCCAGGAGTACTGAGTGATGCAGCATCTCCAGGCACCTCCATTGTGTCACTGGGTTATGATCTATTATCTTGCATTCCTTAAACGTGATTTTATCAAGACATGCAGTCTTGTAGGGATTCAGTGGTATGTCACTGCTGGATTATCACATAAGAAGTGATACAGAAGATAAACAGCTGTATACCTGCTACAAAGCATGTAACTTACAAACAGCTTAAACACATCAGAGAAGTCCAATTATGTTACTTTTCCTCAATACCTGATATCCTGTGAATGAACTATGAGCTCCCCTCCAATTTCAATAGAGGGTCAGCTGCATAGAAAAATGCATAGGTTGTCTCTTCTCATTTCTTAAATGAAGCTACTTATTACAATTTCTTCTGCCTCTCAATGAAGAGAGCTTTTGCTTGGATTATCATTGGCAGTCATTGATCTCTTTACATACTATTACATTCGTCTGGAATCCATTCATTCAGAGGCCTCACGTAAGAGATGTGAAGTTGCATTTCTAGGAAAAAACCCATAAGCACTTTGCACAGAAACTTACAAGGAAAAATCTTTGTATTGTTATTCATTTTAAACCAACTATTTGGTTGGAAGGACTAGGAATGGACACAATCTTCAAAGTCTAAAAGGAAAAGTAGACTTCAAAAAGTGAACACACTGTGTCGTCACTACAAATAAGATACAATTCACTTCATTTAGTGATATAAATTGTCTTCTCCATCTTGACAGTGTAACTACTCTGATATTTACGTAATGGATAGTCACCTTATAACATAAACAGAGAACTGTAGAAGGCATTTCTGCCTCTTGTAACGGGAGAGAAAGGGCAAGAATACTTGCTACAACACAATAGCAGTCTGGCATCACACAAGTTAAAAGAGCTGTGTGTGGGTGTGTGTACAGACTTGCATCACAATGTGAAATGCCTTATTATGAAAAAAAAAAAAATTGTTCACCATTCTGTTTTGGGAACTTCCTATGCATCCTATAAATTCGGAAACTGTCAAAACAGGACTGTGAACAAAAAAGGTGCATGGAAAGGTTGCTGACAGCATAAAGTTTATCACATAAACACAGAGAGCATATTGCTTACCTGTTATATTTTCTTAAGAGTGAATATTGTTGTCGAGGATGAGGATACTGACTTTGAGCACTGTGTAGCACTGCTGTTGGCCACAGGCAGGTGAGGAACAGAAGCTTCATGACCAGCACCATGTCTTCCAAAAGAGAAATGCACCTGATCAGCCAATCCACCTTGCTGACCTTTTATTTTTAGTGTTTAGAAACAGCATAGCAAACAAAAGATGCACAAGAAGCAAGGAGTCACTGAAAACAGAAGACAGTAGCATCCCAGTTTTGATGCCCAAGCCAAGTTCCCCTCATATTTTGGTAAATCATAAGAAGTCTTTCAGCTCTACATCCCTGCAGCATCTGCTGTCAAACCAGAAGCACTTTGCTTTTAAAAATGTAGTAGATACAGCAACTTGTTTGGCCAGGCTGCAGTCTGATCCATCGCTTCCACTATTTCAGCATAGGCACATATATGAACTCTCCATCACCCGCTCAGCAACCTCTTCAACATAGCCTGTGCATGCAAAGTGATGTCAAACATTTAATCCCCCTTAAATCCCACACAAAACCATACAAAAATCTGCTTTAATGACTAAGGTCTCTAAATTAATCTTGCTTTCTATATATGTGTGTATCTGCTCAAAATAATTTTCTGTACAGATCAAGCTCTTTCATTAACTGGCTACATTGTATTGACTTCCCAACCATTAACATCATTTCTGTTTCTGTGATCTGCAGTAGCAAGCATTTTGTCTGTAGATACAGAATTACCTTTGGACAGCACAACACCGTGAAGCAAGTCCAAACTGAAAATGAGGTCTTTTTTTCAAGATTCCTCAATAAAATCTGGAAATACCAACAATCTTTTTTTTTTTTTTTTTTTTTTTTTTTTTTTTTTTTTTTATGTGCATGCAGCATCCTTCCACCACCCCAAATTTTACCTGTATTTCATATAGCCTTCCCTGCCTGTCCAATAGCAAACTCAATCACAAAACATTTTATTAACAAAATGCTGCTTAAGCAATAACTTGAGCATGCCTTCTTCCCCTGTACTCAGCGCTGGTGAGGCCACACCTCAAGTACTGTGTCCAGTTCTGGGCCCCTCAGTTCAAGAAGGAGATTGAGGTCCTGGAGCAGGTCCAAAGGAGGGCAACCAGGCTGGTGAAGGGACTCGAGCACAGATCCTATGAGGAGAGGCTGAGGGAGCTGGGGCTGTTCAGCCTGGAGAAGAGGAGGCTCAGGGCAGACCTCATCACTCTCTACAACTCCCTGAAAGGAGGGTGTAGCCAGGGGGGGGTTGGTCTCTTTTCCCAGGCAACTACCAGCAAGACAAGAGGACACGGTCTCAAGTTGTGCCAGGGGAGGTTTAGGTTGGATATTAGAAAGAATTTCTTTATGGAGAGGGTGATCAGGCATTGGAATGGGCTGCCCAGGGAGGGGGTAGATTCTCCGTCCCTGGAGATATTTAAAAAGAGACTGGATGTGGCACTCAGTGCCATGGTCTGGTAACTGCAGCGGTAGTGGATCAAGGGTTGGACTTGATGTTCTCTGAGGTCCCTTCCAACCCAGACAATTCTATGATTCGTAAGAATGGTGATAAAATTTCCTGTGGACTTAATACTGGGCAATACTGGACACGCCTTCTGAACTGGCATAGTCAAAATTATCTTCTTCAAGCTATCAGCAAGTTCAGTAATCATCAAAATTAACAGCACATTTTTAGTTTTCTTTATCTAGAAAATTAGAGATATGAGATTGAAAATTAGTGAAATGGAAACACCCAACCCTTATCTAACAGATGTAGAAGTAGATCAGGTCTCCCAGAAGTAGGCTTCTTCCTAAGTAAGACAAACAGAGGAATGAAAACAAACCAAATACTGTGTTGGCCAAGACTGTTAGCACACCAGCAAAATGGGACAATAATTCTGTGATGTAGACAGAAGTTCCCTGAGATTCTCAACTAACTTAATTGGGGCTAAGAAATAATTCTCAGATGCAAATGACTTATAGAAGGAGGTTTCTAGAGCGGATAAGCAAAATAAACACTAACTGCAATGAAAATGTGTGCCAAAGAGAGATAATACTTGTTCCCGAGTCACTCTGGTTAAGGAACTTTCAGGAAAGCCATATTTTAGAAGTTAATGTCTTTCTTAGCTGAAATTGCTATCTGTTATCCTTACTAAGCAGAAGACATAGAATGGGGAAGAAGAGGAAGTTTCAGGTGCTGAGGTTATCCACCAAGAGCTCTGAAGAGGACTTGAGGTTAGATCATGTCATGCTAATACATAAATGATCTTTGTGTGCTGGCCTCAAGAAGACAATAGAGCCCATTAAAAATAAATAAGTACAATTTACTTGGTTTATTTGTTTCCCAGCTGGAGAAGGGAGTGCTTAGAACCCCTGCTTCAGGCATATGAAAAAAGTTGGCTTTGCAAAATGACTGGCGTGCCCCTGACCAAGCTGTATATGGATATCCCTCTCTGCAGACAGCACATCAGCCAAAAGGGCAGTCTTTAAGACAGGAAGAGTCAATTAGATGTTGTTTTTGTTCAGCTATCAGCACCCCACTGTTTTATTAGTCCTGGCTGTAGCAAGAACCGTACAGATGTGGTGCTGAAAAGAGTGCTCCATGGAGAATTTCCAAACATGCTCAATGTTCCTTTGACTGCCCCCACTAAAAGCAGCTTTAATTTAAAATAAGAGCTGGATGCACTGACATATTCCACCACCTTCATGCTGTTGATGTTGTAACCTAAATATTACATGGTGGGGCCCTGCCTAAGCACACTTAAAATCTAAGCACCACCTCTCTGTCCTCGGCTGGGGCGTATTTCCAGAAATTAATTGTCTAGCCCACATATGTGAAGTCTTCAGGAGGGACTCCTGCAGACTGAAATGGTGAACACTTCCATTACCGGGTATGTAATATCAGTGAGGGCAGTAGATGTCACCCACAGCAATACTGTTTCTTCATACTGGAATTTTTTTAATTTCCTCTGAGCATTACACAGAGCAGATTATAATATCATTATAAATTACCATTAAGAAAACAGGTTAATCTCCTATGCATTTGTTAGTAATAAATTCTGAAAGGATCTGTCTTTGCAGAGCAATAAAGACAATACACTTTGTCTTGGGCAAGTCATTGATAGGTCCTTGTATTTAAACACAGATAGAACAATGTCTCTTTGCCACCACTAAAATACTTTATTAAAATTATCCCTTCTCTGTAGCCCAGGAAAAGTTTGTAATGCCTATCTTACAAGGATAAAACTCAGTGCATGGTAGCAATACATAAGCTCATTGGAACAGTTTACAAACAACCAGGCCAGCAAAAGAAACTAAGGTAAATACATCATCTAGTATCAAAAAATGAGATGCTTTCTTTTAGTGAGCAAAGTAAAACATGGTTTCAGGTAATTACTATCTGGAACTACAGATCCCTCTCCACCACAGATCTCAAAGCAAAACACATTAATAACAGCTATTAAAAAACAAGAACAGGAAATGGCCAGGGATGAAAACAAGCTTCAGAGGCTGCAATTTTGCAGAAAACGTAAGCCTCTACAGAAAACATCTAAAGGTCATTTTAAACACGTAAAGCTGAAACACCATAGGACACTAGCACTTAACAACATGAAAATTAGTTGCAGTGAGAAGAGATGCAATGTGAAGCCCAGGTTTACTTGGCATGTAATTTTCATTGTCCTAATCAGAAAATTAAGCACAAGAAAAAAAAAACCAACATTCCCAAGAGTCTCCTAAGGGGCATTTATTTCTGATAAACAACCAGCAAATCATAGGAAGCAGATTAACCAGAGCAGTGACTGTCAGCATGAATACCATACTGCAGACATACATACAAGAATAGGCAGCATTTGGCTTTTCTATGGTAACAGACTCAGAACATAGCACTTACCATTCATATCATGGTGACTTGCAAAAATAATAGTCAAAATTAAGGACACTTTGTCCTACTTATATTGACAGAAATGAAAAAACAGTCTTCCAGAAAGAGTTTTCCATTCGCATTTCCTATCAAGATGAAGTGAGAGAAAAGCAGACACTGAACATTACTATTCCAGATTGCAGGTATCAGAACAGGTGAAGTACTTGACACTTGCAGTGGGACACAGCTCTTTTGGTCCTGCTCTTTATCAAGTCTTTTAGGGGGGAGGAGGGAGCAAGTAAACATTATCACTGCCCCAAGTAGTCTGAGGCAACAAACTGGGCACATTAGGACTGCAAATTACCAAAACAGAAAAAAATTCAAAAGCCAGCAAAACCCACAGCTCAGCTCAAAATCTGTACAAGATTTTTGCATGGTGCCTACTGATACAGACTCTTACCCAGGAGCTTTACAACCACCACAAACAAAATTTGGCTTATTCAGCTACTGTTAATACATTATCTTCCCCTCATGCCTACAGTGCACTATTACTTACTACCTTTGCTTTATCATCAGCAATTATTTGGCCATTAGTTAAAGGAATGGGCAGCAGAGAGGGAGGGAGGACCTGCCCACTCTATAGTTGACACACAGATAGATTGGCTTGAGCCAGCCTTGAAACTGTACCCTTAATTTCTGATAGGCAAGATGAAAAATAGCAATACTATTGAAATAAGCACAAAAAATATCCCAGTAAGTGTTTAGTTTCTAATCTAAAGAACAAGGAAATAACATGAACTCAGAAGCCACTAGGAGACACACAGTGTTTTGTTTCCAGTCGCCTTCATTGCCAACTGAGTGGTCAACACATCTTATAATCAGTACTCTGAAAACCATACACAGCCAAGTTAGCAAGACATGCTGACAAAAGTGCAAAATCCTAGAAATCAAATGTAACTTTAGTGATCTGCCCTTTCTTCTCATTATAGAAAGTTCATTCATTAAGACAAAGTGTAGTTCATCAAAAGCAGAGGACCACTGCCTGAACACAGCTGTTGTTCGATATGGGGTCTCTGCAGGTGTCTGAGAGATCTATTAACAAACACGGGAGCTGTAGGTTTGCAGCCTTCAGGAGCAGCAGCTGGTGGCCTGGAGTTAGTGCTAAAATGGCTTAAGACCAGAGACTAAATCCTATTCCTGAGGCTCGTCCCATTTCTTACTGTTTTTATCCATCGCCTATTCATTCAAAGGAATATTTTAAAACTGTAGTGGGGGAATCTGACAAGACCATAACCCAAGGCATATTTTCCCATATAAAACACCCTCTTAATATCAGACTTGAACCCACGATACTGTTGGATACAGGAGTCTTTTAAGCTTTTCCTTCATTTTACAAAACTCAAGCTTCAGTTTGTTCTAGAACAGTTGTGGTTTTGCACAATCAAGTATTTTTTGAACAATCAAATATTTTGTTTGAATAAAAAGCGACATGAATGACAACAACAAAAAAAATCTGCTTCCCTGATTCCCTGCATTTCCTTTTTCCAGAGACTCTAAATTGGGGATTCTTGCCCTTTCATCATGCTGCCCCGGACACAACAATCACTGAATTACTTTCATCCCTAAATCCCTTTACTTAGCTTCTACACCAGCCATTCTGAAAGTAAAATAATCAGTTTTACTGCCTCTAGTTAAGAAACAATCTGTGACTTGAGGGTGATCTCTGGAAAAACAAGCAGTCATATTTTTCCTAGATTTACAGTTTTCATAAATGTGGTGGCAGAAAACTTTGCCTTTTTGCCACTTCACATTGATCACAGGCACAGGATACAGCTACCCTGTGTTTGTGTCCCTCTCCTCCTAGGATGGATTTCTAGAGTTTGCTTCTTTATGTCTGTAGGATAAATTTATTTTAAAATCTTTTAGCGTCTTTTCATGAGAGAGGGAAGATCAAGGGGATGACTCATAAGCCCGAGCAATTCACAGAAAACGAGGGTTTGCAACCACACAGTGTATCCCCAAGAAGTAGGCTAGTTTGCCATCTGTATGGCCTGAACACTGTGCTTCAATCTGAAAAGCAATACACACTGCATCTCTTTTGTTGTTTTGTTTTTTTATCTTTTGGCAGTCTGGCAATATCACTGTTTCTCAGCAGCTCCTACCAGCCAGATCCTAACTGCTATCTGAAGTTCTTTTGCCTCATTTTCCTCCACAGACTGGAACAAAACAGTTCAGCAACTATTTACTCTTTTCTTGCTGCCATGCTGGTGTTTATTAAGCATTTTATGAAAAGGATCATGTCAAAATATCAGATCATGCCAAATCTGTTTTCAAGGAGTCAACAATATCTTCAGTGGGAACTGATTTATTAAATGTGTTGCATCTCTACAAAGCTTTTTTTCTATCACCAATGAACACAAGGAGAAAAAAAACTGTTAAACATTGGAAAAAATTAGTCTTCCAGCTTTATTACAGCAAAATTTTACAACCAAAACAGAGAGATATATTGATTAAAGTCTGATCTCTGCTGGTCACTAAAAGACACCAGGTGCAATTCAATATGACTGTTTTCCAGGCTTTTCTTTCCCATTGATAACTTTCAGAGAAATATATGTTAACATAACAGAGCAGGTGCCCATTTCAAACTGGGAAGAAAATTTAACTACCAGAATTGTACACTTAGGTAAATATATACTTAAGTCTTATATACTTAAGACTTAGTGAGAGGGTATCCATATTTTCAGCTTCTAAGGTTTTACAGCCTCTACCAAATGAGTGTATTTCTAAATCAATAAAACTTTGAACAATTCATGTTTCCTGTCAAGAATGAAAAAACACTCTTTTTTTCCCCTACATATTTTGATACCTTGCAAGGCTGAACAGAGAAAGGACTGAGACAGACACAGAGAAATAGAGGAAATAAGCAATGAAGCAATTGTTAAAAAAAAAAATAAATAATGTTAGTGTATTGCAGAAAGAATAATTCCAAAAGTTCCGTTTCCCTTTTGCACATTTTTTATACTTGGATATTGACAAAATCTTAAAGGAGATAGAAGCTAAGTGATAGACAGCAACAGTGAAGATTTGTTTGAAATTTGCTCAATGAGTTGAGTGTCTGTTCTTCAACTTTCCTTCCCGTAAAAATTTTTAATCATGACAGAAATAACTAGTATGAAAGCGGAAGGAGGACAAGGTTTGTTCTTGTTGGCTGAAAACTTCCATGTTCTGGCAATGACAGTCACCAGGCCATCAAGCCAGGCTGTCCCAGATGACAAGAATGGTGATGCTGCTGATAGCGCTCTTCGGGGGGAGGAGTCCACCCCACTCCCAGGGTCTCACGGTGTCTACATTAAGACAGGGTGATACAGCAGGTCTGTTACTTTTTTCCAAAACCAACCAACCAACAAAAAACCCCAAAACAAAAAACAAAAACCAAACAAAAAACAACCTAACAAAAAAGCACCCAAACAAAAAATACAACAACAACACAGCGCTGGCCACTAATTTGCAAGTATTTTCCTCATTCTAGAAACACCTTGGCAAAAACCCGGTAACTTTCTCCCCTTCCCCCTCTCCGGCCCCCGAAGCATCATCTGGCAGCACTTTCTGTTTCGAGGCCACAAGGCGAGCGGCGGGACAACACCGCCTCCCTCCCTTCCCAGCTGTGGCACCAGAGGGGCGCGGTGCCGGCGGTGCCGGTCCGAGGGGGGATTTTAACGCCGGTACCGAGATGGCGGTTGCGAGGTAACGGTCGCTCCCGGCAAACGGCCGCGGCTGCCGCGCCCCGCCCCCGCGGCGCGCACCCAACGGCCGCCGCCGCCNGAAGTGTGGGTGAAAAATTAGGGATGTTTATACTGTCTCTGCAGGAATCACACTGATCACAAGCTAGTATTTTTTTAATTTGGTGCTATTATTATTTATGTTTGGATAAATGGAAACTCTGTGTGATTGCAGCATTTAATTAGTCATATATATTGCATTTCTTTGTCAGCCTATCATGCCTTACCTGATCTTACAGTATGTGAAGTAATGAGTTTCAATGCTGACGGGGGGTGATGGCCTGGCGGCTGGCAGCTTCCTTTCCCCTCCTGCCGCTCCGGTGGGGAAGGCTGTGGGGAGGAAGAAGGGCTGGGGAGGGAGTAAAAAGAAAATGGCCTCTGCTGGTGGCATGTGAAGCAGAGGGAAGGCCTGCTGGAGGGTGCAGGTGGCTCTTCAGGGGACCCAAGGTAGAGGGTCCTCATCCGGAGGACGATGTGAGACCAAAGCCTAATGAACTCCAGCAGGTGGTCTGAGCTGGGAATTTTCAGAAAGCAGAATCATAGAATGGCAAGGGTTGGAAGGGACCTTAAACATTATATAGTTCTGATCCCCTTGGATGGACAGGGACACCTCCCACCAGATCAAGTTGCTCAAGGCACCATCCAGCCTGGCCTTGAACACTTCCAGGGATGGGGCAGCCACAACTTCCTTGGGCAACCTGTGCCACCATCTCACCACCCTCCCAGGAAAGAATTTCTTCCTAATGCCTAACCTAAATATCCCTTCTTCAACTTTTAAACCATTTCCCCTTGTCCTCTTCCTACAAAGCCAATAAAAGAGAAGGAAACAGAAGCAGTAAAAAAAAAAAGTGATTGCAAGGATAGTCAGATGTCCTAGTTTGATGAAGAGGAGCCTGATTTCCAAGTCTCAGCCGTCTCCTTCAGCAAACTTTGACCACAGGTTTTCTAGAGCAGCCTCTTCCACATTCCTCACAGAGACTGATTCCCGGCCCCTTAGCACAAGAATAAGGTAAACTTTGATGTCAATAGTTTAGTCCTGATTACTTAAGTAGTCCTGGGCATCTTACATGGTACAGAGACTATAAAAAGGCACTTAAAATTGAGATAAAGGTAGCCTCTTCTTAAAGTGTGACAAAGAGATGCAGGTGAACAGATGGGCTTTAGTCTGGTCAGAAAGAAGAACACTTAAAAAAGGTGAAGACATTCATTAGTGAGAAGTGAGCACACCTCTCCATGAGTAATGTAGTATTGGTAATAGCCAAATTACCTTATGCAGATTAAGAACATTTTAGTTGGCGATAGTACGCAGGAGCAGCCTGCTCAGTAATGTTGTTCTTGGCTACAGGGAAGCATCAGCATCCATACCAGCCTGAAGCAGGGAGCTGCACGGTGTTGTTACCCAGCTTGGGGATAAATACCTCCTTGTACTTGTCGTGAACGTGCCACTGCCCCCACATTTTACTGTCATGCTTTGTGCATTGTTTTGTTCTTTACTCATGAGTGACTGTGCTGAAGATCTTAAATTAACCATGTTAATCTGTTGACTGCAAGAGGACCCCATTTCTCTGAGTCCTTGTAATTCATGTGGCATATAGGGGGGCACAGGCCCCAGTCTAGATGCTTCTTTGTGCCCTCAGACTCAGACACATCCTCTGTTGTATAACCTGACCCAGACAGAGTGCCCTATTATCATATAGCCCCTGCCAGGTTACATAAGGTGACACACCATCTGCACAGACATCTGTGACCTGACGCAGGTGACATCACTCCATAGCACATGTTAAGAAGGGGAAGAGGCTCCTTACAGCCCACATCCTTTTTTTTCTCTTTTAATCTGATCACCATGGTACAAGGCATTCCTAGACACTCAGCAATGGCTTTCATCTGTCACCAATATTAGCAGGATTGCTAAGATATATATATATATATATATATATATATATATATAGTGGCAATAAAAATCACACATTTGCTGGTGTGGAACTAATTTGAGGGCCAATGTAGCAGGCATTTTGCCCTCAGACTTCAGAAGCTGTCAAGCACAAAAATTCCGTATGACTTTAGGATAAATTATTTTAAATAGCAGATATAAAATACCACTCTTCTTGCCTTCTACTTTGTTAGTCTTGAGTGTTCACATTTAAAAACTTTTCCAATAACAACAGTAAGCAAAGTTTTGTTTTGTAGAGATCATGGGTCTGCCAAGTATTAAGAGTACAGCCGGTTCTAGATCCACAGTGTTCAGGAAAATGCTATAGAAAGGAAGGAGAAACTTGCTAGGTATAGCTGTGGGGGTCAGTCCATAGTGTGTGGACTGGGAGAATATGAAGAGAAAGAAAAAAAATGTATTCTTGGTAAATGCATCTCTGGCACCCTGAGATGGCAGGTGTATGATTAATGCTGTGTGGGTGAAGGAATGCATGTGCAAACTCTGGCTTAGACATTTCCAGAAGTATGAGCTGAGACTCGCCCTGAGTCCTGGTAAAAAATTACATTATTTTTTAGATGCACTGGATTTATACCTCTTTCTGAATAAAAAGTGAGTTGATTAAAACCTATAGCAAAGCATTGGGTTTCACAGGCTTAGGGACTCGGCCTCTAAGACTCACTACAGAATCCTCTGAAGTGGATTTTTTTCTTTTAGTAATAAAGGAGCTTTGCTCAGCACACAGTGGGGAACGTGCAGCTGCTTTAAACCATCATGTAACTCACTCAGGCTTGATCACTCCCCAGGAGTGTGACCCTCCCGCAGCAGGAGGCGTCACTCAGTCCCGGTGCAGGCAGACTTCAGCACGCCCAGGCTGCCAGCTTTAGTCGGCAGCCTCAATCAGCATCCCATAAATCACAGCCCTGACAGCTTCTTCCAAACACACCACATCAGCATGCACTGATTGTTTATTGGGTATGTGGGTGCCTCCCCTCAGTGGTGATACTGGTGGATTTTATTCATAACTGGTTTTGAAAAAAAAAATCACACTGAAAATACATGTGATGGCTTTACTGTTCGCATGATATGACTCTCATCCCACTGCATCAAAAGAGTCAAGAAACTCGGGGCTCTAAAATCACAATTTTTGAAATGTCAGGGGAAAATAAACTGATTCTGATTGTTTCACTGAAAAACTGTTTCTCTCTTTGCTGCTTTTTACAAGGTTTCTTTTAACTCTCTGCTTTTCAGGCTGCAAGTCAACATCCAACAACAAAGGATGGTGTAAAGGATACCAAGTCTAGCATATCACAATTCAATGGAACAGAGTGGCAGGGTCAATTCTTAGACCATCTGCTTTCTTCAGCCTGCAGAGTTTTCAGCATTTTGTAAGGAAAGGTGTTAAAAAAGCTACTTTCTGCCCTTCTGCATTAAATGAACACACCTACTTTAGTATTTTTCATCATACCTGTAGTTGAAAGCATCAGGAAAACATCCACTGCTTGGTGTCTCTAGTGTTTCTACCCCTTCTGTGTCAATTCTGTGATGCTTCTGGATCTTAATTCCAGCCTGTATAAAAATGGCACAAAATATTTATTAATACAAATACTACTACTACTACAACTACAACAAGAGTGATGTGGGCAGCTATATCAGTACTGCTAAGTATTTTTTCTTATTAAACACTAGGTCAGCAATACTATAATATGAAGGCTTATCTACATGAGGAAAATGTGGGGTTTAGAAAGATTGTATCTAGTCACTTAGAGTCAGCCTCGAAGTACAGCTATGCAAATTGAAGCAAAAAGCAGTCATGAAGCTGAACACCCATTGGCATTGATTCATGCTTTTGTTTACATGTTGAAAATCCTCTTTGCCATTAACGTTCTCTTGGGGACATGTGTTTCCATGCGTTTTTACAGGGCGATATCTCACTTTCATCTTCTCCTACCCAGAACACAGCACATCAAGTACAAGCTGTAACTCTCAGCTAGCCCTCCCAAGTATATAAAAGAAATAGGTAAAGGCATTGTGATTGGCTTTGTCATCACTGAAAATAACACATCTTCATTACACTGGAATATCCTTCTTTTTCTAAGATCTTACATAAGACGAAGGGATGTTTTCTACCACCATGCAGCTAGGAGAATTCAAATTCAAATGGGAGGTATAGGTCAGGATGCAACAATAGTCATGCTGAAGTAAAAGCGTGTGAATCATCTCCAGCATGGATTACTCAGTGTCAAAACATACCCTTTTTTAATTATTTATTTATGTGAAGACAGAGTAGATTTTATTCATGTAAAATTCCTGAGAAAAACAAGGCATCATCAAAAATCCATTTTTGGTGGTGGGGGAGACCTTAAGGCACTCAAAAAGTGACCAGATTTTTGGCTACTGGATTTCATTTCACATGTAACCCCGTGGTTTGATTACCAGACAATGAAGAGAAAGAGAACAAATACAAGCACCCTTTATCTAAATAGTTACATGCATATGCCCAGTACAATTAAGTATGACAGGCCCAACCCAATTCCTATTTCTTTTTTATGGTGGTGAATTTTAGGTATAAAACACAGTGGCTCCCAATATTTAATTGGATTAGAACCCAAGTTATTTTCTTCAGGTCCTAAAGCCCCTTGCATTTATAAAAATAAAAGATCTTAATAAAACCTAGTGGTTTTAATCAAGAAAAATTTCTTATTAAATAGCCAAGGAGCAGCAGCAGATCAAGATCCTAAGGATGGATATTAAAAAAAAAAAAGACAATCTCTGTTCCCAAAGAAACATATTATAAGGCAGACGCTTTCAATGATGGCACAGTCTTTCACCATCATTTGCAGCCGCAGGAAATTAAAGAGCTAAAATAGAAGCTGACAGGCAGAGCTAAGCATAGTGCTGCCTGCAGCACGTTATTTCCTCAGCCTCGTTGCCCACGGGCCCATGCAGCTTGCGGCCCATCCATCTGTAGATCTGTTGCCAGCTTACAGACTGACGAGCTAAAGCTACTTTGGTGCTGCAGACCCCAGACTGCAGAGATTCACAAGCAACCTGTCAGCACGGCTGGTTACCAGGAGCAGCCTGGCAGCTCGGGCAGAGCTGAGCAGCACAGGTGGAGCCATCCAGCTCCCTGGCACTGTGGCCAGGCTGTCACTGCATCCTGCCTGCTGCAGCTTCTCAGACAGCTTTAGCATCTCACAGAAGGGAGACCACGCAGAAATTGTTCTCCAGTAATTAGAATAATCTGAAGAGGGGAAACTGGTTTCCCTCTTCTTGTGACATCCCCTATCTGTCATTGTCACTGACAATACTTTGCTGGAGCCCAGCTCATTCAGTTGCTTCCTACTAATCCACATAGAGGAGCAGACTGGCTGCAGGGGATGGGCAGCGAGGGAAACGCAGCTATCTTGCCATAGCACCTGGTGTGGAGGCAAGCCAGATGCTGCCACTGCTACACCCCAGTGTAGAGGGCAGTGGCAATCTGACAGCAGTGAAGCTGTTACATTAGCCTGAAGGGGAAAAAGGAGGCCATCATCAAATGGACATGCTTCATTAGCTCATAGTTGATTCAACACAACCATAACATGACTGAACTAAATCTAGCATATTGAGTAAAATTAGTTACATTTCTGCTTGTATCTCATTTTATACCTCCAACAAGATTAAAGAGAGCTACACAAAGGCATTTTACATTTATTCAAAAATAGAAAATATGACTGTCATCAAAAAGGAGAAGCCTTTTCTGGAGACTGAACTAGGCTGATGGAAGAAGCTACTCTCAGAAGTATCTGATATGAAGCAGTTTCCACCATGAAATGAGTTGTTAAATAAACACCCATGAAAATAATAATAATTTTTCTTAATTTTCTATGATGCAAAAACAAAACAAGAAGATTTTTAAAAGTGGTGGTGTCCTACCAGAGATATCTGTTCTGCTGTGAAGAATGATCAAGAATAATGTCTCCTGGACCTTGGTTATCCTGAAAAAGTGGAGGAGTCTTGTTTCATTCAGAAATTTTCCTAAGTTTATTCTAGCCTGAAACCAAGACACGGTTTCTCTACTGACTCTGTGAGAGTTTCTGCCAGCTAATTGTACAGCATGCCTAATTGAGAAGTCTGGGACACGGGTTCCTGGAATCCTTCAGGCCTTAAGGTCATGCAAACACCCCAGAGCAGCCCTTAAACTTCCACTGCAAGTCCTCGGGTCCAGTGAATTTTAAGCAGATGGAAGTGTGGGTGAAAAATTAGGGATGTTTATACTGTCTCTGCAGGAATCACACTGATCACAAGCTAGTATTTTTTTAATTTGGTGCTATTATTATTTATGTTTGGATAACTGGAAACTTTGTGTGATTGCAGCATTTAATTAGTCATATATATTGCATTTCTTTGTCAGCCTATCATGCCTTACCTGATCTTACAAGTGTGAATTCCTCTTCTTATGTCAGCATTGAAACTCATTACTTCACATACTGTTTGGAATTGAGAAAGCAGTTTTTCTGCATTTCCAAGAAGGACCACTGCATTATACAGGAGCTCCACACTTCCATGTTCACTTTCCAGAAATCAAAATGAAGCAGTTGCATTATGCAACTGTTGTAAAACAAGAAAGGCAGGAAGCTCACGCATAGAGATTTAAATAGGCAATGCTGTAGACAGTCCCTCCACTGTTCCAAAGGACAATTCAGAGTTGCTGCTGCAAATGATGCTCCTTCTAGCCTCCATCTCCAGGACTTTTCCTATTACCCCAGCTGGCATGGCATTTTCTCCTTTTTCTATAGATCACATTTTAGATGGCCCTCAACATTTTCTGCCAGAAATTGCCTGGATTCCTCATGTCTTTCCCTGTGGGCTGGGGCTGCCCGAGGCCACTTGCTCCAGCAGCATCTTCTCCTCAGAAGCTTGGAAGAGTCTCTGGAACAATCCTGTGTTAAAAGACTTGCTGAGATAAAGCTGCCATTCACCTCTTGCTTGAATCTCAGGAGCTGTCTCTCCTAGTCCCACTGAAGACCACTAGTGTTTATAAGAAGACCATAAATGACCATGCAAGAGTCCAAAATTTTGGACATTTGGGCAAAACTCACAGAAGAAGGATGAGAGGCATACTCTGCATCTGGACAGCATGCAGTTAGAAGTGAGGAGCCAACACAACAGAATGGTGGGGGGCAAGGATCGTGAGCTCAAATTGCAAGGTACAAGGCAATGGAGAAATCGAATATGTGACTGCCAGGTTTCTGCAATAGAATGTGAGGGAGTAGGAGAGTCAGTTTGGGAGAGAGAGAAACACTATACACAAACACTTGGAATTGACAGCTATTTTGTACAGGTTCCTTTTGAGAAATATTAATTCTCTAGTTTTAAAGAAATGTTATTTCCCCTTCCTTCTTTCTTCTGTACATTTCATCAAGCAGCCCTGCCAGCTCCCATGTGAGCGAGTGCAGGGAGATATTGCTCATTCCTAGCTATATGCTTCTGTCAGATATTTATTTGTACGAGTGACAAATCATTCTGAGCTTTTAAAAAGCAAATTCTTTGGAGAATTGCCATTCTCCAGTCCTACCTTATTTCTGCAGTCACAGCCTGCGCTGCAGTCAAAGAGCAGGCAGCTCTGAGGCCAGGCAGATGTGGACTATGGAGCAGCAGCCTTAAACTGTGAAAGGAAATGTTCTGGAAGCAAAGTGACTGACCCCTCAAGTAGTTAGGATAGTACCAGTCACTCTAGTGAGGAATATGTTATTTCTTAGAGGGAAAAGATAGTAAGGAAAAGGAAAATGTTGAAATTGAAAGCCTGGCATCTTTGTTACTGCCCCTCCCTGTTGGACTATGAAAGGATTCTTCACATCTGCAATTTAAATGTTGCATCCTCTTGGTATGAGGATTATGCTTCAGTTTTTTCTGCATCTCTCTTCTTTTAAAAGACTAAAGGCCCTATGTAAATGTACTTTTAACATCCATGCTACTTACTGGCAACTTTGGATGCCCATGAGATATTAAAAAAGTAAAAGTCCTTTGCCACAAACAGAAGAGTAAAAGAAATGCTTCTCAGAGAGAAACTGATGAAAGGCTGTAACAAAGATTTGGAGGGTATCATAGAATGACATATACACTTTGCAGTGTATCCTTGGAACAAGCTCTGGTGGTGATAGTGGCTCTTTTTCAAGGCATGCTTAACTCCTGATACTAATCTTGATAGCTCTTAATCAACCAGAGACTGGTCCTACCCACCAGCATGACAGTGGAGACAGAGAAAATTTGCTTTTCATTGCAGAATTTCTATTCCCCCAAGGAAAACCACAGGTTTTTGCTTTTCTTGTGATGAGCAGATGGAGTCTCCAGTAATTCTGAGGGAAATTGGTGGGTGGTGGGAAGTCAGACATCCCTCTGATAGACTGGAGATCCTGGTATTCATGCATTACGGTATTGCTAGTTATTGATGAAACCCAGTAAAGCAGTTTGTGATTTGCTAACCATTAGTCCCAGCTTCCAGGAGGTTCAGTTTTCTACAGAGATGTCAGCTGTGCTAAGAGCACACAGGGAAAGGTAATCCATTTTGCACTCTCTTCAAACTGTCCCTTCACTACCTTTGCTTTTCATGTCCTACTGCTCTTTCCATTATTTTCAGCTGCTTTATCTTTGGTTACAAGTGCTGTACTTCTCTAATCCCAGAAAAATTGCCCTCCCTCCCACTCTACCATTCTGACTTCAAGTAAATTAGCTGGTGCCTCCGTGACAACAAAATTAATCATATCTCCTCAAGCTGCCTCCATAGGTCTCAGACAACCTTTCTGTTCATGGGACCTTGTCTTCTCTGACAGCTTCTTCCCTGGTTTTCCTCCAGTACATTCCAACAACTGCTAAGTTAAAGGCGACATTTCAAGCGCTGTTTTACCTGATTGTTCTGTCACTTCTGTGAACATTTCCTTCCTTGGCTGTCAGTAATTGCTCTTTTTTTTATTCTGCCTGCTTTGCAGACTGCTCTGATTTGACAGACCTCAAGTTTGGAAGCTTTCTGTTTGGTTTTGACCCAGCATCACTGTTTCCCCAATCTTTTATTTGTTACATTTTTTTCACTAGAGTCCTCATACTCTCTCACTTCACCCAGAAGCTCTATGCTGCTAACTACCAAATTCATCTCTCTAGCCCTTGTCTATAGCCTTGGGTAGCTTGCTATCCACAACCATTTGCTTAACTTCTTCTCATTTGTTTCTCCCACAAAACTGGATTAAAAGATCCTTACTTTTTACATCCAGATGTGATGCAAGTGTTAATTCAGCTTTTACACTCTTCTCTCATTTTAAGCAGCTCAGCTAAGTCAGGCAACAGACTTCATAACCAAATGTTGCAGACTTACTGATTATTTTTCTAGTTAAGACAGTTGAGAAAGTTTGCTTCACGTATTTTCCAACATCCTTTAAGGCCATTAGCTGTCCCACAAAGGAAGTGGGTGTCCCACTGCAAACCCGTGGTAAAGGTAGAAGAGCAGCAGTTCCCAACATTCAGCTCTTCAGCCAAACCATCACTTTGATAAGTCTTTAAAATTATTATTATTATTATTATTATTATCATCATTATCATCATCTGGATACGTTTACCTAGTAGGATGTGATAAAAAATTAAGGTTACCAAACTAACAAAACATTAATACAATAATAACAAATGACAATAAGTAACAATAATAACAAAACTGCTAATTATCTGTAGTTTTCTCGAGTATCAACATGAGTGGAATCTAGTCTGAAATTATTTGGCTTGAGAGGCCTGTAAACCATCAACTGTTTCATTAACTACCTGGTCCTAGTGGAGCAAATTTTGACCCATAATGTTTGTCCTTTCAGAAAATGGTTATCTGTACCTGCATTTCTGCAGATAGCAGGACTCCAATACTAATGTCAAGTCACTATCTTGGACTAAAATGAGACACATGAATGAAGCACAAGAAGAATTAATTCCACACTGTCCCCATGTATACCAGAGATCAAACTGATTTTCTCAGCCCAGATAAATCAGGCTCCACTCCCGCAAGCAAAGGCTGAAAAAGTCTTTTAATTTAGAGTGGAAAATCCCTTGTTAAGCAATTCATCCTCTGATGCCACAGAAGTAAAAAGAAAAAAAAAAAAAAAGAGCAAAACAAGCAAAACCCCCCACTTTCGTAGTCAGATTTGTAGGCAAGAGAAGAGGCTGGGCTTTTATCTTTGCTGGGAAGCCTCTGGTTCACAACATGCACTAAAACTATACAGCTTTCAATCCCCTGTCCACACAGACTGGAGAGCACAGTTCTGGAAAGCATAGTTCTGTTCTAAACATCTTTTGCTAACACTGAAAAGCACCTGTTGAAGAAGAAGACAAAAAGACTGTGCAGACAGACTAACTCAAGGAGCCAGAGACCCCCTTGCCAGGTAGGTTGGTGTTGATGCCCTGGCCTGGTTCAGCACCTCTTGCCTCATGCACCAGCATGCCCTTTCTTCTGGATGGTTTGCAACTCAAAATTTCTGTTTGATTGTAATCAGTTTAGCCATACTTTGCCTGCTCCACACACACAATAATTTTAATCCACTGCCACACTGCAAGTTCCTTGCCTCTAGCTGTGCAGCTATCAGCTTCTTAGTGCTCTAAATAGCTCCCATGAGTCACATTTGAGCAGTTCCCTTGCTCCCAGCTGACATTCCTGGCCCACAGAAATATGAATATTCCTTCACAGCTCCTCAGTTCAGGAAATCTGGAAATAACATGCTGTTTTGTTACTTGTTTCTCTGCAAGTTTTGACTTGTGGATCTTCTGAAGGTAGTAAAAGCAGGAGAAAGCCCCTGTATAGACAATGCTCAAATTCACCAATACATGACTGTGCTTTTTAACTGGTTCATGGGCACATTTGTCATCATGAGGCTAAGTTCCCAGCATAACTGTTGCTTTGCATAAGAGAAGCCCAGATATTTTGGCTGTAGACATGAAAAGGTGGCTTGAATTTGGACTAAAAATACATTTTCCTGCTTCTTAACCACACAAGTTCCCTCCCACAGAGGTTCAACCCTATGGGCTTCTTTCCCCCTAGTCCAGACTTTCTTCACTCACCACTTCTAAACAGGGCATAGCCCTGGGTACTTCTTTCCCATCTCCCACTTTCAAGATGCATCTTTCTCCCAGGTGAAAGTGATACAGATTGAACCCCCCAAAAATCCCTCAAAATCATGCTTGGTTACTCCTTATCTAGGCAAAAGCAGGAAAGATTTCTGAACTGGAAGGTTGTATTACTCAAGGTGCATCAGCAAGTAAGATGTTACATTACAATAAGATCACAAAAAGACAGTTCTGTTCCCTTTGCAGTAAAGTTGACCAATGTGTTGTAATTCTTTAACTAAGTTCCAGATTCTTTCTCCACAATATTTAATTAAGTGGTTGAGTCACCATCCCTGGAGGTATTTAAAAGATGTGTAGATGTGGTGGTTAGGGACATGGTTTAGTGGTGGACTTGGCCTTGCCAGGTTAGTGTTTGGACTTGATTTAAAGGTCTTTTCCAACAAAAATTACTCTGTCATTAAATACTGAGGTATATTATATTGAATCACATTAAATACAATGAAGTAAAAGCCTTGCTTATTCCCAAGTTAATCACAAAGTTTTACTTTTACTCAAATATAATCTGGACAGAATATTTTCAGTTTCACTATCTTAAAAGCTCAGTGTTGCATAGAATTTGCTATCTGCTTAACAGGGATTATATATAAAGCCAGATTTTTCTCCTGTCACCACACTTTCTCTAAAATTTATTGAGGCTCAGTACTGCAGCAGTCCATACAAGTTGGGAATTCTTTGGTAAAGTATGGCTCCACCAGTCATGAGAGAAGAGTCTGAAGTAGCTGAGTAGATTTGAAGCCTCTGGATCACTTTGAAAAACCCATCACACATTCACTTCCTCCAGGCCTCACATTGAATTGTGTGGACAACCTCAGTGCTGCCCCAGGTGCTGTAGCCATCAGTCCCCTACAGAAGTGTTAACTTTTCATCAAATCACATGCAACTAGGGTATTTTTGTCCATAGAGCACCTCAGAGCTAAGGCATCACAACATAAATAATTTCTTCTACAAAAATACTCCACTGTCAACAAATGTCAACATGAAAAAGCCTTTACCCTAAAGTATCCACTTGCCTACAAACAAAACATAAACTATCCTCACAACAGCCGAGACACTCCAAAGGTTGGTCCAAAGTTAAAAATCAAATGTGTGGTCCAGTTCTGTTGATGAGAGTTAAAGCAGAATTGGATTTGAAAGTTGCTAAGATTGTATTGAGAAATCACCATTCTCATAGGGGGAAAATTAGATGCCAAAGCTGAGGGCAGTCAGCAGCAACTCTCGGGTGCTGCTGGTTTCACTTGCATCCTCACCTGTGTAGATAGTGAAAGAAACACAGATTTAGGACTGGGATTGCCACTCTAAAATCCCAACCCCTGGATGCAGCTGCAAGTGGCCTGGAAGTGTTGTTCAGATGTACGCTGACCTCTCTGCCTAAGGCTGTGCAGCAACAGAACTGCTTCGTAGGGGAAATGGAGATGTGTTGTCTCCTCTGATTACCATGCACTGCAAATGAGAACCTAAACAGATTATCCAGCATTTGACACCACAGTGGAAGTTAACATCAGTGCATTTTTTCCATCCTAGCATAATCCCCCATCATTTCCAATCTGTGTCCCAGAAAGCATCAAAACGATAGTTGTGTGAACTGTCACTGCTGTTAAACAAAAAAAGTGAGTAAAAGACAAGATAATCATGTCCTTGAAATTTCTTCATATTTTGCATCTCTTTGGCAGAAACACTAGGGATCAATTCTTTCCTTTAAATTGGAAACCAAAAAAAAACAAACCAAACCAAAATCCACCTCCGTTTCCCGATGTTTGGTTTGGAAGAACTGATTTAGAAAAGCTGTCTTAGTGCAATTGTTAAAAAAATATGAAAATTTCTTACTGTGCTTTTTCCTTCTCAGTAACTAATGGTTCTAATTAACCTTAACTGGATATGTTTGGTTGTTGGGTTGTTTTTTTTTTCTCCTTGGGTTAATCTTCTTCTATGGCACATTCATTCAAAGCCTTTAAAGTACCATTTGGAAGCTTCTAGCAAGAAAATGTATTTTCTTCACTAGTAATTCTTGACAAAGGTAATTTGGATTATTAAAGCCAACTTTCCCGTGGTTTATGAAGTCTCACTAGCTTCACTCATCTGGAGAAAAATGACCAAGACACATGAGATTCCAGTAAAGAGTTACAACAACTACTTGAGAGTAGTTACAACAAGCCACACAAGTGACAGAATTGAAAGTTTAGTGTTTTGAGACCAGCAATTATACAATTTTACGCTAAAATGTATCTGTAAATTATAAATAAAGTCTACTGGGATTTTTTAAGAATGCCAATGTTTTTCCTGGAGAAAACATTAGCAGCACTGAAAGAGATGTGTGTTGGCTCTGGGGACCCATTTTGCTGAAAACAAAGATGGGGGGGCGAACAGCTGCCTCAGAGATGTTGAAAAGGCTTAGCAAATCATATTCTTATGTTGCTGATTTTGGCATCATCTTTCTGGCTTGAAAAATCCTGGCATGATCTGGAACCTTTTCCCACTGGCCGGCCATGACCGCAGGCAGTTTCCATTTTACAACTTTTTGACAGAATTTATAAGACTGTTCATGGCTGAAAGTAAGTTTTTCTGATACCTTGTGTGGAGTGCTGCAGCCACTGAAGGGTCTCATGGGAGTGTCATGAATTATATAGTTATAAATCCAACATGGACTACATGTTGGTTTTCTTCTGTTGTACGATTGGTGTTCCTCTGCTCCATCCAGTACATTATTATTACTTTTAATGTGTGCATTTCTTTAGCTATCATTGTGTACCAGCTTTTTGCTGGCACATTACAATTCATATGAGTTCTCTTCCGTGTTTGATGCATCGTTTTAGGAATCCAATTATTTTCTGATGGAGTCTCCACCACTTAAGAGTCATATAATGAAATTTACCCCTGAAACTACAATAACGGGAGATAATTTATGAAATGCTAAACAAGAACCCTCCCTCTCCCAAGAACTGACTAAGGCAAGAACAAAAGAAGTAATCATGGGTGATAATTGCATTGTCTCATTCCATTTTCTTCTGAAATCTTGTTACAGCTGTCCCAAGAAAACATGCATTATACAATCCAAGTAATGGAAGAGTAATTCCAAAAGCTAATTGTCTATAAAACCCTACAGTTGATCCTATACTCCTTGGAAATAGAGAGATAATTGCATTTGTGTGCTGATTCATGGAGATCATCACTGGAATATTAAATTCAGGTTCAGATTACAAACTTCTCTATCTCATAAGGTGCTGGAAGAATAAAAAACCATTAAAATATTGCAGCCAGAGCATTCCAACACAGAGATGACTTCTCACTCTTTATGACTCTGCAGCTGAGAGAAATATGCCTGCAAGATATGATGTCAAAAAACTGATGAAAAATTCTCTGGTCTGGGGCAGGAGGATCAGACAAGATGATCATTCTGACACTGTCAAGCCTTAAAATCTATTAAGCTGATATGCCAGTTAGGAAAACAATAAGGTATCTTCAAGAATGCTTTTGAAGACACAGAAAACTAGAATGAGAAAAAGCATCACAAGTGGCTATGTACAAGTAATTTTTTGCTGCTCCATTGATGATCTTGCGTGAGGCAGTAGTTACCTCAGATTGCAGCAGTGAGGTTGTTCCAGAAAATCTGATCAAAGGCCAGACCTGGAAATAGGGTCTTAATCCAGCAAGCCTTGTCTTCCTGATGCTGCAAAGACATCAAAAGAAAGTGAGAGGAAAAGTGCTGATCACCAAGGGAAATAAGGACACTGAAGACAGTGTCTGAAATGCTTTCTGCCTGAAACTTAACCTTGTGAAGGAAAACACATCAACTCTTCATGGGAGTGGCTGAAGAAATGTTAAAGAGAGGAACATGAAACAGTATCCTAAATTATGCTTTTTTTTTTTCCCCTTTTTTTTTTTTTTTTTTTTTTTTCAGGAGGAAGTCTTAAGGCGACTAAACTTGGACTCCAGCCTGCCACTTGTCAATGCCTCTGCTACCCCCATGGCCTCAACTTGATGCTAAAAGAGAATCAGACAGCTGAAATGTGTTGGGAATTCAGCTGACAACAACATATCTCTAATGAGAGGTATCACAAGAATGTCTTGATGCAGATCAGCAGTAAAGGCTTTTAACAGTGATAGCTCTACACAGACCAGATAAAATACACAGGCTTGAGGTATCATATGCATGCATTTCATAGCAGAAAGAATGAACCATGCTCATCTCAAGAAAAAAAAGACAAACCTGAAATCAGTTTTTACACAGATCCTAAGCAACCAGTGCCATAATTGCTCATCTTCACAAAAGAAAGCATGGACTGATAAGTATAATCCCTTTAGACTAAAATTCATCTCTGCTTGGTGCTAAGGTAGAAGATCTTCCATAAATGTAGATGCATGAGAAAAAATGGTATCTAGGAAATTGTCTTACTTGAAGACAGATCACTGTATATATGGAAATCATTGTATGTAATAGAAATTACAAATTTATTTCTTTCTTCCCAGAAAAAAATTTCATCAGATGCAGTAATTAATTTCTTTCAGTGATATAGTGAAATGCTACATGCCTAGGTCAGCTCACACAGCCATAATGGTCACTGAAGTGCAGCCACTGTGCAAACACTACAAAACTGAGATAACTGAAGACAACCAATGGGATTGTTGGACTGAGAAAATGTTATGCATGCTCAAAAAGAAACAACACCAAAACCCACCCAATTGCCTTTTACTTTCATTGACCTACCCCAAGGATAAGGGCAAGTGATCTTTTTATGTAAGAAAATAGTTTGTCTGCTGGTAGTCTGAAGAGCTGAACAATAGGCTTAGTCACAAAAAAGAAGAAAAAAAAAAGAAAAAAAAAGGTGATGCCAGGTTTTGATACAAATGCATTTCGAGTAGGCATAGGATTTCAGTTGTGTGCCTTTAAGAAACTGGCAGTTTAGCAAAAATGTCAAGCTAAATAATTTTCCACTGCTAGAGGAATACTGTTCATGATCTCTCAAGTGAAACTGAGCAAAAATCCTTATCTCACTCAAACAGTAGTTTGTGGGTTTTTTTTCTCCGTGTTATATAATAAGAAATCAGGTGCATGCTTCAATTTCATACTATGCCAAATGGCAGTATGACTGTGAGAAATACTGATTCCTTATTTTGGCTGCTATTTTGGAGACACTCCTATCCACATATATATCTTGGTTATAGGACTGAACATTAATCTATAATAAAGGACTAAAATTCAATTACTACACAGTCAATACAGAATAATAACTCTGCAGGCTTAGCTACACAAAGTCCCTGAACTCATCACTCAAGCAAGGCTGTTGATAAATGAATAAAACTGGTACATTCATCCTCAACTTTTCAGGTTGTGTCACACAAAGGGATGAAATGGAGCCCAGAATGAACGGACACATCCTACAATCATCATCCCTTACAGCTCAAAGCCACATCCTTAAAACAGTGCAACCATCAGCTGGTAACCATTTCAAACAAGAAGCATAGAGGGACGTGTTAGATTTGAATGACACATAGTTTCTTGATTTGAATGTTTATAGTGGGGCAGAAAGCCTGAGTAGAGTATTTGGAAAGTATTTACAACCAGCTACCTCTTTGTGTCACCTCTCTCCTGTTCTCCCCAGGAATAAAAATGAAGGAAACAGAAAACAGAAAACCACACTCTGCCTTGCATGGACTTCTGAAGCAATTTTGCATTGAGGATCTTCAAGTAGAATTATCTATCAGGTAAAATGATTCATGATGTAAATAAATTAAGTTGAGAATAGAGGCAGCAGAAGCAAATGGGTGGTCAAAAATAGTTCAAAATGGATTGCATTGGACAACATGGACTTGCTCTCCAGAAGTACAGTCTGACCTCTTGACAGCTGACATTCACACCAAGCACTATCCAGCTGCCTAAATCCCAGCCTTCCCAGCAGTGGCCCATGCCCTCCAGCTCCACTCCCCACTAGCACAGGCAAAGCTTCAGTCTGGTGAGGGAACCAGGGCAAAGCTCTCCCCCAGGTAGCTGGGACTCACTTTGCACAGATGAGGCTATGGTCTCCGTTCCTAACACTTCTGCTACTCCATAACAAGCATTCTGCAAATTTTGCCCCAACAAGACGTGAGTTTATGATGATATACCACAAAGTCATGCACAGTAAATTATGCAAAGAATGCAGAAAGCCTCTCCACACTGCTATTTAGGAGCTGTTTTAACTCTGGGCTGGTTTTAACTCTTCCCTTTCCTGCCTTGTTTCTCCTTTGTGCATTAGCACTGGGACCCTGCCAGTTCTGCCATTTTGAGGCCAGCTCTATTACAATCACAATTCACAGACTAAAAATTTTGGGTGCAGTTTGGCAAATCAAGAAGATGCTGGTGGAAGCTGCTGATGCAATTCAAACGGTCATTAATTTACTGCATATGGAACATAAGGAAGAGGAGTAATCTGGAAGGTGGTTTCTAAATAGTATACTGAAAGTCTTGTCCCATACTTGTGTCCAGCTGGGGAGTTAGGACATGCTTTTTCCACCCGAAAAACTCAAATAGACCCTCCAGTTGATGATTCTAAAAACCAAATTATTATGTAAAATAAGTTTGGTATCTCTTCAGCATCCCTCTTAGTTTTAACATCCTATGTCTCACTTTTGTGTGGTATATCTAACAATACTGATTTTAATGCATTATCTTGATATTTTGCAGTCTTAGTGATACTTCAGTCTAGTTTCTTGAGCTGCACTTGTATTTACCAGACCCAGTAGATCCAGCTCACCTCAAAATAGAAAGGCAAAGAACAACACAGATTGTATTGGTGTAGTCTGTCTTTGGGAAACTATAAAAATAATTACACAAGAAATGTATCTTCAGTTGCCTCAGGGCTTGTCTTGGACCCCGGAGCCTGTGATGACTTATGATTAGGACTAAAAGTCAATAAATGCAGTAGACATGAGTGAATTCAACCAAAATGATGAAACGTGTGCAGGGTTTCAGGTGGGTTCACTGAACTCTTAAGTACACTTAGAAAACTGGGAAGAGGAAGTTCACTATGCTGCTTTTCTGAGTAAACAAAAAATACATTTTTTTTTTCCCTGAGGAGCCAGTTCACTTTTCCATAGTCAGCATTTTTGAGCAAGTGAAGCTGATTTTTTTAAAAAAACGTTCTTGTGAAGCCAGACAAGTGCAGTAGAATTTGCTAACATTTATCATGTTCTTTGGCAGAATAGTTAGAAAAAAAAACAATGAAACAAACAAAAAAACCCAACAACAACAAAACCCCTAAACAAAAAAAAATAATGAACCACCCCAGTGTTCTTTTAAAAATAATTATGTCAAAATAAATAACTGTAGCTGATTAATAAATGAAAAATGAAAATAGAAGAAAAGGTAAACTAACTATTAACTCTGCAAAAAATGGTGCATTTTATCATTTAGCTGGTGCAATTGTGTTAGAAGAGGGAGGCTAAAATTATCTCTAGCTAAACCAAGGCTCCTGTACCCTTGTCATTTAGGAAGTCTTTCAGTGGCCTGCAGGCAAAGCCTAAACCCAATAATTATTTGCAACAACAACAAACAAACCCAACAAAGTGAGGTTATAGGATGAGTTAATCATGCACATCTCACAGCACAAATGCAATGAGATGAAGCAGAAGTGCCCAGACATTATTTACAGGAAAAATCACCTCTTGAAATGGACTTTAATTTCCCTTTGCTATGGGGATAGCAAATTAGGACTGTAACACTTCTTCAAAAATATAAATGCATGGGAGAAGACAAGGTTTCACTTCCTCTTTTTCCTCAGAAAATGAAAATACAAGCAAGAATTTACATACTTGTATGCAGTAAATATTTGCTTGCTTAACCTAAAATGTATTTACGTTTTTGAAAGTATACGATGCATTGTATTTGAGTCTGTTAAATCAGACCACCACTTCTGATAACATCTGTTATCATCCTGATACACCCCAAAGGACACACCAGTAAAGCCAGAAACATAAAAACATCACATACCAGAAAAAATTAAGAAATGCTGCAAGTGGAAAGCTGCAATATAGCTGAGTAGCGCAGGGAAAAGGCAGAACATAGAAACTATCCATAGATTGTAGATACTGAGGCGTATCATGATCCTGGAAGTGATCTTGGAAAATGAATTTAACATAACAATACATTTGTTATGATGTTATTTTGATATTGTTGTTTGTTATTATGGGCTTCACACTGCACATAGTCTGAAAAAGCCACAATAGATGCGATTCACAAAAATAAAAAACCTCAGGGCAGCACTTGTCTAAAACTAAACTGACTTTTTATACACCTTATGGTGTTGGTTAATTTCTGGTTTTGGTTTTTTTCACCTTGGTTTATGTTCTTACATAGGGGAGCTTCCCATGTATTCAGGATTTGGGTACTCAATGCAGCTGGCTGACAGAGCACACTCTCTCCCTTATGAGAAATGTTCTTGCTGAAACACAGTCTTGGGCCATGTTGGAACATGTTTCTTCTTTCCTTTTCTCATTTCAACATTGTTTTTCTAGCAGAAAATTCCAAGTACATTTCGTTTTGGAAACATTTCTGTAATGAAATACTTTGCCTGTACTATGGGACCGAGGTTCAGTGACTCTGACAACATTAATTCCAGCTTGCAGCTGCCTGGGATCTCAAGTCCTTGGCTCTGGATGCATCTAAGGCTGTCAAAGAGTTTAACTTCCCATCAAAATGGGAAGCCCTCCCCATCTCAGATGGCTGCTGCCAAAATAGGGCTGTCTGAGCATGGAGTCCCAGGCAATCCACAAGGCTTGGGTTACTTGGGAGTTCATTGAACCCTGTTTGTTTCAGATGAAGCATACCAGGTTCAGTGAGCAAATCTGGGAACAAATTAATGCTTTACATTAGATTTTGCTTCTGACTGGATCTTCTCCCTGCTGCCCTGGGGCAGAACCTCCAATATACCAACTCAGCCACCCAGGGAGATTTCTGAGTCTGTATGTCTGCACATCTCCCATTCAGCTTCCTGGCTGTGGGGCACCACCCTCTGAGGCAGCTGATTCCATTCCATCTGCTGCTCGTCAGCCCAGAAGTTGCATTTTTCTTAAGCATCCCCCATCCTGGTCAGTTACCATAGCAACCTGGGGACTAACTGGTGCTGAAACCTCTGCAGTTCCACTTCCATCAGGAAACAGCTTAATCACTAGCAGATTAAGTAGTATAACTGGAAGTTATATTCTGTTGTCTTTATGGTAAGATCGAAGGTGAATAAAGAGCTCAAGTCGCATCTGCACAAACCAACAATATTCCCATATCAATCACAAGCAGTTACATTTTTGTATCAGCCTTTTTACGTGTACATTATTGAGAAAGAGCCCTGGGAGCATTCAGTGTTCTTATCACACAGCTCATCAAGCAGTGTATCTGTGCAGCAGCAATGCCACTGGTGTTTAAACAAAAACATCCTCACTCCCTTGCCTCAAGAGAGAATCCAAAGTTGCCTGGGTAGAGTAGTATCACTAGAGATTGTGGATCATCTGTTTTTAAAAGAGCTAGTGGGAGGGGACCCACCTCAGAATGGTTAAAGGCTCTGAATCCTGCTTTTATTACTAGGCTATTAAGGGTTCACAAACAATTTTTTCCTCCTTCATGCCCTTCTTCCCCATCTGCTAAGGGGGAGCTCTGATGTTGGTGCCTGTATAAACTATATCTAGCAGCATTTTAAAGCAAAACTGTATAAAGGCTAACTATTAACATCATCACTACTTACATCATCACTTCAGGTGATCCCAGAGCACTGTCAGCAGAGGACAGCAATGTGTGATTCCAGAGTGCTGTCAGAAGAAGATGGCAACTTTCAACTCCGAGAGCCACATGTTGCCTGAGCATCCCCTGCTTGTTCTTCAGTAGCTGGCAAACTTTGTGCTATGCTTTGAAACCCTGGTGGGCACAAATCCAAGGCTCTGGAGCCAGAGAAAAGAGATTCACAGTCTCTCTCTTGTCTAATCCTTCTTCACCAATGTATTCCAGTGAACATTCCATGTTTTTCAACATGCGTGTGCACTGAGATGCTAGCTACCTTCTCACTGAAAAAAGACTTTCTCTTCCAGATATGTTGTACAGTACAGTTTATGTCCCTGAATTTTCTTCAACTTTAAAATACTTCCTTATAGCAGTGTCACACAGCCATTGCACAGGAGGCTGTATTATTCTGACAATCAGCTTTTAATACAAGATACCCCCCACCATACTGCACACAGTTGGCATTGGAGTATTTTCCTGCAGCTCAGCTACACTTAACAGTCTTTTCCATTGCATCCATCTGTTCTCAGACAGTCTTTCAGTGAACAAGAAATGCCTGCCACATTGAAGATTTTCTCCTTCCTTGGTTCTAGTTTGGCTTTTACTTATCCTCACCTTGCCCTCTTATAGCTGTTCTCTGTCAGCTGTCCAAGGAATGAAAATGAAGCAGAAGTGGAGACCTTTCTCCTGCACCTCATGCCTGCTCTGTGCCCAGACACAGACGTCCAAAGGGCTCCAGCTGCCCCCTGCATCTTGGGCTCACTGTCATACACCTTAGTCCCTTCAAACCATGCTAGCCAAGGGGAAAGAGATCACAAGAAGGGGGATGGAAGAAATACGTTCTCAAATTAAATTATGAGGTTCATTCAGTTTCTCCTTTCTGTATCTTCTGCCCAGCTCTCCTCTACAAAGCATGCAAAAGACCAAATTTAGAGCCCCCAGACTGCAATCAATTCTATTCACCACAGTGATGTGAAATTCATGTGGTGTAAATGAAGCTGAATTTCTGAGCCATCATGTGGATCCTTTGTGTGGTGGGAGAAAAATGAGAGAATTTTGAAGTGAATCTTTTATGTTAAGTTCTTGAACCTTCCATAATGCAACAAACATCCAAGCCAACTGGTTTTGTCACAGGACCTAACTTTACTTTAGAAGCCATATTGACTTAAAGATTTACAGAATCCTTCCTTTTTCTTTATAATCTCGGGTGAAATAATCACAGATTTTATAACACGGTTTCTCTTTGAAATGCGCAGATAACAGTCCCAGACACTTTTTTAATTAACAAAAGTGCTGGATCAGCATCCCATGCCCTCAGAGATAGCTACTGACAACCATGACAGCATTAAATCAGCAGGAATTGAAATGAGAGCACCAACTCCCAAATGGTCATCTCACTCTGATGATTACAAATCCCATCTAGCAACTTGGAAGGTTTGACGTTCAACTCTCCTTAAAAAGTACCTTGTATTAACTATTATCCCTTTAGATTATTTAAGTTACTGGTTCGTTTTTAACTTATTTTGGTTTAAATCAGATTTCTTTACATATGCATGGGGACAATACAAAAATGAGCAAGAAAAATAATCTGTAAGAGAGATGTAGCACATCAGAGTCTCGAGACCAGCACATCTTGCTCAGTGATATAAACAAATGAGAACTGAAAAGCAAAAAGGCTCATTAACAATTAATATACTAATTATAGAAAACAAAGCAGCTGCATTCAATTAAAAACAGTCAAGCACAAGCAATTACTAGAAGAACTGGGTCTACAATAGCTGATTTTGAAGGCGCAGTGTGGCCAGAACTCCCCATCATGAAGCCATGGCATCACCAGAGCTGCACCTGGTCTGTTGAGTGAGATGATCAGTGCCCATTGAGATAAAGGTGCATTTGCACTGGACTTAAAGGGGACATCAGGGTGTCACGTCAGAGAGGAAAACTATGGATTGTGAAGGTGAGTGCACTTGTGGTGTGCCCATGAATTCCCCTGACAGCTGCAGAATTGGAGTTTGCTTCAATTTCTTGTCAGAGCAGCAGGGGCCTGGGAGGGGCTGCAGAGCAGCACAGTCTACTGCTGTTTAAAAGCTGTGACATCAATTTTTTTTAGCATAAGCATCACCACCCACTTTGAGAAGTTGCTAAGGTAAGAAAGGGGCTCCTCAGTTGCACCAGGAGGCAGGAATCAGGGAACTGAGATAAGGGCTCCGAGGCTACTGCTTGGCGCTTTGCCTCTGACTTGCCTTGCTAGCTGGGCAAAGGCAGAACCCAACTAATGAAAAAAGCTTTGCTCCTGGTCCCCACAGCCCTGGCTTCCTCTCTCCCAGCTCTTCTGTCAATAGTCACCAGGAAAAATAGAGCACCTGTGGGCCAAATTGCATGGGGTTAAGGGCAGGTCAGGAAGACAAAAATACTGGAAGTGGGGCTTGAGCAGAGTCACCCCAGAGGGCAAGGAGATCTGAAGTTTTGTTTGAGAACAGCTGCAGATACCCAGGGCTTTGTTTCCCAGTTGATAACAAAGCACATTAACAAAGTTTGTTTAGAGGGCTTTTCACTTAAGTGAGACTTCACTAAATTAGTAGCCATCAGTTCTGACTTGGATGTCAAACTAGTGGATTTTACTAGTGCACAGGCCACCTCCTACAAAGAAAGGAAACCGCAGGAATATAGGAAGTCACAATCAGAAAAAAAAAAAGGCACTTTCTTTAAGAGTAGCAAGTGCTTGTTTTTTCCTATCAAAACATTTTGTTGTGTTTTTTAGTAGTTTTATAACTAGCATTTGTTTTTTGGACATCAGTGTGATCTACCAGAAAAAGAAATTAATCTAGAGGCAAGCATTGACAGAAAGGTCTCAAAAAGTGCTGAGGAGGTGGATGGTACTTTTTCATCAAAAGAACAAAGCAATTGCAAATAATAAAAGGACGATTTAAAACTTAGGAAAATAAATCTCTTTCACCCTAAAAAATAACTTGGATTCAACAGTAGAGAGTGCCACTGAGAAGACAAACTGGATGCTTACACAGATAAAGCCATTTAGACATCTTATAATTCATGAAAATAGCCTACAATTGATTTATCTCCTTGTTTCACAGACTAAATCAATCTCTATTCACACGGGGCAGATGACCTTGCATGTGTTCTCTGTCATTTCTTGTACTTCAGCTGAGGCTTGTAGAGTTTGCCTCTCATAGGGGCATGACTGTGGACCAGGAGAAGCATGGGCTCTGGCCTTACTGGTGCTGATTAGGACATTTTTTATCAGTGATGTTGGGTCTGGTCTGTGAAACAGTGCAGTATGGAAGATTCCCAAGGAGCGTTAATGAATGGCCTTTGCACTAGGTTGGAGCCTCAGAGATTGAACCCGTTTCAGAGGTATCTTTCCATGAAAATCTTCATAGACACAGCTACTCAGCTTTCCAAGGCAGCATCTCTGAGCCATGTCCTCCCACCCAAGCACACACACTCTTCAATGACAGCTATATTGGTTGTCCAAGGACAGTGAAATCTGTATTAAGCATTTACTTCTGCAACTTCTGCAGAAACATCCTCTGGGATATTCTGAAAGAGCTTGGGACATACACAACAGTCTAGCATAACATTTTATTCAAGCTACCTTTATCTACTGCTTAGGTAAGAAAATGTCACAGTAAAGGTGATGCAGGATGTCATAAACCAATCTTGTCGTACATCCACTGGGGGAAAGCATAAGGAACTAGAACTTAGATAGAAAGTGGTTTGAATGGTTTCATCATTTTTTAACATTTAAACCAGAGATTGCTTGTTTAAAGCACTAGGAATCACAGCAACACACCACAGAAGTTACTTTTGATTTTTGCGATGGTCTTAAGAAATACCTGTCACAGAAGACAGTTCAATGACATCTTAACCCTACCTAGGATGCTCTTCTGAGGAAGTAAACATTGATAGCAGGATGTTGCAGAACAGAAGGACCAAGTTGACCATACGTACAATGTTCACTCTGCAAAGAAGGAACAAGAAGTCCTCCCCATCTTCTCATTTCCCATCCTATCTCTCAAGTTTGGGCTGTTATGTCCAGTTCTGGAGCCCCCAACTCAAGAAGGGCATGGAGCTCTTGAAGCAAGTCCAGAGAAGAGCCACAAAGATGATCAGAGGCTGAGAAAGTTGGGGTTGTTCAGCCTAGAGGAGAGAAGACTCTGAGGCGACCTTATAGCAGCCTTCCAGGACCTGAAGGGGCCTACAGGAAAGCTGGGGAGGGACTTTTTGCAAGGGCATAGAGTGATAAGGGCTCAGGTAATGGCACATGCAGGGGGGGTGGGAACTAGATGATCTTTAAGGTCCTTTCCAACCCTAACCATCCTGTGATTCTGTGATAATTATAAACTAAAGGTTATGGATTTGCCAGAGAAGCATCCAGTGACCAGTTGATCTAAGAGTAGTATTATAGTCTTTTGCTTGTTGGTCTTCTCCTTTCATTGGTTAACCTGAAAGGACGAATGATGGTCTCAAGTACTGCATCGCTATCAGCACGAAGTATCCATCTCCGGATTTTCGTTCCTGCAGACAGGACAGACGCTTCTACAAATGTAGCACGAATGGTGGCACTAGAGGGAGCTCCTGCAGCATCACCCACCTCAAAGCTCCCAGTGTGAAATCCTACCTAGATCACACGATTCGCTTCTAAAATTGTGAGGCTTTGAATTGTGGGTTGGTTTACTAGTTTACTTCTGTGTGCGTGTTCAATTTTTTTTTTTTTCTACTACAAACTCTAGAATTACCAGCATCCCTCCTGCTCCTGCCAACAACTCCTATTATTGCTTAGTTCTAGGAACTCAGACTTAGCCTATTACTTAAATGTTTATGAAAAAGAAACAAAACCAAACAACCCAAACACTACAGATATCTTAGTTTTAGAGAAGCTGCTTGAAAATTTTAATTGAAGTTTGAATAAATCTTCCAAATATTAAACTTTTGCCTTTGCTGAGAGTAAACTTTCCTTTTAATCACTAAGCACACAGCTAAGTACCTGGCATGAAAGTTAATATTTAGCTTTTGAATAAATACTTTTTGGGAATAATGTGCTTTTTGGGGAACTCTGCAATAAAGACACTTACTATGTTGTTGCTTTTTGCTTACATTGTACATTCTTTGCTGTCTTTTGCTACAACAAAAGCAAAAGTGGGAAAAGCAGGTCTTTTATCTTAAGATCTCCACAGTGGTGATCTATAAAACCTCTCTAGAGAATAAAGGATACCCGCTCATATACTTCTTTGAGAAAGAATTTGTTTTCAAAAGGAAAAGTTAATGATTTCTAAACATAGCAAGTCAGGTTTCTGTAGAAACACCATGCTCATTCTTTTTGGAGGTAAATACATTTCAAATATCATCTGTAGAGGACCTAACAACTGCATCCAACATTGTCTTACTGTATTTCACTCACGGGACCTGTAGCTGTGGAAAAGGTCCACCTTTGCAACAGGTAACACAAACACAGCTTTATTCCTGGTACTGCTAACAGCTAAAGTACAGCAGCCAACCTTATTGACATGAAGTACACTATATATGTATTCTGTATAGTTCTTTAAAATCTAATGAGAGGAAAACTGTTCTGTTACAAAAATCCAGGTCTAATTTACATCTGTTGGTAAAAATAACACCTCGGTGCAGTGCTCTGAGCAACAACGCTTGAGTAACTCCAGACCACTGTGTTCCCACCCACCTCAGGATCTCAAATACATGCACCACAAAATCATTAACTCTTCTTTAATTTCTTGCTGGTCTAAAAATGCTTTCTCAACATCATGAGGACAACCTAATCTTCTGCTCCCTCCTCCAACAAAGCAGCCACTTAGTTGTTTCTCTTTGTGTCACTGGAAAAGACAAATATCCTCATCAGTCATTACTTTCACTCCATACTTTAAAAAACACACAATAGAAAACAACTTACCGTGACTTCTTTCACTCTTGTTTCTTCATGTTCTCAAATGCTTACCAGACTCCTATTCCATGTTGCACCAACCTCCTCTGGGTGTGAAGTTTCATTTTCCACAATGCTGCAGTATTGAGAAACCTCCATCTTCTTGGCACCACCTTTCTCCATTCCTAAGCTCCCTGCACTGGATCACTGCTATACTTTGCTCTTTCTCACTAATTTCTTCTCTTCTCCTTTAAAAAATGAAACAACACAACCACCTTATCCATCTCCTGACACTTCCCCTCTCTGCTCACATTATTCTTCCCTTGCCCAACTGTCTTCAGTGTTACTGCCAGCTGGATTCCATAAATTCCCATTTTTCTTCTTTCACAAATATCTGCATCTCCTCAAATAAATTTAATTTTCCCATCTCCATCTATCTCTGCAATTTATATCCCATCTCCAAGTCCTTTCAACTTGACCACATTCTGAATCAGGGTATCAGAATGTTGTGATAATGTTATTTAGAGTTTGGTGTGTGGAATTCTTTTTGTTGATATAAGCAAAGTTTGTCAATATTGTGTGATGAATGTATATTTTCATGATAACAGGGTCATGAGGCCTCCAGCACCCCATCCATCTGATTTAGAAATCTTCACAGCATTCTGTAATTCCTGACAGAGCCTCACAGAGTCTGCCATCCTTGACAAGAACAGCCATTGAGCAAAGCCAACCTTTTTTTTTGTTCCCTGCTCCTTTTTCCTTCCTTGACTTCAAGGGTAGAACCTGCTACACAGGCTGACCTGCCCTCCTTCCCAAATAATTACTCCTAGGAAGCAACCCCCAAGGGCCTTCAAATTTGTGGTCCTTAGCACTACATTCCTTTTTTATGTCTGTTCTAAATCCAATGAAGACCAAGATAAAACTGTTGTTGCAAGGAACACATACTGATGGATCTGTGAGTGAAACACAACTATGTCACCAGCACTACAGATTCAAGCATGAGCATGTGAAGCAGCACTGCTGTAAGACTGATGGGGAGGTAATTCTGCATATGCATGTGTGGGTTATGCCCATGGAAATGCAAGAACCAAGAGGCAAGGGTCCCAAAGGCACAGAGAATCCCAGTGCTCACCCTAAGAAGTAATTGCATTTGTCACTTCACAAACATTGTAAAAAACAATGCAAATGAAGGCAGTAATAAGGCTATAGTTACAGAGTGAAAAATCAATGGCTGCACAAATTAAAAAACCACAAAACCACTTAAAACAACCAAATCTTTTAATTAGAAAGCAACAAACATGCAAACAGCAGGTATAGAAATTTATTTGAACCAACGTTTTTACTATAATGAAAGTTACTTTAAAACATTGATCCAAGCTCCCACATTTGCAGGTTAAGGAAAATATTGCACTTCGCATCTTCTAGCACCCCTCATACATGGCAAAACATTTTAAAAACATTTTTGCTTAGTTTACTTGCACTCTCTCTCAAAGTCATGCACACAGTCATTCAAAAACAAAAGGTTAGGTTATCCAAAAGCAATACCTTAGAATTGCACTAAAGCTCTGTAAGGAAAAATATAATTAACGTCTTATACAAATTCCATTAACGTGTAGCTGCTTGCACACAACCACTGGTTACTCTTCATCTTCATTTTCATTTTCCTGACCAGATCCTTCTGATCTGTCACCTTCCAATCGGTCTGTAAGAAAAAGAGATTTCATAAAGAGAAACCTGTTTTCAGGTTTTGGTAGATATTTATAGTGCACTATCTCCCTGGGCTATTACACAACAAACAGTGGCTTTGGGTTATACAATAAACAAAGTCCATACAGACTGACAGGAGAGACTGTGTAGGAATGTTACCACAAGAAAGGAGAACAGGAAAACAGGAGAAAGGCCCTAAAGGATTTCCAGGCATAAAAGTGAAATTTGAGTACAAAAGGAGAAAGCATGCAGCTGCTGACTGGCAAAGCTGAATGCAAGCATAATATTAGAAAGCGATGGTGAATACAAGGGACTGAAAGACTGTTCTGGGGAGCTAAACCTAGAATAGCTGCAGTTAGAAATTAGTGTATTCCAGAAAACTGGAGAATTGCTATCTGCCACTGTATACATCCAAGAAAGTACCTTTTGATGTAAATGTTTAGAGCAAAGCAAATACAGAAATGTGTGGTGGAATGTGAATAGTTCAATATCTATCAAACAGCATGCACTGTCAGGTAAAGAAATAATGCACCCATCCGTAACACAGGTGTTTGCTGGAATTGTTGTAACTCACTTGAGCTGAATACTTGAGAAGTTCTTTGTGTATTCCAAAGAAATAGTAACAAATGAAGAAAAAAAACCCCCAAAACTAATTCTGTGTGGTGAGGCATACCACTGGGCTGGATACAGTGGCCTGCTCCTGGCTAATTTTCGCTCATCAGGAAGAAGTGACAGAGGAGCATCAGGTGCTGCCAGGCAGAGCTTCCCTCTTTTCTCATCACCATCAGCCCACTGGTTTCACCAGTCAGTGCCCAAGTCCCTATATTCAGTGTCTACAGCCACTTTCCCCTTCATACTTTCCATCACATGCATCACATCAGCCTCCCAAAACTTCATATCCTTGCTTCCTACATAGTATGATGTTCCTCCATTGTCCTATGTCTTCAGTATCAATCCACTGTAGTCTGCTTCATCAGCACTAAAATCCAGGAGCACCAGTTCCCAATGATAACTCTCCGTGCAAACCCTTCTATCACCAGTTCCAGCCCCTACGGAACTGCCCCTTCACCAATGGGACATCCTAGTACCTCCTGCCCCAGGAACAGCTGGCAGTGCCTCATTAGTATCTCCCACAGGCCTGTATCTTCATACCCTCCTTCCCCCCTAGACAATTCCAAGCCCATCATGACAGTCAGTTGACCTTATGATTCATTCCAGTCATCCCCAATAGCTTTCCCATCACACAGCACTCAACCTAAAGATCTTTCTATAGTAAAGAGAGTATTTTTCAACATCTGATTAGTATTACATTACAAATAAGCTATAGATAGCATTGTAACATCTAAAAATATTTTGCTCTTTTCTTGCTTTGTTGCAAGGTAAAAAATAAGAGCTGCAAAAATATTCTAAGTCTCACACTAAAGAAGTAATTCCTAAGTACTTCTACTAAGGAGTCCCTTGAATAACCTTCAAATCTTCTCACCAACCCCAAGCATAACCACGAACAGCTGAAGATCTTTAGAGTTTCCCAATCTATCTGCTACTTCATAATGAATGTGGTGGACAAGCTCTTGCTCTTCAGAAGTCCCTCACCTGCTCTTATATGATTCAAGGAAGCCAACATTCGTAACATAAAAGAAGCTGGAACAGTAATTGTGTTTCTGGTCTCTTCCAGCATTAACTCATTACGTGTTATAACCTGGAGGGGTAAAAAGAGAATAAAAATAAACAAAACATTGTGCTGCATCTATATGGGTTTGTAGATACAAAATTCATATGCAAAAGGCAATTACAGAGTCCAATATTACAACAAGGGAGTAATAATTACTATTGAAAACAGTTACATCAACTGAATGTGGCAAGCAAAGTCAGACAGTGGGATTTGACTGCAGGTATCTAATAATCTGTCTAAAGAACATTCTAGTAAGATCATCGTTCCATTGTTCAAATGCAGGGTAGATATTAAGATAAGCAACTGAGAAAAACTTCTGGAAATTAGGAGGATCAATGAAAGGATGTGCTGTTACAGATGGCAACTCTTTTAGAGAACAAGTTCTAGCACCAGCATTAGCCAAGAATGTGGAAAGGAAAAGAGATGAACCCGACCTTCATGCTCCTTGAAACTTCTGGAGAAAATCCAAGGAATTAGCAATTAGTCTGTCTCAGGTCAGGAGCTTGCTTCAGCTAGTTCTTCAGCTCATTCTTTCTAAACAGCTCTACAGCTTGCCTCTCAATGACTTGAAAGAATCAGCTCCCACTACCTTAGTTTCAAGGAAAAAAGAATTCACTAACAAATACTTTTAGCTTTTTCACTTCCTTCCTTTTAGATGATGTCCCTGTGTCATCACTAAGCATAAACATTTCTTTTCATTCAGACAAGTTCTAACCATTATTCAGTCCTCCTTTTCTGCTGTAAAGCAGAAACACAATACATTTCTTTTTCTCCATGAGACTCCTTCTCTAACCTGTTCCTCTTCTGAGGAAATGTCTGCTGTGGCCTTCTGGCCAAATCAAAAGCAGCTCTTTTCTGCCATTCATCTGTTTACCAGGCACTTTGCTTCTTTTGGGGAGTGATCAGATGTGCAAACAAAGAAGACACCAGGCTGCCATGTTTTCCCCTTTCACCTCCTACTTCTCCAGTGCATCATCACTAACACCCTTTTTACAGCCTGCTTCTGATGTTTTTCCTCTACTGGGAGATTTCTTCCCATCCCTGCTGCCTTTCCCTGCTCACTCAGGTCGTGGCCTCTCATTTTTCAGTATGGTTTTATATATTGTGAACTTTCCCTAAATACAGTTCTTTCTCCCTAGACCTTCCCTCTATGGAAAATTCAGTTTGGATACATTGGCCACTTGCTCTAGCCAACTCAACATAGTGAAAACCATTTTATTTCCTTGAACCTCTCCTGTCCTCTAAATAGGTACAATTTCAATACAAGGAGTAAATAAAAAACAAACAAACAAACCAAACAACACCAACAAAAAAATCGCAACCAGGTAAACAACCCATAGTGTGGTCAAATTTTCATAGAATCAAAAAATTGCTCAGGCTGGAAAAGACCTTCAAGATCATTGAGTCCTCAAGCACCACATCCAGATGATTTTAAAACACATTCAGGGATGGAGACTCAACCACCTCCCTGGGGAGCCTGTTCCAGTGCTTAACAACCCTTTCTGTAAAGAATTTTCTCCTGATATTCAACCTAAATCTCACCTGATGCAACTTGAGGCCATTTCCCTTTGTCCTGTCATCTGACACCAGTGAAAAGAGACCAGCCCCACGGTCACTACAACCTCCTTTCAGGAATTTGTAGAGTGATAAGGTGTTCCCCTCGGCCTCCTTTTCCCCAGACTAAACAGCCCCAACACCCTCAGTCATTCATCATAAGGGATTATTTTCCAAACCCTTCACCAGCTTTGTTGTCTTTCTTTGGACTCACTCCAACACCTCAATGTCCTTTTTGTATTGAGGTGCCCAAACCTGAACACAGTACTCGAGGTGTGGCCTCACCAGTGCTGCGTACAGGGGCTCACTGTTACTTCCCTAGCCCTGCTAGTCACATAATTTCTGTTACAAGCCAGAATACCATTGGCCTTCTGGGCCACCTGGGCACATTGCTGGCTCCTATTCAGTCAACTGTCGATCAATACACCAAGGTCCTTTTCTGCCAGCAGCTTTCCAGCCACTCTTCTCCAAGCCTGTAGCATTGCCTGGGGTTGTTGTGACCAAAATGCAGGACCTGACACTTGGCCTTACTGAATTTCATAGAGTTGATCTCAGCCCAAAGATCCAGTCTGTCCAGGTCCCTCTGTAAAGCCTCTCTGCCATCCAGCAGACTGACACTCCCTCCCAACTTGGTGTCATCTGTGAACTTACTGAGGGTGCATTCAATCCCCTCATCAAGATCATTAATAAAGATGTTAAACAGGAGTGTCCCCAGCACTGAGCCCTGGGGGACACCACTCCTGACTGGCTGCCAGCTGGATTTAACTCCACTGAGCACAACCCTTTGGGCCTGGCCATCCAACCAGTGTTTCATCCAGCAGAGTATATACCCGCCCAAAACACAGGCATGGACTACATCAGCAGGCTTTTCCTCATCCACTAAGCAGGTCACTTTGTCATAGAACAAGATCAGGTTTGTCAAGCAGGATCTGGCTTCCATGAACCCATGCGGACTGGGCCTTATTGTCAGGTTGACCTTTAACTGGTCTATAATGGCTCCTGAAATTATCCATTCCATGATCTTCCCTGGCACTGAGGTGAGATTGACAGGTCTGTAAGTTACTGGGATCCTCCTTCCAGCCTTTCTTGAAGATGGGTGTCACATTGGCCAGTCTCCAGTCCAGTGGGACACCCCTGGTTAGCCAGGACTTCTGAAAGATGATGGAGAGAGACTTGGCAACCACACTGCCAACTCTCTTAGCACTCTAGTGTGTCGACTCTAGTTGACCCTGTCGACTTTTGAGTGTCTAGTTTATGAAGCAGATCCATAACCATTTCCTCATGGATTACAGAGGGCCTAATCTGTTCCTCATCTCTGTCTTCTATCTTAAGGGACTGTGTGCCCAGGGAACAACCAGTCCTGCTAATAAAGACTGATGCAAAGAAAGTATTAAGTACCTCAAGCCTTTTCTTGATCCTTGGTCACTGTGTTTTCCCTCTGCATCTAATAAAGGATGGAGATTCTCCCTAGCCCTCCCCTCTTGTTTCTGATATATTTACAGAAACATTTATTTTTCACTGTTTCACTACTGTAATTTTTTTTCTGACAATGTTTTCTGAACATTCTAAATTTTTATCAAAAAACCCCCCTAAATTTTAAAATAGTTTGTTATTATTGAAAATCAAGTGACAAAAGTAGCAGTACAATAATTACTTCTTGCATACATTTACGTTTAGCAATATTTCTAAATGCCAAAGCCTCCAAAACAAGTCATTTATACAAACTATCATACAATATACAATGAAATGTCACTTCACTCAGTGTTACTACTGTTAAAATCACGGTAAAAGTTCAAAACTCACAAGTGGATTGTTTGGGGTTTTTTCAGAGGGAGGGGAAGGTGGTGGCTAAGGGTTGTGTGGTTTTGTTTACATATATATCCAGCACTAATATGGAGAAATAATGATTTTAAGAAAGTAGCCTACTATATCTCTGTAGTTCAAGAGATTGCACACAAAAAAACCCCCAAACCATCCCACAAGCAAATTTGCCTTAATATGTTACTTATAGAAACACATCTACATTTTAATAAATAATGTTATGTAAATCAGTAAACGATGATTATTCAGCCCTCAGCTACATGGGCACCATAGGTTCATTGCTATATAAATTCTTGTTGCTTTGAGGGTATGAAAAACACGAGTTACACAACTTTACATACTGTCTGGGCTTGCAGTGTTTGCTTTATTCCATGAAGCTGACCATCTGCAATCTTATCTACCTTTTACACCACAAAGTATTTCATAAGATTCATTTTTGCATTCCCTGGTCTTAGGCATATCACTGTATTTCACTCAGTGAATTTATTTGTTCAGAAACAGGCACTGCCTTCCTTTTGCAATTCCTGACAGTTTTCCTGCTATATTTGACTTTTCATCCTTTTTCCAACTTCTTTCATGCATATAACACCGGATCATATAATACAATTTCTAAGACAGTTAATGGAACACAAAGTGGCAGCCTTTGGTGCTGCCAATGACATGAGAGTTAGACATTATAAAGGGCAGCTTTTTATTTGTAGCTCATTTGCTGAACATTAAATAATTCTATTAATTCCATATCAGTAATTTGCACCAGAGTCTTTTATATAATTAAAAGATGCACCACTACTGTGAAAAATGAGGAAAGGTTCTTACCTCATCTGCAAGCTTTCTGTTAAAAATCTTGGATTCTTCCAACGGTGACCAGATTTTTATATCATAATCAATACCCGAAGAGGCCAGAACTAGAAGTAAGTAATAATAACTCTAAATTAAATGTGTTACGCCTTTACCAGTATTTTCTGCACTTAACTGAAGCTGATGAAAAGTGCTTCATTTCAAGCATCTACTTGCAAATGTCAGTTCCCATGCTGAACATGCAGCTATGTAATTAATCTCCATATGAGATCCGAGCTGTAGACTATATATTTTTAACATATATAAGAAAACACATCCAAACAGCAAGACCTTTTTTTTTTTTAAAAGGCACTGGAATATACATAAAATAGAAGCAGAAAGCAAAACCAAACTCAGCCACTACTAATATATTTCTGTTGATGGCCTGATAAATATATGCATTAATAACAAAGCCTTAGGACACATATACCTAGATACGAAAACATAATCCATTTTTCAAACTATTTAGACATTTGATCAGTAGAGTGTATTCCATGTAAATTTATTTGATAATAAGACAACAAGGAGTGAATGCTCTTATAAACACTTGTTAAAATATGGAAAACGGAAAGCTGCAGAACATTCTTTAGATCATTGCACAAAACACCTGTAGGAATAAAAACTGCACAGAAAGGATTCAGTAACTGGAAGACTGTAGGATTAGCTGTACTACAAGGAGGATGAGCTCTTCATTACATTTTCAGTCTGCAACTGGGAGACAGTCACACTCCACTGAGAAATCAGTAAAGCTACAGGATATTTTGAAAGGTGCTTCTGAGCTAAATGTTCAAGCTAACCCCACACTCCAAACATGTAGAGGGACACAATTTCAGTTAAGCATTCCTACGTTCAAGGCTTATCCAGTGCAGAGCAGTATTCCATGCTTCCACAAACTGTCTGAAAAAAATCCAGCCTCTCTAGTATTTTTTAACAACTTTACTTGCTTATTTATTTACAGCTGACTGCTACTCTAGAGCCATGTAAACTATGAAAACAGAAATAACACAAATACTTTCTTCAACTGTTCTAGAAGCTGCAGACCGGTTCAGATTTCCCATCTACATGTCAGATGACATATGATTCCTTCTACTACTTTGGGCCTGTCTTGCTATAAATATTTTGCCCTAATACAAACTTAATAGAATTTCTGTGAATTTTATTCATTCTTCTAATCTTAAAAAGCCAGTGAAAGAGAGGCACCCACTTCACTCATTTTTTTGAACAGAGCCAAGCAGCGATCAGATTCCAATATCAATTCCTAAAATGCTGCTGGCATTTCAGTGACCCCATATTTCCCAGAGTGTCACAGAAACATTCTGTGTATTCAGAGGAGCAAGAAATGCTGTACCTTAACTTTCTATAAATACTGTGTCAGTAATGTTTTCATTCCAAGAGGTTATTCCAAGAGTAAAGGACGGTTTTAAGGGCCAAAGGTCATTACTAACAGACAAAATTAAAAGCAGTACCATCTAATTTATGGGGGGGAAACGAACAATGGATCGTTAATCATTATAATACTCTATATTGAGCAAAGAATTTAAGATGGATTTAGAATGCTTTACTAGAGATAACCCAAGGACTGTGAAAAATTATCATCTTACTTGGATCAAATGGATGAGGCTGAAGACAGTTCACCACATGATTATCAGCTTCCAGCAGCATGAGATGCTCAGCTGTATGTCGATCCCATATAAAAATATGGCCACAGTCTGAACCACTCATGACAAAGTTAGATCCCCAAAAATTTGCTTCCTTTATCTGCAAAAAACAAAACCAAAAACCAACAAACAAACCCCCATTACTTTGTGAGACTAGCTTGGAAAACACATCAAAGAGTATAGTTCCGTTTCTGCAATAACACTGCCTCTGAAGTAAGAATTAAATACAGTTTAAAGGAATCATTTAAAGAATAATTATCAAGAAAATTCAGAATGTGAAGAACCTCTGGAGCAAAGCAGTTGCTAACAGAAAAAAGGAGAGGGGTTGGGGCAGACTGAGCTGTTTAGAAATAAATGACAGCAGATTTGTCACTTTCCAAAGCGACAAGAATGACACTGGAGCCAGGGTATATAAAATAGCTTTTGGGAGGAGTTTGGTAAAGAGAGTAACAGGCTAAACCCTAGCGGGTATTTTCCATTTACAGAGGAAGAGGAGATGAGACAGAAGCTTAGGAAAAGTAGGGGGAATTAACTGGATCTGACAGGTGAAGAGGAGTTACAAATTCAAACTTAGATGTCTTAGTTTTTATCTGATTGACTATAGAGGCTGGAGAAAAAATGCCTAAGTCCAAGGCCTAAATTCAAGATATAAACCACTGAATAAGGAATACACCTGCCTAGAAGCAACACTTCAGCTTCAACTGCTTTAGTAATAAAAAATGAATGTAGGAACAAGTGGAACCAATAACATCACAGGTTTGTTGACATATGGATGATACATTCTATTCTATATGAATGCTTCTGTCATTACTTTGTTGAGGTATTCAAGCCCCTTTGCAAAATATTTGAAGTGATATACCTAACACTTGTCATGTAACAGTAGTATTCCCATGTACGTGTAACACATTGCAAATATGGACTTTTTTTTTTTTTTAATACACATGTTGCTGTGTGTAGACAGCAAGGTAAAATCTATCTTGCAAAGGCAGTGAGCTGCCTGAGGGTCTGCTGTTCACACATACTGAAGGTCATTCTCACATCTTGGACCAATTTATGGACTTTGCACTGACCCCAGTAACATGACACAAATTTTATTAATTTTAAAATCACTTGCTCATCAAGAATTCTACTTGGGGGATCTTTAGTTTTGGCCTACAGCTAATCCCTCTATAAAGTTATTGATAAAACAGTAGTTTGGCCTTGGATTTTATTAACTCAAAAACATTCAAGATTTGTCTGACTGGAGAACTGTACATTTGAAGGAAGAAGTTCTACACCTCCAAGAATAACACAGTAATAATTTTCACCTGAAAGATGCACAGATTACTTCAGAATAAGTAAATTCAGAAATTTTCATACACCAGAAAAGATGGGAGGAAATTCTCAAACGCAGCATTGTCAGATAAGAGTCTGCACGTTTGTGAGTGAATGCAATTGGGATGGATGTGCCATTGACTGATGGGCATTTCTAAAACATTACTTATTTATAAATAATTACTTGTGTAGTAAATGCTGTATATTAATTGTGCATTTACTAATTCAGTGGGAAAACCCAGACTCCTTGAGTGTCTCCCAGATCTGCATGCAATCTCATGAGTTTCAGAATGGAAGGCAGCTGAAGGAATCTGTCCTATAAAAGAGAGTAGTGTTACAATGAAAATGATCATGTAAATGACAGAGAAATTGCAGGCCAGGGAAAGTGGCAGTAGTATCAGATATCCATTTCCTTGAAATGTAATGTTGTTATTATTCTACACCTGTTACATTTAAGATACTCCTATAATTACAGCCTACAAGAATGTGGCTTATTCAGTTTCTCAGAAAAAAAACAAAAAAACAAAAAAACAAACAGGGACCCTGGAATATTTTTTTCAAGAAGCAAATATCAAGGTTGTAAAATGTAAAATAATTCTCCCATACCAAGGCTTTGCTTGCCCTCCCTTCTTAAGTGATGTAACCCAAACAAAGCCAAATAATTAGTTTGTGCAAACAATAATGGGTCACTTCTTCCACTAATGCTTAGAATCTCCTTCAGAAATCACTTCCAACTTTACTCAAAGTAGGACATAAAAATAACCAGTGTTATTCTCCTAACAGGAGAATAACTGCTTCTATTAGGAAAAGTCCATCAGCAGGATCTTTCTCCATTGCTCTCCTCCATCATCTACAGAGTGAGAGATGAGAAGTGGTGGCAGATGGAGCAGGGACACTACTTCAAGAGCAGTCAAAACTCAATCATAAGACACCATGACCTGAAAGCTCCCCAGTAGTCTGATGCTTGTGCTGAAGAATCTAGAAGTTAAAAACGTAACCCTACACACAATATTTAACTATAAACAGTTACCAGTACTGCTTAAGAAGTAAGTGTCTTTAAATTGACATGTACTGGGCAAAAAAAGATACCTAAAGAAACAGAAGTTTCCTGTGGAGCAGCTTTCATTTATGAAACAGATCATGTCCAATGGTTAAAGTTCAGCATAAAATAATTTCCTGATTTTTGCTATTTAAAAATATATCCAACACACGTGGCAGAATTTTGAGTTTGAGATCATTTACAGAGAATCCTACCGTGGAATTATTTTCCAAGAAACACATCATAATAAACCTCTATAGAGGACAGTGCCTACATCCTTATCTTTCTTTTTCCATAGCTTTCTTAGAGAACACCCTAGAGGGAAGGACAGAGAAATTGTCTTGCTCTGTGCTTTGCCCCAGCTATCTTGGTTTAAAAATCAACATGAAAAAGAACTGTATTAGGAAGCTGAACCCAAACTCCTGTTAAAAAGATGTATTTTATTGCCAGCATGATTATGTCCAGTTTTAATTTTCAGGTTTGCTAGATCTTTATAGAACAACAATTGCAGTCAGTGCAATAGTCATCCTGATGTCTAAAAATAAGCCAGAAAAACTATATTCCTGCATTCTGTAGTAAAAGATGTGTTTCTAATACATCCATCTCCTGGTAGCTTTTGTCTTGTCTTAATATATAATTTTTACTAATTTTATTCATTATATTATTAATTTTATTATTAACATTAGCAATAACTTTAGTATTAATTTATCATTAGTTATTTTATGCATATATATTTTTCATGACTCTGTTATAAGTTAAATTACCTCCAATAATAAAGAATGTTATATTTTAATTCTCAGTTGTTATTTCTTCCTGTTTCCTTTCTATTCTCTTAAGTAACCGTGGATTTTACATTTCTAATAGTTATAAAACCTAATTTCAGCACCACATAGATTAACAAAAGTGAAATTAATATTTTAAAATTTCTTTTGAACTCATATACAATTAATTACACTATAGCCTTACACAATTTATCTCATTTATTAGGTACACAGAGATGCTCTATTGACAAGTTTCTTTAAAATCAACACTTTAAAAGGGGGATTTGGGAATTGGTGTGAATGGAATAGAGGAAGAATGACATACAAATGAAAGGAGGTAAGACTAGGACTGGAGGGGAAAATAGTGAGGAAGAGACAGGAGAAACACAGAATTCACTAATTCACTGAATGAAGTGAATGAAGAGCACTTAGGTAAGCTTAACTACAAAGTGCTGGATGATATGACTTTTAAACTAATGGAAAATTGCTTTCGGAAGTAGATCAACTACTCCTCAGATCACCTGAAAAATAGTATACCTGCCACTCATAAAAAACCCCACCGATTACTTAGAATTTCACATCTTCAAAATACTGAAAAAGAGTATCTAGTAGTTAGGTTACAATTTAGGAACTAGCACTATCTTTTTTTAATTCAGAGATGTCAAAACTCTTCAAAATCATTACTTAATCCTCACCTTCCCTTCTAAGCTGTTAAAAAAATATTATTCAATCTTTACCTTTCAAGATCTTGGTAGGGAGAGTGAAGATTAAATCAAAATTCTGAAGGTAGGTGCATTTATACCACTTAAACTGACAAACAAAATGAAGAAGTAGTTAAGAAATATATACAGTATTTCAAAGACAGTTAGGGGGACAGAATCTCTAACCTAAGAAAACTTAAATACCTAATATGGTGATACGAGTCATGATAATTTAAATTTTCATTTGGAGCAAATTATATGGCTTCTAACTGAATTTACACAGAAAAGTTCTTAAAATACATTTCAATATTCTTTCGGGTAAGCATATCAACGTGACAGCTACGCTCATTCAGTCCATCAAATTTCTACAGTTTCCAAAACAAACAAAGAGTTTGTACCATTGTTCGGGAGTTCCGGTGACCTTTATAAACCATCTTTATTAAAGGACGTCTAATATTCAATGTTTCCAGTTCTTCCATTTCTTTTCTTTCTTTCCTCCTTCTGAAGAGCTCTTGAATGCGCGCAACAGCAGATCGTCTACAAATTGCAGAAAAAGAGAACACTACTGAAACTCCTCCTCTAATCACTGAAATGGGCTATCAAAAAGGACTATAAAATAATAATTAGGCACTCAAACACACTCTCCATCAGTCTGGAACAGACACCAACATTATCCCAAATGTAAAATTACAGACTTCAATTTTTTCCATCCTGGCTTAGAACAAGGATAGCATGCAAGACAGTGGAAGGTCAAGTGATGCAACATTTTATTCCCTCTCTGAAAAACAAACTTCAGCTGTTGGCAAAAATCACATGCTATTTTATTCTCCAGTGCTACAGATATCCTCCACCCATAAGGCAGCTAAATTCTGAAGTGAAGAATCTATGCCAAAATAGATTTTTTTCAAATGTAAAATTTAGTAAGTATCTAGTCTGCCTTCAAGTGTGATTTGGTCCTTCCCCAAAATGTCATTACATGTATTTTTCTTCACTATTTCTGTACAACAAGAATTACACAGCTTTAAAAAAGTTCCTACCCACTAAGGCAAGAGATGAGTTTAATTATCTCAGCAGTGACAGATACAGATAAAGATTTCTGAGAATAACTAAGAAAAATTAGCTAAATTATATATATTGTTCTGTGAATGTTTAATTCCAAGAGTCTACTTTTTCAGTTATCTGTGAAAAGACTCCGGTTCCAAATTTTTCTTGTTTAGCTTTAAGTTTGCAGATCCCCATAATTCCAGTTATAACCAAACTGTCACATCCCAGCACCTAACTCTTTTTCATCTTTTATTCCATGTCAGGGCTGCTGTTAGCTTTAAGGTCCCAAACAGTCCAAAGAGAATGCCATTCACAAAAGGAGCAAGTACAGATTTTTGCAGAATGCAAGGAGACAAACTATAATAGGGCTTTATATCATCCTGAAAAGTAAACTAAGCCAGACTTGAAGACATTTGCAACTTCAGTATACTGCTGCCAGGCAGCTAATAACCTGAATTCATCCACAAGTAATGTGGTATGATGTCTTAGTCACTGGCCATTGATACTCTTGCAACCAGACCTTTTCCAGAAAAAAACCCACCAGATGTATCTCATAACTTGTTCTCTCAGCCGGTGGTCAGTTGAGATGTTTGATTCATTTTTGTCATAGGAGAAAGTTGAACCAAAAAAATTAAGGTAAAGTGTCATCATACAGCTAGTCAAAGAAGGAAAACGAATGCAAGTAATACAGGGTTAAAAAATCATAATAATTTTTTTAAAAGCCCCACAAAAATAATACAAAAAACCCAGAAAAAATAAAACCAGAAAGACCCTCAAAACTAACGACAAACTGTCATACCAAGACAGATCAGCTAAGACAGCCAAGCTTTTAAAACATTTTAATATTCTTTTTTTATGGAAAGTAGAGATTTGTAAATACTAGCCAGCAGATCCACTTAACAGCAGACTATCTATTGAAATACATTTCTTAGAAGTTAGTCTAACAAACAATCCCAGAAAAAATAGACTACTATGATTTCCTTGGTGAGAGTACTTTATCCTATCAAAACCTCATACCTAGCAATTTTCTAGTTCCTCCTTCTTATACACTAGATAAATATACTGTATTTGTTAGGTAGTCCTTATTATTTAACTTAATCTTCAATAGATTTAAGAAGAGGGCTCTTCACACAGTCTTCATACAACAGAGGAAAAATATCTTTATGTGCTGTGCTTTAAAGACCACAGAATTCTTCTCCTGACCATTTTACTTATATATGAAGGAAAAGTAAGGGTGGCATGTATATGCTAGACTACATAAAACACTTAGAGAAGATTTAAATGATTATTTGTACATTTTACAAATATGTACATAGATGTTTACAAATATGTACAGATGAGGTTTGTGTGAGAAAGTAAAAGCAAGAATAATGAATGTAACAACTACTCTGCCACCAACCCCACCAGTGATGACAAAGCTTTGGAAACAGCTCTTAACCACAGTAAGACCCTTCTGGTTCCAGAAGCACGCCTGCTAGCCTTACACCTATCACTTGCTATGATTGTTATTTGGGTTTTTTCAGCGTAATTATCCACGCTATTTAATGTGCAGTGAAAAAGCTGAGAAATTAAACACCATTAGGACTGACAAAGCAGTAGGCTTGTCTAGCTCTTTCTGAAGGGTTACTTGCTAAATAGCAGTAACGAGTCTCAGGATTAGGAAGCGGTATTAAAGTAACAAATTGGTAACCCAAAGTAGTTTCTTGCCTAATCTTTCCATCTTAGTATCTCTAGAAAAAATTAATGTAAAAATTCTCCTGCTTCTGAATGCAGGCATTAGAAACAACCTCAAGAATCATGCATTTTTAGATAAAAGCAGAAGCACAGAAGCAACTTTTTGTAAAAAATGTCTTTCAAATTAATTCAGCTCTGCATTTCAAAACTTGATTCTGAGTCCTATTTTAAAACCCGTGAATGGATTGATATTTAATTATCTTGTGAAATCACTGATTGCCTTCAACAGGGAGAATGCAGCCAAGCACGCACTGCTGTAACTGTGATACTGTAATTGGGCACTCTAGGAACACACTGCTAAAAGCAGGCACCTGGCAGAGGCAAGGCTTTTCCAGAAGAGATAAATATGAGTCCAACTTAAATACATTTCAGAGAAAAGAACATTAAAGGAAAAGGGATTCTCTCTGAAAGGTGTTAGTTCCTCATAAATACAGACTTTCTTAACTTTTTAGAATCACACACAAAAACAAATTAAAAAATCCAAAGTATTTGTTTTAGTGGCTTTTTCATTTTAATTTGTATTTGTGATAAGCAATTCCTGTCTCCGCCAACATAAACCTAGATACTAGCCTGATCACTTGGAACATCAGCAGGTACAGAAGCATGCTGTGCAATTTGTACTGTTCTGAAGTTCAGCCTAAGCTAAGCCTGACAGAGCTGCTGCTTCCCTTCCAGCCTGTATCCTATTCCAAGCACAAAATTTCATTATCTGACATTTATGCAGTGTGCTGGCACTCCTCAGGCAGCTCCATCAGTTGATAGTATTATGTATTCACATTCAGACATCAAATAAAGAAGATGCCCAAGAAATGTTTGGTATGGAATCATTTTAATGTTTTTATGGTAAAGAAAATGTTAGGCCTTGTAAAGCCAGTGAAACTGACCTTTGCTTTAGTTATGCCTATATACTGTAGGTAGTGTTCTTACTCCAGACTATTCAGTCCTACTGCCTAGTCTGCAGTTATAAAGCCTTTTTTAGCATGTTTTGAGACATTTTGTGCTGCCTTAGTGGAGTATCTTACAACAAAGGGAATGTGCATAGTCTTAATAAGACTGAGCCCTTGACAATGTATGGTGCTTCCATTACATCTATGGAACATGCCTTGTGGAAAGATAATTTTTAAACAGTGGTGTAGTTACTTTCAGAAGTAAGAATATAGTCACCACCTAGATCACAAGTTTTCCCCCCATTATCAGGCAGGTTTGAAGTCTTCGGAGTCAATTGTTGTAAACATTAATGATCAAAAGCCCATTTAAATTGAGCTCTAGACAAGTGGAATAGGCATTTAGAAGTGAAGCCACTATATTTTTTCAATTAAACATAAGTTCAAAAGAAAAAAAAAACAACCACAAAATCCCTGTGATGCAGATTGACCTACAGTTATGTATTTATTATATACACAGAGACATGGAAAATATGTAGACATGTAAGCTAAAAATATAAAACAAAAAGTGTCACAGAACGTTCTCTGTATGTTTAGAAATTCTGAAGTGTAATAAGGATTTCTTTCATGAAAACCTTTGCAATTTGCACAATTACATAACGAGTTCATTTCTTAAAAAACAACATGTGACATATAGCTCCTTAAAATGTTTTTTTGTGGGGTTTTTGAGGTTTTTTTGAATTCCCAACCTATGTTACTCAACAATTTCTGGCTAACTGGCCCTGTATATTTTAAAACAGCTATGCTCATCTATTAGTTAGAAGACATACAGTAAAAATTAGAGGCTCTTCATCCATAAACTGAATGTGCAAACAATCTACATGAATTCTGCTACAAACTTTGTTCCACCTGAGCTCCAGATGTTGTGGCTGCCCTAATATTCATCTGGCACTCTAGATAACCCTCTTTCTTCCAAAGGCCATTACTGCAGACTGATAGCCTCCTGAGCCAGGCAACAGCATTTGGCTGTAAAGCTCATGTTTACTTGCTTCCTTTCCCTGTCCCTCTTGCCTCAGCTCTGTAGTGAGCTCAGTATTGATTCATTCAGTATGAAGAATTTTTGCCACTTCTCTTAGGCTTCCAAATTTGCTTACACACAGACAAACATTGTCTCTTCTTGCTACACACCAGAAACCCTAGTCCCTTCTCTTCTGCTCTTTGAAGTTATGATCTTTTTCCCCTCTTGTTGCCATCTTCTCACTTGAAATATTTTCCATATCCAAAACAAATGGACCTTTGGAAGACGCTTACTACTGCTGTCAAATTTCAAGTATTAAGATCAAAAACAAGGGCAAAACAACCATGTTAACAGCACACTGACTCCACCAGAAAGCCAAAGCTTTCTGCTGATGATATAAAAATAAATGTTAAATGTTTACTATAATGTTTACATTATAATGTTTATAATGTTTACTGTTAAATGTTTACTTTCTAAGTCATTTCCCAGCCTTCCAACACATTTCAACTAACCACAGCAACAAAAAATTTTTAGAATTTCACATGATACACTGCAGAATGACAATGTAAATCAGAGAAAAATATACTGATAAAAAATTGTAATGCTGAATTCATCATTCATTTTTATATTAATTATTGCTATTCATATTAAATAGCAATATGAAACAAATACTCCCACAGGCTGTGCTGAAGGAATGAAGAACTTCATGGTAAGCATGTTGAATACAGAAATAATGCCCACAGTGAAATTTAAAGAACAAAAAGTGCACTGACTCCTGAACCTTGAAGAAAGATGCCCAGTTAAATCCATTTGAATTGAAGCTAAGATTGGAATATAAGACACGAAATACACATCTGCCTTATTTTCCTGTAGGCATTTAAAACATAGGAGTCAGGCTAAGTCCTTTATGAAAACATATCCTGAGCCTTTTCCTTTCCAGCCACACAAAACAAACACATTAATTTGCATCATTAGAATTATTTTATTTAGGGGAAATGGCACAAAGCCTTTGACAATACATCACAGTAGATAGTTTCTCCTACTTCATTGTGTGTGGCCAAAAACAATTGCCCAAATTGCCTTATATGCTCTTACTGTTAATGCACTCAAGTATTTCAAGGAAGAACATCAGATCAAGGGACGTTTTCATTTAACTTTGTTAAAAGAAATACTGTATAAGATTTAGCATGTATCTTGCTAAATACATATTACAAATACAGCTTTAATAATTATTCTCAGTTCTCTAAATTTGTTCAGGCAAAAAATGTAAGTGCTTTTTGATACATATATTCTTATATTTTGGTCCAGAACTGTGTGTTCTTTACTATCAGAAAAAGCAAGTCAGCAGCAGCACATGCAAATTTAACACCTTCCTCAGCAGCTGAATATAAAGAACTATTTGCTTTTCACAAACTACACACTTCAAATTCAATTAATTTCTATGGCACACAATAAAAAGATTAATAGGTTGTTAAATGTATACATTGCCATTTCTTTTCAATTTCCATGCAATCCATGCAGCTATATATAACTCAAGCAATATGCTCCATAACTCACAGCATTTAAAGTACAACAATCCTTAAAATGTCAGTTACATATGAAAAACAAGAACCTGATAAATCCATTATATGGCAATAAAAGGAGGAGGGGAGGAAGAAAATAATTACCTCATTATTCTATCACCTATCGCTGTTCCTCTGATATTATATCTAGTAAAGGGAACAACAACTGAAGTCATTAAAAAATGCTAGGTATCATGTTTTTAAAAGGTTAGCATCTATTACAAAATGTGCTCTATGTATTCCAACTGAGAAGACTCCTCCTCAATGTGTTAGTACATGAGACTACTTTCATTTTAGCAAAAATAATATTTAGAATACATAACAGGACACAAGGTTGATCTAAATGCAGTAATTCTTCATAGATCACAGCAGAAGTGGAAGCAGATGCATAATCATTTCCATTTTACAACCACAGTTGTTTGAAATGTTACCCTACTCCTTTAACATTTTCCAGGCTCATAGGTCAGCTTCTGTCAAAGTTGAAACAAAATTAATTCAGACACCTAGGTAGGAAAGCAGCCCTGAGAGAGCTGTTTTGACTAATTTGTGAAAATGAAGATCCATCGTTAAAAAATGCACTCTCTGTGCATGAAGAACATACATTTTGCTTAGACTGCTTTTTTCCCCTCACAGATTATAAAGTATGGTGCAAAGGCAAGCTATATCATCTATCTCTATTCTAAATAAATTTGCTGGACCATAGTAAGATTTATTGAAATGCTATGTGCATACTTCGAAACTTAACAACCTGGGTATATCGTCATATTTATAAGAGAAAGGAACTTTCCCTGTCGATTCTCTAAAACATCCAGAAGGTTATTTTCCCTATCTAGATAAAGTTCTGTTTTACAAAACAGATTCTATACTCTTTTAAATTTAGAAATATTCTGTGAAGCTCCATATACATTTATTTAAAAAAAATAAATTTATTGAGTAGTCCATTCACAATAAAAAAATTAACTCACTATCTAGGCTCTTTTTAGTCACTTTTGCTCACCATTCCTCTATGATAAGGAAGGGCTACAGAAATGACAGAGAAAGCAGTCAGCTGTCACATTATCAATTATTTATTTCAAAGAAACATCCTGAGTCAAAACTATTCCTAACTGATTCTTAGTTAACATTTAGCTTAGTCAATTTTATCAACCAAACCACTGCTGTATTTCTATACATTTTGCTGCTATTATTTTAAGTCCTTTCCAACATATTGAAGTGGGTGCAAACTTCATATTTCCGTATCTGTTGCAGTCTTCCCTGACAGTTCAACTTCAGGTTAGTTGGTGAGAAACTACCTACTCCCATGCACAGAAAGAGATCACATCCTTTGTATCTATCTGAAGATTATGTAAGAGAGAGAAAAAGACCCAATCCTTGTTTTGAAAACATTAAAAGTTGGATTTGTACCCCCCAAAAAATTCAAATAATTGAAGTTCTGTAAACAGATTTGCAACACGGACAACATTCTATTCATAAATCTGAAAATTACATCCATCTCACAAAAACTGAAGTGAGAAGAGTGGAGCTGATGCAGCAGAAGTTCTCCCTTTGTTTAACAGCAGGTACTATCAACAGAGCTATGAAAAGGGAATTTCTGCAACTTCTTTTCCTTAAGAGAAAAGTTAATTAATTCAGAGTACAGAGTCAGGTCTACCCCTCCCTTCTTAGGAAGAAAGTTGGACATCACAGTGGGAAAATTATTCAGGCATTTTTGTTTATCTTCATTTCCCCAACTGTGGGGTTTCTCTTCAATATAAACAATATTGAGTTATTAGGTATATAAAAAACAAGCCCTAAGGAATTCTAAAATTGGTTGTAGATAAAGCTAGTAATGCTATATACCGGAAAAGGATTATTATTCAAACAGCTTTCAGCATTCTGATTCAGAAGGCTACAGCCTCTTTTTAATTTTTTTTTTTTCCCCTAGAGAAAAAGTAGAATTAAACTTTTTTTTTTTGTCACTGCATAAAACAGGTTCACAAAATGTAGATTACTGTAAACTAGCCTTATAACCTTCTCCTGAAAGGGAAAAAAAACCACCAACCAACCAAGCCCCAAAGCAACATCCCCTAGATACTCTAGAGAGAAAAATCTACTTTATTACTTCTATATTAAAGCCATTGATTATCTTACAGGATAACACATTGTAAACTAGATTATTAAATAAACTTGCGAAAATGAGATTTAGTAGAAGAACTGTTAGGTAACACAATTCACCATGTGAGAAAAGAGAAAATGTAAACCTATAGAGGAAGCATACTGGTGGAGTTAGGCACCAGTGTTTCAGGCAGTTGTGTTTAATACATTGCTAACAGCCTTTGAAAAGATGTAGGAAAATGTACTCATGCAGTGCATTGAGGACATGAGGTTGGGTGACTTCATTAATACAGAGGGGACTGTAGAATGTTTACAAAAAGAGATGGATACAAATAGTATAAAATGGGGAGTGACACACTTCCGAGATTCCTTCTGGTGAAAGGTAAGAACACCCTAATTAGAAATTAGAAATTACAAAGTAGGAAAGATTTGAGTATACTAATTTATCATCTGTCTGATCACAAGCCACCACAATAAGAAAGCCATAAGCAAGAGAGAAGAAGAATGCTAACTACAGCTCACTTGTGTCTCAAAGAATCTTCTCTAGACCAAGAATAATACTTGTACCATTAATCCTAAAAAAACCCAAACCGTGTAGTGTGCATAATTCCAGTTTACCATATTCAGGAAAGAACTGGAACACAGATAGGAACCAGCATGATGGAAGGAAAACCACAATTATTTTACTGCTAAACATGAAGAAAACTTGGCACTAGGAGAGTCTGGTGAGAAAAAAACTGAAAATGGACCAGATTAACATCATTCAAGTGAAAAGCACCTGGCATGAAAAAATTATTTCAATCAACACAGTATGTTAGCACAAAACAAAGTGACTAATTTTAGTCAATTTATACCCATTATAGAGCAATGTTTTGAGGTTGCTTCCCACTCATTAAGGGGCCGGGGAGAGTTCATATAAATTTGATCAGTTTGTCAAAGGAATTATGTGCTATAACAATTGTAGTAGCAGTAGAGAGGACTTCCCAGTTCCTTTCCCTCTATTTTGTATGTGATAGAAATACTAAGAGGGCTTATATCTAGCCTTTAAAACCCCCAGTGCCTGGTTTCCCTCTGGAAATCTAAATTCTTTTGAGGCCACATAGGATGTCTTACTTTTCTTCAGGATCTCAGAGGGCATTTAGAAACTCCTGAAACCAGAAGAATAGGAGGGAATGTAATATAAGCATCTATCTGGTGGCTCAGAAGCTAAAGTACAAGACTGCACCAAAACTTCACAGACAAAAAAGCACAACAAAATTAATTGGTCAGGCATTAAACCTAAATAATGAAAGCCTGGAGGTAATTCTAAACCAGTACAGACCACACAGCAACTTTTGTCAGATTTTATTTGGGGAAAGAAAAAGGGAGCATGGGCTGAATAAAAAACTGTAATTGTATCAATTATTTAGTTGAGTGACCTTTCCTATGTGGTAATTGCTACAGAAAAAAAATCTCACTACACATGAAGAAGAGAGAAAAGCATGTCAGATGAAGTGTAACTTAAGTTGTCCCCACTAGTGGGAAATTGTAATACTACATGATACCTGCAAGTGTCATTCTTATTACATTAATACAAGAACTATCACAGCATAGAGACAACATAAGGTGCATGAAGAGAAATTAAGAATCCTGCTTGAAAACAGAAATGGGATTACAATTGCAGAGCTTTTTCACAGCTTGCTTGTCAATCACTTGATTGTAATGGATATTTGCTTTGCAGTGGAATCTCCTTCTGCCACTAGATATTTATTTAAAAAGACTTAGTATTGCATGGAAAGTTAATCCATTAAGACAGAACTTTATATGTTGGCTTTTTCATTAAAAAAAGTCATTAAGTGAGCAGAATGATTCATTCATGCTACGCAACAAGCAGCCACTTGACTGCTCTTTTTTTCACTATTGACAATGTGGTGTTTTGTGACTCTTTTTTTTAAACTGCAAATCATTCAAAACCTTTTCTACACAAAACTATTAAATTCTGATTTCTTAATGAATACATATTGGATTGTTTCCTGTGAAGAATTATCATTACTAGTGTAAGAAATTAATAGCAAGATAACACTGCCTTTGAGCAGGATAGGACTAAAGCTAAGGCATCTGGCATTAGGTTGCATAACATCTAAAAAGCAAGTAAAAAAGGTATTTTCTGAGGTCTAACAACAGAGATGTTGCTTAATTATTACAGCTCCTAAGTAGTCCAAGAATAAAAAGTAGTGAACAAAGCCATCATTAGTTAACTAAATGATCAAACAAGTACACACATCTGTTTATATTTTACATGAAAAAACACACAAACTTACTAAACGTGTCTTTTTAATGACAACTAGTAGACTACCTTTTGTGGGTTTTTTACTGCCATACATACTGATATTCAACAAGCAACATAAGGAAAAAGATTATGAAGTTTCTCCTTCAGAGAAACAGAAGTAAGAATGAAAAATTGAATGCATCAGCCTTCATATAAGCACTACAAACACAGCACTGGTGAAAAACAACAATTAAAAGCTCTTGCTTTGCCAAGGTATGAATACCTAAAGTACAGCTGAAAGAAAATGTAGGTCCCTGTACACAGATTTATGAACTTTGTGTATTTATGACTACAAGGAGAATAATAATAAACGAACTGCAAATATTTAGCACTGGGATATTCATCAGGCAAGAAATAAGCTCCAGCAAATATTAGTTCTGTAGAAGCTTGCCCAACTAGGAAAGAAAATAGCTACAAATATCTTACATATAGATAAATCAGACTCAGCCATCAATCTCTTGGCTAATTGTCAAGTAACAACTTGTTTTAATTAAGGATTTGAGACACGGGTTTTTAGATCTTCCATTAAAAAAAAACAAAATCAAAACAAAAGAAAAACAAACCCTTTTGGGCAAGCAATAGCAGAGATAAGTAGTACCCTAACCTGTGTCCTGGGCCTCCTCGATACCTTGCCCCTGGGATCAGAACAGGATCATCATCACTATCATCAGTTTCTTGGAGAGCTGATGTCCTGGTAGAGGACTCATCTGGAGTTGCAAGCCCTGAGGATTCTGGGTGTGGCTGAGGTTCATCGTTTGCAGCAAGTGAATTGGCAGTGGATTCAGTACTTTGACTCAAAATGTCTTGATTCAGGCTTTTTTCACTGGAGGCTTCTTCCTCTGTGTTTCCAGAGACAGCATCAGCACTGGGGCCATTTTCTTCTGCTTGGATTTCAGAATGCTCAGGACCAGGGTTATTTGATACAGCTAACAGAAGATGTTGGGGAAAGTTCAGTCACAGCATTAACAATTATATCACATTTCAGAAGAAATAAATGGTCACAGAAATTAAATTATGCATGCTGAATTTATATTGAAAATTTAATTCTTGATTCTCAACTTCTTCATATAACTACATAGTTCAGAGAGTACAAATACATACTTGCTTCTGCTGTCTCTACAGTTTCATCTGCAGTTTTCAATTCTTCAGCACTTGCATCTTCTTTGTGAGCTCCTGAAGTAAACAACTTCATATTAAATCCCATTATTCCATTCAGATGCATATCTATATTACAAACAAATCTAAACAATAGTAGCACTTCTGAATCAAGTCAATCAAAGCAGTCCCCTCTAAAGTCCACCTCACTTTACTGGAACCTCTGCTGCTAATCACATAAAAGTCAGTATACCTACAGTTTACCTAGTTGCCCAAGTCAATGCACTAAGAAAGCACTTCTTTGTTCATTAATAAATAACCTATGCTGTGAGAACTTTACCTGCAAAAATAGCATTGATAATTTGGAAATGTATGTTGACTAAAAGCTATTATTTCTGAAGACTGAAATTAAGTTATCCCTCTATCTAAAGGGATTTTAAAAAAACAAACAAAAAACCCATAGCATACATTTCTCTGGAACCAATCATATTACTTAGCTGTTGGCAATTAATTGAGCAAGAAAATGACATGTAACAAAATACAGTGAAAGCTTGAAAGAAATGTAACAAAATACCCAGCACACATTTATGACCGCCAAGAGCAGTTCTATTTTTCAGTCCAAATGGGAGCAGAATATGTCCTTAAGGAAAAAGAATTAGGATTTCATAACTAAAGACAAGATAAATTTGTTTATATTCATTTGCAACTATCTCAACTTGGTATCTTTTTATTTCAATTATGGCTGTATTATGCCTTTCTATGCACATACATGATGTTCCCATTATGTTCAATGGCAGTCATGTACATATAAGAGCAGAACTTTAACCTTAACATAACAAAAATAATGCTTTATCTTACTTGTTTCTTCATCTGCAGGCCCTGATTCTTCTGAAGCTTTTGTTTTGACAGAGTCATCTTGGCCCTCAGTTTTGCAATGACTTCCACTCCCTCTAGAGCTTGAATTTGTGCTGCTCCTGGACACATATCATGTAAGAAAAACAGAAACAAACACCCCAACAAATTAAAACCAATCTGATTAGATAAGATCACAGCAATGGCACAGCCTGACCATCATCTTTCTCACTGTTATCTCACAATTCAATAGCTCCTGGCAGCAACTAAGAACCCTTCACATCAGTTTCAAAATTCTTTTATGAAGAATTCTCACCACTCATACCCTGTTTCTCTTAACTATTTTTTTCTTTTCCAACCTTTAAGGGATTCCTTCATTGCATTCCAAAATAGTGAGAGAACACAAAAAGTCTTTGCTCTCTTTCACTACTTGCACATTTTAAACATGTATAAATGAGCTGATGTCTTATTACCAATATTACAAACTGTCAGCTGATGACTAATACATAATCTTTTCCTATTCAATTATAAAACTGATTCGGATAATACTCTCCAGGTTCTTCACCATTAACTGCCATTCCTTTACCTTTTCAAAGTTTTGTTATTTCTCAAGATTTATTATGATCATGTGTTTGAGATTCATGCTTAGATAATTATTGTGGAACATCGATTTCTGTTTACAATAACGAAACTTATTCATGAAATATGTAACGCTGCTGTTCTGAATGTCATCTAAATAATGGTTTTATATTGTCTAGAAAACCTTTTATTTTAGGAAATGCAAAGCCTCCCTCCTGAGCTCCCCCATTCCCTCCTGTCCTACATCTGTGCCCTGAAACTCAGGTAACTGCTGGACAAAAGTGGAAACAAATATGACTTATGACAATTATGGGTATGATTCCTGAGAATTCAGACTTTCCTGTTACAAGTGTGTTACCTGTGTATGTGTTGTTATTAAACTATTTTATATGCTACATTGCTAGAAGCAGCACAAATCATGCTTCACCTAGATTCTTGAGAACCTAGTCTTGACTCCAGTGGTTTTATTTTTTACATTAAATGAGAGCTTTTACCCATCTTGTATATTTTTTAGCCCTTACAGTATTTCTTTTAAATCAAACTTTTTCAGTGTTGGTTCCAAATGAACAGACAAGAAGAATATATTACACACCAAGTCAAGTATTATTCCTATTTTGTGCCTCATACAATTCCTTTTATGAACTTAATCACAGTCTAAGCACCAAGGTTTTTTACTCTTAGAAATCTACTTTTTAGCTCAACAAACTAGTGTTAATTTACATTCATATATTAATATGTTTTAATTGTTATTTCAGTGTTATTTTTCACACCAGTAGTTGCATGAAGAGCATGGTTTTGAGAGAGCAAAATAACACCTTGTGCCTTTATTACATTAAGCTCTACTACATGCTTCCATAGCAGGTTTTGTTTGCTCAGTTCTCTGCATAAACTGTCTTTGAACCTCTGCCATTTTGAATCAGTTTTCTTGAAAGCATGATGAAAATTGCACATAGCATGCTAAGTCACAAAGCAACTGGTCCCAGCTGTGGTATCTAGGATCATACTTGCCTTTCTAGTAGTTGCATTATATGGAGAATGAAGTCACTGGTGGGTCCATGTAGTCATCCATTTAATTTCCATGACACTCCCAAGTTTCAGATTATATTTTTGTCATTTGTCTTCAGCTGCACCCTACTTCTGTCTCTGAATTCTTCAGCACATTCTTTTTAGTCTCTAAACTGACAATGCATTTCCACTTTGTCATTCTAGGAAGTCTTTCTTCCTATCACTACCCACACTACACTACTGACTACAAAAGCTCCATTAAGTTAGCTTACCATGACATTCGGTTTCTCGATTGATTTATCTCTCCTACCTTGAACAAAAGTTCAACACATAGCAAAGTATCAAATACTTTCCAGAAATGCAGTTGGTTTCTCTCTATTACAGTATATGTTTCTAGAACCCATTATTCTGTCAAAGAAGGTATTGAATCATGCACAATAAAATTCCCATAATTTTGGTTTATTTCCCATGTACTGATTGTTTTAATATACCTTTTTATCAGAACTGTCCTAAAGCCTTAAGTATTGCTACCATTAGTCTTGAAAGATCATGTTTGGTCCTTCATTCTCCTTAGGTATTACATTTGATGTTTGTTATTCATATAGTGCTAACATTTGGCCTAAGAGATTTGTTAAAACACTTGCTACTAGACAGAATGCACGCATGAAATTAAATTTTAGTAGTTTTCACCTAGTCTTTACTTTTTCAATTACAGATTTTTGTAACAATCTCCATTCCCTGTATGCTATAAATTTTCTCAATATTGTTTTTGAGGCAGTTGTTAATTCAAACCTTCAGAATCACACCATTAACTGAAGTGTAAAATGCATTTTTCAAATTTTGTTTTAAAATAAACAAAGTGTTAATGTTGTTTGATAAGATTTGTTTTCTATGATACAGTAGTAGGAATATTTTATTACATTAAAAAAGACACTTAGAATAAACAGACAAAACGTGTTAATGCTCTGTTCCTCTTGTGAAATTTGCTGATCCTAAAACATTAAAGTAAGATGACTACAAATTTAAAAAAAAATAATTAAAAGCAATACAGTAAAACTAATTCTTTAAAAAGCTTCCTGGATTTGAGCAATAAATAGAAATACAGTCTGATAGATTGCTTGAATGTGTCACAGTATTTCAGATTCACATGGGAAAAGTTTCCATTCTTGTGAAAATGCACAGTTCACTGTTTAAATGGTATCTATGGTAAACGAGTGTTAGTGATACGTGCTAATCAATAACCAGTCAAAACAAACCCTAACTGCTTACCATTCATCAGTGAAGTCCAGTTTTATTGTGCTTGTAGTTGTTCCTTCTGTACTGTAGTGCAAACTTAAAACTGGTTCACCTGTTCCTGTTCGTGGCTTATCACTGTCTGTAAATATGGGGTTGATAAAGTTTGGATGAGGATCAGTAACATACATAAAGCTGTTATAATTCTGAAGATTAATTATCCTAACAATGGCCAAATGTGGTAGTAACATATACAATGCCTATTTAAGATCTCTTACAATCCACACAAAAAGTTTAAAAGTTTCAGAGTAAACACACTAAATTTGCAATGCTTTAAAAATGGCCTAAAATTATTTATAAGAGCAAACAAAGAAGATGCTGTCCTTCAACAAGCAGATAAATAAAATTACAGATGGCTATGTGTACACAATATTATCCTTTATAAGCAGATCCTTTTTCTGTCAAGTATATTATTAATAAGAATATAAAATGTTTTTGGAAGTGATGTTCCATCTTTTTTGCTCCAATAAGTACAAGAATAATAATAAAAGATCCAGATACAATCAGTGGTCTAGAAAAATCACCGTCCCTTTTACTTTTTTTTCTTACTTAGAACCCTGCCAACTACCAATATCCTTAAACCTGCTCCAAATTATCAGCTAGTTTTCAGTAAACCACTGTAAAGTCACATTCTAAGAGCCTGAAATAACCTGAGAGATTTTTTTAAAATTCCATATTACAACAACTGTAAGCGGAAGGGGAGTCCCTGCAAGACAAATTATGCACAAATTCTAAAAGCAACAGAGTGAATCACACTGAAAAGCACTGCAAGTCTGCCAAGCAACTGCTGCATATATAGTTTTAAGGATGTTCAGTGGGCTCCTTCAAAACAGAACTGCTCAGTGACATCCATCCACCCACCACCCTTGAGTAAAAGTAACAGTCACAATCTTAATTTACATGCATAGCAGAAATGCCATTAATACTGAAGTTGGCCTTGGGCGATACTAAAAAGTTAATGGAAAGTATGGCCTGATGAAGCCTCACTACACAGGTGCTGTTCTCTCAGAATGCAGACAGGAGAGTTTACTTAGTATGAGGCACCCCTCAAGTGACCACTGAGTAGCCTTGCTTTTAACAAATGATGAGCTTTTTATCTCATGACTCTCTGGGAAAAACCATGCCATATTTCTTTGGTTTACAGGGTACAGAAATTTGACTATAACTGCAGTATTGTCAGCAGGCTGACACTTTTATAATAAAGTAAAAGCTTCAGGTAAACATCTTTGGTTAAATATAAATTAAAGTCTATTATTTGATTCAAGCACAAACCTACAAATTCCCTCCCTCAAGTGGCTACTATTAAAACAGTAATGGCTATCATACTGCCACAGGATTTTCATTTTTAAAAGAACACAATTAGGTTTTAGAGCCTATGAAGTAGCACATAAGAATTTTAAAACTTATGCTTGTATTTCTAACCTGCTGACAGGCAGAAGCCCACTCACAGGATAAGAGTGATGATCAGCTGTTCCAAATAACTTTAAGTGTGTATTTCTACATATTCTGAAGTTAAATTAAAAACCAAAACACACCCACACACACAAAAAAAGGAAAACAAAACTTATGTGAAAGAGAATTAGCCAATTACAAGTATGAACTTAATCCTACATTTGATGCAAATACAAGCTCATAGACTCTCTAAGATAAAGCTTCCAGTTACCCTTTTGTTAGAGTGAAGCGAATCTAAAACTGATCAAAAGCAAGGTTTTCAATTCCTGAACTAAATAAGAAAAGGAACAAATATAAGAAAATATTTAACAGTGATACATATAGATATTCTGAACAAAATAACTAAACATGTGTTTTCTTCATTTTTGGCAACCTATCAGCAAGCATATTGTAGTTTAAAAATCTCTTCAAGCTTTGAACATCCCTTCCTAAACAAGTACAAATACCAATCATTCCAACATAATGCACAAGTCGTCAGGAGCTGGACACCAAAATAGTAAAAAACCACATAGCTGAAGATTTGTTCACCTTCCTTGTAAGAGGTACAGACAAGACCTATCTTTGAACGGGGACATAACAAGACATAACTTTGAACTTTACCCAGATAGGTAAAGACAGACAAATTACTATCTTGAATAGTTCAAGACAGCCACCAAGCAACTGTTACACTGTAACTTGATGCTGCTATACAACATTTGCTCCAGCACAAATCTAATTAATGTCACTGACCAAAGTAACCAAACATTGCTCTCCTATGATGAACCTAATGAATATTAGGCTTGTTTTATAAAGCTCAGATTGTATTGTCATAACAGTGCTTTCCTGTATTAAATTCTCAACATCAAAAAACTTAACCAAGACTCTACTTTGACCACGCTTACAGTGAAAACTGCTCATATTTATTCACATCCAAAGAGTGGGAAGAATTGCTATAGAGTTATCCAAAGAGAGCACTGGCTGAGAAATTAGTTTTACAAATTTCAGGAGATGGAGAGCTTTTAACTATATTTTGGAATAGCTTTTTTTTTTTTTTAAAAAAAATATCTACAGTAACACGAGCTACAGTTTAGACTGGGTCAGGTTGTTTTTTTTTTAAACTAGCTTTAGGGCATGAAGTAAACACTAATAAGAATAGGAAACTTTTTAAAAAGACAGATGAGACAAGAATTTGATATTAAACTGCACAGAACTAGTTGTGTAGTTCACTATCTGACATTAAACTTACACTGCTAATGAAAGCTAAATGGGAACCTCTGTGTTGAAAAGCTAATAAGGTTTTTGCCTAGCAGATAATTGAACATTCTTTTAGAGAAACCACATAAAATCCGGAAGTCATGAACTCTTTTGTTTTCAAGAAGAACAATGTGATACTGTTCTCTTTCACTACGGGGTTCATTCCACCAGGCCAGATCTACTTCACATTGATAAAAATGAAGGGAAGAAGAGGGAAAGTTGTACAGCTTCTGTGGTTTAGGGAAGAGCTATTGCCAGAACTATTAATATGATTGCAAGCTCTAAGAGGGTAATAACTGCTCCAAAAGAAAGCTGCAGCTTGTTGACACCTTTCTAGACTCTATTCCAAACTCCTCAAAAATATCTTGAAACTTTACTTAGCTTTTACAGCCAAAGGCATTATACTTCAAAGGTAGTAGCAATGACTTAAGAGTTATTTTATAAGCAACCCTTATCCTAGAAGAGACACTCTGATTGAATGGTCCATTCTACAGGTGTCTACAGTAGGAAGACATAATTTAATCAAAAACTATTTTTTAAAACACATACCTGACAACTGAAAGTGATACCCCTCATACACATTTTTTCCCTTAGAAAATGCACCTGTACCACTGTACTTCCACAAAGATTGGAGCTAAGACTGTGAAGTGCTAAGTCCATAAAGACAGATTTACAGATTGCATTACCTAGCTGAATACAAATGCTTCCCTACTCACTATTCTATTAGCAACCCCACAAGAAAAGGATAGGCGAATTTTTATGAAAATTTTCCAAAATAATTCCTATCTGGTACTAATCACCACCTCACAAGAAAATCAGCTATGGAAATCCTGAAGATAAGGTTATATTCTGTGTGAAAACCAAAGAGAATTACTACTGAAGTACTTATGATTCAAAGACTAGAAAAATAAGTGGTGTATTTCAGAAAATAGGAATTCCATGGGAAGGCTTAACATATGAAAATTTATCAGAAGCAGCTGAGTTCAGAGGGAAGGGTGAAGATTTCTTTATCTAGTGAGGAAAACAGAACAACGTTACACTGATACCAGTCAGTGTAAGGCACAACGCTGTTTAAAAGGAAGACCAGCCTAACATACAGCCCAAGGCACAGAGTTTTCTTTCTCCAGATGATTCTTACACTAATTAGAGGCAGTACTGCACTTTACCGAAGGAGGCAGTAGAGACCACAAGTTAGAAGGAGCTAACCCTGCCATAGGTGACACACCGGTTTGTCCTGAGCCGGTTCAGGTATCTGTGATGTGGCATTCAACAACCCGCGATGGACATCACTGTAAGAGATCATTCAACCCTTGCACTTACTTGGAAATATCTAGAAATGCCACTAATCACTATGACTTCTGAGTATCCAGGAAGCAGCAATAAGAACTAAATATGTGTATACATCCCATTCCACTTCAAACTAAGGAAGCTAGTTCTCTGGCTCTTCATACCAGTTCACACCAGTGCCAGCAGTACTGTACAGTCATAACACTGCCTGTCACCACAAAAAATACAACAGTCACCTTCCATTACTACAATCACAATTCAAAACCAAAACATAACGTAGCAAAACAAAACAAAAACTTAAAACCCAGTACAGAACACTGTAATCCATTTGAAACCATTCGGTACAACTGTGAATGACTTACAGCTTCTGCTGGACTGCCAGAATAATGACATTATAAATTTATATGTTTGTAGTAAGTATCAAAATATCGTTAACCTTAGAAACAGTCTTAAAACATAAATGCCAAAAAAAGCACCCGGCCCAACAGAAGATAGCTGATTCAGTACACCTTTATAAAACAACCTTGCCATTTTCCCGTATTGTTGAACTTGTAAGAACCTCAGCAAACACATGGGCTTTCTATGTTAATTCTAGTTTATTCTAGTCTCATCAAATAATGCTTTATTCTGTGTTCATACCAGAGAGCATAATTTGGCCACTAATTAGAAGAAAGTTTTCCAGCTAAACCTGACGATCTATGTAGACTACTGAACCACTATTAACTAGCGAATTACACATGGAAGTTTAATGTTATTTCATCATAAAATGTAATTCCACAAAATGAATTTGTCAATATAAAACAATATTCTGGCATCCTAAAATAAACTATAATCCCAGCAGTTAGCAAGCAAACTATTCAGAAATGGGATTTTGAAACAGCATTCTAGTTTAGAATGTGAAACAAGATGAAACAGGCAGCTCTTTTGTGGGATTTGAGCTCTTAAATCTCTACAAAGGCTTTGATACGGAAGTAAGCATAATGCAGAGTGTATGGAAATCTATTTTTAAATTACCATCTATCACTCATTAATTATTCAGGGATAAATATTCACTAAAGATGACATTGGTTCAGCTGGAATAAGGTCACCTATGGCCCACTTCACTGCTCACAGAAAAGTGAAGACTGATGAGCACAGAGAAAGTTCACACGTGTTCTTTCTACCACCAACCCACAGGGCATCTGCAGAAAAACACTAGTACTTGTTTAGAGGAAAGGACAATGGGAAACAGGTAAGATGTACCTAGCTGCAATAGGTGCTCTTGAATTATTCAAAATGTGCATGTGTAACAAACCTGCACATCTTTTTTGCACAAGATAAATCATTTTGGCCTTAAATGATTTAAAGTTACTTCAGTCTTGACATTTGCACTTTGATCAAAGAACCACCATTCAGAAAAAGACTGCTTAAAGAATGTTTTGCTTTGCATTTAAAAAAATACTCCAAATGTCTGCAGAGTACATAAGATATTTACTGTACCTATAATGACCACATTAAGAATTGAGCATAGGATGGCTTTTAAAAACAATCAACCTTACTTTGTTACTTGTATAAAGAATTAAATAATTAATGAGTTTCCAGCATATCTGCTTACAGAATTCTACTTTATGTAGATGAACAGCATTTTAGACTGCTTATCATTATGAAAGGCAATTTTAAAAGGAAGCATTGCAATCAACTATGGCTGGGTATAGCGCATTTCCTGTCACACGCACCCTGTTGCTCATCAAGTGACATGGATCCAAGCTGTTTGTTAACCACAGAAGAAGGAGAATCTGAAACAAAAACGAGATTTCAACTTAAAACATAAGCAGCAGAGAACTGCACAGCAATGTCATGATCATATGTTAGTTTAAAATAAAAAATAAAAAGCAGCAACACAAGGAAGCTTCAGTTTTGTTTTATAAGCAGCCAGCCATATTGCATTTTCTAGGCATGACAGAAGCAAAGCCACTTGTTTTGAATCAGTGTGTATTTCTTTAGGTAGTCAATGAATAACCTGAAGCTTGCTGATATGTCAGCATTAAAAATGCCTGTCCATTACCAAAGTTTTTACTATGTTCTTAAAATTTCTAACATGCCAGGAAAAACACTGGACAGTCATGACTCCTAAAGCCTTTGCTCCAGTTACCATATGATGCTGGTGTTTCAAACCATCTGCTAAATGGAAATTTCAGAATATTTATACTTCAACAGAAAACACTCAGTGGCATATCAGTATCTTCAATATTTATACCTATGAGCATAAAATGTAACAGATGAGACTGTTTACAGACATAACAGCATATAGACTGTTTTTAAAATGTTAAGGCACCAAAATACACCCCATCCGTGACAGTCTGATAGTCTGATAATTCTGCATTCCTAGATGCTACACTTTTGAAACACTGATGACTGAGGCCGTGTTCCTGAGTTTATCACAGCACCATACCAGTCGGTCTTAAAAAAATGTTCATCTAATCACAGGAAAAAAAAATATTAAAACAAAACAAAACCAAAACACAAAACACCCAGCAGTTAAGTGCGTTTTCTTCCACTGGACACTACCAGTTAATAACCATCACCAGCTCTGCATTCATTGTGCAAATGACAGATGCAATGTTCAATGTCTTCTGTGATTTTCCCTGTCACCTCTGAAGATCAGATCTTACTTTCGTATTACCGTAAGATGAGCTGATGTACATAAACTAGTGCAGTATTTCAAAGATATGGCAACCACATCTTGGTTCCATTTGTTAATCTTCTGTTATAAAAAAATTAATGTTATTTTAAAAGGATTTAATATCCTGTATTATACACTGAGTCATAGTCTGGCAACATCACAGCTGCTAAAGGAACTTTAACATAAAGTTAAATCCTATACAAGGCAAGGAATGAAGTAACATACTCACTTCTACAGGAAACTCACTTCCAGGTTTGGGCCAGAATCACTAGTGTGACCTATTCTGTAGTACAGCCGTAAAACCTGCTAAGTTGACAAAAGCTGTTGTAAACAGAAATCCTCAAATGATACTCCATCCTCAGCCATTAGTGCTAGAATCAGTCTGTTCCTTCATTACACTGATATATATTGCACAGGGGAGGAGGAGTGAAGAACAAAGACCAGAAGATTCTGAGGCAAGCCCAGTCTGTTTTTGAGGCTGGCTTGTTTTGGTATCTGGGCTTACACACTTTAACTAAGTAACTAAGGAACATAAAATGGGCTCTCTTTTGTTTTCACCTTTGTTTAGCCATGCCCATGTCTTGTACAAAACACACCTAAACCAGACCACAGAATCTGTAATCTGATTTAGATGTGACAAAGCTCCTAAGTATGAGACTTGTAACATGAATTTATTTCACTTTCCAAAACAGTGCCTTAGACATAGTTCCTAATATAGAAGTATTTACAGCAGAGTTTTTCAATAGAGTAGTGACCCACTTCTTAGAATGTAAACCAGAGCAAAAAAGATGGTGTGAAGATGCACCATGCCGCAAGATGATCTACTCATATTCTAGCTGATTCAGCACAGGAATCAGTACACCTCTTCCCAGGGCAGGTTGGCTTTATTATCGACTCAAGAGTTATGAAGCCTGTGACTTGGGATTATGTTGTATCAAAAGTTTTAAAGAAGGTCTTGGACAGCAGGCTGAGAAGCCTAAAGCCAGAAGACAGTGATCTTCAGTCACGCTCTGTTCTTGCACTGAAATTCTTTCTATAAGCTTATTTATCCTGTTTTAAAAGGCACATCATGCTGCCAAACATTTTACTTAGCTGGAAAAGCTAATCTCATCAGCTCTTTAATTCAGACCACAATGAACAGAAGAAATATGACTAAACTTACATATTTTAATTATAAATGTAAGAAATTACATTTGCTACTCTGATCAGCAGTTGTAAATTGTATTAGGACCTCACATTACACAACAGTAAGTAGGAAGCAGGCATGCTTTACCATGTGCATCATTCAATCACAGCTGGTGAAAATGAAAATTTTTCAAGGCAGTAGTCCATACAAGTGTAGGTTTAAATCTCTCACATTTCAGTAATATTTTGATATCATCTTACTTTGTGAGTGTGCTTCACTTGTAATATGAGAATTTTTAAACACAGTTCCTAAAAATTCCAGTTGCCATGGTTAAAAGTTCAGTTTCTAGCAATTTCAAACTCACTTTTTTTTATTTTTTCAAGTCTCCAGAGGCCACAGATCACCAGCACCCCTAGAAGTGGCACTGCAGTCTGGAACTGCACACCTAACATGGGGAAATAAACATGACCAGGAAACCAGCCTAGGGAAGTTCAGGTAAATGCCTCTTTTTTTAATATATGGCTTCGTTTTGTAAAAATTCTGAAAAAGTCCTTCAATAATTTCAGATAAAGCTTTTGAAAAAAGTATTACCAAAACTGTGCCATATAGTTAAAAAAACAAACAAAAATCCAAACTCTTACCTGAACCTTCACAGGCTGGGTCTACATCCCAATGCAGTTCACCACTGGTTGTAATGTCACCAGTACATTCTAAACTGGAAGACCACTTAAAGAGGGAACTGGAGATTCATAAATTTGGGAAACCTCAAACAGAAAATAGAACATAATTTTAAAGTCAGTTTTATGCTGAAGGTTTTTCCTAGCTTTTGGCCAATCAGCACCTGACTTCATCAAAATGTTAGCATGCCATCCCTACTATTTTGGTTAAAAAGCCTTCCTCTTTGTATCACTGTAACACCAACTCCAGTGAAAGTCAGGTTTGAAGCAGCAAGACCTGCTTTTTAAGTTCCATTTGTTAATCTTCTGATTAATTTATCTTAATTTAATTTATTCTGATTAATTTATCTTAAATTTCTGATATTTATAGTGGACTTCACTCTAAAAAAAAATCAAATAGTTGTTTTAATACATAGAAATAATTACTTTTCACAGTGAATAAGCTCTCAGTTATATAGTTTGGACTTCAGATAAACATTTCTAAATCTGTGTGTTCTACAAAGAATGCAAAGAATTTAGTAAAAGAACCCTGTAGTCATCACCTTGTTCTTCATAGAAAGTACTATTTCTTCTCCTTTAAGGACACTGACTGTACAGACCTTTAAGACAGCTGAAGTTTAGATGAAGAAAAAAAAAAAATAAAAAAAAAAATCAAGTCTTACACTGAATTTCCCCAAAAATAGCAAGTGTAAAATATACAAGTTTTACCAGGGTAGGGACCAACAACTTTCATCTACAAGAACACTGCTACAATTGTTTTTCTTGTTCTCCTCCTGCAGGTAACAGGCATTTATGGTCCCTGTCCCTAAGATAAGCACAAAGCCCCTGAGAATTTACTGGTTTCCAAACATTCTGCAAACTTGCTGTAGAATTTTGCAGTGTGGGAATCTATTCAAAATGTAGTAACTACATATTGTAACTGGAGTACTAGCCACTGATGTGGTTATGGTGAAGTAAAGCTGTGAATACTTGACACAGCCCTTTTAAGTAATTTAGCCATGCCTCAGCTGTCACAGGATTTAACGGTAGAAGAAACACTTCCAGACATTACTTCTTCACACAGAATATGCTGATTTTCCACACAGCATGCAGCTTACTCATTTTTACATGGTGCCATGACAAAGTCTGCTTCAAATTTATGCCTCAGGGTTTACCTCTTCATTCATATGCATGCTTCTATTCTAACTTTCTAACTTTCTCAAACACCTCCAAGGCTTTCTTGTAATAATTTCTAATCTCAATATGAGAAAGAGGATGGTGAAATAAAAAGTCACTCTGTTCAAAAAAGCAAAACGTATCTGGGGACTTTGGCTTCTTTCAAGTATTTCCAGTATGCTTACTGTAAAACCATAGCATCTAAGAGTGCCAAAATTCTGTTTGACTGATTCATTACTCTGATGGAGAACATATGCTAAACCAAAGCCAAGTTTTAAATGTTACTATCTGATACAATTAACACCAAAATGCTTTCAAGTGTGTAAGTACCTTACTTTATTAAGAAGGTGGCAATTTCTTGCTCAACTGCTCTAACAAACATTGCACACACCTGATACCATGCACCTAGGAAACTTTCTCCATACAGTATCATTTAGCTATATAATCCTAACATGTTAGATAAATGAAAACTGTCAATATTGCTCTTTCCTTAACCATGTGATGATAAACACCACCACATGCAAAGTAAGACAAGCAGCAAATGCATTAACTGTCTTGTTCTGGAAGAGAAGCATCTCAGCCAACAGCAGCAGCACAAACTATAACTACATTAGCTGCTCAAGAAACCTTGACAAATGACAACCTGATGTCTGAGGGTCCTGTGAGGAGCCCTTAGAGGAGGGCTGATCAGAGGATGACGACTGTGGCGCTGAACCCTCAGCTAGCTCTCGCTGTCTCTGTTGTTCTGCCTTCTTAAGCCTCAGGCGCTGCAGACCCCTACGGATTATAGCTAACTCAGGTCCCATTAACTCTGACAAACAGGGAGGGGGGGAAAAGAAAAATATGTAAAAGAAATAAGCATTGAACATAAAATACACAGAACGGGCAGGGGAGAGGTCGGGTGGGGAACGGGGACTGACCAAAGAGAGAAGCAATAGATACTAAATGTAATTACAGTGAAAAAAAAAAAAGTAAATGATTTACCAACATCCAGAAGTTACAAAAAATATAATATTTGAATTGGTTTTTTCCATCTTGAATGCATCCATCATGGGACTTTAAAGTTCAGGATTCACATCATACAATACAGCCCCCTCCCCATCTCTGACACTTAAACCATTTAACAAAGATTTATTTAACAAAATAGATCCTGTCTGATTCAAAACAAACAACAGAAGTATTCATTTGCACGGTCATAACACGTGTAACAAATTTGAATATTTGTGATGTAAAACTATGCAGCTGTGTAAGTTTTTAAAATTAATGTGATAGCTTCCTGATAGGAAAAAAAAACGAAGTACAATTTTGATAAAAACAAACCTGTGAAAAGAAAAACTGAAACAATGGAAACAGGTGGAAGAATAGCACCCATCTAACAAAAAAATACACTTTACTATGACATCGCTTTTTATCTCACTTTCCTAGTGGGTGAGCTTTCACAGTCTGAACACACTGTTAAGTGGTCCTACAGAGAAATTTATTAGATCATAAACAATTCTTACAAACATTCACTTAACAGACTCTTCTTTCAGTTCCATCTTCAGAGACTTAATAAATTTGTCTTAATTCATTTATACCACTTTGGCATGTACCAGTCCACTGTCTGTTTAACAATATTTTTTGCAGACTGCTATAAAATCAGGTGTAAACTAGGTCTTTCCATGCTCTTTGCAGATTTCCTTCACTTACAAAACTGCTGTACAGCAAGAATTTCTCTTTATACAACACAGATTGTTTCTTTACTGGCAATAGCTGAAACACTGACCTGAACGACTGCTGAACTATACTCATCTGTAATATAGTAGAGTAGAGAAGCTATTTCAGACTCAGATGTTCATATCAAAAACTCTAGGTTGTTCTGCTATGAACTACTAGCCTAGACCTGTTCTGAAAGTATTTATATCAAGGCAACTCTGGATTATTTTGTAGATGTAAGAAAATCTATGAAGGGGAAAAAAAAACAAAATAAGAAAAAAAAAAAAAATCAGTACTATGAAATGTTAAAATACTAGAGAGCATTACATTGGCATATAACCTCCCATTCAAGCAAAAGCTTTACAAATGTTCTGTAACCATTATTCACTTACTGAAGCAAGCAAATTTTAAATTTGCTTTCATAAAAAAAACCAAACCCAAAGACAGAATCCAGTCATTCAAAAATTAGTGGCAGACACCAGTTAATATTGAATAGTCATAAGCTCTAATGTCCTCAGTACCATATTACTTCTGGGAAATAAATCCTGCCAGTTTATGGATGATGAAGCGTAACAGGAAGGAAAAATATGTACTTCCTAAAAGAAATATGGCAAAGACATTTGCTATGAATGTGTCATGAACATTTATGGAAATTAGAACTCTAAACAGTGTAGAAAATGCTTTTAAGGAAATTCCAGTTATGTCTAAAATTGCAGTTTTCAGTACTAGTTGCTGACTCAGTTCCACTTGGTCCAGGGACAGAATTTAAGATGTAACAAGAACAATTAAAAATGTAAAGAGATAAATACTGTCTTGAATATGTTCAGTGACAATACCTTTTAACACATTTCAGAATCTCTAAGCAAATTTTTATTTTGCCAGCAAATGGAGTGAGGAAACAGAAATGGAAAGAAAAAAAAAACCAACACAACTCAAAATCCAACTACTGCCACCATGCCATTCAAAATTTAAAAGCAAAGTTAACTTGTAAATTTGTATTGGAACATATACTAAGATTAAGTTTTGCCCTAATTAGTTAATTGCTCCCCTACCTTTTCTCCTGAGGGTATCAATGTATATCTTGAATATCATTTATGGGGGAAAAAAAGCATTATTATATTTTACAGTTTGTTGTATCCGATGCTTATTCATGGTTTAAATGTATAGCATTGTAAAACTAATGTAAAAAAATAATTAATGCTTCCCACTGAACAGGCCAAGCAGGACAAGAAAATGAATGTTATTTTTTCATTAGTGACAAGCATGAAAATCTCCAGCAATTGTTCTGCCTCATTACAAAAAAAAAAAATTTAAAAATCCAAAGCTATGGACAAGAATTGGATACTAAAATTTTACACTGATCTTGTTAATTATTTGCAACTTAAATTTTCCAGTGATGTTCTTCTACAATATACATTCTGGAAAAAAGATTTATCCCAAGAAGCTCCAGCAACCAACTGTTTTTCGACTGACTCTATTGTGAACATGTGCTTTTTTAAAAAATTAAGAAATTAAGTAGGTATCTCAGATGTAAATGCTCAAATGCTCACAACATAGAATATTTTCTGGAAGACCATACCAACAGTAGTTTGGATTTATAATACATGCAAAGGTATTGCTATTTCAAAGACAGGATTACCACCAATGCCCACGTTCATTACAGAAACATGTAGAAATGATTTATGGAAAGGTGTTTATAAGCCTGTTCCATTGAAGTATGAATTCATGCTCCAATTCTGTCAGTCATTACTCAAAACCATATTCTTAATTTGCTTAATTCTGCCACATTATTCCAACTTGTATTTACTACCACTTCAGGAAAAAACAAGGTCGTCCATCCATCTACAACCACCATCTGGTGGTCTTCCTACTCAGCTCCACTGTATTTAAAACTGCTATTCCCATTTTCACTTCCCCTATCCTGTCACCCCAAAAAGCAGGTTTTATTCACCTCTAAATGCAGTTGAACAAACTGAGGGAATCTTGTTCTTGATGCAGAGAACACTGTTTTCATATCTATAGACTAGAGAGAGTGAGTAAATAATATCTCACAACCAAGCATCCTCATGGATTACATAACTATACAAACATTGCAAAATGTAAATACACATTAAAGTCTACCCTTTCACCTCATCACTGATACTGCTCTGAGGTGACCTGCTCCCTCTAGCCAGCTGCTTCCCTCTCCCTGAACTTGCCCATGGTATTTTTTTTTACAGTAACCAAAGTGTTTTTAAAGCTGTGAAAACTAGAGAAGATGCTTACTAGATGGGCAAATGTGCAGTACTATTAAGTATAGCCCTCTAGGAGTCCTGTAGACAATTTAAAGACGACCCTGGTCCTAATACCAGAATCTGCATGCAGTGATAAAGAATACCAGATAAAGTTTTGTTTCTTTCTTTCTGTGGGTTTGGAGTAGGGGGGAGTGGGTGATGTTTGTTTTTTTTTTAAATTAGAAAGCATCCACTGTCTGTTAACAAAACAACCACTGCTACCCCTTTCAAACTGAATATATGTGAGAGTCTTAAGTCTGAAGTAACCCTGGGGAAGAGGAAATGCTCTTAAAAGAAGAGCTGAATTAGGAAATAACTCCAGCTTCATGCTAGCAGAATAAACTTTTACTTAGAAATTCAGACAGATTCAGAGAAAAAGAGGAAAACACTTTTTCTAGACAGCATACATTCTTTAAAATGCAGGATAAAAATGCATCATAATTCCAGAAGTGTTCTCTAGTGCATTATCATTATGCAACTCATGAAGCTTCAATATCATAGCTTGAAGCGATTATTATTATGGGGCATACTCTCCTGGCTGCAAAATATACCATAAGCTTCAAAATATAGCATATAACTTAAAATGCAAAACAAAAAAACCCCAAATGTTATGTGTATTGTTTGGTGCCAGTTAAATTGGGTGACAACGAATGAGAAGAGACCTCTTAATCAATTTCTTTGTTCATAGTTAAAAGCTTTAGATTGTAGTAAGCTGACATCAATACTAATAAAAATCATAGGTGATAAAAACTCTGCTATTAAATAAGTTTTTTAGTATTCACTTATTCTAGCGACATTATCTGGACTTTGTGTGTTGCCATGCTTCTGTTCACTACTTTTGTCCTCTAAATAAGGCTCAAACTAGTTGCAAGGTTTGAAAGGGTGAGAATGATATATTTAATTAAGTTCAACTTAAGTATTTAGCTTCTCTGTCTTTCAGATACCAGAAACTAAATTATTTTTCAAATGTCCCAAAGATACTGGCTGCAGCAGCCACAGTACACTGAATGGCATGCTTTTCCCTGGGAAATCCCCATTTCCATTACTCCAAAATCATACACTGTAGGGACTGAAGACATTATCAGACACCTTTCCCAGAGACAAAGACCTTGATTTTTTTACAACAAAATTGGTATAAAACAAAAGGTGAATCTATTAAAAAATCATGGGACTTCAAAATAAACAAGTCTGAACCTGCAGATGTTTTGAATCCTGTCAGCCTTTCCATCACAACTGTGATAGACAGAAATTCACTTTAAAAAAAAAGTAAAAATAAACTCTCCTGCAAATATTTAAAGGTTGTGGCACCTTTTACTGTACAGAGATGCAAAAGGCCAAGTCAGAGCAAAAGGTGCTCTTTCACTACCCAAGTAAGTCTGACATTGACAGAGGAATATACTTTCTTCTTTTCACACAGTAAGAATGTAAATCTGTGTTAGATATAGATTGGTATCTCCAGGATATACAAACTTAACAACCAATACGTAGTATAACTTAGTAACCAATAATGAAATATCACACAAGGTGAGTCCTGTCTACCTAGGTAATTTTGAGAAGCCAAAAATCTGACATTGTCGTCTCTGGAATGTTGAGGATGTAAATTCCAACTGAAGGAGACATTCTCTATTTCCTCTGATTATAACAGGGATAGATTCTGCTATTCATTGCACTGATGCTGCTACAGCCAAACTGTAGTTGAAGAAGACCTGATGTTACTTATACTCCATGAAGAGAACAATAAATTTAGAAAAAAAAAAAAAGTATTGTTTTTATTTCTACTTCAGAAGACAATACTGGCTAACCCCTTTCAGATTCCTTCTTCAGACTAACATATACAGTTGATGGTTTCACTATTCTTTAAATCACAGCTGCAGTCACTTGGAAACTATAAGATACCTAATCTCATTAAGGATATGCAAGAAAGAACAGAATGAGATAAATTACCCAAATTATCCTGATTTTTTTTTTAATTGAAAGAATCTTTCATAAATAATGACAAGATGGATTTCTTCTCACCAGACTGATGAAGCACAGGTTGAGCCGTGGCCCCTAAAGCGGGCCTTTGTTCATTATCAGGAGAGGACAACAATGAAGTTGAAGGGGGACTTTCTATTGAAGATGATGTTGAAGGAGCTTGGGCTGACATTGTAGAAGAGGAAGATGATGGAAGCTGTTCAGAACCATCTACCTCCATTGCAGTTTCTGATTCTGCACTAGGTGGCACGTTATTAGTAGCGGGAGCATCTGTCCGATTAGTCCCACCTTTGATTAAAAATAAAAACAAAAACAAGAAAAACAAGAATCCAAAGGTGAAGTTACTCTGTCTCTGAAGATACCTTTGTATTATCATTTACATGGCAAACAAGACTGCTTAGCTTTTCAGAAGGCACTAAAAGTTTTTTAGTTTGCACTTTAGAAAGGCTGACATTCAAGTCCTGCACATCCAGTATAAACACATTTTCTGCTGTTATTACTGTTCTTGGAAAGAAGGAAATCACCTCTGGACCGCGATCTTCCTCGTCCTCGATTGCTTTGTGCAACTTCACTAGCTTCTTCAAACCATCTTGACAGCATGTCTGACATCCTTTGCATTAGAGAGACATTAGGACTTTGCTCCCCTGCAAAATAAGTAAATGCTAAAGCTTTAGCTACAAGTTTATAAAAGTGTTCATTTTTTTCTCCCATTTCTTCTTACATAAAAAAAGAAGGCAGTACTGTAACCTACATAACGAGTAACCCCCTGAACCATCTCCTTTTGTCAGCACAACAGTCCAGTAAGAACTGCCAGCTGAACACAGCAGCACGTAGAAGCAAAAGTCCCTCCTCCTTTTACAGTTACCTGGAGCTTTTGTACCCATGACACTGTGAAATGGGTCATTCAGTTTTAAATGCTGATTATGTAAGTTAAGAAAGACTAGATTTTTATGTTTTTCTAGCTAATTATAAAATAACCAATTTTATGATTGAACAATGAAACAGCAAAAAGACTGCACAAAATAAACACACGATGTTTTTAACATTTCTAAAAAGCTTTCTTCATTTTCATGTTTTGAATCAAGTCTCAAGACTGCAAAGACTCTCAAGGATACCTGACATACTTTCAACAGAATTCAAAACATTTTCTTCTTGTTTTATTTCTAGTTTTATTTTAAACATTTGAAACAAAATTTATTTAAAGAGAGAAGACAGAAAAAATTCCATTTGTAAAGGGCTGGCTGAAATAGAATACATGTTCTTTGTATTTTGGGGGTTTTGTTTGTTTGGGTTTTTTTATACCAATAGAAGACCACTCCACTCATACTGAAGTTTCTGCTGGCTCCATAGCCACTTTGCAAGTATGTTATGTTTAAGCAACTTTTGTAATTGAATACCTCAAGAAACACCATCCCTGTGAAGTAAAATTGCTTATCAAAATATATGTACGTGAAAAATATTTTAATACACTGCATACAAAAGCAAGCACCAAAAGATTCTGGAACATACTTAGGAAGAACATGTACAGTGAGGATATGCCTCTCAAATACCAGTGCTGCTACCCACACAGATGTTTCAGCCTTTGCTGAAAGACAAATGGAATATCTGGAGCTACTGATCATCTTTCAGTACTGCATACAATCTTCACTCCTAGGATATAGCTTGAATATATTATCTCTAGACCTTGCTTTTAGATTATTTGCTTGAGTTTAAGACATAGCTGGAAATGGACAAAGGAAGGGCAACACACCAATGCACCCCCCACAATCTGACCCCAATGCCCTTTTCTACCCTCATTTCTAAACTGCAGGTTTCTGAGCCTCCCCTGGGAACCCACATTCCCCTCCTGCGCTCCTGGGAGAGGAACTCTGATCTCAGAAGCTTAAAACAGAAAAATTAGAAGGCAACAGCTGAAGAAAACAGACAAAAGGTGGTTAATAATGGGAAGACAGAACAACACACAGTTAACAGAAAAATAAGTTACAGGTCAGCACATGCATAACCAGTGGTATTCTCAGTCACTATACAGTTGTATCAAATAATGCATAGTAAAGATACTGAAGCTTTGTTCTTAAAAAATAAAAATCTAGCCTGTGTCTATACTGGAGGAGTCCTTTTTTCAGGTTGTCTTCTCCTCAGCAAATTTTCTTAAATTTATTGGGAAAAATAAAGCTAGAAGGACACTGAAAATATTTATAGCCAAAGATTTCATAACTAAAGCAAAGCAACAAAACCACAAACCAAACCAAAACACACATGCAAATACAACACACACCATACCACCTCCCCCTCAAATGCAAACACTTTACCATCTCTTTCTCGTTCACTCTCAGGTCTTGCTCTTGGCCCAGTATCTGACCAATCCCCTCTTAGCCGCAAACGTTTAACAGGAGGTTGCCTTAACTACAAAAAAAAAAAAACCAAATACAGAAGAGAGAGGTTTTCAAAGCTATTTATGTTGGAGAGTACAGATGTCTAAGTCTAAATATAAATGCAATATCTCAGTTTTCTTAAGTTACATAAATTTGTATCTGTCACAAAAAAATGGAATGTCATCCATATGTTCCAATCAACTATGAACAAGTACACTTCATCAATACCACACAACAGTTTTCACTACACGGAAGATGAACAGTCTAAATTAATGACTTTCAGAACTAATGCAGCTTTTACTTTATGCAATACTAACTTTACTGTGTTAACCGAGGTTTTCCATACTAAACAATAATAGCAAGGGTTTTCCAGAATTCAGTCCTGGAAATTTTGCAGAATTCAATCCTGCAAAAATATTCACTTCTTCATGTTAAAAACTATATGGCAGTTTCAGTTTCATGGAATATGTATTTGGAATTAAGCAAATGGCAAAACCAATCAGATTTTAACAAAACAAAGGAGGATATACAAAAAAACTACAGTATAGGCAGCGTTACTTTCAGCAACTTGAAAGGAAACAGGCCCTGCTTTGAGCATTCAGAAAGGCAATTCAGAGTTTGAAATTAAGTGTACTGGATGGATATTTCTGGCTCTAATAAAAACAAGTGAATAGCTGTGCTGACAACTTCAAATTAAATCAAAAAAATCCCTGCAGTGAAAGCATATTAACGTGTTAATTTTCAGCAGCCAGTAGATTCAGGAAGAAAGCTTTACACTCTTTCTATTCTCTACAGCTTCAAGCCAGGCTGAAATAAAAAGAGCATTTAAGTAAAATCATCCAGCAAGAAGAGATTACTGGACATATTCTGTGCTTACAAGACAAAATAATACAGGAGATCTGTTATTAACAGGTGGTCACAATCTGCTCCCTCTATAGTAACTTGGCAGTTAATTCTCCACCAAATTACCTCACAACAGATTATCTTTCTTCTATATAAAGGGAAGAGCACAGAATCATTTGTTCATCACATAATTTTTCTGGGTTCCTCTTTGCTTTCTGATGCCTAGCACCATAACTCTGCTGGACATTGTTCCTCAGTCCTATAAATCTATACCCCCTGCCAATCAACTATATTGGTACTAGGAACTGCAGCCTGTGCCCACTGAGCACAGCATGCTCATTGCTAGTAACAGGCTATAGGCTTAACATGAAGCTAAAAACACAAGCCTTGTCAGGCTTTCTCTGGACTTCACTTGCTTCAAGCATTCTTTTACCTCCTTTACCTACAACAACAATAGTCTAGTGACCAGCTGATTACCACCTAATTTGCTTTAGTTTCCCATGGATGTGAGGTGTACAACCTCCTGTCAACAGTTCTGATATACATGCAACAACACCAACTAGTTAAACTGTGCAAGAAAGAACCACCTATGGCCACAGGATGCTGATGCAGCATGAAGTAGTACTGTCACGGACTGACAAATTACATCTTTCAGGTGTGGACACAAGAGAATACCAGAGACACCTTCTGACTCACCATTAGCTGTTAACTGTACTGTAAAGTTAGGACCCAAGCAACAACTGCTTTAGGGGCAACAAGGACAAAGAATGAGCATTTAAAAGCAAACCCATGCCATATTGGCATACTAATAAAGAAAATGCGTCTTGTAAAACATGCTTAAAATGTATCAAATGTCCTTCAAGAATGAAAACCACCATCATGCTTCTGCCAGCACAGAGGAAGAAGAAATCACCACTATCATCACACTCATCCTCCCAAGGAAGACAGCAGAATGCTGACAGCTCACTGTAAATGCCCTTGAGGCCTGTCTTAGACTAAAGTAATGACCTCAGGATACAGAGAACCTTGTGAAAGGATGAGCATAATGCTAGACAAAAAACAAAAACAAAACAAAACCGAGTCCACTGGTTGGGGGTGTGCAGAGGGAGGCAGAAAGACATATATAACCTCACTGTAGTTTAGGAGATTTGTTTTATATATAACTTCACTGTAGTTTAGGAGATTTGTTTTATATTGATCAGCAAGCTTAGACTAGAAGGGTAATCATCATCATAGCTGAGCTGATAAACCCTGCTTTGGTTCTGGTTGCGCTGCTCAAACTTTAAAACTTTTTTTTTTTAATACTGCTCAGTCACAGTGGCTCTTCCACTTGATCTAAACATCTTGTACTCTCTCATCTCCAACACTGAGTGGTAACTTCCAACAAAGAACATATTTACTTGATTTCAATTAATATGCTTTTGGTGGCATGGAAAATACCAGAGAATACACCTCAATTACAAGAGTGACCTGTCACCCTTGCCAGTCTTATAACCTGAGGTTCACGTAAATGCCTTCTCATCTTTCAGAGAAGGAAAACAGACAAGAAACCCGTGACAAAATATTGCATATAAATAAATAAATTGTAAATATACAAATTTTGTAACACAATCTACTTGCCACATCTCCATCTATGAATGGCAACATTAATTTAACTTAAAGGGAAATACATCTAAGTGTCCCACAAGAACAAAATACAAAACATGGAAACAAGTTATCTTAATCACTTGCCTCTTCCCGTCTCTCATCAGCAGAAGGAACTTTAAGTTCTCGTGCTGTGTCATCCTTGGGATCAAATAAGTATATGTAATCTGAAGAGTAGCTAACAAGGATCTCTTGACCATCTTCACTATAACATAGAGACGTTACTCTGCAGGATTTGTTATTGAGATGAGGAGGAACAAAACGTGCCACCATTCCAACAGTGCCCCTACCAGCATAATTCCCTATTTAAAAAAATAAAGAAAAAGGCGGGGGGGAGAGAAAGAAATGGCAAATTTTCAAAAGCTTCAATACACTTATTTAACATCCAACAGAACACAATCAGAGAAAATAATCCCATAGCTTCTGCATTACATTGGATCTGAGTACTGATACACCAGATTTTACTAGTATACTATATATTTTTTTAGAAACACTCTGTACATTTAAAGAAAAAAAGATGAAAACACACAAACATATATCACATACCCATCATATAAAGGCACCTAGATGCCATCTGTCAAATGTAGTACAAATGAAAATTTTGAAATTAAGAACATTTACACAATAATAATACATAACTGTATCCACACACCAATTAGAAAGAAATTATATGCAAATTTGAAAATTTCAGACATATATCTCCTATTTTGTACTCAAAGTGTTTTTAAAATACTAGTTTTTCCTTGAGACATAACAATACTATAACTTCGAAACTGCTGAACTATACAGTTATCACACTTCCCTGACATGCCACCTCTATTATACATGCTAAAACAAATCTAAACTCTGGAAATACAAATCTGGTGAGTTACCTATAAGAAGGTCTATCACTGAGAAAATCAGCCATCACTTATTTCTGTTCCAAAACCTCCTAATTTGCCATGTAACTGGCAAATTGCCTCATGGCATATATGTTATGGCTGAGTACATGGCATGGTCTGTCCCTGACCATAGGCAAGTTCAGGGTTTATCATCTCACACTAGATAAAGATTGAAGCAGAAATTTTTAAACCAAAACCAATAGTTCATTCACAAGTCAAGGAACACCTCATTCCTTAACAAAAACAAAACCAAGAACAAAGCCCCCCCACCAACCCCAACACCTAAAGATACTAATTTTTCTGTGTATAAACATCTTTTAATAAGTTGACTTTTCTCTCCCTTACTCCATAAGCCTGCATACCTGAATTCATCTTCTTCCTGTATTATTACAATACAGGCATATAGGACCTTTTACTCAATCCCCCTGTTCCTCAGGCAGTTCTCACAGAATTTTGCTGACCACTCTCATGAAAGGGAAAGAACTTGTAAAAATGTTAGCCTGAAAAGAGGGGTAGTTTTACGTTTATTGACTGATATTTATTGTTTCTTTTTTCCTCCATCACAATCATCAACAGGAAAATGCTGCAAGAAATGACAAATCTTGTTACGCTGATTACTTGCACGAATGTGTATGCACAACTATGTATTAATATGTGTCCAAATATAGACTGGTGATACATTATAAGAAAGAGATATTTAGAACTATGTAATGCACTTTTGCTTGTCACCTGAATTTTTTTTTACAGTGCTCTTGGGTAAGCATCTGAAGCATACTAGCTGATGTAAAGTTTTACTGGAAGAGTTTGTAGTTTTTCATTGAGAGTATGATAGATACAGCAATATCTACTACAAAGGTAAGCATATTGCATGACATCACTGAGTTCATAAGATCCTTCTCCTTAACAAGCAACTATTTCCAGCATGGCAAAGTACAAGAAGGTAAGAGCTTAATTAAACTCCAGATAGACCACTACAGGCTGCAATCAATAGCTTTTTGCTATCTTGGAATTGCATGTTTTAAGATCAAAGAAGGGACATTACAAAATGTCTTTTTCTGCATTCAGTACACAGTACACTCTAAAATGGATAACAAGGTTAAATTTACTTACTTGAAGATTTCCTTATGACCAAATATTAGACAAATTATTATTATTAAAAAGCACAGGTCTCAGAAAAGAAAGCTATGTTTCAATCAATATTACACTTCAGCCATTCACCATCTATTTGACAAAGGAAGAGCCTGAAATTGGAAATACAAATAGTTAGAAAAGCTTACTGTAAAGCATGGTTCCTACCTGTTGCTCTTGTACCAAGCATTCGCCGATCATAAATTCTTACTGAGCTATCAGAACAACCCACAGCAAGATAGTATGGAATTGGTGGACAGATAGCAACAGAAGTGGCAGCACGCCGACAGTTTATTAAAATATCCTGGAACAAAAAAAAATACAGCATTCAAATAACAGCTATGAACATCTGAAGTATAATTCTATTTTTTACTTCCCACTAGTCAGGGTGGCTTTGAAAAAACTAAGTCTGCCCCTGTGAATCTAGTATGTAAATACATCAAACAGAAAAGCCACTCCAGAGAAGGAAAATTATCAGAGAAATAAAGCACAAGATCAACTAAAGAAGAAAACAAACCAGAACAAACCACTGAAGCAAACATTTAAGAATAGGTAAGCATAACTACTACAGATTTGGAAATTAGCTTGCACTTTCAATTTTCCTATGGAAACATAACTGTTGAATCAGAAGAGCATCAAATATGCACACACAGACGAAATTAATCTAAAGGATTAGAATAGATTTCATCTCTGGGCAGATAATTGGATAAAGGAAAAAGAAGTAAGGAGCTCCTAGAACTGGTAAATATGCACTAAGAGGAATAAAATTAATCGAGAGCAGTAATCCATACTTGGTGTCAGGTTTTCTCAAAATCAATATTAAAACTGTTTCTGAAATCCAAACACAGTGGACATGACCAATATCTTACCTTCCAGGGAGAAACACCAGTGACTAATTTGATCTGGTGCTTTTCATTACCAAATCTTTTCTCAGAGTGGGAAAAAGGATACTCAAGAACAGAAGACTGCAGATGATTTTTGAGGCTCATTTTCCCCCAAACTCTGCACTCTATAGTAACTAAGGTCAACCAAGAGACTCAATTTCAACATACAATTTTTTCTACCTTATCTGAAACCTCACACCTTGTTCATAACAAAAGTTCATAAGAAGTTTCAAAGGAAATATTAAAATAAAATAATAAATTAAGTGAGAAAGAAAAAAGACTCCCCAAACTTTTTTTGTTTCTTGGGAAACATGTTGTCATCTCCACCAACGACCCTGAAATCTATTATTTCTAAAAGCCTTACCAGAATTCATATCCTATGTTTGTATGATGTACAGCTCTACATTTAGGTCATCTTTATTAAAAGATTTCACTCTTACATCTTTACAATCTTCCTTTGTGCAACTTGTTTTGATTCGAGTATCAAACCATCTTACAGTGCCATCTTCACCACAAGAGAGGAAAGTATAGGGATCATTTGGTACTGTCATAATCTGCTCAAAGAAAAAAAAAAAGAAAAAGTAAAAAAGTACTAATACATCCAGAAATACCATTAATTTGAAAATAAAAGCACCAGCACTTTAAGCAGAAGTGAAGAGTGAACCAATTACAACATAAGTCAAGCTTTCTAGTGAAATAAAAAGGAAAACTGAAAAACTGCTGATATTTCTTCATTTTCAAGAAAAGTTTCGAACTACTGAAGTTAAAAAAACCGGGGAATGCCACCTAAGATTATATATTTATAGGTCAAAGCTTCTATTATCTTTTAATAAGCAACATATATTTACTGCAATCAGTTTTCAGATAATCAATTTGCTGTAATCATTCAACAGAAGCTTAGTTCATTTTCTATCAAGTAATAAAAGACAAAAACAAACAAAACCCTCACAAGTCTGTATGACATTAAAATACTAGACGGCTTTTATCCCTGTTGGGCTGTTCCTTTATATTCAAAATAGTCACCTGAAGCAACTACCTATCCCCTCAACTACTGCTTTTTTCCTCTCTCTCTCTTTTTTTTTTTTTTTTTAAAGAGCAATGTATTACACCATTTTCCTGATGTCAGCCCTACTCAAAACTAGGGAAGACTCAGATGGAATCTCTCACATGTATGGCTTCACTCAAGAAGGCTCCCTTAAGATGAAATGAAAAGGCAAGCAACCATAATGCTGAAGTTGAATTCCACAGGGCAAATGAACGCACATGAAATATGCTTTTACATGCTAACCTTTAAATACAAAACAGTATGTTGTAGAAACTAGCAATGTTTTTCTTTTCCTTTACAACTGCTATCAGTAACTTCATAGAAAAGTTGAAAAGCCACAAAAATCAATAATAGTCTAATAGAGTAATTCAACACAGAGCAAACAAGTCATTCTTTTAACAATTTTTATGTGACATTTCATTCTCTCTGCCCCTCCTTTTAATAACAGTAAACCATGAATATCTGCAAACCTCTCTACCAAATGTAAGATTACAGAAGTGATCTCTGCAGGTTCCAGCATTTCTTCTTGTACTGCTCAATGCTACCTTGAGACAATGTGTACAGTACCAAATCTTACTGCTGACAAACAAGACATTTCACATGGACAGAAGTCAAAGTTTTAATAATGATAGAATAATAAACTTCTGAGCTATGCCCATTACTCTTCAATATGTTAATATAATATATTGAAAGGAATTTTCTTCACTATGCAATAATTCAAAGTAACTTTATTAGTGTAGTCATAAAAGCCAGAAGTTGTTCTTCCATCTGCTAAATCTGTCCAGCATTTTTTTCTGTATTTCAATGCAGAACCCGCATTGAAAACCCACTTACTTTGGTCCAAGAATGTTGCAGAAAGGAGTATAATAGAGCAAGCTTTTATTTCTAGTAACTGCATTTTACTTTTGTACACATTTTTTTACAATATAAATGTAACAAATAGTGCAGTGAATACCTCCACTTGCATGTGGCAATTATTATGCAGACCTACTAAGTAACTTTATAAGCACTAAAAGAGAAATTGAGACATGCAGACACCAATAATTAAGTCATTGTTACAACATTTAAGTTCAACAAGTACACATCCTATACATAGAAAAGACTTCTCTTCTGACTAAAAATCATGCTTGTCTATTTAACTTCAAAACCATGAAAGCTGTATGATCATTTTAGTGCACTGAAAATATGAAGGTAAGAGTCATCCATAAAAGTACATTCTCCTTCTGAAACGCTGTTAAAATGAAGGACAATAAAGAAAAGAATTTGGCTGAGTAAACATAAATTTGTAATGGCCTTGTATAAACAATGAACTATCCTGAAACATGTTTCAAGAACTTCTCTCTCCGTTTCTTCTTACTCTGTTATCCCTCAGAGTTTAAAATAATTGTCAAATTATTTCACAGTTCAAAACAATCTACACAAATTTCCACATTCCTCTGTTTCAGTGGGTGGTTTTGTAACAGCTTGAATTGTCACAAACTCCAAGTTTAAAGCACTGTATAAATTCAAAACACATTCAAATTCAGAATTAGTACCTCAGGGGTAGATGGCATTAGCTTTTCTTATTTAGAGAATCCAATGAGTCAAAGTTCTATATTTAACATGATGATGTAGTTACACACAGCTGAGCAGTGACATCACAATATTTTGAAATGGTTTTCCTACTCCAGAAACCTCTCGGAGACAAAATTGACTTACATTAAAAGCTGGACCTGTATCTCAGCCATTTGGTTAAAAATCCCTGCTATTTATTATACTTTCATATGCCAAGGCTCAAAAAAGGTCTGCTATGCAGCACAACTGAACATGCATTAATGTTCAAATATCAGGTTTAAGACACAGTAACAGAATACACAGTGCCTCCCAAAATGTTTTATAAACTTCTTTTTTTTCTGAAGACACTTTGAAGAGAGATCAAATTTACATATGTTAAAACCTCAGAGCAAATCAGGCTATGAAAAATAACTTCAAGAAGAGACACAGTTGTTAAAACTGTCCTGGTGATATAGTGGTTTTGGATCCTTCCCATTAACCGTGTTAAAAAACAGAATAAACAACCAAACCAGTACCACACTACTGTCACTCTAAACAACTATAATGCCCTTGTAAACATTATTTGCTGAATAAAAATCACCCACAATACCACCTTTTTGACTGTGCAATACAGCAATTAAATGTTCATACTCTCTTCAACTAATGATTTTGAAGAAATCTACTGTATTCCATACAACTAGTTACTGATCTGCTACAGTTAATCTATATGGGCAACATTAAACTTCCATCTTCATTTGCTAGTCTTTTTGGTCCTCTGTAAGCATTCTAAAATGTTTTCAAACTCTTATTATCTGCTTTGAGGAGTTTGATTTGTTGTACCTATCAAATTTATATTTAACGTCTGGTTTAGTAGCTTGCAACACGCATACCATTGTTGCTGATGACAAACAACAACCTTGCAAAAGACAACTGGCATCTCACATTATAGGCTACAAGTGTCATGTTCTAGCCTGATACTGCTCCTGACCCACAAGCTTAACTGGCAACTGCTATCATAGCATTTTCCCAGTTTGATCACTGGTTTCCAGAACCACTTGGTGTGCCAGCCACTTCATGTAATCAACCACTCTGCTGGTCAACCCATCCTCAGGCTGATCAAACCTCAGGACCACCACAGTGACTTCTCAGGATGACTTTTATGCTGTCACCAACTCTTTCATTGGCAGTCTCTGAGCAGCCTAACTTATGACCCCAAACTTCATGCAGCCAAACCCACTGTTCTCATGATACTTCCACCACTACCTTCATGTCTCTCCAGCACAGTATCCATAATCATTTTCCTGTTCCCAAGCTCAAAAAATGGGTTATATGATACTTGCAGCTAGCTACCCAACAAAGGTACCTGCTGAGCCAGTACCTGGCAGCTCCTCAAGTGTGCAGCTGGCCAGCAAGAAGGCTCCGCTTTCTGCAGAAAGCCACAATGCAACGACCCAACAGAACCCCTCCTCAATGACATTACAGCTTTAAAAAAACATCTCAGGCTCCAGATGAAAAATCATGACTTATTTGAGAAACATCCAATTAGTTTGCAGAATCCACAGACTGCTATATATAGTAAACCTTGGTGAGAACTGAGGCAGTGCAAGCTTCTGACTGGGAGCCGTAAGGACTGATGCTGTTCAAAGGAAACAGTAGTTTCTCAATCAAAACATCTCAAGAATAAAAGCAGATTATGTGAGCCTGGGATCCAGAATTACATTTTGCAAAACTGAAAATTCAGTCTTATATTAAATCCAGGCAGAAAACCAAACCAAAACCACAAACCCCAGAAACATAATGAATCCCACAGGGTTCACTCAACTGACTGACAAAGATGCCTCGTAGACAAAAAAAAGTTTTTCACATAACATTTAATGGAACACGAGCAGTTACAGCCGTAAGGACACTTTTACCTGATAAAAATAAATTCTGGCATACTTCAGCCATATTTTTTTCAGACAACCTTTTGATACTCCCCGTTCTTTTAACGGAAATTTTAAAATATTTTGTTTGCCCTAACGTACAAAGAAAGAGATTTAAAAGATTGCTATGAAACTGACCCCAAACAGATGAAAAAGCCACGCATTTGGGACTTTTTTCCCTTGTATGTATAGCGTGGTAATGTAGAGAAACAAAAACAAAAACCCCACAAACAAATAATCAAAAAATGCGGAACATTTATAACCTAAGAAGGAAACAGCAGTATTTTTTCTATTTTAAGCACTAAAAGTTTCATAAGCAGCATATTTTGCTGTCATTAAAATAAATAAATACATCAATAAACCTGACTATCTTTGTAACTTAAGTAGTATTTGCTTCTTCACTTGCCTGTTTATAAGAATAAAACTTCCAAGGGAGGATAGAAAACACTGGCTCTAAATTTACACATAAGAGTAAACTAGTGTACAAAACAGAGAAATTACCTAGAACTGCATATAAGTTTTTCAGATTAAGTTGTTCACACATGCTGAAATAAGCATTTCTGAGAAGGACTTAAATTGTGAAAAAGGCATTAAACTGTTGAAAAGTTGGGGGCAGGGAGGGACAATAACAATAAAAATGCAAAACACAGCCACTGCCCCCAGCCCTAGCCTGCTGCAGAAAGAAATTCACAGCACAATTACATCAGTTTCGCTCTTCAGAGGATTCTTTTAGTAAAGGTGTACTTAGCTTTTATATCTGCAAAGAAAGTGGTCTTAATAACACTACCTTTTGGAAAGTCCTCCATTTAATCTACGCAACATAATTATCTATTAAATCCTACTCTGTAAGACAAAGAAGATTAAAAAACCCTCACAAAAAGACCCCAACATCAAAAAAGCTAGAATCCTTTTTAGATAGAAGCTAGAAGCTTTTTAGCTGGAAGCTAGAAGCTAGCTTTTCCTCACTAAAAACAAAAAAACCAAAAACAAACAAACAACCCACACAAAACAAAAAAACAAAAAAACCCACAACTTTAATGAGTTTGGTTAAAATCTTCAGCAATAACACAAGAAAATATGTATTTTACCTATCTTAAAATTATGATACAACTTTAGTAACATACCTCATAGGTAGTTCCATAGTGGCATGTATACTGGCATTGTCTGTTGGTCTCCGCGTCTTGTTCAACATTAGTGTAAAAAATCACTCCATCTCCAGAACAAGATACAATCTGTTTGTCATTGGTGCATGGTAAGAACTTTGCACTAAAAATATTGGCCCTGTGTCCTGAGCGAATAGTTGTTAAAACCTATGGCAGAAAGAAAAAGGAAGGCGGTATCTGGTTAATAATTTCAAAGCAAAGGAAGTATGGGAAAATAACAGACTCAGGTACTATAGAACATCAGTTATGTACAGGCTGCCAGTAACCTACAGTTTAATACAAGAGAACAGAGAAACAGTCTTTACCCCAAATTTCTTCTAAGAATAAAGTGGTTCCACAAGTGACATTCATTTAAGTACTTGCACAAAGTAGTCTGCAAAATAGAAGGACTGGAGTGCAACTGCCACCTTTTGTTTTTAAAAGGCCAGTTACATATCAGATCAGGTTTCTCAAAGTCAAACATCAGTCCAAGGTGACAGTGCATCCAGTCAGCATTTCAGTGAGGAGATATATAGAAAATATGGAATATCATGGGTCAAGAACAGTAAGACCTTGTAATCCAAGCCAACGTCATAGTCTTTAAAAATTGATGCTGCTTTTAAAATAAACTCTGGAGAACTCACTTTTTTTGAAGAACCAAAGCTTTTAAGATTATTTGGAAATTACTCAAAAATAAGCAAACATTTAAGAACTTCATCACAGGACAATAAACTAAGACTTCACTTAGTCTCAATCAATGTATTCTCCAGTACAGCAGAGAAATATATAATTTACTCCACCATCACAGCTGGTTGGTGATGATTTCATATTTCCTGACATACTTATTAGTGCATTAAAATGAAAAAAATCCTCTATATACATTCTGTGCAGTAGTGAACATTCTAGTCTTACTTCTTCCATCTGCAACATTTATACCATTTATACCAAGATGTTTACAGTATGAAAATTACTTCCAAATCTCCACTCAAGTAACTCCACTAATCAAAGAAAATACCATGCAAATGAAGATGTTCTGTCAGTAATAGCTGGTGCTTAATGTTTTACAAGAGCTATTTCACACCTTAAACCACTTACACACACACACACAAAGGATTAACAGTGTTATCTGTATACTTTGAAAGACATAGGGCTCAATATCAAAACCCAGGCAGATAATACATTAATTCTATTTTAGAAATCTGCCTCTTAATTTTAGATTTGTTCAGATTTCTATATTGTACTGAAAAAACTTCAAAAAAACAGGCTTTCAAAAGAAATTAAGCACTTGGTGCGAAAAAAGCAACTCAGAACAACAAGTCCATGAAGTACAGTTAAAGACATCATCTGTCAATCCCACCTCTGATTTTATGTTATTGCTATTGTGAAAGAAATATTTTTGCCCTCAGAAGTATTCTTTCATCTCCCTAATATATAAAAAAATCTAAACAACTAGGGGCTTCTCTACCATCTTAGATTACCATTGCCATTTCTCCACCACTTCCTTCCTGTTACTGAATATAAACAGGCATACTTTTTTCTATTTACTTTGTCATACAGGGCCCACCAGCGGTGCTTCTTACTTTTCCCCTTTTTTGTAACAAACCCCAGTCTAATACCCTTGCATTTCATACAGGCAATAATTAACTTATTCTAATCTGCATAAGTTTTCCCCATCTTCAGATCTCTTTTCAGATGTGGAGATCTACATTTGATAATTGTGCTCAAACTTGGAAAAAAACAGATTTTTCTTCTCCTCCTTTCTTCTTTCCTTCACTGTAGACTAAAACAGAATTCAGAAATTTATATGGCTACCCATTTTCAGAAAAGAAATATTCTCACAGGCAGACCTAACCCCATCTTGCCTGCCCTCAATTTTATCACATGGTGTTGCAATAAAAGCTATTGAACATGTAACAGACTACAAATTCTTAACCATTGACACAAAACAGGAGAGGTGGGGGGAATTTCAGACATTTTTCAAAGTACTTGATTAGCAGTAGTAATTCAGATATCCTTTGCAATTGCTTAAGTAATGTTACACAGAAAACCATGAAGAGGCAGCAAATTCAAGAATTCAAACTGCAACTCTTCACGGTGCAGGCTATGTCTTTGAAATCAGATTCCTAATTCCTAATACCATCTCCATCCCTAATAATAATCACTTTCCTCCAAGAAAGTAGAATTTCTGGCAGCTACTCTGTTGTCTTATTTAGACCTGGAATGTTTAAGTTCCACATCCAAATTGAAACTCTTTACAATGAAAAGAAAAAGTCTTCACAGTGAATGAAACGGCACTTTTAAAGTCACATTGAAGACCAAAACCATCTTAAAGAGTTGTTATATTTTCACTCCAGCTTACTTCTTGAGAAGAAGCCTGTAGAAACAAATGCAAGACAAATATCAGTGAGTTACTAAGTCTTTCAGGATGTAGTTTATTTAGGCTTCCCATTCAAGATACTCTGCCCAGAATCATTTACAATCCAGACTTTTTAATAGTACTTCCTTTGAAGAGGTCAAACCACCTTGAAAGTAAAGGAAAGGAAACCCAACTGAATCCCATTCCAAGGTGAAAAGTAGCAATCCTGATTCTAGATAAGATGTAAACATTCAGTTTCACAAAGCCTCTCCAGCACCTTAATCTGTGAACTGGAACCCTTTTCTCTCCCAGAAGGCAAATTAAACTAAAGATTAAAAAATCCTGAGCGTAACTACTCATAAGAATCCATACTTCACGCTGGTATAAGCTGAGAGAAGTCCTAGGCTCCATTTAAAGGCTGTGAAGACCGAGTGCTTGACTTGATGTAAATACACAAAATTCTGTCTCATACTTGTAGCAGGTAGACCTTTAGCTTCAGCTAAACTCTCCCCCTTCCCTGCCACAGGGAATGCAGTGCCTAAAACAAATAAAATGAGGAAGAAAATATCCACAAGAAGAATTCTCAGGCATCTCTAAGTATAAAAGGTGGTCATCCTTTTGATTTAGACTTGCAATTTGTATTAGAAATCCCAGTAACACATTTCTCCTCAGATGGAGGAGATACATGAGCATATAACCTATTGAAACTTGAGAAACATATTTCAAAAAATTTCTCCTTCTGAGACACATTATATACCTTTGCATCTGGCCATACATAACACAAATTGGAGTGACATACATAAGTAATGTAAATAACAGTTAAATGAAATAAAATGCTTTCTTATTTTTACTAACAGAAGACTCGCCTGAGTCTACTTTTACTACTTTTGCTAGCTCATAACAGAATACATAGTGATAAGGATATATCTTCCCAGATGACAGATTCAAATAGACTGGTACCAGTACCAATTTGCTCCTTATTCCTATATTGATTCTGTTACTCAAGACAAAGAAAACAAGCTCTACAACTCTAACAGTCACAAAAAATAGCATCTCTAGTACACATCAGGAACAATACTGATTATTGCATCTTCATGCTAATACCTGCTGGTTTATAATTGAATTTGCCTGTGATGGGGGGAAAAATATCTGCTTTGCTGTGATGTAAAAAAACCAAAACTCAACTGAGTGCTATTAATAAGAAAACAAAGCATATCCTATATTTCTCATTTGCCTTAAGTGCAGCAGTAGTATGTACAACAGGGAAATAAAACCAAAACCATCCCATGAAAGCATAAAGTTTAAACAGCTGCATTTATTGAAATATTACAATATTTTAATGTAGTAATTATACCATAAGATGGTATAGCAAGTATCCCATAGTGACATACTAAAACAAACTGCACAATATTATTGAATAGCTTTTTCTTGCATGGAATTTTTTTACTTTGCAAGTCTCTCAACAACTCTCTGGAATATACCTTTCATCCACTTCATAGCTGTCTTAAATACCTCTTCAGATGAATTTTACGTTCAACAGAAATCCTGGTCTTTGTCGGACTGACAGCAATAGTTTAAAGAGAGATGAAGTTTGGAAGCTACAGCCCTTTTGGGGAAGGCAGAAAAAAGGGCCTATACCTATAGACAGAGACAACACCCCAGATCACTGTTATTTTCCCATCACAGCTCTTGAGAAAGGCAAAATATTGTTGCCCCGTAACCTCCTATTCAAACCCTCTTCCACCATACTAACCACACATTTTGGCTCCCCCACTATATTTAATTTTTCAGCACCTCTTCAAGGTTGAGTTCTCAACCTGTAAGAAAACAGGGGAGAGAGGACTTCACCTGAACACTGTTCTACACGATCCCCAGCACTGAAGGACACATTTAGAGCACCTCTATCAAACTATCAGCATCTTAAAGAGAAAAATGTGGAATACTGCTACTATGTGATGGATGCTAGCTGACATTGCTGGAAGCCTTTCAACTGCATCATAACCCATGTGAGAACAGCAATGAAAAAGCAGAGACCTTTACATCATTTTCCCCTTCACAAACCAGCAAAAATTCTCCGTCAACATATGTGTAACCACAAGGCAATATCATTTCAAGTGGTAATAAAGTGTTTTAATCAAAATTGACACATCAACATTACACAGAAAGACAACTCAGTGTATTACACATAGCAAAATCTAACACAATATTTAAGAACTAAAATTAAACAGAAAAGCATTTCTCTGACTGTAAGACTTCACAAGAATTACTGAATCCTAATTGCTAATTCTGACACTAATCTGTTGTGAGACCATGTTCTTTTTGTGCCAGACCACCTACCGTAAAATGGGATAACACTTATGTCACAAGGGATTAAATGCTAAGTTTTTTAAGCACTATGAAGCTTTAGTCCAGTGTATAAACACTATAAAATGCTTGATATCTTTGTCACGTAACAATATCTGAAAAATAATAACCTGATAAATATCTTAATATCTTGAAAAAACAATCACTTAAATTTTATTTCAGAATAACTAAAGATCAGAAACCTACCTTTCTGCTGTAAGGATTACTAATTACCAGATTGGTGTCATCTGAACCAGATAAAATATATTCTCCTGTATCATTCCAGCAAATTGTATTCACCTGCATTAATTAAAAAACATTGGTTTAGACTTATGTTAATTAAAGTTTAAGAATACTAAAGCATCAATACGCAAAATATACAGCACTACAGAAACAGGAGTTAACAAATTCAATGGAAATTAGGCCATTTCTAAGCAGCTAACATGCACACAAAAGTGTTTTTAAAATAAATTGATATAGGAATCACCTGAAATCATTTGCTTCACCTAACATTTGCTTCACCTAAAATATCTCAATTGCTCCCTCTGCTCCTGCAGAGTCCATCAGGTAAATTAAGACTTCCCACAAAGGCCTTAGCAGCCACAATTTAACACATTCAGGTGCTTTAATGTACCAAATGTACTCCACATAGTTCTCCAAATTTGAACTGGAGGCTAACACAATGCTCTTGCTGTCATAACTTCACAACACCCATATACTGACCATCCACTGCTTTTATACTTTTCAGCTACCACACCTTCTCATGTGAAAAGCACTGCAGAATCCAGCCCTTTTGAGAAGTGTGAGCATGCTGGGAAAGAACAGAATGGCTGTGAGGTACAAGACCATACCAGGAAAACTTTATTTTCCTTCTGGAATTGGAATCAACTTTTCACAAGACTGTAACAATGTGTCAATGCAATAAAGCTGTAAAAGCACTCAAAATCCAGGAAGGTCCAAAAGTATCCTTAAAAGTAATTAATCTTCAAGAAGCAGGTCAATAACAAGCACCAAAATCTGATGCATGACCATTATTTGAAGTAGCCTCTAAAACAGCTTTTAGTGTCAAAGTGCAGCAGTAAACACGTCTCTTGACCATATTCTGTTAGCAGAAAAACTGACATAGTGTGATGTATCAGAGTGGACTGTATCACTAACAAAAAAAAAAGCCACTTAGTTTTAATCCTTTTCTTCTGGTTTGGGTTTTGTTTTGTTTTGTTTTGTTTTCATTATTCAAATACCTAATTCTGAGCCCAAAGAGCAAATACTTTTAATATAAATTGCTATTTTAGTCACAAGCTTATTGAGATCCTCAATGAAGCAAAACTGCAAAATCAGATTTAGCTGTTTCAGGTGGCTCATATGGACAGCAAATTGACATATTCATTGAGGAAATTTAAATCAACATTTGCCACTCATAAAAAATAAAATTTTTGTGTTACAATAGACACGCCTATGGCAGTTCGCTCAATGCTCTGTAGCAGCCAAATAATGTTAGGAATCATTAGGAAATAGACAGAAAAGCAAGTGTCATTCTGTCACTGTATAGGCAAATCTTCATCTTCCACACTATGCAGTTTTGGTTCATATTCCACTCTCACATTATCCACTTGTATCACTGCTCATTTGAAGAGAAGGAGAAAGAAGGAGGAGGAGGAGGAGGAGGAGGAGGAGGAGGAGGAGGGGGAGGAGGAGGAGGAGGAGAGAGGAGGAGGGAGAGAGGAGGGAGAGAGGAGGGAGAGAGGAGGAGAGAGAGAGAGAGAGAGAGAGAGAGAGAGAGAGAGAGAGAGAGAGAGAGAGAGAGAGAGAGAGAGAGAGAGAGAGAGAGAGAGAGAGAGAGAGAGAGAGAGAGAGAGAGAGAGAGAGAGAGAGAGAGAGAGAGAGAGAGAGAGAGAGAGAGAGAGAGAGAGAGAGAGAGAGAGAGAGAGAGAGAGAGAGAGAGAGAGAGAGAGAGAGAGAGAGAGAGAGAGAGAGAGAGAGAGAGAGAGAGAGAGAGAGAGAGAGAGAGAGAGAGAGAGAGAGAGAGAGAGAGAGAGAGAGAGAGAGAGAGAGAGAGAGAGAGAGAGAGAGAGAGAGAGAGAGAGAGAGAGAGAGAGAGAGAGAGAGAGAGAGAGAGAGAGAGAGAGAGAGAGAGAGAGAGAGAGAGAGAGAGAGAAGGAGAAGGAGAAGGAGAAGGAGAAGGAGAAGGAGAAGGAGAAGGAGAAGGAGAAGGAGAAAGGGAAGGAAAAAGGGAAGGAAAAAGGGAAGGAAAAAGGGAAGGAAAAAAAAGGGAAGGAAAAANCCCATGAAAGCATAAAGTTTAAACAGCTGCATTTATTGAAATATTACAATATTTTAATGTAGTAATTATACCATAAGATGGTATAGCAAGTATCCCATAGTGACATACTAAAACAAACTGCACAATATTATTGAATAGCTTTTTCTTGCATGGAATTTTTTTACTTTGCAAGTCTCTCAACAACTCTCTGGAATATACCTTTCATCCACTTCATAGCTGTCTTAAATACCTCTTCAGATGAATTTTACGTTCAACAGAAATCCTGGTCTTTGTCGGACTGACAGCAATAGTTTAAAGAGAGATGAAGTTTGGAAGCTACAGCCCTTTTGGGGAAGGCAGAAAAAAGGGCCTATACCTATAGACAGAGACAACACCCCAGATCACTGTTATTTTCCCATCACAGCTCTTGAGAAAGGCAAAATATTGTTGCCCCGTAACCTCCTATTCAAACCCTCTTCCACCATACTAACCACACATTTTGGCTCCCCCACTATATTTAATTTTTCAGCACCTCTTCAAGGTTGAGTTCTCAACCTGTAAGAAAACAGGGGAGAGAGGACTTCACCTGAACACTGTTCTACACGATCCCCAGCACTGAAGGACACATTTAGAGCACCTCTATCAAACTATCAGCATCTTAAAGAGAAAAATGTGGAATACTGCTACTATGTGATGGATGCTAGCTGACATTGCTGGAAGCCTTTCAACTGCATCATAACCCATGTGAGAACAGCAATGAAAAAGCAGAGACCTTTACATCATTTTCCCCTTCACAAACCTACTTCCCCTATTGCAGCAAAAATTCTCCGTCAACATATGTGTAACCACAAGGCAATATCATTTCAAGTGGTAATAAAGTGTTTTAATCAAAATTGACACATCAACATAACACAGAAAGACAACTCAGTGTATTACACATAGCAAAATCTAACACAATATTTAAGAACTAAAATTTAACAGAAAAGCATTTCTCTGACTGTAAGACTTCACAAGAATTACTGAATCCTAATTGCTAATTCTGACACTAATCTGTTGTGAGACCATGTTCTTTTTGTGCCAGACCACCTACCGTAAAATGGGATAACACTTATGTCACAAGGGATTAAATGCTAAGTTTTTTAAGCACTATGAAGCTTTAGTCCAGTGTATAAACACTATAAAATGCTTGATATCTTTGTCACGTAACAATATCTGAAAAATAATAACCTGATAAATATCTTAATATCTTGAAAAAACAATCACTTAAATTTTATTTCAGAATAACTAAAGATCAGAAACCTACCTTTCTGCTGTAAGGATTACTAATTACCAGATTGGTGTCATCTGAACCAGATAAAATATATTCTCCTGTATCATTCCAGCAAATTGTATTCACCTGCATTAATTAAAAAACATTGGTTTAGACTTATGTTAATTAAAGTTTAAGAATACTAAAGCATCAATACGCAAAATATACAGCACTACAGAAACAGGAGTTAACAAATTCAATGGAAATTATGCCATTTCTAAGCAGCTAACATGCACACAAAAGTGTTTTTAAAATAAATTTATATAGGAATCACCTGAAATCATTTGCTTCACCTAACATTTGCTTCACCTAAAATATCTCAATTGCTCCCTCTGCTCCTGCAGAGTCCATCAGGTAAATTAAGACTTCCCACAAAGGCCTTAGCAGACACAGTTTAACACATTCAGGTGCTTTAATGTACCAAATGTACTCCACATAGTTCTCCAAATTTGAACTGGAGGCTAACACAATGCTCTTGCTGTCATAACTTCACAACACCCATATACTGACCATCCACTGCTTTTATACTTTTCAGCTACCACACCTTCTCATGTGAAAAGCACTGCAGAATCCAACCCTTTTGAGAAGTGTGAGCATGCTGGGAAAGAACAGAATGGCTGTGAGGTACAAGACCATACCAGGAAAACTTTATTTTCCTTCTGGAATTGGAATCAACTTTTCACAAGACTGTAACAATGTGTCAATGCAATAAAGCTGTAAAAGCACTCAAAATCCAGGAAGGTCCAAAAGTATCCTTAAAAGTAATTAATCTTCTCCTTTGTCATGGGGTCCTTCAAAGCTGCAGATCCATGTCTGCCCCACTATGGTCCTCCATGGCTCTAGATCCACACCTGCCCCTCGCCGTGATCCTGCACAGGCTGCGGTTCTACTTCTGCGCACTGTGATCCTTCAGGGGCTACAAATCCATGTCTGCCCCACTGTGGTCCTTCAAGGACTACTCCACCATGGTCCTCCATGGGTTGCAGAGGGACAGATGCCATCTTACCAGGGCTGCAGGGAAATCTCTGCTCAGGCACCTTCTCCCCCCTCCTTCCTCACTGACCTCAGTGTCTTTCCTCTGGCACTGCTCTCACCACTTCCTCTCCTCTGCTCTTCAGGGCCTTTTTTCTTTATTTTTACAGTTTAATTTTCCCTTTCTTGAGTATGCGCCTCATAGATGCACATCCAGCTTCCCACATCTGCTTAGCCTTGGCCAAAGGCAGGCCCAGAATTAGAAGCAAGGAAGCTTCCAGCAGCTTCTCACAAGAGCCACCCCTGAGGCTCCCCTTCCTTCCAACACACAACTGCACTAACCCGAAACAACTACATCTAAAAATGTTCCATCTTGAAGGAGATGCATGCCACACAGGATACTTGTTTGTTAGTGAACTGAATCTCTGTTAACAGAAATGAGAAATTCCTCCAAGTAATCCTCCTTCTTATTTTAAAATGTAGTAATAGCTCATATCAAAGGTTTTATCCACCCATGCATTCTGAAGGTTTTCCTGACTCAATTTGCTCAGGAATAGAACTGGAAGAAAGTAAGTGATATTCTTTACTCCAATTCAATATGACTTAGGGTTGCTTTCTCATCATCATTAATTCCTGCTGGTCCAAACTTATTCTCTTTCAACATTTCTCCTTTGGATTTAGCAACTTGATAAAGAAAGGATCTCACCTAACGATGCATTTCCTCATCATCTTAAGCTCCCTTCAGAGTTAACAGGAAAAATGTCAATTTGTCCTAAATACCACCTCACTCTGAATCAGACAACGTCAATCTTGTTGAAAGAGGCAAATCATGCCCTGAGAGGATGCTAAAGATACAAGCAGACATCAATGACCTGGTAGACTAATTCAATTGCTTCACATACTACTGCTAGAGACTGTGGATCCAAACAAAGTGGAAAATTGCACTGTTTCAGAGACAGTGGTACCTAAACTATGAGATGAAAATACCAATATCTCAAACAAAAATGGTGCTATGGTACATATGGCTACAAGAGCATGTATATTTGGAAGTAACTTATATGTGGAGGCTTGACCTTATCTGGATGCCAGGTGCTCACTCAAGCCACTCAATATCACTCCTCGCCTCAGCTGGACAGGAGAGAGAAAATATAACGAGAGGTTCCTATGTCGAGATAAGGGCAGGGAGATCCCTAAGCTATTACAGTCATGAGAAAACAGGCTCAGTTTGGGGAAATTAATTTATTACCAACCAAATTAGAGTAGGGTAATGAAAAATAAAGCCAAGTCTTAAAATAGCTCCCTCCCGATACTTCCTTTCTTCCCAGATTCAACTTCACTCCTGATTATCTCTTCATCCTTCCCCAAGTAGCACAGTTGGGGGGTTTGGTCAGTTTGTGGTGTGTTATTTGCTCCTGCTCCTTCCTCCTCAATGGGAAGGACTACTCATAATCTTCAAAAAAAGTGCCCCAACATAACAAAACAACCCAAAACCATCAAACCCAATCCAAACCAAAAATGAAAAAAATAAATAAAAATCCAGAAACGCCCTTAATAAGACAACTAAGGCATTCATAGCTCACATTTGAAATCCATGCAAGTTCAGCAATTGTGGAGGAAACAAAAAAGGCTAATATGATCACTTACCACTGATGGTATAAGCATTTTAATCAGTATTTAATTTAATTTAACTAAGGTAATTTGATTTATTTCATGATTTTTTTAAATTAAAGGAAGTAATAAGAAATTATACTGAATGGTTGTCAGCCATAAAGGATTATCAACTGCAAAAAAATATACAGTAAACAAGGTAAAAATTCCATTTTATAAGGTGGCTAGTTCTGAGCAAATTTAATTTCTAGAACTGTTTTTTGAACTGTAGTAGTATTTTAAACACCTGCATATAATGCTGTAAGTTCACAATTGAAACAATTTCCACTCAGTAAAACAACTAAGTTAGGCCACATATTAACAATCAATTCAAAATGTATTTTCAAATACATATCCATCAGGCAGACCCAAGCAACACCAAATGGTCACCACCAAACTTGCATTTTTGTGGTTAACCAAACCAGAGATTAGTCACCACATTTTAACAAGTAGTGAAGAAATGTGATTTTCTGGTCCCCTGCTTTATAGGCAAAACCTACTTCTTTTACAAGAAAAAACAAACTTCAGGAAAAGAAACTTGACATTTTTCATTTTAAGTGTATTTGAGGAGATGAATATATCTGAACAGCTTTTGAAATAAACATGTTAATGTATAAATTTTATACCTATATTTTGACTTTTTATAGCACATCTACTATGTTCTTACTTTTCAGATCTCTTGTACAACAGTGCTTTAACAATCATGAATTTCTGCTCTCTTAGTCAAAAGTAATATGGATCTCTCTTTGCCCTGTACCTAGTTTAAGGGAAATGTTTTACTTAAAGGAATACAAGCTAAAATACTTGAAGCACTTCAAAAAATTATTTAATAAGAAGTATTTCAAGTTATATTACTGCCTATCAGGAGAGGTTATTTTTGTTGTTACTGTCTCTTTAGATAAGCATGTAACACTTGATCATTTGCTCTTTAGACTTGGAGAATAAATCACTCAAAACACTAATTCAGCTTTAAATCAAGAAAATATATCAACATACCAAAAAAGTACTGAAGATTCCATTTAAAGGTTTAAGGTGAGAACTAAAAAGATAAGCATGTGTTTTCCTTGCATAGGAGATTAATTCATTCACCACCATTAAGTCACAGGAATGCGATTTTGTTTTGCTTCAAAGCTAAAGCATCAGATGTTTAAGAAAAAAAAAAAAAACCTAGAGAATTCAGAGGTAAGTATAAACAAGTGAAGGTTTCCAGCTCAGTTTTAATACATGGTACTTTTAAGTTGAGGAGCTAATCATTGTGGCAACAAAAAATCTCAATTTAGCATCTTTTAACAAACAAAAACAAGTGACTTACACATCCATCGTGTACATTCAAGGTTGCTTCAAGTTTTAATCTTTGGATAAATTCTCTTCTCCCTGTGAAGAAAAATATCAATTACATACTCTTTTAAAATAATAACACTGAAGAAGTAATTAAGACCCTGCTGATGGGCACTAACAGGTAAAAAACTAAACAAAAAAGAACCAAAAGATAAATCTAAACCTTGAAACAATTCATATGGTTCTCATTTTACATATCCTAAGACCAGCTTCACATTTGCTAGCTTTTCCACTACCTTTAGTAAAGGTTTGCAGAAAAAGCAAAACTAACGTTTCAGAGGTACACAGGCTGATGCTTCCTCCAAAACTACCATCTACAAAGCAGAAAATAACCTAGTAAAATTTTGGCTAATTTAGCTGAAAGATAACAAGCGTAACATAGTTCAAGAAGTTTGACCTTTTGCATAGGAATATAAAGAAGAATGTGTTTAGATCTCAAGTAGAGAGTAAAACATGGTCTCCTCATTTTGAGCAAAGAACTGGAAGTTGATCTTCCAAGCGTTATCTACAATTCTACAAATCCTCTTAGATGAGAGAAAATCAAACTTTAATTTCTGTTTTTGTTATATTTGGAAAAGTATCATTGAAGTCCAGTACTGTTTCATTTGATATAAAATTAAGACAGAAAACACAAAGGACACTTTTGGAAAGGTGAGGAAAGAAAAGATGAAGGAGAAAGAAGAAATGCAAGTTGAGTAAGGCAAGGGCCCAGGAACTTCATGTCCTCATTTCCTGTATATAAGCTGACATACCTCACTTAAAACCACTACTATATACACAAAAGGGGATAAATAAAGCGTACAGAAAACAATGTGGTCTCTTCCTGATCTAGATATTCAAACAAATAGCTCCATTATTCATATAATTTAGTGGCCCCATTTTATGGAAACATCTTTTAATGAACCTAATAATCCCCAGAAAGCACTTTCAAAAACAAACACCAATAAACCTAATTTTTTTTACTTAAATCCTGAAAGCACTTTAACTCCAGGATCATCTTTTTTTCCTGTGTTCGAACAGCTCTTGGAGCAAAGCTCCAGTTAAAAGCATTAGACCGTAGGCCTATACGAAGCTGCACTGCCTTCAAATGTGAAACTTATATAATTCAGTCAAAATTAAACTTACTTCCTTCATTCTAGCAAACTAGAAAAGGAAAGAAAACTAGTCAGGGAAAGAAAAGCTGCATTAGAAGCCTCTACACATCTGAAAACGTTACATTTCTGAACTTGTTTTGGTTCATCTTAAGGCAGAACCATTTCAGAATCCAGTATTGCTTCTGGCACCACAGCACAAATTTGGAAAAGTAATCTCTCCTCTCTACTCTTGTTTCCTCTTAATGTGTTTTATTTGTCCTATATAGTCTCTAGCAGTGAAAAAGAGCACCTGATATCCATAACTGGTCCTTCAGATTCACAGACCATCCCTGCCATCCTCTCTCAAATACTAGGAAACCTTTCATGAAGTACCAACTCCCACAGCTACACCTGCATCTCATTCAATGTTCGTGCTGGTTTCCCTCCATTAAAAACATGATTTGGTACCCAGGAATCACCTCCAAAATTCTAAGTCATTCAGAACATAGCTGAATTACCATACTAGATGCAGATCATACTTTCACAAAATATATTTTCTTTTTAAAGAGGAGGTACTGACTGTGTGAAATGCTCATAAACAGCTTACTTTTAAAGCACATATATGCTAGCTTTTAAAAGATAAACCATACTCTCTTATGCCCCATTTTATAAACACCAGAATTGTGGCATCTCAGAAGTGCCACAATTGCTGTTAATTAGGAATACTATCACTAGAGAGAGATTAAAATACTCAATCTTATGCAGAACACACATCTAGCAAGTATGTGTGTGTTCATGAATTGGGAATGCATCTACGTATGCTTTCTCTCAGTTAAATCCTATTATTTCTTTCAATCAGTGAATAATACGTGTATTTTCAATGAGGATTTCATGAACACTGAGGTGGGAATTATCACCTACTATATGGTTATATATCATTTTGCATAATAGAAAACTCACAGTTTGCTGCTAGGGCACTATAGTAATGCAGAATACAGCACAATAATACGTGACTCCCAATAGGATAAGTTGATTAAAAAAATGTATACTCTGCAGGTGAACATAAAAATAGAGTGTTTGCCAGTCACACTACATTTTCAGTGGCAGAACAGAGAAGTGTGATAGCAGTGAATGATTCTGGGGCATTACAGCAAATAACACATCTGGAAGGAGATGTCTCCAGAAAAACATGCAGGTGCTTGCTGAGAAACCCCTGTACAGAAACACTGAGGGAGATTATTTAACTCACTTTTAAAAACAAGCAGAGCGACAGATTTTCCTCATTCCCTTAAGGTCTGGTTTTAATCCAAATCACCTAAGTGAGCAAGCAAGAAACAGTAAATGTGTTCACATCTTCAATTGCGTTTTTATTTCCTTAAAGAAAAAATTTACAAAATTAGATGTGAACTGAGATGTTAATAGGTTAGGACTTTCTGACCTTAGTAAGAATATAGCAGAGCTACACAAGTTTCAGTAAAATTTTAACTTGAGATATAGACATATGGTATCTCATATACTCCCCCATTTAAATTATTTTTTATCAAGTTAGGATTGTACATGCTAGCATTCATGATTTGTTGTGTGATTACTTATCATGTGATCATACTTAAACTAAATACTGATTTGTGGGAGGAATTAAATACAAGCAAAATGACAAAACTTAAACAGTCTCCTTATTCCCTAACATAAAAATAGGACAAGTGAGAAAACAGTTACAATGTTTTGCCTCCAAAAATATTCCTACTTGATAAAAGTACTAAACACAATAAGACAATCAAATGGAATTTCTCTGGTCTCTCTTATCACTAGATCCAACAGATTCTAAACAGTTTTTTTCTTCTAAAATAAAAACAGAAATTGATCCAAAGAAAATACTGTCTCTCTATGTGCTTTTAAAAGTAAAGTCACTGAATCTGTGTTCTTTACACTTGTGCAATGACTTCCACAAGTTCATTTGTTTGAGAAAAAAAACCTCAGCAGTAAATAAGTACTAGATATATTCCAATATTTAAGTTACTTTTTAACAAAAATATTAATTTTCGTAATTTTTTCTATTGTTATGCTCTTCCTTATGAGGAATGACCAAGGGATCTGGTTCTCTTGGAGAAGCTTGGAGAAGAGAAGGATGAGGGGTGACCTCATCAATGTTTATAAATATGTAAGGGGGGTGTCAGGAGGATGGAGTCAAGCTCTTCTCAGGGGTGACTAATAATAGGACAAGGTGCAATGGTTATAAACTGGAATGTAGGTGGTTCTGTATAAATATTAGGAAGAATTTTTTTCCCTGTGAGGGTGACAGGGCACTGGCACAGGCTGCCCAGGGAGGTTGTGGAGTCTCCTTCCCTGCAGACATTCAAAGCCCACCTGGATGTGTCCTGTGTGACCTCCGGTGGGTGACCCTGCTCTGGCAGGGGGGGTTGGACTGGATGAGCTTCCGATTTTCCTTCCAGCCCCTAACTTTCTATTATTCTATACTGTTTAACTGGTTTATTAGTAGGCTGCATTTCTTTTTTTACTCTTCAGGTATATCTCGGCTCTCATTGCTAGACTTTTTAGTAGTCAAATTCTCCACATCAAGGACTCTGCTATCCCAGGTTACAAGAATCTTTAATTCTCATTCACCTAATCCTGCAGCTGCCCATTTCCTCCACCATCCAAAAAGGTGACCTTCCTGTCTCTCCCTTCAGCTAAGATGATGGAGGAGACACAGGCTTTTGACAAAAACCCATAGAGTAGTTTTTTTCTTTTAAAATCAGTGTCAAGATCTCTACTAAGTTTTGGGTTCCCCCCCTCTGTTAAGACCCAGAAACTATTTATTTTTCCACTTAGCTATGTGCCACCAGAAATGGAATAATTTAATTCTCTGAGGATGCCTCAATATATAATTTATTATAGTCAGCTAAGGCCTGTTTATGACGGTGATCAGTGATCACCAAGAGCTGTGATCTCCAAGATCATCTCCCTGGACAATGGAATATTTGTTGAGAGTTTTACCTTAGCAGTTTCAAAGCAAGAGTAACATAAAAAAAAAAAGCAGTTAAAATTGAAATGTCAATGATGACCTTCCTGTGATGTGTTTACATAGCTGAAATTTGAAAAGCTTTCAAGCTAATGCTCCACCCACCTATTTTCACAAGACATTATTCACTAACTGAAGCCTCAAAGTAGAGTGCCAACCTCAATACAATCATCAATATCTTTGAGTTTTGTCCATCCACGCACTTTCACCAAACACTGCTGAATGATGAAAGCTGAATGCTACCGAAGCCACAAGGTAGAGTGCCACCCTCAGTACACTGGTCAATATTTTTTTTTTTAGTTTATGTTAAGCTAGAGACTAGAGGCTCATTTCCAAGACCTATTTTACACACATAAAAGGCATCACTTTGAGTAATTCATAATATGTATTTAAATATGGAAAAGCAGGCAAAAGAGGAACTGAAGTTGCTTCCTTGTTAACCTTTTTAACTTATTTCTTCAAAAGGTCCCACTGTGCACACCATCAAACAAAACAATGTTTTGCCACTCCCCTCTGGAGAACTACCTAAATTTGGTGTTTGGGCACATGTACAAAGCTCTCATCTCACTTCAGAGAAGAATACCAATATACCAGTACCCCTTCTGTTCCCCGCTCACAGCAGCTATGACACCATTTAGGTCACAATCCCCAGTTTAGGAACTGCTGGTCAGGTGCTTTCTACATGGCTATTTTGGCAGAGGTACACATACCTTTCTTTTGTAAGTGACTACTTAGTCAATTCTACTTCAGAACTGATGACAGCAGTGGATTTAATGCTTCAACCATGTAAAGACTTCATATACTTAAAACTGAACTCCAGAGTTTCCCACTGAACAAGCACAGATCATTTCATAATGATGGTCTAGCTTTAAAGTACATTTGTGCTCTACAGAAATATAACTAAACTTTGATCCAAAGGGGCATCACCATGGCATGAGACGACTATTATTCAGAAAACCAGTACCAGATCCTGTTTGTCAAATGAACACACATTTATATCAAGCTAGCTTTTTCCAAGGCCAAGTCCCTCGGCACCAGCTTACTGTGACATTTGGAATGCCCTAGTTTAAAACTGAAATGGAGCCAGCATCTGTTCCCGATGCAGAGCACATGTTATCTTGCACTCTAAGCACATTTAAAAACTACTCTTGATTTTCCAGGGCAGAGTTTACATATTTCTGAAGCCACTCCATGAAAAGATGGCAAAACCAGTTCATTTGTATATAGGTTATTTTGCAGGACTGACTATATCAAACTCTGCATAGTGATGCAATGTAACTTTCTATCCATGTCTCAACACACTATTTTTTCAGCAACCTGAAACCTTTTTTCAGAATTCTCTATGTACCATCCAGTAAATAGGACTATATACAATATGCACCAAAATTCACTTCATTGAAGTACATTAAAATTCTTCAGGATCAATTGAAATCTTGAAAAGCATTTGTTAGCTACGTGGACTGACAGTGGCCCCATTTTATAGACACTGAAACTGTGACACAGGAAACTGAAGCAATTTATGAAAGGAGAGAGTGAATTAGCAGTACTCCCAGAAACCAAATCCATCAATGTGGACTCCAGTCCTTTGATCAAGGCCCTTCATTATATTTCCTTATTGTTTTGTACTATTGTATAAATGCCAAAAAAGGCAACTGTTGGTTCTGTCAATGTTTAAAAGATTACCTTTTAAGTTACTCTGAACAACCACTTCATTATGGTTTAAATTCAAAACAGGCAACTTCTGTGCTCTTAGTGCTGTATCAAGACTGAAGGCCGGAACACCATACAGAAATTACAAAGTATTTTGATTTCTCTAAGAACACTTACTTGCCATTTTAATATGCAAGAGCTTTGCTATTAAACACCCAGCATCAAACAACTTGGTGTTCATCAAGCTTGCGCTCAAATCCTAAAATGCTTCAGGATAAGCTTGAGGTATTAAGAAACGAAACTTCCACATATTAACACTAAGACAAACTATAGATTGCCCTGAGTTACAATCTAGCAAAGCCATAATGTCTCCTGGTGAGTACAGTGATACAAAATTTACCTTGTTTTATGCTTGAAAGATACAACTGAGAAAATTAAATCATATAAATATCAATTTTTAAGGAGTTCTCAGTGGCAAAAATGTGGCAAAAAGTACAACTACCTCTCTAAGGCATTCCATCTGTGTATTCCAAGTACAAGCATTTGAGTGAGCGTGCAATCCCAGCTACTACTAAATGGATTTCATTCACAAGTACACAATATTCTGACAGTTATCCTGCCCCTACTTACGCTTCCCATAGTAGTCTTCTGTATTGTTCTTGCCACAGACTACAGCTGAGCAGAAGATAAACTGAGTGTGGTTTTGTGACAGGTGAAAAGACACCAGCTTTCAGAAATTTTCATAGTCATTCAATCCTTTAAAGTAGTCCAATGATGACACACTGTGATGAAAGGCACTTGGAATTTTTATACTATGTCACAAATGCCTCTAAATTCTACAGAGCAGAAAGCAAAAATTCATGTGATAAAACAAAGAGTAACTGCACTTATGTAAGATAACCCAAGGCAAAAAAAAGATTACGTATACCACCGTACCCTTCTCACTTAAATACTACCTGAAATAGCTAAAGTGTTATTAACTGGATCCATGATTAATCAAATGCAAAAACATTTTCTGTTTTCTCCACTAGCATTAAAATATTCCTCCCAAGTAAACAATTTGAAATTCTAAACCAGATACCAACACAAAACTGAACAGTCATTGGATCAAGAAAAATACATTTGAGTCCTGTTTTCTTCTCAAAGGAATCTAACGAAGCTTCCATTTACTGAGGAAAAAAAGAAATATGCAGTGTTGGAAGTTGGAGTATGTACCATTACTCTAGGTTTCAACATCTTTGGAAATGCTTTTCTATGACTTTGAAATATCTTCATCTAAAAAACTATGTGGAACAGTAATGTCTGTTGCATATTATCTTGTAAAAATTATATTAACGTAGTAACACAGACAATTCTTATGACACTTTGGGAAATCACATCACCTCAGGTACTCTGCTTTACTTTCTCAAGTACTACTTATCTGTGTAACATGCAAGGTTAATTAGGAGCTCTACTTTTCTGCAAGAACAGATGATGTAAAAGAAGCTGAAACAGGGTATGACTCTACTCCAGAGCAGAAGTTAAGACAGCTACCAGCAGAACCCCAATCTATCATCCTTAAGCACTCAGAAAAAAAAGAAAACTGGAACATGAAAAGTCACTGGCAGAGAGAAGGAAAAAGTTAACTGTAATCTGCTCTTAAGAGAAGCACATTACTGGTAGGCACATCCTCTTATGGCTGAAGATGCATGTGCCTGCTACCGCTGCCAGTCCTTCCAATACCCTCAAGTGCCCACTGAGAGGCCACAGCTTCTTCAAATCAGCCAGCAGGACACATCACATGTATATCCCCTAAGCCCACCTCAGACAAGGGTGCTGGGGTAATAAAAATTTATCTAAAAAAACCCTTTTAAACAATATCAAAATACATGCTTTTAAACAGATAGGGAATGATTATACAGAAGCTCACCAGAATATCTAAAGACACGTGTCTTCTAGGAAAAAAAATCAAAATAAAACAATCCACAAACAGAACCTGCTTTTCCCAAAAGACAGCCTCATTGAAAATGAGATTTAGACAGGGTGGAACAAAATTAAAGCATTTACTGTTGTGCACAAGTACCTAATAAAACATACCATTTTAATCCTGGGTGGTATGGGAGTTACACACTACCTAGTTTATAAAAAGATGCTAAATAGATTTATTTATACACAAAGGAACAGCTATAGGTACATGAACCCATGAGATTACAAGTCTAAAAACTTAGAAATCACCCAGGTTTAGAGTTTACAGATAGGAGACATCACAAGTTGAGCTAAAGTAGAAACTTCAGTCTTGGTAGTAGACAACTATTAAGTAACACCATGACATAAGCTGAATTATCACTGGACATTTAAAAACACTTTTTTAAAATTTATTTTTAAAAATTACATACTTGTTGCATTAAACGGTATGTATTCATCCCAGATTACCAAAACCCCCTATATTTTAGGGGGCTACTTTTTTATTGAAGTGAGTTTAAGACATAACAGTGTTTCTAGAATAAAAATAAATTTTAAAGGAGCCACATTCTTCCTCATTTCTTAGGAAAGAAAGACACTGTAGCCAAAATAAAGAGGTGGATTTAGTTTTTTATTAGTTTTCTATATTAGCAAAGTTCCAGCAGTTCAATAAGGGTTGAACAAACATCACTAATGGTACACAACACAATCAGTTCACAGGGAATGGAAGGATGGATCCTCATCTTTCTCATGACATCTGATAGTTAGAGAGCAGTAGCATTAATGATGAGTTCAGTTTTCCTGAGGAAAGCCTGAAAATTCTTAAAGAATAAAATTAATAAGGAAATATTAAAATTCACTGATACGACTCAGATTCCATCTCATGATACTTATGTTCAATATTTAATGATGCAACACGTACTGAAGCATCTGGGACATACATGAATCAGGAGCTCACTAAAGCCCAGACATGAAAACACCGAGACTTCCACTTAATCCATGAAAAATCCACCTTTGTCTGAAAGCTGGAATACTTTCTATCTGAGATGATCTTTTTCCCTACTAATAGGGCCAGACAAATCTCAAGTGTCAACAAATTCTTGATACATGGTTATTACATCCCATAAGACTATTTTGGGGACATTAAAGGACAGAAGATTAGGAATCACAAGTGAAGTCACAAGAACTCACAGTAGTGCAGTACAACTCTAGAAGTGACTTAACACAAATATGCTTAAGGGTCTACCCTAATGCACTTAACGGAAGCAATCCAATTGGAAGAGGGCCACAGGGGCGGGGGGG